>OZ030015.1:5022500-5722500 GCA_964023405.1 Apodemus agrarius | reverse complement strand
TCATTGGCTGGATACACAGAATAGGCCTACTTCTGCCTCCCACAGGTAGAACTGCCTCCTCTGTACCCAAGGAGAAGACACAACCCTGCCTGAGGGAAGAGCCGATGCCTCTGTAAATGTCTGTAACTTCTCCGGGTGTCACCCAGCCCCTTCCTCCAAACCATTCTGCGGCCTAAGCAGATACAGAGGATCAAACGGTCTGCAAACATCTCCAACCTGAGGACTCTGGGCACACATGCAGTAAGTGGGGCAGGAAACCAATGGTGTCATCTGTCACCCACCAGCTTTGCTGAAATTAATTCAAAAAGGGGTTGAATGAAGCTTGAGAGAGGAGAGGCTCCCACACCGACTGGAGGAAGAGGCTGCACACGGACTGGGTCGCTGGGCTCACTGTTTGTTGTTTTAAGACTGAGTATCATCAGCACAAAGCTCGGGATGGCCATCAACTGCAGCAAACTCGGGCGGCCTCAACTCTGAGATCGCCGTCTTAAAGCTGTGTCCTCACGCCTGCCTTTCTACCTGTTTTTCTGAGAAAGGCTCCCAGATGTCCCAGGCTAGCTTCAACTCTATCTTCAGCTTCCCTATAGGACCAGCTTTGTTTCATTTGCTAGTTTGGTTTTGAAACAGGATCTCACTCTGTAGCCACAAATGGCCTTGGGTTCACAACAGACAGGCTGGCCTGGAACTCAGAGATTTCCCAATCTCTCTGCTTGAGTGTCGGAGTTAAAGGTGTGTGTCACTATGCCTGGCCCCCAAGTCCAGTTTTTAATGTTAATTTAACTCATTTCTTCCCCCACCATACCCCTGAGACAGGGTTTCTCTGTGTAGCTCTGGCTGTCCTGGAACTCACTCTCTAGACCAGGCTGGCCTCGAACTCAGAAATCCGCCTGCCTCTGCCTCAATTTAACTCATTTCATTGCACATCCTTCAAATGTGCCATCCTTGGACATAAATGACATTTATTTGGGGCCCACGTATGAGGACATTGCTAAAAAACAACAAACAGCTCCTTCAATAGTATTCAATAAAGCCATCTGTTTCTACCTGGAAAAGACTCAGGTTACAGAGTAATCCAGTGTGTAGCTTGAGGCCAGTCTGAGATACACTCTGAGTTCCAAGCCAGAGCTGCACAACGAAACGCCATCTCACAGGAACGAAACCGACCTCGAAGTGCTTATGGACTATGTCAAAACTAAGCCTGACCCCTCGGCCATGGATGCATCAACTCTGAGGCCTGAACTCTTAATAAATAAAACTGACCGCAGTGCACCCAGCACGCTGCCCGCCCCACCTCTGCTCCCTGCGCACACTCTGCTCAGACGCCAGCCCCATTCTCAGTGGCTGACAGGACCGCCAGTCAACACTGTCCAACTCAGAGAAAGGAAAGAAGACGGAGCACAGGCTCAACTCAAATGACATACTTGCCAACAACTAAAACCCTCAAGAGAGGAAAAAGAAGTCAGAGAACTTGGGGGGATGGGGAGGGGAATGCACTCCTTTAATCCCTGCCTTCGGGAGGCAGAGGCAGGTAGATTCATGAGTTCAAGAGCAGTCTGGTCTCTGTTACACAGAGAAACCCTATCTAGAAAAACAACAACAAATAATAATAATGATGATGATAATAATAATAATAATAATAATAATTCCTTATGGTGGCCAATGGCAACATTTGCAAACATTAGAAACAGCAACAACAATGGAGAAATAGGCTATTTAAGAACATTCATTAAGGTCACACACCTTTGATAGCGAGTCTCTGTCTCTAAAAAGAACACAGATTATTAATCCTGACACTATAACTTCAGCAGTTTGGGAGACAAAGTCAAGCGAATTGCTTAGAGCCAGGAGTTGAAGACCCCACCCAGGCAACATAAGGAGAGCCTCACCACAAAACAGAAAGACTCTATCCGTACCTGGGTCCTCGATGCTTTCATTCCAGGAACAGTTAACCAGTATAAACTTGGTTATGAAGCTGGTGCTGGGGACTTCTGGGGGGGTATACCTCAGGTACCAGGGGAGGAACTCTGCCACAATATTACTTTGAGGGAAATAGATTGTATCCTGAGTCAGAATCCTCCCAGAAGGCGACCTTGGCGGTGACGTGGAGGACGCCATCAGCGTAGCTCTCTAGCGCTTCTCCACGCTTCTTTGATTCACGGTTGGTCTGTACTAGGAAAGAGGAGAAAGCAGCCTTAGACCAGGCCTGTTCCCTCCAGACTCCCACCCCGCCCCCATCTCCCCACCCACCAATCCCACCCAGCAGGGTAAAAAGCTGGACCTGGACTGACCATCTATACTCACGTGCATAACCTCAAGACTTATTCCAGGCAAGGTCAAAAGAAAGGACTTGACTAAATTATTTTCCAAGCTGCCACCTTTCCCAAAGTAGAGAACCAGACTCTCTTTAGGACTCAAGATGCACTCTGAATGTGGCTCCTGTGTCCTCAGAGGCTGAGGCCAGCTTTGGCTACAAAGTGAGATATTGCCTCAAAGAGACAAACGAGGGCTGGAAAGAGCGCAGCATGGAAGGGCCCTTGCTGCCCAGCCTGTCAGCCAGAGGTCAGTACCCACAAGCTACGTGCTGGAAGCCAAAACCAGCACCCACAGACTCCTCCAGCCGCCACTTGTGTGTTTTGGCAGGCATGTGCACACAAACATACACACACACAAGCAAATTTTTGAGTTCGAGGCCAGCCTGGTCTACAGCTTGAGTTCCAGGACAGCCAGGGCTACACAGAGAAACCTTTCCCCTCCCCCCCAAAGGAAAACCACCCCAAGCAAACAAGCTCCCCAGAGACTGCCTATTTTTTTTTTGTTGTTTTTGTTTTTGATTTTTGATTTTTCGAGACAGGGTTTCTCTGTGTGGTCCTGGCTGTCCTGGAACTCCCTCTGTAGACCAGGCTGGCCTCGAACTCAGAAATCCGCCTGCCTCTGCCTCCCAAGTGCTGGGATTATTGCCTATGGTATTTTAATGATTAAACACATACATCAATGATGAATGATAAACACACACAAATGTAGCAAAGGAGGGAATAAAGATCATTTGAATATTGTGAAATAGAAAGGGTGAGGTAGCGCATGCGCACTTTTTTTTTTTTTGGTTTTGTTTTTTTTTGTTTTTGTTTTTTCGAGAAAGGCTTTCTCTGTGTAGTCCTGGCTGTCCTGGAACTCACTCTGTAGACCAGGCTGTCCTGGAACTCAGAAATCTGCCTGCCTCTGCCTCCCAAGTGCTGGGATTACAGGCATGCGCACTTTTAATCCCAGCATTTAGGAGGCAGCGGCAGAGGCAGAGGCAGGTGGATCTCCTTGAGTTCCAAGCCAGCCTGGTCTAGATAGCAAACTTCAGGTAAGGCGAGTCTGCATAATGAGACCCAGTCTCAGAAAAAAAAAGGAACTGCAGAGAAGAGGTGTGGCTGAGCGGTGAGGAGGCAGTGAGCAGGCACTAGATCCCATTCTCACAGGGCAAAAGATAATGAGTGTAAATTCTGTCTTGTGCACGTTTAAAATGCAGATTTAGCCCTGCGTGGGTGTCTCCAGGTGCTAAAGGTCAGATTAGATCCACTGGGTTTTACTGTTTCCTTTTTATAGAAGAGCACCCCCTTGATAACCCTGGCTGGTTTAGAACCCACAGCCTCCGGAGGACTGCAATTGAGACTCTTACAACAGCTAGGTAGTGGTTGTGCACACCTTTAAACCCAGCACTCTGGAGGCAGAGGCAGGCAGATCTCTGAGTGAGGCCAGCCTGGTCTACAGAGTGAGTTCCAGGACAGCCAGGGCTACACATAGGAGAAACCCTGTCTCAAAAAACAAACAAGGACTGGAGACATGACTCAGCAGTTAAGAGCACTGACTGCTCTTCCAAAGGTCCTGAGTTCAAATCCCTGCAACCACATGGTGGCTCACAACCATCCGTAAAGAGATCTGATGCCCTCTTCTGGGATGTCTGAAGACAGCTACAGTGTATTGACATACAATAAATAAATCTTTAAAAAACAAACAGACGCTGTGTACTCCAGCCTGCTTCAGACCCAGCTTTGATAGCATCCTTATTGTATCAGCAGGTTATCTCATTGGTAGGTCCTGTTACAGAAGACCTTCACACAATTAAAGTCGTTGACTGCATGTCTGCCTGGAAAGTACTAATACCTCACATACCAGCTCCATTCCACGGCTCCTTATTTTTCTAAATTTTATTTCATTTTTCTTATTATTTTGGGTTTTTTTCAAGATAGGGTCTCTCTGTGTGGTCCTGGCTGCCGTGGCTCTGTAGACCAGGCTGGCCTGGAGCTCAGAGATCTGCCTGCCTCTGCCTCTGCCTCTGATGGGATTAAAAGCATGGAGCCACGCCGGGCGGTGGTGGCGCACGCCTTTAATCCCAGCACTTGGGAGGCGGAGGCAGGCGGATTTCTGAGTTCGAGGCCAGCCTGGTCTACCAAGTGAGTTCCAGGACAGCCAGAGCTACACAGAGAAACCCTGTCTCGGAAAAAAAAAAAAAAAAAAAAAAAAAAAAGCATGGAGCCACTATCTCCAGACTTATTTTTAATTTTTAAAAACGAATTTATTTTTATTTAATAAGCATTTCTTGGTGTTTTGCCTGTATGTATGTCTGTGTGAGTGTGTCAGATCCCCCTGGAATGTATTTACAGACAGTTGTGAGCGGCCATGCAGGTGCTGGGAATTGAACCTGGGTCCTATGGAAGCGCAGTTAGTGCTCCTAATCTCTGGGCCATCTCTCAGTTCCCTATTTTGAATTTTTTATGCTTTTACTTAGGTGTCTATGTATGAGTCTGTGTTTCTGCCTATGAGCACAGGTGTTCTTAGGAGCCTGAGGAGGACATCAGAGCTGCAGGACCTGGGTGTTGAGAACTGGACTTGACCTCTGCAGAACAGCATCTGCTCTTCCCCCAGGCCCCAGACCCCAGTGTTTGCTCTTAACCACTGAGCCATCTCTACAGATCCTGGGGTGATTTTCATCCTTTATTCAGATGCTCCTTAATTTACAATGGGGGTCCCCTGAAACCCCCTTGTAAGTTAGTGATGTGGTTAGCTGCGAGGACGCAGAACACAGAGTACTTATGGAGTCTATCTTCACTATTCTGGGAATACTCACGTCAGCCTACAGTAGAGGAGAGCAAAACAAAACAAAACAAAAACACCAAACACTTGAAAGTCAGTGGCAGACCTCCTGAGTAGCACGTAGGAGGCCTTGGAACAAACCAGTCCTTCAGAGTCAACTTACTAGCTAACTAACCATCCTACCTGGTTAGGGTCACTACTGCTATGATGAAACGCCATAACCCAAAGTGAGTTGGGAAGGAAGGAGTTTATTTGGCTTACCCTTCCACACCATTAGTCTGTCGCTGAAGGGAGTCAGGACAGGAACTCCAGCAGGGCCGGAACCTGAAGGCTGGAGCTGAGGCAGGGGCCAGGAAGCCTCTACGTGCTGGCTTGCTCCTTTTGGCTTGCCCAGAACCCACTTTCTTACAGACCCCACACGACTACCGGCCAGATATAGCATCACAATGTGCTGAGCTCTCCTCCATCAATTACTAATTAGGAAAATGCTCTACACGCCGGGCTGTGGTGGCGCACGCCTGTAATCCCAGCACTCTGGGAGGCAGAGGCAGGTGGATTTCTGAGTTCGAGGCCAGCCTGGTCTACAGAGTGAGTTCCAGGACAGCCAGGGCTATACAGAGAAACCCTGTCTCAAAAAAACCAAAAGCCAAAAACAAAAAAAAAGAAAAAAAGAAAAAGAAAATGCTCTACAGACTTGCCTAAAACCTAACCTTAGAGAGACATTTTCTCAACTGAGATTTTCTCATCTCAGGAGACTAGTTTGTGTCAAGTTGACATAAAACTAGCCAGGACACTGAATGAATGAATGATTCCACCAAGTACTGAATGGCTCAAGTGCATACAGAAATGGGAGTTTAGGCCGGGCGTGGTGGCGCACGCCTGTAATCCCAGCACTTGGGAGGCAGAGGCAGGCGGATTTCTGAGTTCAAGGCCAGCCTGGTCTACAGAGTGAGTTCCAGCCTGGTCTACAGAGTAAATTCCACAGCAGCCAGGACTACACAGAGAAACCCTGTCTCGAAAAGCCAAAAGAAAAGAAAAGAAAAGAAAAGAAAAGAGAAGAGAAGAGAAGAGAAAAAGAAAAGAAAAGAAAAGAAAAGAAAAGAAAAGAAAAGAAAAGAAAAGAAAAGAAAAGAAAAAAGAAAGAAAGAAATGGGAGCTTAGAATCTGCAATCCAGACCGAGGCTGGTCTTAGCCTTAGATGGATGGATGGAGATTACCACAGAGACCTTGTAGTGGCTGGAGATAAAGGCAGCGGCTGTACGAGATGCTGGAAATCCAGAGCACGGAGGACTTAGCCCTAGACAATACACCACTTGGAGGAACATTCTAGAAGAGAGGGCGGAAAGACTGCAAATGCAAAGAATGAGAAGCAGGGCTGTGAAATAGACTTCTGAGCCATGGCAACCTCAAACTCACAACAGCTGTGCAGAGCTGGGGCCTCCTAACAGTCAGCCGCGGAGGAGGAGGGGCCTCGCAGGACCCTACCCGGTACTGCTGATCTGTAGTAGATTCTGAGGCACGGGGAGAGGCATGGAGAGTTCACAACTAGGCTCTGAGGGTTCACATAGACAGCCCCAGTGAAATTCTGTGTAGGACAAAACCAAACCAAAACTACTAAATAGGGGGAAGAAATTCAGAGAAGAGGATGGGGTGGGCAAGGAGAGGGTGGGCAGTGACCAGATACACCGTGAGCAGGTGTGAGCGTGTGAACGGACATTTGCTAGAAAGGAGATGGGGGTGTCACAGGCGTGGTAGTGTACCCCCAAACCACTGGTGGCTGTGGAGACTGTGGGCTCTCTAATTATCCACCATCTTCAGAGTAGCATGAATATCAACAGCTATGGGAAGGAGCAGACTCCAGGACTGAATGGTGGTGGGATGGCTCAGCAGTCACAGTCGAGGTTATTCTTCCAGAGGGCCTGGTTCAATTCCCAGCACTCACCATGGCAGCTCACAACCGATTCTAACTCCAGTACTAGGAGCCTTGCCCTCTGCTAGCCTTCAAGGAGATGGACAAAAGGCACACAGACATGCAGGCACACAGACACGCAAGCACACAGAAGAGCCACACGCATTAAACAAATTCAGTGTTCACTGGGCTTTGTGGCACTCCCCCCACCCCCTTCTTTTTCTGAGGCAGGGTTTCTCTGTGCAGCCCTGGCTGCTGTGGAATTTACTCTGTAGACCAGGCTGGCCTTGAACTCAAGAGGTCCACCCACCTGGCCTCCCACGGGTCTTTAATCGCAGCACTCAGGAGGCAGAGCAGAAGGACCTCTGTGAGTTCAAGATCAGCCTGGTCTCCATCAAGGATTTCAGGCCGGCCAGAGCTACATGGAAACAATCAATCTAGGATCAAAGTATGGCTTCTATTGTACGGACGCTGCTTTTGCATGGCAATACATTTTTAAAAGGTCAAGAATAGCACACCAGTAGGCTCTGTGCTCACCGTGCACGAGGCCCTGGGTGCAGCCCCAGAACTGTATAAAGCATAAAGTCATAGGTTTGCGCTGACCCACCTGACATGCAGTCAGTCCGCTGGCCACTGTGGATGCCAGGAACCATCTGGGGCTCACAGCACTTATTAGTAGGCAGAGAGATGGGTGTTTAAGATGCTTTTATTTTTGAGGCACCACTTCATGTAGTTCAGGCTAGACTCCAATCCACTATATAACTCTGGTTAGCCTGGAATTCCAGAGTGCTGTGATTCTAGTCAGGCACTGCCTTGGCTTACGAGGTTTTCTCTTCCCACCCCTTCTCAGCCCCCTTCCTCTTCCTCCTCCAGGTTTATGGGTTGAACCTGGGGCTTTCCACAAGGCAGAGGTCGACTGAGTTAGTCCCCAAAAGCCCTTAAAAATAGTTTTATAGTTTGGAGATTTGGTTCAGATGGAAGGCTGCTCAAAGCCCTGAGTTCAACCCCAAATATAGACTGGGTGTTAAGCTACACACCTATAATTCTAGTGCTTGATTTATTTTACTTTATGTGTAGTTGGATGACATATGTGAACTACGTGTGCCTAGGTGCGTGTGAAGGCCGGAAGAGGGTGTCAGATGCCTTGGAACTAGAGTTATAGGCGATTACAGCCACCGTCTGGGTGCTAGAAAGCGTGTTGTCGTTGTTTTGAGACAGGATCTCTCTATATGTCAGCAGTTCTCAACCTGTGGGTTGCAACCCCTTTGGGAGTCAAGCGACCTTTTCACAGAGACCGTTGGAAACAGATATTTCCACTAAGATTCACAGCACTAGAAAAATTAGTTGAGAAGTAGCAACAAGCTGGGCGGTGGTGGCGCACGCCTGTAATCCCAGCACTTGGGAGGCAGAGGCAGGCGGATTTCTGAGTTCCAGGCCAGCCTGGACTACAGAGTGAGTTCCAGGACAGCCAGGGCTACACAGAGAAACCCTGTCATGAAGTAGCAACAAAATAATGTTATGGATGGGGTTGTCACAGCAACAAGAGGCACTGTGTTAGGGGTTGCGGGCTAGGAAGGGTGGGAACCACTGATCTGTGTAGGTGCCCTGCCTGTCCTGGAACTCAAGAGACCATCTACCTGCCTCTGCCTGATCAACATTTTTTGTTTTTTGCTTTTTTTTTTTTTTTTTTTAGATTTATTTCATTTTTAATTATGTGCACATGGGTGAGGGATCCTTGCGCTGATCTCCCTGGAACCGGAGTCACAGGCAACTGTGAGGCACTAGGAACAGACCTTGGTTCCTCTGCAAGAGCAACAGGCATTCTTAGCCCACTGAGCCGTGCTCTCCAGTCCCACGAGTCGGTCGGTTCTTACTATCAAGGTTGCTGTAAACAAGGGGAGAGGGCTGGGACGGGACTCAGTTGGCAGGGCGCTTGCCTGGCATGCACTGAGCCCTGCCCTCAGCCGCTGGCATCACACAAACGGGGTGTGGTGGTGCACACTTGTAATCTCCGGCACTCAGAGGGCTGAGGCGGAGAATAAGAATGCCCACATCTTCTCAGTCATGGAGCACGCGATGCCACTGCAGCCTGGGTTTTATGAAACCCTGTCTCTAAAGAAATGAGTAAATGAAGTGACTGAGTACACATCACCGAGTACATTGCATTAGCAAACAATAAACCTTTATTTACCCCTCACGCAATTTTTTGTTGACAGTGAAGAAGACACTGTCACTGTCTTCAGACACCCCAGAAGAGGACGTCAGATCTCATTACAGATGGTTGTGAGCCACCATGTGGTTGCTGGGAACTGAACTCAGAACCTCTGAAGGGCAGTCAGTGCTCTTAACCACTGAGCCATCTAAGGCAATTTTTAAAATGGATTTTAAGAGGGACCAGCAGGATGACTCAGCAGTTAAAAGGGCCTCCACATCAGGGGGCCTCCAACTTCCTGGGAGTCCAGCTCCAAGAGTGTCTGACGCCTGTGGCCTGCTCAGGCAACCGCAGCACCACACGGAGACACACACACACACAAACCCTCTTGAGTTTGAGAACAACCCAGTCTGTATAGCAAGTTCCAGTCCAGCCAGGGCTGAGGAAGGAGACTCTATCTCAAATTAAAGATAAAAGAAAAGCAACTGACCAGGCAGACAAAGACCCCCAAACAAAAAGGTGAGCTGATCTCAGCTTCAGGATCTAAGCAATGCCTCCCCTGTTCTCCCAGTCCCTCCCTCCTCCTGCTCCTTCATATCTGTCTCTCACACTATCTTTAAACTGGGCCTTGAAGCCGGGCTAAGAGGGAGGGCCGGATCAGAGAGAAGCCGGGAGGCCGGGGGAGGGTAGAGGCCGGCGGGCAGCGAGGCTCAGACCTGTTGCAGTTATGACTAGCATGCACAAGGCACTGGGTCCATTCCCAGACCCCAACAAACAGAAAGAAAGCAAGACAGACAAACAGACCTGGAAGGTGGTGTCAGCCGCCTCTTTGACAACTAGAATGGTCAGTGTGACTATTTTCAGTGGCTGAGTGGGAGTGGATTACTTGACGTTATACACTGCGGGGACTGTCCATCCCAGGGGAGGCCATCGCATTCCAAGTGTAAGAAAGCTTGGTCCCTTCTCATTCAGACATGGCAGATCTGAGATCTGAACGGTGGTGTTCAGCTCTCTTCTCTACGGAGACAGTCACTTGTGCTTGCGGCAAGCCTCCTCCTCACTGTGTAGCTGAGGCTGCCCTCGAACTCCTGGTCCTTGCCCCAGCTCCCTGGTGCTGGGATTAGAAGCAAGACAGTGAGACGGGTACTTAATTCTTCTGAGTCTAGGAACTCAGCCCTCGTGATGGGGCTTTTCAGCCAAGCTTTTTTAAAACACACTGACAGACATACCCATACGTCTGTTCCCATAGTATTTTGAAATCCCATGGATTTCAAATTGTAATTGTAAATTGACAAGATTAACTATCAGTGTGTGTGTGTGTGTGTGTGTGTGTACAACAACTTTTTTAAAAAAAGATTTATTTATTTATTATTATATGTAAGTACACTGTAGCTGTCTTAAGACACTCCAGAAGAGGGAGTCAGATCTTGTTACAGATGGTTGTGAGCCACCATGTGGTTGCTGGGATTTGAACTCAGGACCTTCGGAAGAGCAGTCAGTGCTCGTAACCGCTGAGCCATCTCTCCAGCCCCACAACAACTTTTTTTAGACACAGTCTCTCCCATAACTCAAACTAGCCTCAGACACACCATATAGCTGAGGATGACACTGAACTCTTGATCCTCCTGCCTCAGTCTCCCAAGGGCTGGTTTGCAGACATGCTGGGATTGGTAGTGGGTTAGGGTTCTAAACATCTGCTGAAGATTCAGGTCACTTCTAGACAGAGTTTGCTGTTTGCAAGTGCATGGGCCTGTAGTCTCAGCACTCTGGAAGCTGAGGCAGGAGGATCAAGGGTGCTAGGCCAGCCGGGTGGTGGTAGCACACACCTTTCATCTTGCACAGTACTCAGGAGGCAGAGGCATGCGGATCTCTGAGTGAGGGGCCAGCCTGCCCCTTTTGTTTTGTCTCAAAAACAAAAACAAAGAAACAAAAAAACAAACAAGCAAACAAACAAGAGTTTGCGGCCAGGCTGTATAACCCATTCTAACAACATGAAAAGAAAAACAAATGTAATCCCAGGGAAGCTGAGACATTGGATCAGGGGTTCCAGGTCACCCCAGGCTAAGTCTCAAGTTCAGGGCTAACCTAGGCTACATAAGACTCTATCTCAAGGGAGGAAAAAAATGGGTGGATGGGAGGGAATATCAGCAAGACAATGATCCCTGGGAAGTCCCCTTGTACAGTGGCTCAGTCCCACCTTGGTAGGTTCCATTAGCCCCTCCCCTTCCTTGCCACCCTATGATGCTGTTCTTAGACCACTCTTTTGAGAAACCATAGAAATACTGCATTCATTCATTCATTCATTCATTCATTCCTAGATATCGCCTCATGTAGCCCAGACTGGCCTCCAACTAACTCACTACATAACTTCTGAAGCTTCTGCGTCTACAAGTGCCACTAAGTCCTGCCTGTTTGATGTAGGATAAATGGAAGGCAGGGCTCTATGTGTGCCAGGCAACAGGGTGTTACAACCGAATGCCCTCTCACCCCGACCGGCTGATTCTTAGACAGGTTCTTGCTATATAAGTAGCCCGGGCTACCTTCGAATCTCCCACCCTCCAGAACTCCTGAATACTGTGAATGTTGTGGGCCACAGGGCCTGTGCTTAAGCTGCATTCCTGCCGGCAGATGCCTGAACCCAGAGGAAGCGGTTCCCTTCAGCCCAAGCTTTCCAAGGCTAACGAGACGGAAGGGGCTCCTGCGATCTGGGAGCTGCACTCAGGGGCTCCTGCTGGAGACTCTGGTGTCCCTGGAGGAAAGAGATGAACCACGTATTTGGCTCCTGTAGTTGATGGGAGAGGATAGGAGAATGTGCCACCCCCACCCCCACCAGAGCTATTCTAGGAAAGTGGCTCTGGCAGCAGGGAGCCGCTTCCACAGGGAGATGGCTCTGAGGGTGTACCAAAAAATCCTTTCAATGAGCCCTAAAGCACCCAGTGAGCTAGTTTGAATACAAGCCCGTTGGTGTCATTGTCAGTGGAAGGTTTCCTCCGGCTCTGTAGCACGCCTTGGAAGAGGATGGGGTATTAGCTGTTTCATGGCTAAGATTGCAAGATACAGACTGCAGCACACACCTCTAATCCCAGCACTCGGGAATCTGAGGTAGGATCTTGAGAAGTTTAAGGATAGCCTGGTCTACATAGCAAATGCCAGGCCAGCAAAGGTTACCTGACAAGATTCTGTCTCAGGAAAAAATAAAAAAGAAAGGGTGTGGGGGAGAGAGTGGGAGAAGGATGAGGGGCTGGTAGAGCCTGTCTGACAAGGGGGAGGCTTTGGCTTTGCTGCCTGCACCACACCAGCAGGTTCTAGACCAGCCTGGGCTCTGTTCAAAACAAAGCCCAAGAGAGGAGCCCTGTGCCCAAGAGAGAAGCCCTGTGCCCAAGCTCCCGGCCTGCCCTCGCATCTGGAACATCCTGTTACCTGCTTGTGTGGCAGCCTTATTTCTGGCTGTAACTTCAGGTCAAGTTCAACTCTGACACCCGAGTGTACTGCACCGGCTCCTCTCTGTCAGGATCTGTGTCCACTGCAAATGCCTAAAGACATCCCCGCTCTAGCCCAGTTAACTGCACTGAGAAGGGAAAAAACCAGTCCTCCGGGAACTCTCTGGTTCCCTCTTTGGAAACCAATTTAGCTGTAACAGGACTGATTCAGTCTATCAGCATCAGAGCAGCTCGGTCACATGCACGGCACCACACCTCGGACGTACTCTCAGGCCTTGCTGGCTGAAGCCTCGCCAGCCCACTGGCTCCATGCAGGGGCACCTGGCCTCTCTGCCTGCATCGACTCTAAGCAATCTCACTGTGTAGCCCTCCTGGCTCTGTTGGAACTTGCTATATGGATCAGGCTGGCCTTGAACGCGCGTCTCTCCTCTGCTTCAGTTTTGCCAGTGCTGGGAGTACAGATGTACACAATCACACCAAGCTTCCCCTCTGTGTTTTCTTTTCCTTTTTTAACATTTTATTTTTATTTTTTTAATATATAAGCATTTCAATTTGTACCTATTAGCATTCTTTTTTTGGTTTTTTTGGTTTTTTTTCGAAACAGGGTTTCTCTGTGTAGTCCTGGCTGTCCTGGAACTCACTCTGTAGACCAGGCTGGCCTGGAACTCAGAAATCCGCCTGCCTCTACCTATTAGCATTTTTGTTTTATCTGCATGCATTTTACATGTGCCACATACAATAAGGGAGCCAGGTCCCCTGGACCAGTGCTGTCTTCTGGGAGAGCAGAGCTGTAGATAGTTCTCTAGCCTCACAGTCCTCCCCCCGCCCCCCAAGCTTTTGGAGACAGTCTTACCACGTAGCCCTGGCTGGCCTCGGCTTTCAGAGCTCTGGCTGCTCCTGCTTCCTCAGCACCACCGGGCCAGCCTTACGTGCTTCTCTAGGTCTGTGTCTGTGGGACATGAGCCCACAGCATGGGGAAGGTGAACCTTGGGGATCAGGGGGATGACTTGGTGGTTAAGAGCCCATGAGCACACAAGTTCAGTTCCTAGCACCTAAGATGTTTGTTTGGGTTTTTTGTTTGTTTGTTTGTTTGTTTGTTTGGGGGATTTGGTTTTTTCGAGACAGGGTTTCTCTGTATAGCCCTGACTGTCCTGGAACTCACTCTGTAGACCAGGCTGGCCTCGAACTCAGAAATCCGCCTGCCTCTGCCTCCCAGAGTGCTGGGATTACAGGCGTGCGCCACCACTGCCCGGCTAAGATGGGTCACTCATAACCAGCTGTAACTCACGATATGCAGACACCTGCAGATACCGCCCTGCCCCCAGCACGCACAAATTATTAAAAACAATACATTCAAACTGTGAAGAATGACTCCAGCATTTGAGACAGGCATGGTGGTACGTGCCTTTAATACCAGCAGGGACAGAGGGATGTCTACACAGTGAGACTCTTTCTCAAAAAAGGGTTCCATTTCCCTCCTGTAATTTTTCAGAGATCAAGCTTAACCTAATCAGTTTTAGGCATTATGGAGTGGTTAGGTTCTCAAGGTAATCAAGGAGTGGCAGATCGGTTATCCGGTAAGAAGGGATTTCATTCTATCTGCAAAGGAGCAGAAACAGTGTGAAATCTACTCCTCCGGAGGACAGGACAACCAGGAACAAGTCTCAAAGCCCCAAGAGAAAGCTCCCACGCTTGGCAGTACTGACCTTTCACCCCAGGATTTAGGAGGCAGAGGCAGGCGAGTTTGAAGCTAGCTTGGTCTACATGAGTTCTGGACTAACCAAGGCCTGTCTCAAACCAAACAAAACCAACAAAACAATCTTAATACCAAAAACTAAAACAAAGAAACAACAATAACGACAAAATCAAATGAGAAGCCTTGGCTGGAGCAACAGAGGCAGGCTGGACCCTTGCGCCAGGCTCAGCTTTTGTGCCAGTCCCGGGGACAGCTTCACTTCCTCTCTGACTACTGTCCCTCTCCCTCTTCTCTCTCTCCCCCTTTTTCTCTTTCTCTCTTTCAAGACTGCATCTTCCTCTATAGGCTAACCTGGAACTCCTGGAACTCACTATGTAGATCAGGCTGGTCTCCAATCTCAATTCAATGATCCCCCTGCCTTAATCTCCTGAGTGCAGAGATGTCCAGTGTATACCACTACAACCACTACACCCAGCTTGAGAATGGTTTTTTTGTTTGTTTTGTTTTGTTTTGTTTTTCGAGACAGGGTTTCTCTGTGTAGTCCTGGCTGTCCTGGAACTCACTCTGTAGACCAGGTTGGCCTCGACCTCAGAAATCCGCCTGCCTCTGCCTCCCAAGTGCTGGGATTACAGGCGTGCGCCACCACGCCCAGTGAGATGATTTTTCTGAGTATTTATTTATTATATGTAAGTACATTGCAGCTGTCTTCAGACACTCCAGAAGAGGGCATCAGATCTCATTACAGATGGTTGTGAGCCACCATGTGGGTGCTGGGATTTGAACTCAGGACCTCCGTTAGAGCAGTCAGTGCTCTTAACCGCTAAGCCAGCTCTCCAGCTCCGAGATGATTTGTTTTTAAATTGTGTCCATAGTCTAGTTCAGTTTCCGATAGCTCCAAACATTAGGGTGACACGCGTGTCAGCTCACACTGGAGAAGACTGACTCTAAGAACTTATGTAAGATGCGTGAATCACCAAGCAGGGAAGTGGCAGAGCTGTCTGTTTGGCTTCTATGCTAATGTGCTTATTAAGCCCAGCAGCTGGAGGATCCATGCCTCACACCTCTCTGCAAAGTGAACCTCGCCTCGGCTAATAATAATAGCTGCAATAATAATAATAATAATAATAATAATAATAATAATGGCTGCAGTCAGGTCTGACTGGCTGGTGTTTCTTCCCTCTAAAAATATTTTAGTTATTATTATTCTTTTTTTCAAAGATTTATTTATTTATTATTATATGTAAGTACACTGTAGCTGTCTTCAGACACTCCAGAAGAGGGAGTCAGATCTTGTTACAGATGGTTGTGAGCCACCATGTGGTTGCTGGGATTTGAACTCAGGACCTTCAGAAGAGTAGTCAGTGCTCTTATCTGCAGAGCCGACACTCCAGCCCAGTTATTTTCATCCTTATCTGTGCGCGTGTGTGCCCCAGGCTACTTGTACCAAGGGCAGAGGGCAACGTTCCAAAGCTGATTCTCCCTTTCCACCTTTATGTGGGCTCCAGGGACTAATGTTAGTCCTCAGCAAGTGCTTTAACCTGCTGAGCTATTTCACTGGCTTGTCTGTCCCTCCTCTTCCTCTCCTTCCTTCTCCCCCACCCTTCCCCCCCCCCCCAGACAGGGTTTTCTCTGTGCAGCCCTGGCTGTCCTGGAACTCACTCCGTAGACCAGGCTGGCCTTGAACTCAGAAATCCGCCTGCCTCTGCCTCCCAAGTGCCGGGATTAAAGGCATGCGCCACTACCTCCGGCCTCTCCTTGCTTCTTTAAGAAAAAAAAAAAAAAAAAAAAAAGGTCTTATTCTCAACTCTGGCCTTACCCGAGGAGGGTGTGTGTACGCGTGAGTGCTCATGCTCTCAAGGCTCAGAGCCCTGGGGCCGGGGTAACCTGTGGTGGCGAGCCTCCCCGGAGTGGCTCCTGCCAACTAAACTTAGGCAAGTGCTGGTAACGGCTGCGCCATTTCTCCAGTCCTCCCCTCTTGCTTCTCTGTGTCAGGTTTTGATGTGACAGGATCTTGCTTAGCTGAGTAGGATGGCCTGAAACTACTGTGTAACCCAGGCTGGCCTCCAAGCAACCTCCTGACCCAGCCTCCAGAGTACCTGGCTATCTGCTAACTTTCCTTCACAGTTTACAGTTATTCCTTATTAACAACAGGGGAGAAACCAAGGCACGACAGAAGGAGGCGACCCATCTCAGGTCACTAAGCCAGTGAGGCCGTAGTTGTAAACACTGCTATTCTGTATGCAAACAGAGGTACAGTGGGGGCACAGTGAGTATCTATTACTTTGCATAATCAGCCGTCTCCTGTGGGCATCTGGACTCCTTCACAGGGCGTGGTGGCACATACCCCTAACACAGCAGGAGAGGCAGGAGGATCGTCAGTTCCAAGCCTGCCTGGCCTACTGAACAAGGGCTTATGTCAAAAAAAAAAAAAAAAAAAAAAAAAAAGCAGACATTTGGGCACTTGACTCTAGACCTTGGGACGCAGCAGGAAGAGAGGAGGAAGAGGAGAAGAGGAAGGAGAAGCCGCCGCCATTGTTTTTCTACGTCCCGTCATTTTTGGTTTCCTCTTTCTGGTGGCTAAATTTTCTTCTTTGCTTTTCAACTGCACTGCCACCCACTTCCTTATGCTAAGACTTTAAAATGAATTACACTCTGGGCACACTCGCCTCCCTCCATCCCTCTGCCGCCTGAAGCTCTGGAGCCCAGCTGGAAGCAAACAGGCTTAGCTTTTTTTTTTTTTGGTTTTTTGAGACAGGGTTTCTCTATGTAGCTCTGGCTGTCCTGGAACTCACTCTGTAGACCAGGCTGGCCTCGAACTCAGAAATCCGCCTGCCTCTGCCTCCCAAATGCTGGGATTAAAGGCATGCCACCACCGCCCGGCAAGGCTTAGCTTTCATATCACATTTATTTACTTATTTAACTGTGGAGTCAGAGGGCAGTTTGTGGGAGTCAGTGCTCTTCCCCCACTGTGTGGGCCCTGGGGAGGGAACACGAGTCGTCATGTATGAGGACAAGGGTCTGCTGTGGAGCCCTCTGGCCGGCCCACCAGACTTGACTTCTGTTTGTTCCTTGAGTCAGGCAGGGTCTCTTGTAGCCTAGGCTGCCTCACACTCACTGTGTTCTTAGGATGACATAGAATTTCTGATTCTCCTGCCTCCACCTCCCATATCTGCAGTGCAAAGATTACAGGCTGGGGCCACACGACTGGCTACTGAGTGTGTGTAGCTTCCTCCCTGTAGCTTCTGGGGACAGAGCTGAGGGCGCCTGGGTAGGGAGGAGCTGTCTTTTCCCTGCTGCCGAGCCCCCTCCTCCCCCTTTATGAGGCAGGGGCTCACTGGATCCGATGACCCTGAACTCCCTGTGACCCACTTTTGAGTCCCTCGCCTCCACCTGCTGGGTACTGGGATCACAGGTGCGAACCACAATGTGCAGTTCCTGTGGTGTCAGGGAGAGAGCCCAGGGTTTCCTGCGTGCTAGACAAGGGCTCTACCCACTGAGCTACACAGCCCTGTCCAAGATGCAGATGTTGAAGCCTGAGAAGGGAGTGACCAGAATGCAGGTAGATGGAGCTGGATCCCAGCCCAGGTCTGCAGTTCCCTGGCGTGTACAGGGCGGCCCCGCCTGCTCCGGCCACTGCCAGGCCGCCTGCTCCAGCCACCGCCAGGCCGCCTCTGAGCCTCAGCTGTTGCTGAGCGCCCACCGCTCTCCCGTTCCTCTTCCTCCTTTCAGCCTTGTGGCTCACTGGAGAAGCAGGATTGTTTACAGTAAAAGGAAACCAACCGTGTTCAGGAAGCTGGGCCTGATACATTACAATGTTATTCTAGCCTGTAATGTACCTACCTACCTGTGGGCTTTCAGATACAGCCAGGCTGTCTGGAGAAGGACCCTGAGCCTCTCAGGCTGTCTTCTGGGGGTCAAGGCTAGTGATTGCAGAACCCCGGGGGCTTTTCCCATCCCCCTCAACTTCCACCGGAGCATGTACCCAGACTACTGCCTGTCTTAAAGGTCAGGAGGTGCTGCGGACCTGGGTTCCCTAGGGTCCGATAAGCTCAGAGCCCAAGCACCAGCCCTGGGGTTGGCCTGGGACTCAGCCTCAGCTCACAGTCCCTGCGCCCTCTAGTGGTCACTTGAAGCAAGGACTAGCTCAGGGGAGATGGGGGAAGCTGTCTCCTCTTACACTTGGCCTTTACTGGGGAGAATGGAAAGCTCCAGTCAGGCACCTCATTCCAAAGAACGATGCCCTGAATAAAAAAACACTGGTGTCTCCACCAGCAGCACTGCTGCATATTTAGTCTCAGCTACCTGAGAAACTGAAGCAAGAGGATCACTGCTGTCCAGAAATTTAGGCAACACAGCAGGACCCTGACTCAGACACACTCCCACCATACAGTTAAAAAAAGAAAGGGAGAAACCGGGTGTAGTGGCTCATACCTTTAATCCTAGCACTCTGGAGAATTTCTGTGAGTTCTAGGCCAGCCTGGTGTACATAGTGAGCTCAAGTACAGTCAGAGCTACTTAGTGAGACCCTGTCTGGGGAGCCCGGTAGGGAGGAGAAAAGAAAAACGGGGTTCTGGAGAGATGGGTCCGTAGTTAAGAGCATTTGCTGCCCTTGGAGAGGACCCGGGTTCAGTTCTGGCTCAAATCCCTCTGCAACTCCAGTTCCATGGGATCCAACATGCTCTGGTCTTCCCTGGTGCCTGGGTGAGCATGATGTCACACATACATGCAGGCAAACACCCACACACAGAGAAGAAAGCATGATGTCACACATACATGCAGGCAAACACCAACACACAGGGAAGAAAGCATGATGTCACACATACATACATGCAGGCAAACACCCACACACAGGGAAGAAAGCATGATGTCACACATACATACATGCAGGCAAACACCCACACACAGAGAAGAAAGCATGATGTCACACATACATGCAGGCAAACACCCACACACAGAGAAGAAAGCATGATGTCATACATACATGCAGGCAAACACCCACACACAGAGAAGAAAGCATGATGTCACACATACATACATGCAGGCAAACACCCACACACAGAGAAGAAAGCATGATGTCACACATACATGCAGGCAAACACCCACACACAGAGAAGAAAGCATGATGTCACACATACATGCAGGCAAATACCCACACACAGGGAAGAAGGAAATCCATCTTTCTTAGGCATTTCTTTGTTCATTCTTGCACATGCATGTGTCTGCATGAGTCTGCACGGCACATGTGCAGGTCCCAGAGAAGACTAGAGAGCTTCTCATTCTTTGGAACTGGGGTGTGAGCACCTGGTGTGGGTGCTGGGACCCAAATCCAGGTCCTCTGAAGAAGCACAGGTGCTCTTAACCACTAAGCCATCTCTCTAGCCTCAAATAACCCATGAGAGAGAGAGGGAGAGGGAGAGGGGGGGAGAGAGAGAGAACGAATGAGAACGAGAACAAGTGCCGAATCCTTTCAAACAAAGGCGCTGTCTCCACAATCAGTGGTAAGGACCCTTTTCTGGCAGGCAACTGTGTTCACTGGGGAAATGGGGCACCTGCTTGAAGGTAGGATGCCTTTGTTCAGGGATGAAGACCCTAGTCACATCCCTTGATAACATCTTTGGGTCTCAGCTGTGAGCTGGAAAGTGACAGTCCAGCAGCGGGGGCTCCTGGGAACTGTCTCAGAAGCCAAAGTCCAGATCCTTTCTGGTATGGAGACAACTAAGCCCACAGAGGTGTTTTAAATATGTTCTAGCTCACATCTCTGAGACTGCTCTGGGACTCAAAATACAGCCACCAAGTGCAGGTGGGACTGTCCTTTTGGATGGGAACTGGTACTAACTGCTCCAAGGGACAGAGACCCAAACCCATAGCATACTTCTCTGTCCAAGGAATTAACTGTGCATTGTTAAACTGGGGGTGGAGCCTAGAGCCTCACACACCGAGGACAAGCAGTCTGTCAGGCCACAGTCCTAGCCCTCCTTTTAACCTTTGAGAAAAGGTCTCTCCCTAAGTTGTCCAGGCCACCCTTCCATTTGTTCAGTAGTCAAGGCAGGCCTTGGCCTCCCAGCCTTCCTGCCTCAGCCCTGGGACTGTAACCCTGCACCACTGGGCCCAGCTTAGGTGCCTACATTCTCAAATGTTTAAGAGTTTACTCTTTGGAGACACTGTATGAGAGCTATTGATGGGGAGGGAATCTTGGGATCTGGGATCTAAGGTGAAGGTAGCTAATATATTCAAGATGGGGTACCTGAAGGCTACCACAAAGCCCACACTGCTGTGCTATTTCTAGGTGTTGGAAGCTCCACTGCACTACTTAGCTTCATTCCCAGGGCCTAGCCTAGCTTCTGAGGCCTCCACCCCCGGCAAAGCCTTCTAACATGCATCAGTTCCTCTCAGGAAGAAGGACAGTGAGACCATCTATTTATTGATTTATAGACAGTCTCAAAAACAAAAGAACTGGAGCTGGAGAGATGGCTCAGGGTTAAGAGCACTGACTGCTCTTCCAGAGGTCCTGAGTTCAAATCCCAGCAGCCACATGGTGGCTCACAACCATCTGTAATGAGATCTGACGCCCTCTTCTGGGGCATCTGAAGACAGCTACAGTGTACTTACATATAATAAATAAATAAATCTTGAGAGAGAGAGAGAGAGAGAGAGAGAGAGAGAGAGAGAGAAATATGAATCTCTTGTAGGCCAGGCTGGCTTTGAACTTTGTAGTTGAACCAATTTAAACTAATTCTGTCTAGTTTATAGATGAATAAGACTTAGACTGTGGCTATTTTATTTTAATTTGACAATTACTGGGGGAAGGGAGTATCACCAAATCTACTTTCTAGTTGCTGAGCTGGTTACTTCTTCAGCAATGTACCCCAAGTATTTGCTGTTTCTCCTGGCCATGTGCTCACCGTCCACCTATGGCTTCCTCCCCTCTCCCACACCCTTCTCTCTCCTCTCTACCTGAAACCCCCAACCAGGTAATAGAAAATCCCACTACCTCTATTCCCTCCAGTAATTGGCTGCAGCTCTTTTTTTTTGAAGGAAAAAAAAAAGTTTTGAATTAAGGAGCAATGTTTACACAACAAAAGCTGCAGGCTCACTTGAGAATTAAGCAGTAAAGAATAGAGGCAACCAGACCTTGGGATACAGAACTTAGCATTTCAATGCACAGCGACAGACCAAACCTCAAAGGAATCAGTTATGTGACCAAGGATGATGTCAAAGGCCTACGCCCCTAAATGCGGAGTGCAGGCTGATAAACCTCACTGGGATAGTGCCTGCTGTCTCTCCTCTCTCTGGTACTGGGGACTGGACCACACACCTCGCACAGGAAAGCATCATACCACTGAGCTACATACCCCAGCTCCAGCATCTTCCACTGCTGCCCCAGAACCATTCTTACCTGAGGACACTCTCGTGCAAAAGCCTTGCTCCCACTGGCCCTTTCCAGGGTCATCAATATTAGGTTGTGGCACATGGAATTTTGGGGGGGGGGGGATGAGACAAGTTTTTCTGTATAGCCTTGGTTGTCCTGGGTCTTGCTCTGTAGACCAGGCTGGCCTCAAAGTCATAGAGAGAGAAGCACCTGCTTCTGCCTCCCGAATGCTGGGATTAAAGGCATGCACCCAGCATTAGAATGCTATTTTCCATCCAATTAGGTATGGTTCGGCATAAATCTCAGTAATTCTCATATTATTACTCACCTCTACAGAGTAAGTCTTAGAGGTTCTGTTCTGAAATGTTGACCCAAAGCATACCAAAAACATGGGAGCAAAACTTATCCCTTCAAAGGAGAGTAGGGACCAGGTGTGGTAGGGCACCCCTTTAGTTCCAGAGTTTGGGCGGCAGAGGCAGGTGCGTCTCTCTGAGACCATCCTGGTCTACAGAGCAAGTTCTAGGACAGCCAGGGCTTCAGAGAAACCCTGCCTTGAAAAACCAAGAGGAGGGGGAAGAGGGGGAAGAGAAGAGCAGGAGAAAGAGGAGGAGGAGGAGGAGGAGGAGGAGGAGGAGGAAGAGGAGGAGGAGGAGGAGGAGGAAGAGGAGAAGCAGCAGGAGGAGGAGGAGGAGAAGCAGCAGGGGTGTATGTGTGGTAAGTATGGTTCCGCAGGTAAAGTTGCTTGCTATGCAAGCCTGAGGACCTGAGTTCAATCCCCCAAACCCACTTAAGGTGGAAAGAGAGAATTGACAGACTCTACTGTTGGGGCCCAGGAGTTGCCCCACAAACAACATCCACTCCAATCTCAGACAGACAGGGATAGTTTATTGAACATTTACCGCAGGCCTGACTGATCTGTCAGACAACCCCACGCCAGAATCCTATACAGCTCTTAAGCCTGAAACCCATGAATATCTGTGCCAAGTTATTCCACCAGTCAGGACTTAGGGATAGAGGGCGTCCTTAGGAACACAGCTTTGTGGTACATTCATCATGTCCTCACTGGCTGGGTTACTCAGCTGTGCTGGCAACTTGACTTGCCTAGCACTCATGTCCCACCTTGCCGACCAGGATGTCAGTCACCCACAGGAACATGTCTTTTTCTCCCAAGTAGGTGGTCAGTTCCTAGGGAAGTCTCGGGAACTTAAAACTTTATTTGATCCTTATTTAAAATGGAGGTTTTATTCCCAAAAGCTTTATATTGGTGCAGGTGTCTCGGGGCAGCTTATAAAGGCAAAAACCATAAAAGCTTATACACAGGTGCAGGAAGTGTTGCCAGGCAGTTGGTTCAGGTTCAAGTTCATTGCGGCTAACGGAAAGCAGTTCTCACTGACCTCGATTGTGACTGGAACACCAAGAACATCAAAGTGTAGAACGGAACAGAATATGCGATCGACTTGGGCATGAGAAAGTTTCCTAGTAACAGTACGTGGGGAAATTTCCTTGTAACATTAGTAACAGCATAAAATGCCTGGCTGGACAGGCCTTAACATCTACAGTTGCTCTCTGATCTCTACACATGCAACAGAGAGTATATGTACCTATCTTCCACGCTAATAATAAGTAAGAAACAAAATTTTAAATAGGAAAAGGGGCTAGAGAGATGGCATACCTCTTAAGAGCACTAGCTGTTCTTCCAGAGGACTGGGGTTCTATCCCTGCCACCCACAACGATGGCTCAACCATGTCCTTATCTCCAGTGTCATGGACTGTGTCCTTCTGGCCTCTGCTGGCTGAAGCACACAGGAAGTACACAGTGCTGGCAAAACACGTAACTAAGCCTCGTGGTGGTGGTGGCGGCGGCACACGCCATTAACCCCAGCACTTGGGAGGCAGAGACAGGCGGATCTCAATGAATAGGAGGCCAGCCTGGTCTACAGAGTAAGTTCTAGGACAGCCTAGGCTACACAGAGAAACAGTCTTGAGAAACAAAACCTCTACATATGTCGAGAGACCTTTTGGAAAGATAAAAGGGCAAACAGGATGGTCGAGCTAGGCGCCGCGGGGCTCTGTGTGAATGCAGTCTGGGTCCCAGGCAGGGATGAAGACAGAACGAGAACATGGCAGCTCTTCCCTGCTGTCGGACAGAAGCCAAGAAAGGACTGCTGTCAGGCAGCCTCGGGAGGAAAGCAGGCAAGCGAGGGGCCAGTCGGCTCCTAACTCCAGGTCTGAGGAAGCTGCATTTGTCTTTAGGTTGGAGGAGCTCACAGTAGTTGTGAATTTTAGAAGATCACCACAGCCAACGGTGATTACTGCATCAAACGGACAACTTAATGCAGTTCCCCGGCCACTGATAGATGCAGGGCTGACAATCAAACACAGCTCCCATGGTGGTGCCAGCAACACGCAGCCGGCAGAGAAAAGGAAAAAATAATATCAGTTAAAAAAAAAAGTTTCCACAGATTGATTTTTTTTCTTTGTTTGCTTGGGTTTTTTGTTTGTTTTTTTTTTTCAAGACAGGTTCTCCATGTATCCCTGGCTGTCCTGGAACTCACTCTGTAGTCCAAGACTGACCTCAAACCTATAGAGATCTACCAGCCTTTGCCTCCAACCACCACTGCCTGGCTGATTTATTGTTTTTATATGTATGAGAGCTTTGCCTCTATGTGTGTCTGTGCATCACCTGCTGCAGGTCTTATGCCCGAGGAGGGCATAAGAGGGTGTCAGATCCCCTGGAACTGGAGTCACTCACCAACAGTTGTGAGCCCCATGTGGGTGCAGGGAATTGAACCCGGGTCCGCTGTAATACAGCACGTGTTCTTACCCTAAGCCATCTTTCTTTGTTTTTATTTTATGTTCACGGGTGGTTTGCCTGCATGTGTCTGTGTAAGGGTATCAGATCCCTTGGAACAGTTGTTACAGATAGTTATGAGCTGCCATGTAAGTGCTAGGAATTGAAGAACCACCAGCACTCATAACCCCTGAGCCGTTTCTCCAGCTCCCAACTGAGCCATCTTTTAGCCACTGAATGAAAAAATAAAAATAAAAAGGGGACACAATTGTTCCTGGGTGTGGTGGAGGCGGCGGTGGCAGCAGCGGCGGCGGCGGCGGCGGCGGCGGCTTATGGTGGATAAAAGGGAGAACATAGAGGCAGCTGGGAGAGTCGAGAGGGAGCGTGACCAGACTGAACCAAGCCATGTGAAGAAGGGGGATGGAGAGAAGCCAGACCAACAGGCCAGGATTGTAAAAGGTAGCTGAAAAGACCAGGTAACCAAAATGGCTGGATCATATAGGGAAGAGCAGCCCAGCCTCTGGTCTGCAAAAGCTTAGAGTAGGGAGCAGGGCATGCTAGTCACACCCTGTGACAGGCAGGGACTGCGGGATGCTGGGAGAACCTGGGGGCCAGGTCTGCTTTGAAGTCTTAAATAGCACCTCAGCCTCTTGTCTGGGGGTTTGAAACCCAACACCCCAGTCTTCACACTGATAATGAATGATAAGGGACAATGACTTACTGCGTACTGTGACTGCGTCCTGCTGACACAGGGTAAGCATTTGAAACCTCCAAGTCTGGTAGCTGGGGGAGGGAAATCACTAAACCAGGGAAAGCTGGAGGGGAGAGATCCCACCCCCAAGAATAAGCAGCAGGTGGGAGCCGGGCGTTGGTGGCGCACGCCTTTAACCCCAGCACTTGGGAGGCAGAGGCAGGTGGATTTCTGAGTTCGAGGCCAGCCTGGTCTACAGAGCTAGTTCCAGGACAGCCAGGGCTACACAGAGAAACCCTGTCTCGAAAAACCAAAAAAAAAAAAAAAAAAACCTAAGCAGCAGGTGGGGAAGCAGGCTGCTGATTGACAGTACTTATCTGGAGTCCTTTTGACCTGTGAGAGGTTGATTCTCTGAGGCTTACAAGACTTTCTGGGTTTACAAAGAGAGATAAGCTTTAGATAATACATCAGCATCAGCACCGTTTGTAACCTGTGTGGAAATCACATTGTAGAAAAGGCAGTAGACTCACACCTTTGAGTCACATAGACGCTTGGGGGACACAAAATGATTCTGAGTTAAAAGAATGAACACTCTTTCCCCTATCCAGAAGGCTGGGTGTGTGTAGACTGCACAGATGTTTTTAGCATGATGAGAAGCACTTTCAAGTCTATACTTAGAAGACAACCAAAGAAGCCGGGCGGTGGTGGTGGTGGTGGCGGCGCACGCCTGTAATCCCAGCACTTGGGAGGCAGAGGCAGGCGGATTTCTGAGTTTGAGGCCAGGCTGGTCTACAAAGTGAGTTCAGGACAGCCAGGGAGGGCTATACAGAGAAACCCTGTCTCGAAAAACCAAAAAATAAAAAAAAAATAAAAAATAAAAAAAAATAAAAAGAAGACAACCAAAGAAAATTTAAAAACTCAAGTTTGTGACTCTAGTAGTCAGTGCTTACAAGAGCTAGAGGACGACTCATCAGAACTCCACTGACTGATGTTAAAAACTGAACTTTTGCGGTCTTAATGAAACAATAGCACAGAGAAGGAAAGAAACCCAAAACATTTTGTTGTTGGAAATTTTGTTTGTTGGTTTCACTTTTTTGAGACTAGGTTTCTCTACGTAAACCCTAGCGATTCTGGAACTGGCTTTGTGGACCAGGCTGGCCTCGAACTCACAGAGATCCGCCTGCCTGTCTCCAAGTGCTGGGATTAAAGGCACGTGCTGCCATACCCAGCCTGCATTTTTAATTTTTCATCACTTTCTTAGGCCTTTAAAACTTGCATAAGAGCCGTGCGGTGGTGGCGCACTCCTTTAATCCCAGCAGCACTCCTTTAATCCCAGCAGCACTCCTTTAATCCCAGCACTCGGGAGGCAGAGACAGGCGGATTTCTGAGTTCCAGGACAGCCAGGACTACACAGAGAAACTCTGTCTCGAAAAACAAACAAACAAACAAAAAAGACATTTGCATAAGCTTTAAACCTCTTCTTTCAGTCCTACCATTTACCAGGAGACACAGGTGTTGAGACCTGGGAGCAGTCATTGTAAAGCAAAGTTCCTTTAAAGAAAGGAATCGAATCGTAAAAAGTTTCCTTGAAGCCTGTAACAAGGCAAATTATTTGTCTTTCTTGGCTGGAGACCTAGAGAAGTCTGAGGCTCGAGCTTTGCATTCTAAGAGCAGGCTGGTGCAGCCTTGGGAAGGGAGCTGGTGCGGCCTTGGGAAAGGAGCTGGTGTGCTTGTACACTTAAAACAATAGAGCTGCAGTTAGTCAATCTCATCAGAGATAAGAGACGGGTAAGTTACAGCAGGAGGCCTTTGTATCAACTAAAGAGACAGAGGCGTCCCCCTTATTACACAGACAGTTGCCCTGGGCTCCCCTGGGCTCATGGCTGGGCAGTAGCGATAGGTCTTCAACTGCCACATGGGACATTTAATCTGCAGCTGCTACACAGCAGCAAGCCTCTGGTCTGGGGGATTTTCCTATAGAGGAGCAGCTTGGGGGACTGGCCTTACTATGACCAGGCAGACCAGGGCAATCAACCCCAGAGATCCAGTTTATGTAGGCCCCTGGCAGAGCACAAAGGCTGTTTTGCCAAATGGTTAGTGTCACCACAATTCACGTAGTCCTATGTCCCACCTATCTTCTTTGGTGAGCACTGGGTTTCCACTAGGAAGAGGAATTTGTCTCCATAATTCGAAGTTCAAACACTTTGAATGCTATATTCAGCAGATGTCTGAAGAGGTGGAGGACCATCTATCAAGTATTCTTTATTTGCTTTAGGCTTAACTCCCCACCCCAGCCCCCACAGGGTTTCTCTGTATAGTCCTGGCTGTCCTGGAACTCACTCTGTAGACCAGGCTGGCCTCGAACTCAGAAATCCGCCTGCCTCTGCCTCCCGAGTGCTGGGATTACAGGCGTGCGCCACCACACCCGGTTTAGGCTTAACTTTGAAGACACACAAAGGAGGCTAAATGAAGCCACTCTCTGTCATAGAATTACATTAGTCTTTCGCATGGCTACAAGTATGGTCTGAACACAAGAAGGATTTGAGTATAATGTGGTTATGAATATAAGATGATTTACTATTAGCCTGTTTTAATTACTTACTGTAATTAATTACAGTTTATGATAGGATAGTAGCTTTCATAAGATTAGGATTTTTGCCAGGCAGTGGTGGCTCACACCTTTAATCCCAGCACTTGGGAAGCAGAGGCAGGCGGATTTCTGAGTTTGAGGCCAGCCTGGCCTACAGACTGAGTTCCAGGACAGCCAGGGCTACACAGAGAAACCCTGTCTCAAAACCCCCCCCCCAAAAAAAAAATTAAGATTTTTACAGATTTATCCCTGATAAGTCCAAGCCTTAAAAATTTGAGTTGAGGGGGCTGGAGAGATGGCTCAGTGGTTAAGAGCATTCACTGCTCTTCCGAAGGTCCTGAGTTCAAATCCCAGCAACCACATGGTGGCTCACAACCAACTGTAATGAGATCTGAAGCCCTCCTCTGGTGTGTCTCTGAAGACAGCTACAGTGTACTTACACATAATAAATAAATAAATAAATAAATAAATAAATAAATCTTTTAAAAAATTGAGTTGAAGATGTAAGGAATTCCCTTTAGCATGAAGAGAATAGCCTAGTTCTTTTGGCTATGGCTTAGTTTATCCAAATAGCCACTGCTTAACAAAGTGAGCAAAACCCAAAGAGCTAGACGCGTGTCACTGTGAACCTGAGCAGACCTCAGGACTTTATAAACCTCGGTTATCAAATATACCTTATTAAACATATGTTGTTACTTATCTAAATTTTGTTGAAGCCTGGAGTTGAACAGTTATCAAAGACAAAGTAGTTAGGTACACCTCTCTAAGTGGGCTTTTGTTAATCTGCATAGACCTTTATAACCTTACAATTTTATCAGAAAAAAATCCATACCAAAGTATTCTGGAGACCTGTTGTTTCCTTCTTTTTTTTTTTTTTTTTTTTTTGGTTTTTCGAGACAGGGTTTCTCTGTGTAGCTCCGGCTGTCCTGGAACTCACTCTGTAGACCAGGCTAGCCTCGAACTCAGAAATCCGCCTGCGTCTGCCTCCCAAGTGCTGGGATTATTTCCTTCATTTTCTAAAAGGCATTATGATGATGAGCAGAGAGCACATTAGGACTAAGTTTTATTTTATTTTATATTTATTTATTTACTTATTAAGTACACTGTAGCTCTCTTCAGCTGTCCCAGAAGAGGGCATCGGATCCCATTACATATGGTTATGAGCCACCATGTGGCTGCTGGGATTTGAACTCAGGACCTCTAGAAGAGCAGTCAGTGCTCTTAACCATTAAGCCATCTCTCCAGCTCCAACTAAGAAGTTTTATAATTGTTGCTTTATGCCATGTGCTCATCTTAAGATGGTGAAGTCACATAGCACTTTAACCTTAGTAAAGATGGCCGTCAACCATATGGTGGGTACTTAAAATATCTATTTTTTTAGATCTATTTACAAGAAAGCATTTAATCTAAATTATATTTAAAGTATATTTTAAACAAGTGTTGAAATATATGTGTGTATTTATGTATATATTCCCACGTATAGATTTTAATTATAAGTTTTTTGTTATAAGTTTAGAGCCAGCCGAGCAGTGGTGGCGCACAACCTGTAATCCCAGCACTCTGGGAGGCAGAGGCAGGTGGATTTCTGAGTTCAAGGCCAGCCTGGTCTACAGAGTGAATTCCAGGACAGCCAGGGCTATACAGAGAAACCCTGTCTCCAAAAACCAAATCCAAAAACAAAAAAACAAAATAAGTTTAGAGCCAAATTTTGTTTCAGACTTTATAGATTTTAAGCCATACCCAATGAAGTTATAAATCCTGAGATAGTTTACAGTATCTCTCTCTCTCTTTTTTTTTTTTTTTGAGACAGGGTTTCTCTGTATAGCCCTGGCTATCCTGGAACTCACTCTGTAGACCAGGCTGACCTGGAACTCTGTCTCCCAAGTGCTGGGATTACAGGTGTGCGCCACCACCGCCCGGCTACAGTATATTTTTAAGAGTTTTTTTTTTTTTTTTTTTTTTTTTGAGAGAACACAGAGAAATCATAGAGATAAAAGTAGAACCTCAGAGATGAGATAACTCTGTGTGGTGTGTGTGTGTGTGGTGTGTGTGTGTTGGCAGAAGTCATTACAATCTTTGAGGATTTGGAAATCAAGTGCACCAATTTTTGGCTAATAATCTGCTGAGGCCAAGCTGTAGTAGTAAAATCTGAGTCCGTGGAGGCAGAGAGAAAGCGGAGGGAATTTCTGTCAGCTCCAAGAGGGAGCTGAGAGCAGAAGCTGTGGGAGGAAGAGAGGGCAAGCAGCCCCAGCTTTAGGGGAGGAGACCGGGAGCTTCGGGGCCTGTAGGGGGGCAACAGGGACAGGCGGTGCTGCCCGCAGGAAGCCGTGGGAGTGGGTAGCTTCACATAGGCGGGAGAAAGGAGAAAGGATCCCAGGCTGCCACAGTAGGACTGTAGCTTGTGTCCTTGTGACAACAATTTCTAGCCAGGTATTCCCATGTGGAATCACAGAGGAAAGGTGTCTCTCCTCCTCCTCCTCCTCCTCCTCCTCCTCCTCCTCTCTTCCTTGTAACTGGAGCTGAGCTTGCTGGTGTGGCTTTGAGGTGAAGGTAAACCAAGCAGGTTGCTTGGGGTGCCACCATAGGCGCCGGGAGAGCAAGGTGGGCACAGCACACTGCAGGAGCCAGCAAAGCACGTACAGGGTGTGGGGTTGCCCACCGAGGGCAGAGCAGGCCAAGCCCAGAGCGGCGCTGAGAGTGTAGACGAGAGTCCAATGGTTAGGGCAGGCAGAGGGACGGGCAGCAGAAGACCCGGCCTCTAGACTTTGGAGTGGAGTCTCGTGGAAGGCAGAAGCCAGCAGAAACTAAGGAATCTGTACATATTTCAGGAGAGTCAGATTAGCAGCCTGTTTTGGAGCCTGGGAAGGAACTCGCCTATGCCACTCTGTGGTTCTGACACCAGATGAGAAGAACTAACGAGGAGGAGGGCTGCTCCTGGGGATGGAGGAGGAGTTTGCTGTGGACAGACGGGAGGGTGAGCACTACCAGAGGGACAGACATGGTGGGCGTGGTGGTTTCCAAAGTAAACTCGACCAAGGAACACTGAACCGGGCCCCTGGAGCAGAAGGGGAGGGGACAGTGGGAGCCAGACCAAGGGCCAGGAGGGCAAAGGTCAGACCAAGCGACCAGCTAACCAAAATGGCTGGATCATATAGGGAAGGGCAGCCCAGCCCCTGGGCAGGGTATGCCAGCCATCCCTGTAACAGGCAGGAACTGAGAGCCAGGTGGTCATGCCTGCACTGGTGTGTTAAGTAGGCACTGCCATGTTTGTCCTGGGTATGAAGCCTAACTGGTTTTTTTCTTAATCTTAAAAATGTTTGACATTTAAAAAAAAAAGTTTGAGCCGGGCGTGGTGGCGCATGCCAGTAATCCCAGCACTTGGGAGGCAGAGGCAGGCGGATTTCTAAGTTCGAGGCCAGCCTGGTCTACAGAGTGAGTTCCAGGGCAGCCAGGACTACACAGAGAAACCCTGTCTCAAAAAACTAAAAAAAAAAAAAAAAAAAAAAAAAAGTTTGACATTTTTATATTATACTTTAAAATTTGATTTTAAAATGAACATTTCCTCCCCCCCCCCCCCAGACACGGTTTCCCTGTGTGTAGCCCTGGCTGTCCTGGAACTCACGCTGTAGACCTGGCTGGCCTTGAACTCAGAAATCCACCTGCCTCTGCCTCCCAAGTGCTGGGATTACAGGCGTGCACCACCACCGCCCAGCATATTTCCCTTAATATATTTTTTATTTATGATACTTTTATCATAACATAAAATATACTACATATAATAAATATATTATATAGTAGAATGGCTTTAATTTTTAAAAAGGTTTTATTTTTATTATTTATGTATGTGAGTACACCATCGCTGACACACCAGCAAAGGGCACTGGATCCCATCACAGATGGTTATGAGCCACTGTGTGGTTGCTGGGAATTGAACTCAGACTCCTGGTCGAGCAGTCAGTGCTCTTGACTGCTATCTCTCCAGCCCTATAGTATACATTTTTATTATAGTAAAAGAATTTATTTTCATTTTCTGAGACAGGATCTCTCCCTCTACCTGGCTCCAGTTGTCTCCCAGCACTCCACAGAACTAGGCACAGTGGCAGTACGGTGGCACACCGCTCTAATTCTTGAACTTGGGAGGGCTGGCCGCGTAGCATATGTCTTTAATCTCAGCACTCGGGAGGCAGAAGCAGGCGCATTTATGAGAATTTGAGGTCAGTCTGGTCTACATAGCAAGTCTCAGGTCGGCCAGGATGACACAGAGACCCTGCCTCAAAGCAAAACCAATGTGTCTGCAGTGGTCTTCCTGCCTTGCCTAGATCTTCCCAATTTTTAAACTAAGGATGCTCTTTTTTTTTTTTTTTTTTTTTTTTTTTTTTTTTTTTACTGCTGCTACTCTTATACAGCTAGTCGGTCCTTCTGGGGAGTATCTGTGCATATCCTAGCAACTAATTCTATATATTCTCCTGCTTCCCACGTACACACTTCAAATGTTTCTTAACAAAATTTTTAAACAGAAGGAAAGTAGAGGAGACTGATGAACATCAGAGCTTCGACCCACCCTGGTGTCTCAAACACAGAGATCGACCTGCCTCTGCTTCCTGAACGTGGCAACTGAAAGTATGTGAGTCACCCTGCTCAGCCTCCAGCTCTCCTCCTCCTCCCTCCTCCCCTCCCCTCCCCTCTACTCCTCCTCCTCCTCCTTCTCCTCAGGTTTTTGGTAGGTTTTTGGGACTCAAACCCAGAGCTCCTTGCCACTGAGTTACAAACCAGTCTAAACAAGTAGCAGTGATTAGTTAACTGTGCTGTGCTGTGCTCCTGATGGGTGGCATGTGCACACTCACCCAAGAGCTATCTGGATTCTTGAATGGAAAACACACACGAACACACACACACACACACACGCACGCACGCACGCACGCACGCACGCACGCACGCACGCGCGCGCCTAGGTGTTTCTAATCCTTCCCACTGCTAAGAGAGCCCTCCAGCACTCCTGAGTTAACCTCTTTTAAAATCTACATTTCATCTCTCCTACTCCAAACACAATTGGGGAAGTGGTCCGCGTGGCCACTTTCCCTGATTCTCACGTGTCCGCGGGCCTTTAGGTCTGGTCTTCCTTCTGCCCCAACATGGCGATCTCTGCTCCTTCCTCTCGCCCAGTCCCTACCCCATGCAAATCTAAAGGTCCCGCCTCAGTCTACCCGCCCAGCCATTGGCTGTTGCCTCTTTACTGATCGACCAAACACCAATTGGGTACAAGGACCTTCACCATTTGGAGACGCGGATCCCGATTTTATGGGCTGGATTAATTCAAAGCATTAGAACCAATCCGCAACACAAATGCTCAATTATTACTTTTTAGTGAGGAAAAAAATACATTAGACCATGGAGCTGCATTCTAATTCATGCTGCTGAAAATTTTCCTCTCCTGCTTCAACCGGAAGTTGCTAGTTTATCCACCTGCTGCTTCCGCGAGCCTCACGGGACTCTCTTCCGTTTCTAGTGGATTCTGGAAGTTCTGGATTTCTCCAGCATCGTCTTCCGATTCAACCCTCGCCTTCCTCATCATGTCAGTTTCTGACAGGTTTCTTTGTGCGTCTAGAGTTCACAAAGTCAAGTTCAAGGAACTAAGGTGCCGGGGAGGCTTGAATAATCTTTCATTGCATAATTCAACACATAAGATATTCCAGGGAGCCTCGACGTGCGCTCTGCCTCCCAATGCGCCACGGCCCTGAAGCATGGCAGCCATCCCTTCCAGCGGCTCGCTCGTGGCTACCCATGACTACTATCGGCGACGCCTGGGCTCCTCGTCCAGCAACAGCTCTGGCGGAAGTGCCGAGTACCCCAGGGACACCATGCCCCACTCCCCGGGTCTTCCCAAAGCCGACCCGGGCCACTGGTGGACCAGCTTCTTTTTCGGGAAATCCACCCTCCCATTCATGGCCACAGTGTTGGAGTCTCCTGAGCACTCAGTAGAATCCCCCCAGGCCTCCAGAAGCCCGATCACCTGTGGCCTGGCTCCAGAAGCCATGAAGAAGCAGCCAGTCATCCATCCTGGCCAGACCAACACCAGGGCCCAGTCCTGACCTCTCAGAATCAGCAGCCTGCCCAAACTTAGGTGGTGCTAAGCCAGAGCCTACCCTCTCAACCCTCCCTGTAAACTAGGAAGACTGAACGACACCAGCAGGAACTGAAGAGAGCCCCTCTTGTTTCACAGCACTGAGCTTTCTTGACCCCCATAACTGTGTCTTGCACAAAGCAGAAAATAAACTCAGAGCAGCCATCCAAAAAAAAAAAAAAAAAAAAAAAAAAAAAAAAAAAGATATTCCAAATACCAAAACGCCTTTCTCTGGTTTGGTTTGGTTTGGTTTGGTTTTGGAGACATATGACTTTGCTAAAAGTTCTGGTCAGAGTGCTTGGACCTGGGGCATCAGGAATGTCTTCGCAGTTTAAAGCACTGGCTGCTCTTCCAGAGCACCAGGGTTCACATCTTAGTGCCCACACAGCAGCTCACGAGTGCCTATAACTCTAGTTCCAGGGGTCTGACACCTTCACAAAAATGTGTGCAGGCAAAACATCAATGACTATAACATAAGGATAAATAAAGTTTAAAAAAAAAACCCAAACTTAAAAAGAATGCTTCAATGTTAGCCTTAATATTGCTGGTGGGTAATAAGGAGTGGTGGAAACTGTGGCAAACTACATCCCCTAGGCTGGCCTCCTCTAACTCTTAGGAGGAATTTTTTTTTTTTTTTTTTTTTTTTGGTTTTTCGCGACAGGGTTTCTCTGTATAGCCCTGGCTGTCCTGGAACTCACTCTGTAGACCAGGCTGGCCTCGAACTCAGAAATCTGCCTGTCTCTGCCTCCCAAGTGGCGTGTGCCACCACCTCCCGGCTCTGAGGATGTTCTTGAACTTTTTATTTTCCTGCTTCTGGGTCAAGGGAGCTGCGTTATAGGATCTGCCACTGTGCCTGCTTAACGTGGTCCTGGAGACTGAACCCGGGTGGTGAGTACGAGAGGAGAACTTTACTGAAGGACCTTTCCCCTTTCCTTAATTTTTGTTTTTATTTTATTAGGGGTGTGTGTGTGTGTGTGTGTGTGTGTGGTGTGTGTGTGTGTGTGTAGTGTGTGTATGTGGTGTGTGTGTGTGTGTGGTGTGTGTGTAGTGTGTGTATGTGTGTATGTGGTGTGTGTGTGTGTGTGTGTGTGTGTGTGTATGTATGTAGTAATTCAGGCCAGAGGACAGCTCTCAGGAGTGAGTCACTTCCCCCCTCCACGCTGGTTTCTAGACTCAAACATCAGGCTTGAATAACAACGGCCTTTACCCCACAGACACATTTTGTAAGCCAACATTAGGTGTTACGGGAACTGTTCAGGATGTGGCTCAATTTAAGGAAATACAGTCTACCTCCCTGGGAAGGCCTGGCACAGAGCCCAGGGCAGTGTGTTGACATATCAGACCAGGAAGTGAAGGAAGAGAAAGGAGCTAGGAGAACCTGGTCGGGACACTCCCAGCTTGACCACTTCCTCCAGACAAACCTCCGAAGGGTTCCATCACCTCCCCGACAGCACCACTAGCCGTGGGCCAAGTGTTCACAAGATATTTTATGGAAGATATTTTACATCCAGACCAAAGTACAAGATTTGGCTATGTAGACCAGGCTAGCCTGGAAACTGCTATCCATGTCCCTCAAGCTCCTGAGAGCTGGGATTAACAGCCTGTGCCACCACAGCCGCTGTCCTAAAATTCCTATACGTCCCCCAGCTTCCTGGTATCTCAGTAAGAGGAACTGAGGTGATCTTTCAGCACATCCCAGGGATGGGTCAAGAGCTCCAGAGAGGAGCCACAGGTTTCTGCTTGCTTGTTTGTTTGTTTTTGGAGTCAGGGTTTCTCTGGCTGTCCTAGAACTCATACAACTCTGGCAGGGTTTGTCTCTCTGGGTGCTGGGATTAAAGGTATGAACCATCATGCCTGGTTTATAAGATGATATAAAAAAATATTTTAAGGGCTGGAGAAATGGCTCAGCGGTTAAGAGCACTGACTGCTCTTCCAGAGGTCCTGAGTTCAATTCCCAGAAACCACATGATGGCTCACAAACATCGGTAATGGGATATGATGCCCTCTTCTGGTGTATATGAAGACACTGACAGTGTACTCACATACATAAAATAAAATCTTTAAAAATTTTAGGCCAGGCGGTGATGGCGCATGCCTTTAATCCCAGCACTTGGGAGGCAGAGGCAGGCGGATTTCTGAGTTCGAGGCCAGCCTGCTCTACAGAGTGAGTTCCAGGACTGTCAGGGCTGCACAGAGAAACCCTGTCTCAGAAAAAAACAAAAACAAAAACAAAAACAAAAAACAAAAAAACAAAAATAAAAAAATAAAAAATTTAGATTGATATTTTATTTATGCCTGCATGAATGCTAGTGCACCAAATTTCTGACAGGTGTTCAGGGAGATCAGAAGTTGTCTAGAACCTGAGTTACTGACAGCTGTGAAATACCGTGTGGGTTCTGGAAACCAAACTCAGATCCTCTGCAAGAGCAGCAGGTGCTCCTGACTGCTGAGCCATCTCTCTAGCTCTTAAAAAATAAAAATAATTTTATGGCAGGGGGAGCAAGAGCGTGTGTGTGTGTGTGTGTGTGTGTGTGTGTGTGTGTGAGAGAGAGAGAGAGAGAGAGAGAGAGAGAGAGAGAGAGAGGGGAGAGAGAGAAAGAGACAGAGAGAGAGAGGAAGGAGCACTAGCCTGGTACATGTGAGGAGGTCAGAGGGTACTTCCAGGAGTAAGTTCTCTCTTTCTACCATGTGGGTCCTGGGGTGATCGGTTTAGCAGCAAGGTCTTTACCTTCTGATTTATCTCACCAGTCCATATGATTAGTTTTTATCATTAACCTGACATAATTAAGAGTCACTTGGGAGAGGATCTCAATGAGGTATTGTCTACAGAGTGAGTTCCAGGACTTTCAGGGCTGCACAGAGAAACCCTGTCTCAGAAAAACAAAAACAAAAACAAACAAACAAACAAAAAAAACAACAAAAAAATGTTGGTGGATGAAACAGGAGGAACAGGAGTCCCAGGTCATCCTTAGGTACAGCACAACTTTAAACCCCCCTAGGGCCAGGCCGTGCTGACATACCCTTAACCCCAGCGCTTGGGAGGCAGATCTCTGTGAGTTTGAGGCCCTCCTGGACCACAAGGCAAGTTCCAGGTCAACGGAGTGTACACGGACAAACTATGCCTTCATTTAAAAAGAAGAGAAAAGAAAAAGAAAAGGAAAAAGAAAGAGAAAGAGAAAGAGAAAGAGAAAGAGAAAGAGAAAGAGAAAGAAAAAGAAAAAGAAAAAGAAAAAGAAAAAGAAGCTAACATGGGGCCCTATATCAAAAAATAATGAGCCGGGCGGTGGTGGCGCACGCCTGTAATCCCAGCACTTGGGAGGCAGAGGCAGGTGGATTTCTGAGTTCGAGGCCAGCCTGGTCTACAAAGTGAGTTCAGGACAGCCAGGGCTACACAGAGAAACCCTGTCTGGAAAAAAAAAAAAAAATGAGCTAGGCTATACAGGTCAGACTTCAATAGTAGCTTCCTGCTGAGGGGGACGTCAGTGCAGATGGGCAGCAACTGCCCTGTGTGCTTACAGCCAGCAGCACTAGGGAAAGCCGGAAGGTTAAACAGGCAGGCTTGTCTCAGTTCCCACCTGCGGAGCGGGGGATGCAAGTACTTAAGAACCCAGAGATCTTTGCTGCCGGCTCACCTGAAGCCTCGGACAAGGATGCTTATCCCAGATGCTTCCTCCTTAGACCTCCATCCTGAGTGAAGTTTCTCAGTCAACAGAACACCCCGCCTCCTTTTGAGACAGGGTTGTGTGTGTGTGTGTGTGTGTAAAACCCTGGCTGTCCTGGAACTCATGTTCCAGGCTAGCTCATGACCAAGCTAGCTTCAAACTAACACACTAACACACTCACACACACACACACTCTCTCTCACACACAAATGTTAATTACAGCAGCTCCATGGTGGCACATGCCTATAATCCCAGCTCTTGGGAGTCCCTAGCAGGAGGATCATTTTAAGCCCAAACCAAGCCTGGGCTAGTTAGTGGAACTCTGTCTCAGAAAGAAAAGGAGGCAAAAAAAAAAAAAAAAAAAAGAGGCCAGGTGGCGGTGGTGGTGGCAGTGGTGGTGGCAGTGGTGGGGGCTGGTGTCGAAGGCCTGCCTCAGCCTCTGTACTTTGCAAAAGAATTGTGATGTAGTCACACCTTAAGCATTATTGTGATAATCACCACCAGGAAACCTTTTTCCTAAGCTGTATGTGTTTAAATATGTCAAAAATCAACTGCCCAGGGTCAGACTCTAGAAGTTTGAACCATCACAGGCTGCAGAGTCTTGCTGGACCTGACGTCCCTGCCTCCTGGAGACCCTTACTCAGCTATCTGTGGCCTTTGCAGGGCCGCCCCACAGGCAGACTTTCGGGGTTGGGGAGTGAGGGGAAGCATCCCTGTGGGGCCAGACAGGAACTTCAAAGCTGGACTTTTTCAATCAGCTCTCTTGATGCGCATAGACAGGGCAAGTTAGGGAGCACCAACGAACTACACAGGCCTCATTCTGAGGACTGCTGCTTTGCTTTTGAATGAAGGAGAGAAAGAACATAGAGGTGGGTGGGGACGGAAGGGAGAGAACCCAGGAGGAGCTGGGGGAGGGGAAACACAATCAAAATATATTGTCTAAAAGTAAAAACAAACTGCCCACCCTGTGCAAACTCGTGTGTGTGTGTGTGTGTGTGTGTGTGTGTGTGTGTAGGTGGCAGAAGCTAAGGAGATGGCTCAGCAGTTAAGAGGTTAAGAGTACAGGATGCTCAGCCAGGCGTGGTGGCGCTCGCCTTTAATCCCAGCACTTGGGAGGCAGAGGCAGGCAGATTTCTGATTTCTGAGTTCGAGGCCAGCCTGGTCTACAGAGCGAGTTCCAGGACAGCCAGGGCTATACAGAGAAACCCTGTCTCGACAAAAAAAAAAAAAAAAAAAAAAAGAGTACAGGATGCTCTTCCAAAGGACCCAGGTTTGATTTTCAACACCCATATAATGGCTCACAACTACCTGTAACTCCAGCTTCAGGGGATCTAGCTCTCTCTTATGACCTCCAAAAGCACTACACATATGTCAAACACAGATATACATGCTGGCAAAACACCCATAAACATGAAATTAGGCCGGGCGGTGGTGGCTCACGCCTGTAATCCCAGCACTCTGGGAGGCAGAGGCAGGCGGATTTCTGAGTTCGAGGCCAGTCTGGTCTACAGAGTGAGTTCCAGGACAGCCAGGGCTACACAGAGAAACCCTGTCTTGGGGAAGAAAAAAAAAAAAAAAAAACAACCAGCCAACCAAAGACACCTGGCATAAACCTCCAGCCTCAACAAATGACGGAAGGGTATGACACTCATTTATCACTTATTTCGCACACACACGCGCGCGCACACACACATACAGAGAGACAGAAAGAAACACAGAGAAAGACAGACACTGACACACACACACACAGAGAGAGAGAGAGAGAGACTGATTATTTATGGCAACGATAACGGCACATGCTTATAATCCAAGATCTTGTAAGTTCCTGGTAGGAGGATCAGTTTAAATCCAAAGCAAGCCTGGGCTACATAGTGAAACTCTGTCTCAGAAAAAAAAAAAAAAAATTCAGCACACACTTTTGATCCCAGAACTCAGGAGGCAGTTGCAGGCAGATCTCTGTGAGTTTAAGGGCAGCCTGGTCTACAGAGTAGTTTCAGGACAGCCATGGCTGTTACACAGAGAAATCCTGTCTTGAGAAAACAAAACTTTTTTTCTGGTCTTCTGGATCTCTGTTTCTCTCTCTTTGTTTATTTTTTGTTTTTGTTTTTCAAAACAGGGTTTCTCTGTGTAACCCTGGCAGTCTTAGAACTGGGGCTGGCCTTGAACTCAGAGATCCACTTGCCTCTGCCTCCCAGGTGCTGGGAGTAAAGGCACGACCAGCACAGCCAGCCCATCAGGCCTCTGTGACAAGTCCAAAAGCTTTCTCAGGACCAGCTGGGCTGAACAGGAAGTGCCAGTGCGTCTGGCATCTGCGGTGTGAAGCAGTCACACACCAGACATCCATGAGTAAGCAAGGCTATATTCCAATATACGTTTAAATTGGAATTTCAGGTCATTCCAAACATCTATCGATTTTCAAACCATTCTCGGCTCTCAGGTTGGAGAGGCGGCAGGCCATATTTTGTCTGGAGGCTGCAGTTTCTCAACTTGGCCCCCATGGGACATTTTTCCTGGCTGACACTGACTTGAGTTGCATAGATATGTCATTGCTGAGTCAAACGGCATTCCTTTTGCAAAATACTTGGATTGGATTCAATATTTTGGATTTCTGGAAAGCTAGGACAAGCACGTTTGTGGGTAAGCCTTAGGGATGCATCTTTGAGTATTTCCCTAAGGAAGAAATCGCTGCACAGGGATTCGCTAGTTCAAAGAGTAAACATAATTTAGCATTTTGTGTCTGAGTGTGTGTACCTACACAAATCCGTCTATTTACATGTACAGGCGTGCTCCCATGTGCACCTGTGGCACATGCTACAGGGATAGAGGTCAAAGGACAACTTTCTGGATCCTGGGGATCAAACTCAGTTTGCTAGGCTTGTAACCCAACAGCTTTAACTGCTGAACAAAACTGCTCAGCAATTTATAGTATTTTGATACCAATGTACACTCTCATGTCTGGAACAGATGTCAAGAGGCAGATCTGAATCAATCTGGTCTGGTGGTGCAGACCTGTATTCTAACTTGTATGCTGAGGCAGGAGGATTAAAAGTTCAAAGCATGCATATGCAATTTAATGAGACCTTTTTTCAATACAAAAGATAAAAAGAAAGGTATCTAAGAAGCCCAGCGTCTGCTTAGCAACTCTAAAGCCCTGGGTCCATCCCATCCTGGTGGTACCCAAATAGTCCAAGCCCTCAGGAGGTGGAGGCAGGAGGGTCAGAAACTCACGGCCTTCCTTAGCTATCTATCAAGTTTGAGGTTAGGAATGGTGACACTAGACTCTGTACCAAAAAAAACAAAACCAAAATGAGACCTTTTTTTTAAGGGCTGGGATGTTACCCAGTGGTAGAGCGCGGTCGTGGTTAGCGTTGCATTGCCGTGAACAGACACCATGAACCAGGCAACTCTTCTAAAAGAACAACATTTAACTGGGGCTGACTTACAGTTTCAGAGGTTCAGTCCATCATCGTCATGCTGTGATGCATCACAGCGTCCAGGCAGACACGGCGCTGGAAGAGTTCGAAATCGTCGTCTGAGGGTAGCCAGGAAAACCCTCTCGCCCGTACTGGGCGGAGCTTGAGCAAAGTCCTCAAAGCCCGCCTACATAGTGACGCACTTCCTCCAACAAGGCCACACCTCCTCACAGTACCACTTCCTATAGGCCACGAGTATTCAAACCATTACAAGCACTTTCGTAGCATGAGCGTGATTCTAGGTTCATTTCTTAGCACCTTCAAGAAAAAGAAAAAAGGAAATCTAAAAATCATTCTAACACCTAGACTCCCTACAGCCCGGGAGATGCAGAGCAAGAGCTGCTAATTTAAACCAGGCGGTGTTGGCGGTGATGGTGCACGCCTGTAATCCCAGCACTTGGGAGGAAGAGGCAGGTGGATTTCTGAGTTCGAGGCCAGCCTGGTCTACAGAGTGAGTTCCAGGACAGCCAGGGCTACACAGAGAAACCCTGTCTTGAAAAAAACAAACAAAAAAAAAATTTTTTTAAAGCTCTTAATTTAAAACAAACTTCCTGTGGGCCTGCAGCCCCTGCTTCCACGAGTCCCGCCTCTCTAGAGTCTACTAGGGCATCACAACTGTCCCTTTTTGGTTGCCAGTGAATTGCACATCTATAAGAATGGAATAAAACGCGGGGCAGTGGTGGTACACGCCTGTAATCCCAGCATTCAGGAGGCAGAGGCAGGCAGATTTCTGAGTTCTAGGCCAGCCTGGTCTACAGAGTGAGTTCCAGGACAGCCAGGGCTACAAAGAGAAACCCTGTCTCAAAAAAACAAAAACAAAACAAACAAACAAAAAAAAACCCCAAAAAACAAAACAAAAAAAAAAACAACCCGCCGGGCGGTGGTGGCTCACGCCTGTAATCCCAGCACTTGGGAGGCAGAGGCAGGCGGATTTCTGAGTTCGAGGCCAGCCTGGTCTACAGAGTGAGTTCCAGGACAGCCAGGACTACACAGAGAAACCCTGTCTCGAAAAACCAAAAAAAAAAAAAAAAAAAAACCAACAACAACAACAACAACAAAACAAAACCAAAAACCAAAAACAACAACAACAAAAAAGAATGAAGTAAGAATAGCGGCCACATCCTTGTGGCCCATCTCCCGGGTTCTTCTGTGGTCGAAGGACAAAGAGCCCAGCCGGGCTGCACCCCAATACCCATCTCTTGGATATATCAGAAACCAAAAGCAGCTTCCTTTCCAGTTTGGAGCTAAGTGCCCCTAGCTGATTGCTCATGGATTATAACACCTCCTAGAGGACTTTCCGGAGTCCAGGAGGCAGCTGCTGTACTCCGGAATGGGGCGCACCGCTGCCTGTTTTCAATCGCTAGTGGGTGGGGATCGAGGGAAACTAATGCTTCAGAATGTTTGGCTGAGGCAACATCTGCCCTTGAACAAGGGTTCTGACAAGTGTATCGATCTCCACTCGGTGTTGCTTTTCTCTGCAACCCCCTCATATCTACTCTGCCCCATGTACCATGGGGGTGGGGTAGGGGAAGCGCTCCCTTAACAGTGGGAGGCACTGGGAAGCACACTGAATAAGCAAGTGGTGGTGAGGAGCTAAGGAGGGGTGGGGGAAGGGTGATGAGTGACAGAAGAACAGCATTTAAACAGCCACCCTGTGCCGAGCACACCGTTCTCAAGGTTTGGGGCTGGCTGGGGCTAGGGACCTAGACTTTGTCTAGAATGTATGAGGCCCTGGGTTGGATTCCAAAAATCAGTTAAAACTGGTTGTCACAGCTGGGCATGGTGGCGCATGCCTGTAATCCCAGCACTCTGGGAGGCAGAGGCAGGCGGATTTCTGAGTTCGAGGCCAGCCTGGTCTACAGAGTGAATTCCAGGACAGCCAGGACTACACAGAGAAACCCTGTCTCAAAAAATCCAACAAACAAACAAACAAACAAAAACTGGTTGTCACCCCCCTGTCATTCCCAGCAGGGTCTTCTGTAGCCCAGGCTGGCCTGAAACTTACAGCAATCCCCTCAAGCACTGGGATAGCAGGCATGTATCACCATGCCTAGGCAGGACTTTACTAATGTGTAAGAACGCAACCCAACAGGGGAGGAGCAGGGCAGGGGAGGTGCCACTGTCGCGACTGCCCAGCCCTCTGCAGCTGCATCCTGGATGCCAGGAAGTCTCTAGGAAGTGAGTTGGAATCCTTGTCCTCCCAGTCTCTCTCTCTCCTTCCCTCTCTCCACCCCCTACCTTTCTCTCTCTGTGTTTGTGTGCGTGGAAATGGATGCATGCCATAGTGTGCTGATAGAAGTCAGAGGACCATTTATAGGACTCGGTTCTCCCCTTCCATTGTGTGGGTTCTGGGGATTGAACTTGGGACATTAGGCTTAGAAGCATCTTACAGGCTTATCAAATGTCTGAGACGCTTGGCTCAAAAAAGTTACATGGCGAAAATGAAGTCACATGTGTGCCAGGAGCTGGGGCTTAAGCTAACTCTCACAGCAGAGCCCTTTGATATCTTTTCAGGGGAAGAATCTGCCCCAATATTATATTTACTTCTAGTCTTGTGCTCTGGTTATCCCATGACTAAAGCAAGAGGATTGTCAGTACAGGTCAGCCTTAGCTACACAAAAAAGACTCTGTATGAATGAATAAAACAATAGAGTCATCTGGACTTTGCAAACCTATATTCTTTTGGGGGGGGTTGTTTTGCTTTGTTTTGTTTTGTTTTTTGAGACAGGGATTCTCTGTGTAGCCCTGGTTGTCCTGGAACTCACTCTGTAGACCAGGCTGGCCTCGAACTCAGAAATCCTCCTGCCTCTGCCTCCCAAGTGCTGGGATTAAAGCCCTGTGCCCGGCTGCAAGCCTATATTCTATACAACATATAAGAAACAGAAGAGCCAGGCACGCCTTTATGATGGCAAAATATTTTTTCAGATCTTCAACTCCTTTTATCTTTGTTGACTGTAACACACTTCTTTCTCTTGCACTTGTCTACTCTCTGTTAGCACCTTCCCTCAGCAGGTGTCCCATGGCTCAGTGGGAAAAATCTGCTCATTAAGGCCAAAATCCACCATGACCAGGTAGTCTCTGGGCCCAGTATAGGAGAGCTTCTCCTTCTCTGAGCTTGTCGGGGGAATCAAAGCCCCTCATATGCCTCTACCTGAAGAATGTCACATAGCCTTGATTATGGATCAATTTCTTTTCTCCTGATAAGGACCTTTTTAGGCAGCACCTGAGATTCCTGAAATGCTTCCCCCATGCTAATGAGGCACTTCTGGTACCCTAAGCCTCCCAGCCAATGACATTTGCCCATCCTGAATGTTCCTACCTTCAGTCCCCCAAAACTTTATAAGCCTTGAATCACCCTAAGTAAAGTAGATCCTGAGAGCCGGTCCCTGTGTAGAAATGTTCACAGGACTTCTGGACCCCGCCTGATGTCTCTGCTCCCCCTGCCCTTGTGGACTGAACCAGCAGATGATCCCCGAGACAAGGCAATCCAAGCTTCACCTTCACAGCTTCTAGAGCACAACTTCTGCTACTGCTATCCTTGGTGGTCGTCCCATGTTTGTGACATCTCCAAAATGACGGGGTCTTCTACTGCAAGTGTGCCTATAACCTTTCATAAGCTCACTCGCTTTTTCTTTCTTTCTTTCTTTCTTTCTTTCTTTCTTTCTTTCTTCCTTTCTTTCTTTCTTCCTTCCTTCCTTTCCTTCCTTCCTTCCTTCCTTCCTTCCTTCCTTCCTGTCAAAGGTTTGTTTATTTATTATATGTAAGTACACTGTAGCTGTCTTCAGCCACTCTAAAAGAGGGTGTTAGATCTCATTACAGATGGTTGTGAGCCACCATGTGGTTGATGAGATTTGAACTCAGGACCTCTGGAAGAGCAGTCAGTGTTCTTAACCACTGAGCCATCCCTCCAGCCCCATAAGCTCTTTCATGATGCCAAAACTCAACACGTTTGCGTGACCTGGGCCTTTAACTGACACCGAGGCTGCACCTGCATCGGTGGTGTGGCCTTTCACAGCACCATGTGTCAGCTTCTCTCCTAGATCCCTTCATGTCTTCAAAGCCATACCATCTGGGCGACTCTTACACATTACCACATAAGGTACAACCTTGGCTGCCTCACACAATGGCCCCGTTGGGCCTCCATGCAGGGTCACCCCTGACATATTCATGTCCTCAGAGGCTTTCCTTAGTCACAGAGGGAAATCCCATCCTTGATGGTAAAGCCAGAGCCATGTGGCAGAATCTGCCAATTTCCGCTGCTTACTGGGACTGGAACATGGTCCCCTTGATCAATTACATCTTAACCAGCTTTCTGATTTCAATGGTTTCTTTCACTGTCTGAGCTAGGCTGTTTCGAGAACTTTATCTGTAGTCTAAGTAGGTCTTGAACTCAGATCTGCATGCCTGTGTCTCCTGAGTACTAGATAAAAGTGTGTGCCAACATGCTTAGACCTAAGCTTCTCTTTGAGTTTCATTATAGATGCTGGACTGTGGGGGCGCACGCCTATAATCCCAGCACTCTGGAAGGCAGAGACAGGTGGATTTCTGAGTCGAGGCCAGCCTGGTCTACAAAGTGAGTTCCAGGACAGCCAGGGCTACACAGAGAAACCCTGTCTCGGAAAACCAAAAAAAAAAAAAAAAAAAAAAAAAATCCTGATCAGCTATGCCCTCCATTTCTGATTCGTAGTTCATTCCAAATATAATCAAGTTGACAAGCAGGCATCACAACCTACCCCTTTTCAATTTGATACACAATCATATCTCTTTATGGCCAAATGAAAACAATAACTAAGTATAATAATGCCTAACATGATATAAATATCCCTCATACAACTGCAAAGGCATTGTAAATTTAGAATAGGGGGGAGTATCCCTTGGGAAACATCCTTTTCACAAAATGGAAGCTTCTCTGGTGGGACTTTGCCTCAAGGTCATCACACTCTTAACTCCATTTAATATCTTTATCTTTTCTTTTCTTTTTTCTTTTTTTAAGTATAGAATAGAGTTAACTCAGAGCATGGGGAGGGAAGTTAAGAGGGTAGAGAGGCAGAGAGAGGAAGTCGAGACAAGACGTAGAGGCTGGCCACGGCCACGGTCACGTGGAGAGAGGGGGAGGGGAATGGAGGGAAGGGAGAGCAAGGGAACAAGAAAGGAACAATAGAGCCTGTTTGTTTTCTTAAACACAGGATTTAACTCCATCCCACTTCCTGGTGCCCCCTTTAACTCTTGTATTTTTCCTTTCTCAGCTTGCTATGCTTGGTCAAAATGTTCTTCATAAGAGTGGGACAGAGTGTATGCTAGGCTGTTTTGAAATTTCCCTTGTCAATGCAATTAATTTAAATCCCTTTACCTTAGACTCAACCAAACTCTTTGGTCAAGGGCAAAAAGCAGCCATGTTCATTACCAAAATATCACAAGAAGACTGGAGAGATGGCTCAGCGGCTAAGAGTACTGACTGTTCTTCCAGAGGTACTGAGTTCAAATCCCAGCAACCACATGGTGGCTCATAACCATCTGTAATGAGATCCGATGCCCTCTTCTAGTGTGCCTGATTAAAGTAAATTTAAAAAAAAAATCACAAGAATGATCTCTAGACAACATTCTAAAATTCTCTGAAATCTCTGGAGCCAGGCCTCACACCTCAAATCTCCCACAGTGCCACTGTCTTCCATCTTCTACTAGGATGGCCTGTGAAGCCCCATTTAAAGCATTCTACTGCTTTCCTAATCCAAAATCCCCCAAATCCACATTCCTCTAAACAAAAGCTATTGAAGAAACCCCACTCCTGGCACCAACTTCTATCTTAGGTAAGGTTTTATTTCTGTAAAAAGATACAATGACCAAGACAACTCTTTTTTTTTTTTTTTTTTTGAGACAGGGTTTCTCTGTGTAGCCCTGGCTGTCCTAGAACTCACTCTGTAGACCAGGCTGGCCTTGAACTCAGAAATCCGCCTGCCTCTGCCTCCCAGAGTGCTGGGATTACAGGCGTGCACCACCACCGCCCAGCCCAAGACAACTCTTATAAAGGAAACATTTTATTAAGTCTGACTTACAGTTTCAGAAGTTAATCCGTTATCATCATGTTGGGAAGCATGGCAGCATGCAGGCAGACATGGTGCTGGAGGAGCCAGGAGTTCTACATCTTGATCTGAAGGCAACCAAGAGTAGCCTGTCTTACACACTAGACAGAGCTTGAGCATAAGACCTCAAATCCCACTCTCAGAGTGACCTACTTTTTCCAGCAAGACCACATCTACTCCAATAAGGCCGAACCTCCTAAGAGTACCACTCCATATGGGCCAAGTATTCAAATGCTTAAATCTATGGGGGCCAGTCCTTGTCAAACCACCACAGTTACTCAAGCTGGCTCTGAACTTGGGAGCTTCTACCTCAGCCTCAGCAGTGGCTAACAGTAGAGGCCTGGGCCATCGTGTCTGGCTTCCATTCCTTGTTTATGGCTCAATTCTAATCTGTCATATGGGCACATATTAACTAGTCCTTCATCAGTTAAGGTCCTTCCTGAATTTGTATACTTTTTTCTTGATCCGTTGTGTTTCATTGTCCTTAAAATACCCTACCTAAACAGCTATGGCTGACTGGGAAGTAGCTCACCTAAAATCTCTGATTTAGGGGCTCAGCGATCTGCCAGTTTAGGAAAGAAAAGAAAGAAAGAAAGAAAGAAAGAAAGAAAGAAAGAAAGAAAGAAAAAGAAAGACTGTCCAGGAAGTCACCGTTTGCTGGGTCTAAAAGAAAAGACTTTTGGGACTGGAGATATGGCTCAGTGGTTAAGAGCACTTACTGCTCTTCCAGAGGACCTGGGTTTGGTGCCCAGCAAACCCATGGTGGATAATAACCATCTGTAACTTCAGTTCCGGATGGGCTGGAGAGATGGCTCAGAGGTTAAGAGCACTGACTGCTCTTCCAAAGGTCCTCAGTTCAAATCCCAACAGCTACATGGTGGCTCACAACCCTCTGTAATGAGACCTAATGCCCTGGTCTGGTGTCTGAAAACAGCTACCGTGTACTTACACACAATCAATCAACCAATCAATCAATCAATCTAACTTTAATTCCAGTAGATCTGATGCTCCTTTTTGACCTCAGAAGACATGCATGTGGTACAATAGGTGAAAAACTATTTTATGTATGCAATAAATAAATATTTAAAAGAGAAAAGTCCTTGCATTCCATTGATTAGAACCTGGTCACATGACTACAGGTGATGTAGTCTAGTTATCTTACAAAGAAGCAGAAACATCCCTTTCCCAGAACTCACAATTCCTGCGAAAGAACTACAATTCCACTGTAGTGCAAGCCTGTAATTCCAGCACCCTGGAGGCAGAGGGAGGATAAAGGACCACCTGTTGGAGGCAGAGGGAGGATAAAGGGCCGCTTACACTTGCAAATTCTAGGCCAGTCAGAGCTACTTAGGGTGACCTTGGCTCAAAAACCAAAAACCGCTAAGCCAAACCAAACAACACCCCCACCCCACCCACCCCAAAAAAACCTTTCAGAGCAGTGAGATGGCTCAGTCAATAAAGTCCCTTGCCACCAAAGCCTGATGATTTGAATTTGATCTGCAGATCCACAAGGTAGGAGGAGAGAATGAGTAGCTATAAACTGTCCTCTGACTTCCACACACACAATAGCATACATGCCCCATCCTTTGGCTAAAATGTAAATGTAAAAAAATAAAATAAAAAAAAGTAGTGTCATGCTCACTTAGGCAGCACGTGTACTAAAATTGGAACGTTATATAGAAGAGTAGCGTGGTCCCTACAGAAGGATGACTTGAAAATCCGTGAGGCATTCCATATTTAAAAAAAAAAAAAAAAAAAAAAAAAAGTAGTGTCATGGTGCATGCCTTTAATCCCAGCACTTTGGAGGCAGAAGCAGTGGATCTCTGTTAATTCGAGACTAGTCTTATCTATAGAAGTAGTTCCAAGACAGCTAGGGCTACCCAAAGAAACCCTATTTGAAAAACATCATCATCAATGTAAACAAAATCCCCTGCATTTGGTAAGTTTTGTACTACCCGTTCCTTTTTGGTGGTGCTGTTAGTGAGACAGAGTTTTTAGCCCAGGACTTAAACTCCATATATGGCAAAGGATGACCTTGAGTTTCTGATCCTCTCTTGTACTGCATTTATTAGGTGTGCACCATCACACCACATCACACCACACCACAGGTGTCCCAGCCCCACTCTTCTTTTTTTTTTTTTTTTAAGATTTATTTATTATATGTAAGTACACTGTAGCTTTCATCAGACACCCCAAAAGACGGCATTAGATCTCATTACAGATGGTTGTGAGCCACCATGTGGTTGCTGGGATTTGAACTCAGGACCTTCAGAAGAGCAGTCAGTGCTCTTAACTGCCGAGCCATCTCTCCAGCCCCCCCCCCCCAGCCCCACTCTTCTGCCCAAAGTGTTGTCCTTCTCTTGTGGCTTGTTCTTGAGGAGTGTGTGTACACACGCATGAGTGCGTGTGCATGTGTGTTACGGAGAATTGAATCCAGGGCTTTAAGCATGTATATTATTAGTTACCTTTTTGTGGCTGTGATAAATACCAAGACCAAAAGCAGCTTACAGAACAGTTAGTTTTGGCTTACGGTTCCAGAGGGCTAGATGCCCAAAATGGGAAGGAAGGCGTGGCAACAGGTAGTCAGACCAGGCATCTGAGAGATCACGTCTCAGCTACAGAAAGAAAGAAAACAGAGAGAGAGAGAGAGAGAGAGAGAGAGAGAGAGAGAGAGCCTTGGAAGTGCAGCAAGGCTATCAACACTCAGAGTCCACCCTTAGTGACATCCTTCCTGTAGCAAGGCTCCACTTCCCAAAAGTGCACTTCGAAGACAGTGCCACCCACTGGGGACAAGTAAGTGCTCAGGTGTGAGAGCTTATGGGACCAGGCTCTCATTCAAAGCACCACAGCATGCTAGGCCAGCTCTCTCTTTGTGCTGAAGAGGTCAGCTCAGGAACTTTGGAAAATCCTACCAGATCCCTCCCCTCCTGGAAGAGAAAGCTCATAGAGCACACAGGCACCCCTCCCCTCCGGAAGGGAGAGGCTGATTACATTCCTCAGAAAGATCACGGAGGTGGATGGGTGTGGGACCCACCTTAGCCACCTGCAGATGAGGGAAGCCCACAGACAACTGAATCCCTTGCCACCTCGTCCCCTAAGGACCAATCAATTTAAAAGTCACACGGTCCTGCCAATCACATTGTGTCTAGTGGCTGTTGTTCTATTCCACCCCTGAAACTATATAAAGATTGGCTGAACGGGCTGCTGCCTCTCTTTCGGTGCAGGACGACCCCAACACGCTGGAGCAATAAATTCCTCTTGCTTTTGCATCGACCCCCCAGCTCCGGGTTGTTCACTGGGGGGAGGGTCACAACGGTCCCTAGTAAGCCAAGGCTCATCAGAGTCTTACAGAGCTACATCCTCAGGCCATAACGTTTCAACAGAAGCCTTTCGTGACTATTACTTCAAAAGTAGAAGCCTCCAGCTACTCCTAGCTGCCACAGACTTCCTGTTATCCTAATAGGAAGTGTTCATTGAGTTTACTTCTTAACCATCCATCTCCTCTCGAAGCATAAACTGCATTGATGTGGAGCCCTCTGCCCCGCTTGGTGCACCCTCTGGCTCCTGCCTCAGACCAGAGCTCACGGTGGGAGCTTAATAAATATTAAGTACAGCCCAGAGTTGTAGTTGAATAATTTAATGAATGAATCCTGCTTCCAAACATGCTGATGTCATGTTTCTAAAGGTACACAAGTTAGACTCTTTTCCAGATATTAATTAATGGAGCGTCTGTAATTTCCCTGAGGGGTTTTCTGCACTTAGGTTGCAAGTCTCAAATAGAGCAAAGTGATTTATGCTGGGTCACTGGTGACTCAGAGTCTGGGAATAGGAGCACTGCCCAACCTTTGCTCTGATTGGTCTAGATACAACAACTAGGCGGCCATGACCTCAGCCATTTGGGAACTCTGGAACTGAACACCTGGACTAATTTTACTTTAATGACAGTATTTGCTACGGCTTGGCTCAACCCACACAAAGCTTTTTACTTTCTCCCTGTGTGTGTATTTTCATGTGGACACACACTTGTGTGAGTGCAAATGTGTGTAGGTGCGCGTGGAGATGTATGCACCTGTGGAAAGAGGTCAGGCTCAGACACTGGTCTACCTTGTTTGAGACGGGGTGTCTCACTGACCTAAAACTTGCCAGTTTGGCTAGGCTGACTGGCCTACAAGCCCCAGGGAGCCACCTGTCTCCACTTCCTCAGCACTGGGATTACACCTACAGGCTCTGAGCACCTACCTCGGGTTTTCTTGATTGCCCGGCAATAAGAGAACTTTTCCCACTGAGCCCTCTCCCCTGTCAGATTTAGCAAGTAGCCAAGCATGATCTTGAACCCCTGATCCTGTTGCCTCTGCCTCCCAGCTGCTGGGATTAAAGGCATGCGCCACCACCACCCGGCTCTTTACTTATTATTATAAACAAGCACACTGTCACTGACTTCAGACACACCAGAAGAGGGCATCAGATCACACTACAGATGGTTGTGGGATTTGAACTCAGGACCTTCAGAAGAGCAGTCAGTGCTCCTAACGGCTGAGCCACCTCTGCAGCCCCTCTTGGTTATTTTTATAGGCCTCCACTAGCAGTGCCTCCCCTTGCTAACCGACTTCTTTGCCTATGTGCTGTGTGTTATCTACTTTTAGTGATATTTACTGTCAGAACCCAGGCCTGCCTGCATGGCAGGCACTCACCCCATTATTAAGCTGGGTTCCTCAGTCCCATAAGGCTTTTTAAAATACTCACTAGTTTGTGTACTTCATGTGTATGGAGGCTCTGTTTGCATGTACACCTGCATGACAGAAGGGGGCATCTGGGCCATTACAGATGGCTGTGAGCCATCTTGTTGCTGGGAATTGAACTCAGGACCTCTGGAAGAGCAGCCAGTGCTCTTAAGCCTGGAGCCATCTCATCTCCCCAGCCCTCAGACAACCTTTTAAAAATTGGTTAATTGGGTTGGAGAGATGGCTCAGCATGTAAGAGTACTGACTGCTCTGTCAAAGGTCCTGAGTGCAAATCCCAGCAACCATATGGTGGCTCACAACCATCTGTAATGGGATCTGATGCCCTCTTCTGGTGTGTCTGAATACAGCTACAGTGTGCTCATATAGTTAAAATAAACAAGTCTTTTAAAAAAAAATGGTTAATTTACATTTAGCAAGATGGCTCTGTGGGTAAAAGTACCTGCCAAGCAAGCCTGATGATTGCATTTGATCCCCAAGATCCCCGGTGGAAGGAGAGAGCCACATCCTGAAAGTTGTCCTCTGTACCCAACATTTGTGGTGTGGTAGACACACACACACACACACACACACACACACACACACACACAGAGAGAGAGAGAGAGAGAGAGAGAGAGAGAGAGAGAGAGAACTTCCTGCTCTTCCTTTTGAAGTTCCCATTGTATTGAGACTAAAGTTTAGGGGCTTGCTCTACAGTTAAAAAAAAATCTAAGAAGAAGGCTGGGGGCCGTCAGGCTGTGGAGATAGCTTGTTTTATTCAGAAAAACAGAAAAAATTAGTATGTTCCGGGGACATACTAATTCACATTTTTATTTATTCCAGTGCAATGGTATTTTCCTTTTGTTTTTGAAACAAGGTCTGATTATGTAGTTCTGGCTGGCCTGGAACTCACCAAATAGACAAGAATGGCTTTGAACCCAAAGAGATCCGCTTGCCTCTGCCTCTGCCTCTCAAGTGCTGGGATTAAAGGTGTGTACTTCAAGTGGCTGTGGGTTCTTTTTCTAATTTTTTTTTTTTTGAGACAGGGTTACTCTGTGTACCCCTGGCTGTCCTGGAACTCACTCTATAGACCAGGCTGGTCTCGAACTCAGAAATCTGCCTGTCTCTGTCTCCTAAGTGCTGGGATTAAAAGTTCGAGCCACCATCACCCAGCTGGCAATGGGTTCTATTTTAAAAAATTGTGTTTTAAAATATTATTTATTTATTTATTTATTTATTTATTTATTTGGCTTTTTGAGACAGGGTTTCTCTGTGTAGTCCTGGCTGTTCTGGAACTCTGTAGACCAGGCTGGCCTCGAACTCAGAAATCCGCCTGCCTCTGCCTCCCAAGTGCTGGGATTACAGGCGTGCGCCACCACGCCCTGCGTTTTTAAATATTCTTATTATTTATTTACATGTATATCTGTGTATGTTCGTATCTGTGCATGTGCCCAAAGTTAGGGCATCCTTTTGGATGTTGGAGTTACAAGCAGTTGTCAGCTGCCTGGTGTGGGTTGAGCTTGGGTCCTCTGTAAGAACCGAGCATGTTCTTAAGCACTGAACCATCTCTCCAGCCCCATTAATTGTTTTTATTTACATGTATTTGTGTGCTTGTGTAAGCAGGTGGCCACAAAGGTCAGAGGGCATGAATCCCCTAGACTTGGGGTTAGAGGTGTTGTCAGCCACTGCTGGAGCTGGACCCAGATCTCTGAGAGCAGTTCAGTGCTCTTACCTGCTGAGACCCCTCCAGTAAGTACTCTTGGCTGATTTGTTCACTGTGGCTGTAAACTTGATCCTAAAGATCCCTGTAGGGTTGTGTTCTGAACCCAGAGTTTTGGTTGAGAAAAATGTTTGAAAAAAGCAAACAGGAAGGAAGGAAAGAAGGAAAGGAGGAGGATGGAAGGAGGGTGGGAGGGAGTTTATAAAGGCGCTTCCTGTCAAATCTGCTGACCTGAGTTGGATACCTGTAACTGACATGATGGAAGGAGAGAACTTACACACACACACCTGCACACACACACACACACACACAGTTAAGAAAAAAAGAGAGGAGCCGGGCAGTGGTGGTGCACGCCTTTAATCCCAGCACTTGGGAGGCAGAGGCAGGTGGATTTCTGAGTTCGAGGTCAGCCTGGTCTACAGAGTGAGTTCCAGGACAGCCAGGGCTATACAGAGAAACCCTGTCTCGAAAAAAACCAAAAAAGAAAAAAGAAAAAAGAAAAAAAGAAAGCCGGGCGTGGTGGCTCACGCCTATAATCCCAGCACTTTGGAGGCAGAGGCAGGCGGATTTCTGAGTTCGAGGCCAGCCTAGTCTACAGAGTGAGTTCCAGGACAGCCAGAGCTATACAGAGAAACCCTGTCTCGAAAAAAAACCAAATCCAAACAAAACAAAACAAAACAAAACCCCCCAAAAATGAGAGAGGGAGAGAGAGAGAGAGACTGGGTTTAGGAGAGACAGAGACAACACATTGTGCTTCTTCCCATCTTTCCATGGTGCTGAGCCTGGAACCTCGGGTTGTCAGCTCAACGAGCCCCTCTACCCACTGGGCCATCTCCTGGGTTCTCTTGTTTCTGCTGCTGTGCTGTGGCTGTAGGCTTACCTCATTCTCTGATCTCTGCCTTCCATGTCCCACCTCTCTCTCTCTCTCTCTCTCTCTGAAATTAAAATGATTTTTTTCATATAATATATCTGATCAGGGGTTCTCTCTCCCTTCTCCTCCCAGATCTTCCCCACTCCTTCATTTATCTAACACCATGCCTTCTCTCTCTCTCTCTCTCTCTCTCTCTCTCTCTCTCTCTAGAAAACAAACAAAACACAGAATAAAACAAACACAAAAAGAAAAAGTGTAGCTGGGCGTTGGTGGCGCACGCCTTTAATCCCAGCACTTGGGAGGCAGAGGCAGGTGGATTTCTGAGTTCGAGGCCAGCCTGGTCTACAGAGTGAGTTCCAGGACAGCCAGGGCTACACAGAGAAACCCTGTTTCGAAAAAAAAAAAAAAACAAAACAAAAAAAAAAAAAAAACAAACACAAAAAGAAAAAGTGTGAGAAACACATGCACATGCATACATACATACATACACACACACACACACACACACACACACACACACAGAGATAAACCTCATAAAAACATAAAACTCAAAACCATAATATATAAGCAAAGATAAGAAAATGACCAATAAATAGGGGAAAAGAATCTCAAAAACATCCCTGAGTTCCTTCGTTTGGCCACCTTCTACTGGGCCTGGGACCTACCCTTGAGTGTGATTCGCATACCTAGTAAGACTCCACTGGAGAAAATTAAGTTTTCCTTTGCAAATGGTTGTCAATTAGAGATAGCTTCTGCATTAGGAATGGGAGCCTCAGTCCACTGTCCTCTCAACGCTGGGACCCCTTCTGGCTTTCACCTACGTTGGTCAGGACAGCTGCCGCAGTCACTGTGCATTTACACGTGCCAGTCATGATGTCTCTGGAAGATGTTGCTTCCCTGGGGTCTTCCTTTCCCACAGGCTCTCAGGATGTTTTGCCGTCTCTTGCGCACAGCTCCATAGGTTGTGAGGGAGAGAGACTGATTGATGAAGACGTGCCACTTAGATCTGAGTGTTCCAAGATCTCTCACTCTCTGTCCATGGTCCAGTTGTGGGTCTCTGCATTTGTTCCTGTTTTCCTGAAGGAGGAGGCTCCTCTGACGCTGGCTGAGAAGCTGGTCTAGGGCACAGCAGAATGCCACTAAGAGGAGCTTTATTGCTGTTTCTTTGTAAAAACAGTAGTGTTTGGTTTTTCCCCCAAGGTCATGTCCTGGCTCCTGAGCAGTGCAGGGCATGGGCAGTCTCACACGGTGTCTTGAATCTGATCAGAGAGTGGCTGGTTGCTCCCACAGCCTTTGTGCCATTATTACCCCAGAGTATCACGCAGGCAAGTCAACACTGTAGACCAAAGGGTTTGCAGCAGGACTGGTGTTTACCTTTCTCACTCAGGATAACTTTTTTTTTTTTTTTCAGTTTTTCGAGATAGGGTTTCTCTGTGTAGCCCTGGCTGTCCTGGAACTCACTCTGTAGACCAGGCTGGCCTCGAACTCAGAAATCCGCCTGCCTCTGCCTCCCAAGTGCTGGGATTAAAGGTGTATGCCACCACCACCCGGCTCTCAGGATAACTTTTTTTTTTGTTTAACTTTTTTTTTGTTTTGTTTTTTTTTTTGGTTTTTCGAGACAGGGTTTCTCTGTGTAGCCCTGGCTGTCCTGGAACTCACTCTGTAGACCAGGCTGGCCTCGAACTCGGAAATCCGCCTGCCTCTGCCTCCCAAGTGCTGGGATTAAAGGTATATGCCACCACCGCCCGGCTCTCAGTATAACTTTTGAATTTCATGAGTTTATCTTTTTTAACTGTTGAGGAATAGTTCATTGTGCGAAAGTACTACGTTTTATTTACCCATTCTTCTGATGAGAGACGTCAAGGCTGCTTCCAATTTCTGTTATTATGAAGAGAGCAGTGATGACCGTGGGTGAGCACGGGTCTCCTGTAGTAGGATGCGGAGTCATTGGTTGAAGCCAGGAGTGGGACAACTGGATCCTGAGGGAGACGCGCTGCCAGCTCCCTGAGGAGCCGCCACGCTGATTCTACCATGGCCCTTCAGATTTGCACTCCCACCAGCAAAGGCTGAATGCTCCTCTTTTCCACATCCTAATCACCATGAGATGTTATTTTATTGATCTTTACCATTCTGAATGCTATAAACGTGAAAACTCATGGCATTGAGTTGTGATTTGCATTTCCCTGATGGCTAAGGATGTTGAACATTTCTTTACGTGTCTCTCTGACATTTGTGTTCCATCTTTTCAGAACTCTCTGTTTAGTTTTGTACCACATTTTAAATTGGGTTATTTGGTTTTTTGGTGTCCAGTTTGTTTAGCTCTATATGTATTTTAGATATAAAAAGCACTTCGTCTTAATTAGGGTTTTACAGGCACCATAACCAAGGCAAGTCTTATAAAGACAACATTTTTTAAAAATTTTTTAGCATAAAGAGCATTTATCACCAAGCAGTGGTGGCGCACGCCTTTAATTCCAGCACTTGGGAGGCAGAAGCAGGCAGATTTCTGAGTTCCAGGCCAGCCTGGTCTACAGAGTGGGTTCCAGGATAGCCAGAGCTACACAGAGAAACTCTGTCTCGGAAAAAGAAAAGAAAAGGAAAGGAAAGGAAAGGAAAGGAAAGGAAAGGAAAGGAAAGGAAAGGAAAGGAAAGGAAAGGAAAAGAAAGGAAGGAAAGGAAAGGAAAGGAAAGGAAAGGAAAGGAAAGGAAAGGAAAGGAAAGGAAAGGAAAGGAAAGGAAAGAAAAGAAAAGGCTATCCTACGGGGGCTAGAGAGATGGCTCAGTGGTTAAGAGCACTGACTGCTCTTCCAAAGGTCGTGAGTTCAAATCCCAGCAACCTCACGGTGGCTCACAACCATCCATAATGAGATCTGATGCCCTCTTCTGGGGTGTCTGAGGACAGCTACAGTGCACTTACATATAATAAGTAAATAAATCTTAAAAAAAAAAAAAAAAAGAGCATTTATTGCTAGGAACAAAAACTCACAACTACAAACAGTGGAAGGGCCAGATATCAGCTCCTACAGATAGCAAGGAAGGTAAATTTGGAATTGCAAAGAATTATTTCATCATGTTTATCTTAAAGCGATCTCTTATGGTGAAATGAATCATGTTAAGCTGCACCAGCATGGAAAAAAATAACCATTGCATTTTAAGTGCCATTGATACTACTCAGGGGCTAAAAACCCATAAGGAGTGAACTAACAGGCTGTACTACATGAGGTCTAAAGCTTGTTGTGCCTGGGACATTGGCCTGGGTGTCAGACCTTTGATGATTTCAGTTCGCTTCATGTGTGGCTCACTCTTTTCCTCAGACCTTATTTTAGCCTAGACGGGAATGAAGATATGCTTTCAGCTCTCCTGGCATGGCTCCTCTGCTCTCAGCCAGATACACCGCATCCCTGAATCAACAAGTATAGCAGGCTAACCGGAACCTGGGGAGACGTAACAAACGCTGAAGAGGCTGGATAGACGCTCCCTGCCCCAACGCTCCACCCTTCGGTCAAAGACGCCATTTAATCGGGGCTGGCTTACAGGGTCAGAGGTTCAGCCCAGTATCATCAAGGTGGGGGCATGGCAGCATCCCGGCAGGCATGGTGCAGGAGGAGCTGCGAGTTCTACATCTTCATCTGAAGGCTGCTAGCAGAAGACTGACTTCCAGGCACTTAGAATGAGGGTATTAAAGCCCACACCCACAGTGACACACCTACTCCAAGAAGGCCACACCTTTTACTAGTGCCGTTCCCTGGACCAAGAATACACAAACCATCACACCCTCTATCAGGTGTGAAATTGGTAAACATCTTTTCCCATGTTGTAGGCTGCTTGCTCCTTTGCCTGATTATGGTATCCTTTCCCATACAGAAGATTTTCAAATTTTATAAGGGAACATTTATTAATTATTGGTCTTAGTGCCTTGCTATCAATATCCTATTCAGAAGGTTTTTACCTGTGCCAATGAATTCAAGGCTATTCCTCACTTTCTCTTCTATCAGATTCAGAGTATCTAGCCTCAGGTTGAGGTTCTCGATCTATTTAGTCTTGATCTTTGTACAGGATGATAAGCAGACATCCAGTTTGACCTGCATCGTTTGTTGAAGATGCTTTCTTTTTTCCAGTGCATAATTTTGGCTTCTTGTCAAAAATCAGAAGTCCAAGGTATGTGGATTTATGTCCAGGTCTTCAATTCAATTGCATTGATCAATATATCTGTTCTTATGCCAATGCCATGCTTGGTTTTTGTTTTTTGTTTTTTTTTTTTGTTGTTGTTGTTTTTTGTTTTTTGTTTTGGTTTTTGGAGACAGGGTTTCTCTGTGTAGTCCTGGCTGTCCTGGAACTCACTCTGTAGATCAGGCTGGCCTCCAACTCAGAAATCCACCTGCCTCTGCCTCCCAAGTGCTGGGATTACAGGCGTGCGCCACCATGCCCGGCAACATGTTGGTTTTATTTGTACACATAGCTCTAGCACAATTTGTGTTTGAAAATGATGATACCATTTTTGTTGAGGTGTCCTTAGTCTCTCTAGGACTTTTATCATGAAGGGAACTTGAATTTTGTGAAAGGCCTTTTTTATATCTAATGTACCACATGGTTTTTGCTTTTCAGTCTGTTGATGTGGTGGATTATATTTAGTGATTTACATATGCAGAACCATCTCTGTATCTCTGGAACAGAGCCTCCCTGATCATGGTGAATGAGCTTTTTCCTTGGATTTAGTTTGCAAGTATTTTATTGAGAATGTTCGCATCTATATTCGTAAGGGAAATTGACCTCTAATTCTCTTTCTTTGTGGGATATTGTTGAGGCCTGCCCCTCTGGCTTAGCTGTAGCCATTTTGTTCCATGCCTGCCAGTCAGTGATGCAGACGAATAGCTTGACTCAGAGGAGGGCCGTGCTAACCACGTCCCCTGTTACATTCTGTATGCTCTGAGATTTGTTAATCTTAAAAAATTGCAGCCAGGCGGCGATGGTGGAGCACTCCTTTAATCCCAGCACTTGGGAAGCAGAGGCAGGTGGATCTCTGAGTTGGAGGCCAGCCTGGTCTACAGAGTGAGTTCCAGGACAGCCAGGGCTAAACGGAGAAACCCTGTCTCGAAAAAAACCAAAAAAAAAAAAGAACCAAAAAAAAAAAAAAAAGAAAAAAAAAGAAAAAAAAAGAAAGAAAGAAAAGAAAAGAAAAAAAGGAAAAGAATAAGAAAAAGGAAAAGGAAAAGAAAAAGAAAAAGAAAAAGAAAGTGCACAACCCGGGCTGGAGAGATGGCTCAGCGGTTAACACTGACTGCTCTTCTGAAGGTCCTGAGTTCAAATCCCAGCAACCACATGGTGGCTCGCAACCATCCGTAATGAGATCTGACGCTCCCTTCTGGGGGGTGTCTGGAGACAGCTACAGTGTACTTATATGTAATAAATAATAAATAAATCTTTAAGAAAATTGCACAACCAGCCGGGCGTGGTGGCGCATGCCTGTAATCCCAGCACTTGGGAGGCAGAGGCAGGCGGATTTCTGAGTTCGAGGCCAGCCTGGTCTACAGAGTGAGTTCCAGGACAGCCAGGACTACACAGAGAAACCCTGTCTCAAAAAACCAAAAAAAAAAAAAAAAAAAAAAAAAGAAAAAAGAAAATTGCACAACCATAAACTACATTCAGGACTAACCAGATTCAAGGTCAGTTAGAACTGTTTTGTCTAGCTAGCATAAAGAGCTTGAGCCAGAGTTAATGATCCTCCCATGCTGTGTTTGAGCGCGTTGTGGTTTTTGTGGTTTTTTTCCTTATAAGCTGGCCTTGAGAAGTGTTTGGGGTCATAGCTTTCAGCTCTGGAGTCTGAGCTATGGCCCCTGGTCGGGTCAGTTTTGGGTTTGTGTTCAATAAGCTAGCCCTGTGTAACTGATGAGGAGTCTGAGTGGTTTGAGTGGCATTCCTGAACCCCAGTAGATATTTGTGTGGTTTAGGTTTCAGAGCAATTTTGGTCTTGTAAAAGGAATTAGACGATGTTTCTTCAGTTTCTATTTTGCAGAATAATTTGAGGAGTTTTGATGCTAGCAGTTCTTTGAGGGTCTGATAGAATTCTGCACTGGATCTATTTGACCCACTGCTTTTTTGTCTGGGAGACTTTTTTTCTTCTTCAAAACAGTGTCTCACGCCGGGCTGTCGCCGGGCTGTGGTGGCGCACGCCTGTAATCCCAGCCCTTGGGAGGCAGAGGCAGGTGGATTTCTGAGTTCGAGGCCAGCCTGGTCTACAGAGTGAGTTCCAGGACAGTCAGGGCTACACAGAGAAACCTTGTCTCGAAAAACCAAAAAAAAAAAAAAAAAAAAAACTAAAACAAAAAAACCAGGGTCTCACTATGTAGAGCAGGCTGGCCTTGAACTCACAGAGATCCACCTGCCTCTGCTTTCCAAGTGCTGGGATTAAAGATACACAGCACTCTATTCAGAGTTTGTGAGACCTTTGATTACTGCTTTTATCTCACTAGGGGTTAAAGATCTGTTTGAATTGCTTATCTGATCTTGATTTAATTTCAATAGGCCATATAAATCAAGAAATGTTTTCTTTTCTTTTTCTATTTTTCTTTTTATTTGATATTTGTGTTTTAGGTTTTTCAGTTTGGTGTCCTACAGATTTTGTTTTGTTTTGTTTTGTTTTGTTTCAGGACATGGTTTTTCTCTGTAGCCTTGGCTGTCCTGGAACGCCCTCTGGAGCCCAGGCAGGCCTTGAATTTAAGAAACCTGCCTGCCTCTGCCTCCCTAGTGAGAGCCCCCAACCAGGCTGTTTCTAGTTAGTTAATTCCAGCTCTGAGTTTGTTTCTTGCAACCTACTTCTTTCGAGTGGGACTTTTTCTATTTGTGCTGGAGCTTTCTGTGTGTTATTACGTTTCTTTTCTTTTCTTTTCTTTTCTTTTCTTTTCTTTTCTTTTTTTTTTTTTTTTGTCTTTTGTTGTTTTCCAGACATGGCAACTATTAAGTTTCTAATATGAGCTCTCTCTCTCTCTCTCTCTCTCTCTCTTTCTCTCTCTCTCTCTTTTAGATGCATTTAGTATAATCCTTCATTTTGTTCTGTAGGTTTGGTATGTTGTGTTCTCATTTTCATTCAGTTCTGTGATGTTTTTAGTTTCCTTCTCAATTCCTGACCTATTTCCCATTCAGTAGTGAATTGTTCAGTTTCCTTGAGCTTGTATGGTTCCTGTGAATTCAAGGCCAGCAAAGGCTACAAAGTTAGATTTTGTCAGAAAGAGAGGGGAGAGGGAGGGAGGGAGGGAGGAACAGGGAGGGAGAGAGGGAGATGGGGGGAGAGAGAGAGGGAAACAAGGGACAAGGGAGGGAGGGAGAGAGGGAGGGAGGGAGAGAGGGAGGGAGGGAGAGGGGAGAGGGAGGGAGGGAGGGAGAGAGAGAGAGAGAGAGAGAGAGAGAGAGAGAGAGAGAGCATTGGGAAGCAGAGGCTGGTGGGTTTCTGAGTTCCAGGACAGGCTGACTACAGAGAGAGAGCCGGGAAGAAGAAAGGAAAAAAGGAAGAAAGAAAGAAAAAGAGAGAGAAAGAAAGAAGCTGGGCGTGGTGGCGCACGCCTTTAATCCCAGCACTTGGGAGGCAGAGACAGGTAGATTTCTGAGTTCGAGGCTAGCCTGGTCTACAGAGTGAGTTCCAGGACAGCTAGGGCTATACAGAGAAACCCTGTCTCGAAAAACCAAAAAAAGAAAAAAAAGAAAAAGAAGAGAGAAAAAAAAAAAAAAGAAAAGATTACACCACCATTTTTTTTGTTTTTGTTTGTTTGTTTTGTTTTGTTTTGTTTTGTTTTGTTTTGAGACAGGGTTTCTCTGTGTAGCCCTACCTGGAACTGGAGGCCAGAAGAGGGCAGTGGATCTCCCAGAACCGCAGTTACTGATGGTTGTTAGTTACCCTATGGGTTCTGTGAATTGTATCCGGGTTTTTTAGAGGAGCAGCAAGTGCTCTTAATTTTAGAGCCATTTCTCAATATCCCTCCCTGGTGTTCAGTCTCACTAAATTTGCCGGAGTGGCATTGAGTGATTACTCTCCTGGCTTCACCCTAGCTGGGATTATAAACCCGGGCCCAAGGGCCTGACTAGATACTGCGTGCCACGTAGGTGCTGAAGGTCTGTTTCCAGCCACAGAGCCCTCCTGACCGCAAACGTGTGCAGGCTTGGTGACGCTAACACGGAATTCTCCAGTAAACCAGTATTTTTAACTTATATATACCTATGTGTATTGTATATAGTAAATAAACCAGTAAATATAAGTTAAATATGTTTCTTAGTTGTGTAGATCTGTTCTAGAAAATCTGCTTTTAACCCTGAGAGGACTGTGGGAACCTCTAATTTACTTGTGGTCAGTCCCAAGTGCAGGTGGCTTGGCTTTACAAGTAGGTGTAGCCTTCAGTGTAGGCGTTCTGATGCTAGATTTTGGCTTTTCTCATGGGAAATAAGAAGTGGATAGTTGGCCGGGTGGTGGTGGTGGTGGCGGCGGCGGCGGCGGCAGCAGCAGCAGCAGCAGCAGCAGCGGCGCACGCCTGTAATCCCAGCACTTGGGAGGCAGAGGCAGGCGGATTTCAGAGTTCGAGGCCAGCCTGGTCTATAGAGTGAGTTCCAGGACAGCCAGGGCTACACAGAGAAACCCTGTCTCAAAACACAAACAAACAGACAAACAAAGAAAACTCTAGAACAGTAGTTATAAGTAGTTTTAAGAGGGTAAGTTTAGGAGTCAAGGTATAGTCATTGGCAGAGCATTAATTGCTGGGATGCTGTTAGAAGCAATAAAAACCTGCACAAAAGCCGGGCGGTGGTGGCGCACACCTGTAATCCCAAAACTTGGGAGGCAGAGGCAGGCAGATTCCTGAGTTCGAGGCCAGCCTGGTCTACAGAGTGAGTTCCAGGACAGCCAGGGCTACACAGAGAAACCCTGTCTCGGAAAAACAAACAAACAAACAAACCAAACCAAAACAAAACAAAACAAAAATACCTCTACAAATGCTTTCAATAGCTACTCATTTTCATAGGTTTAATTATTTGGGGGTTATTTTCCTCTCTGATTCTACGTAGATGATGTCAGAACTGATCGTCACACACACACCCCTTGGTGTCCTGAGATATGGAGAATTCCGTGTTAGTGTAACAGAGCCAGTGCGGGCTTGGTGTCAGGAGAGTTCTGTGGATGGAAACAGGCCTTCTGCGCCTTTGTGGCACACAGCATCAGGTGTACAATGGTAACAAATAAATTAACCTGAAACAATTAGTCCAGTTGGTCTTGGTGGCACATGCTTGTAATCCCAGTCCCAGGGAGACCTGGGCAAGCAGACTGTGGAGGCTGATGCCTGCTGGGATACACAGCAAGACCCCGCTTCAAAGAATGAAACGCAGGCTGGAGAGAGGACTCAGTGGTTATGGGGTCCCGAGCTCAGTTCCCGGCATCCACATCGGGGAGCTCACACCAACTCCAGTTAGGGTGGGGATCCTACTCCCTGTTTTATTCTATGCCCATACACACAGCATATACACTATTAATAAAATAACAAAAGTACCGACAGAGTAAAATAAATCATTGGACTAGGGAGATGGCTTTTTTGGGGGGTGGGGTGGAGTGGGGTGGGGTGGTGGTGGTTTAAGACAGGGTTTCTTTGTGTAGCCCTGGCTGTCCTGGAACTCACTCTGTAGACCAGGCTGGCCTCAAACTCAGAAATCTGCCTGACTCTGCCTCCCAAGTGCTGAGATTAAAGGCCTGTGCAACCACTGCCTGGCAGGAGATGCCTCTTGAGTAAAGTAGTTGTTGTGAAACATAAGGACTTGAGTTGATCCAGAGAACCCACATAAAAAAGCCAAGCTGTGCTAGAGATGGTCGGTTCAGCCGTTAAGAGCAATGTTCTTTCAGACTGCCAGGATTTGATTCTCAGCACCCACGTGGTGGTCACAGTCTTAAGGAGTTTCATTTCCAGGGAATCTGACGCCCACTTCAGGTCTCCACAGGCACCAGGCTCACATGCTGGCAAAACACCCACACATGTTGAAAAAGAAATATCTAGCCGGGCGGTGGTGGCGCACACCTGTAATCCCAGCACTTTGGGAGGCAGAGGCAGGCGGATTTCTTAGTTAGAGGCCAGCCTGGTCTACAGAGTGAGTTCCAGGAGAGCCAGGGCTATACAGAGAAACCCTGTCTCGAAGATAAAGAAAAAAGAAAGAAAGAAATATCTAAGTGTACTGAGTATGGTGAAAATAACCCCCAGTTAATTAAAACTATTAAATGATTAGCTATTGGAAGCATTGATCTCCAGGCCAATGAGAGACACACTTAGTGAAAAAAAAAAGGGGGAGGGGAGGGTGCTGTAGAGATGGCTCAGCGGTTAAAAACACTGACTGATCTTCTGAAGGTCCTGAACTACCAGCAACTACATGGTGGCTCACAACCATCTGTAACAAGATCTGATGCTCTCTTCTGTCTGAAGACAGCTACAGTGTACTTTAAATTTAGAGTGTATTTTATACACTGTATAAATTTACAGTGTAGCCGGGCAGTGGTGGTGCACGCCTTTAATCCCAGCACTTGGGAGGCAGAGGCAGGTAGATTTCTGAGTTCGAGGCCAGCCTGGTCTACAGAGTGAGTTCCAGGACAGCTGGAGCTACACAGAGAAACCCTGTCTCGAAAAACCAAAAAACCAAAAAAAAAAAAAAAATAGTGTATTTTAAATCATAGAATAATAAAAAAACAAACAAACAAAGATGGATAGTACCTGAGGAATGACTCTAACCACACACCTGCACACACATAAATATGTACACATATACACATATCCAAGAAATCAATACAACACAACACACCATAACAAAAGAATGAGCTCACTACAAAGATTAAGAATCAAGTGCGACTCACTGTAAATGAGTGGAAACAAACAATTGTATCTGTGGCAGCATGTGGACATTTTGTTGGACCGCCATTGTTCAGGCTGTATTTCCATCCTGAAAATGCCGATACCTCCAGCTCGAGGGAGCCCAAGATGCCCATCTTGGCACGTGCACAGGTATGTCCTCCCAAAGGAAAATAAATATATATTTTTTAAAAATGTTATTGTTGCCAGGCAGTGGTGGTACATGCCTATAATCCCAGCACTTGGGAGGCAGAGGCAGGCGGATTTCTGAGTTCGAGGCCAGCCTGGTCTACAGAGTGAGTTCCAGGACAGCCAGGGCTACACAGAGAAACCCTGTCTTGAAAAACAAAACAAAACAAAACAAGAGAGAGAAGAGAGAGAGAGAGAGAGAGAGAGAGAGAGAGAGAGAGAGATCCAACAGTCTAAAAAAGTTCATTTTGCGCAGGCTAGGGTGGTAGTCACCTAGTGTGCAATCTGTATTAAGGCCCCGCCCCCTTTAAGTAATAGGTTTCCCGCTGACGTAATATAGGCCAGACTAAAAATAGATAAAGGCGGGTTTATTAGATTCTGCTCCAGGCCAGGTTCATAGGTCCTAAGGTCCTAAGGAGTCCAAGAAACCGTGCATCTGAGCGAAGGCAAGGTGCGGGGGAGTTATAAGTCTTAGGCGAGGGGTGATGACGTATTAGCTAGAAGCTGGGATTGTGCCTATATATGGGAAAACGCTGAACCCCTGGGTTGGCACTCTTGGGTGGGTTACCGGAAACGAGGCAAGTTAATGGTGTCCTATTGCGGAGGGCTTGAGGGGAGGAGAGAAGCGGGGTCTCCTAGCTTGTGTCGGGCAAGCAGGGGTTCCAACCAAATGATAAGCCTTATCAAAAAGTTTAGGTGTCTTTATTTTATGCGTAGAACTGTTTTACCTACATTGCATCTGGGCACCAGATTTGTACCAGGTGCCTTCCGGGGATAGAAGAGGGCCCTGCATCCTGGAGCTGGAGTTAGTTACCTTAAGCGTGGTTGTGCGAGGACCTGGGTTCAGGGAACTGAACTTGGGTCTTTTTTTTTTTCTTTCTTTTTTTTTTTTTTGATTTGGTTTTTTCGAGACAGGGTTTCTCTGTATAGCCCTGGCTGTCCTGGAATTCACTCTGTAGACCAGGCTGGCCTCGAACTCAGAAATCTGCCTGCCTCTGCCTCCCAGAGTGCTGGGATTACAGGCGTGTGCCACCACCGCCCGGCTTGAACTTGGGTCTTAAGCAAGAGCAGTACACGCTCGTACTGCCGAGTCATTTCTCCAGCTCATGATTCTTTTATCGAATGAGTCACCATCTCTCCAATGTCCATCCTTACCTTTCAGGACCTAAAATTAGAGGGCACAGACATTCCAGTCCCTGCCTCACGCAGTAGGGGGGCCATGTGACTCATCCTGTTGGATAGAACATGACCGCATCCTTCCTCAGCTCCTGAAAGGTTGGGGTGTGTGTGGGGGGGGTGTGTGTTCCAGGCTGCACTCTTCCAGGGAGGCCTTGTGTGGGGAGTTCACAGTTGGAAGACCTTGGTAGCCACACTGGCAACATCCCAGGGTCGCTGAGTCACGCTACGACCGTGCTGCGTCATCACGTGGTAGAAAAGCCCAGAGAGTTGCCTGGGCCCAGCAGAAGCTTTGCTTGAGCCTGAGAACCTGCTGATGTGGGTCTGCTCTAGTTCCTGGGGAGACTGAGGCAGGTGATCCCAAGGTCACGGGTCGCCTGCCCTGGGAAGTGTGGTGAAGGTCAGCCTGGACAACTTAGGGAGTTTCTATCTAAAAACCTTTTCTCTTATGATTGATTGATATTATTGTTGTTTATTTTTTGAGGTGTGTGTGTGTGTGTGTGTGTGTGTGTGTGTGTGTGTGTAAGGGGCTGCCCTAGAACTCGCTCTGTAGACCAGGCTGGCCTCAAACTCAGAAATCCGCCTGCCTCTGCCTCCCAAGTGCTGGGATTAAAGGCGTGCGCCACCACTGCCCAGCATCTGTGTGATACCCATGAAGTCTGGACTTAGTGAAACGGGGGAACAAATTCATAGGAAACAGCAGAGAGTCACTTCTCAGAGTAGGTTTTAAAACCTGTAGCTTCTACAGGGGAGAGATGGCTCAGTGGTTAGGAGCTCCCGCTGCTCTTCTAGAGGGCCTGGGTTAAATTCCCAGAACCCATATGTGGCTCATAGCTTTTTTTTTTTTTTTTTTTTTTTTTTTTTGGTTTTTCGAGACAGGGTTTCTCTGTATAGCCCTGGCTGTCCTGGAACTCACTCTGTAGACCAGGCTGGCCTCGAACTCAAAGATCCGCCTGTCTCTGCCTCCCAAGTGCTGGGATTAAAGGCGTGCGCTACCACCGCCCGGCGGCTCATAGCTTTTTAAACTCCACTTCCAAGGTCCCCAACACCCTTTTGGCTTCTGAGGGTCTCTGGCATGCCCTCAACACGCACGCCTGCATGCACACTCATGCTCACAGGCAACACATCCATCGACAATATATTCTCACGCCCCACGTGGTAAAAGTCAGCTCCCGCAGGTTGTCCCAGTTACCACACGTGTGCCATGTGTATAGACCAACCACTCACCCGCCTCTGCCTCCCGAGCACTGAAATTAAAGGTGTGTGTGAATGAAAGCATCAAAAGGGCTTGGTTTACTTCAGCTTACTGTGAAGGGGTGCGGTGCACTGTGGGGGTGGGGGTGGGTGAAAGCGACAGCAGCCTGAAGCAGCTGGTCACAGTTAGGGGTGCACAGGGGGTGATGGTGGGTGTGCTCGGCGGGTCCTCCACTGTGCCGTCCCGGATCCCGGCACAAGGAATGACATCCCCGAAGGAATGACATCCCCGCAATGGGCCAGTCTTCCCACCTCAGTAAACCTAATCAAGATAACCTCCGAGAGGCATGGCCAAGGCCCGCCTCTCATGTGAGCCTAGATCCTGTTGAGTAGACAGTTAACACTAATAATTATAGAAACCAAAGGAAGCTGAAAAGCAACTCACTTGGAGTTAGTTATGGGGGACACATCTGCAGTCCTGTGAACCAGGAAGCTGGATCCAGAGGAGAGCCACAAATCCAGGTCCAGCCAGGGCTACGTAATGACTAATGACTTCCAGGCTAGCCTGACCCGCAGGGTAAGAGCCTGTCTTATAAAAAAAGAATCCAAGCCAGGCACAGGGCACATGCCTATCTATATCTCAGCCCTGAGGATGTAGAGGCAAGGAATCATAGGCACAACTACATTTCTTGTGGGCTCGCAGAGGGAAGCCGTGAGACCCCCTCAGAAGACGCCGTCCGAGGAACGATGAGGAGCAGCATTTGGAAGGTAAAGGCAGGTGGGTCTTTGTGAGCAGGCGAATTTCTGAGTTCGAGGCCAGCCTGGTCTACAGAGTGAGTTCCAGGACAGCCAGGACTACACAGAGAAACCCTGTCTCGGAAAAACAAAAACACCCCTAACAAACAAAAAAAACAAAACAAAACAAAACAAAGGAGATGGCTAGTGGCTTAGAACACTTGCTGCTCTTATGGAGATCTGGGTTCTGTTCCCAGCTCCGGACCTCCTACCGCTCCAGCTCCTGGCCATCCGCCACCCTATTCTGACCTACCCAGATGCATGTAGTGCACATACATATGTCCTGCACGCTAAATACAGCACTCATCCAATAAAATAAATAAATAAACCTAAATTAAAAATAAAATAAAAGGGGCTATCCCTATAATAATTCTATTTCATTTATTATTGTTTATTATTATGTTCCTGGGGCATGTGTGTATGTGTGTTTGTGTGTGTGTATGTGTGTGTGTGTATGTATGATGTGTGTGTGCACGTGTGCCTGAGTGTGTCATGGAGCACAGATGGAGGTCAGAGGACAATTTTGTAGAGTTGTTTTTCTTTCCACCTCTCTGTGGTTGCTGGGGATTGAACTCAGGACACCGGGTTTGGGCTGCAAACCCTTCACCTGCTGCGCCATCTTGCTGGCCCCTCTAGTCTGAGGTCTGTGACATGGGGCATCTTTGAAAATGAGGAGCCAAAGAAACAGAAAGCTGTGTGTTGCGTGCATCGGATAGGTGAAGAACGGGCGCCCCTGCAGAAGGGAGTGAGGTCGCTACAGCATGTGGCCGATGAGAGTGAGCTTGGGCAGCTAGGGCAGGCGTGCGCGGCACGGGGAAGGAAGCTCTTCTGAGCAGGGCTGATCACTGCTCTGGATGCTTATGATCTGTGCTAGAGCGGCCATTCTCAACCTGTGGGTCGCAACTTAAGACCATCTGCAAATCAGATATTTACATTATGGTTTATAATAGCAGCAAAATGAAGTAATGATGAGAACAATTTAAGTTGGAGGTCACTACAATATGAGGAACTGTATTAAGGGGTCACAGCATTAGGAGGGTGGAGAACCATGGTTCTGAGGAGAGGGCGAGGGGAAGCTGTAGTAGTCTTTTAGTCAGCTTTTCACTCCATGACAGAATATTGACCAGAGAGCGTTGAAAAGGGAGGTCTATTATGGCTTAGTTTCGGGGGTTCAGGCTGTGATTGGTGAAGCAAGGCTGAACCATTATGGTGAGGCTTACATGGTGGAGGTAGAGAAAAAGAAAGGATCTCTGTGTAGCCCTGGCTGTCCTGGAACTCACTCTGTAAACCAGGCTGGCCTCGAACTCAGATATCTGCCTGCTTCTGGCTCCTGAGTGCTGGGATTAAAGGTGTGTGCCACCACTTCCTGGCAAAAGGAAGGATCTTTAAAGGCCTGTCTCAGTAACCCATTTCCTTTCACAGGCTCCACTTCCTTATAGCCCATTCAGAAAGGAACTTACTGGGGGCTGGAGAGATAGCTCAGCGGTTAAGAACACTGACTGATCTCCCAAAGGTCCTGAGTTCAAATCCTAGCAACCACATGGTAGCTCACAACCATCTGTAATAGAATCTGACGCCCTCTTCTGGTGTGTCTGAAGACAGCTACAGTATACTCATATAAATAAAATAAAAATACGTTTAAAAAATGATGAGGGGGCTTGTGCCCTTCTTAAAAGTACCACCAGGGGGCGACCATGCCTTTGGTGGCACATTTTCTATACAAACCATTATAGAAAGAGAGACTGTCCTCTGTCATCTCAAATGACAAGAAGCCAAATTCCGGGCAGTAAAAATGTAAATATAGCTGGGTGGTGGCGGCGGCAGCGGTGGTGGTGGTGGTGGTGGTGGTGGTGGTGGTGGCGCACGCCTTTAATTCCAGCACTTGGGAGGCAGAGACAGGCGGATTTCTGAGTTTGAGGCCAGCCTAGTCTACAGAGTGAGTTCCAGGACAGACAGGGCTACACAGAGTAAACCTTGTCTCACAAAAATAAATAAATAAATAAATAAATAAATAAATAAATAAATATATATATACACACACACACACACACACACACACACACATACACATTCATATATACATATATGTTACTGGTTGACTCTGGAACTCCATAGGTAAATGGATTGACCTTAAGTGTACCCAAGTGCTTAGATTAAAGGCGCCCGTGTGCCACCACACCTGGCGTGAGTCTGTATTCTGAACTCAGTGCATATAAGCTGACCTGTCAGTGGCAGCTCTTGCCTTGGCCAAGCATCTTGAGGCTCATCCACTTCTGACCAACGCTTTTTTTATTTTTATTTTTTTTTTATTTTTTATTTAAGGAAGCAGGGTTTCCACGCAGCCGCAAGCCACAAGGTGGTGGTTACACTGCAGTCAGATGACCTGTTAGCTTTCTATTCTTAACTTTCTGTCTGGCCCAGAGCCTCTCTCTGGGGTAAAAATAAGTGGTGTTTGGTAATCTGAGGGCAGACGGATGGTACTTAAGAAGAAAGAGAAGCTGAACCCAGCTAATTTGCTCTAATCGCCTGTACCCGCAGATTAGCTAGTGGGGAAAGCCTCACTTCGAGGCAGCCACAGCCCCACACCACAGGATTTCGCTGGTCCCACGCAGGATTGATTGCTAGCGTCTGCTTTTCAAGCCTCCAGTGCTTTGGGTGCAAACCGGAAGTCTGTTATCAGGGTCCCTGGGGTTAAGCAGGTGTCCTGTGTCATCCTTAGTGTCTGGCCCTTGTTTCCACAGGTACACGGGAGTTTTCATTTCTCTCTCTCCTGGACTCTCCAGCCTCGCCCGAGGTGGGCAAGTGCCCTGTCACAGAGCTCCGGCTTTCCTGCTGTTCTTCATTTGGAGGTAGGTCACACTGAGTCGCCCAGGCTGGCCGAGGATGGCTTTGAACTTCTGACCCCGCTGGCTCTATCTCCCCAGGGCTGGAATTACAGGTGAGTGTCACCACGTGAAGCTCTTCAAGTTTTCAACCAACTAAGGTTGATTATGACAATGTGAAACAGCAGATTATTTGTTATTTATTGTTGTTGTTGTCTTTATAAGACCAGTTTTTCTGTGCAGTCCTCTCCCTTCAGGAATTTACTCTGTAGACCAGGCTGGACTCTATTTTAGAATCTGCCTCTGCCTCCTGAAGTGTGGGAATGAAGGCACACACCACACACACCGCCACCACTCAGCTTATCATCTTATTTTTATTTACTTATCTAATAATGGCTCTTTGGTTTGGTTTGGTTTTTGAGAGAGGGCTTCTCTGTGTAGCCTTGGCTGTCCTGGAACTAGGTTTGTCGACCAGATTGGGCTCAAACTCAGAGATCCACCTGCCTCTGCCTCCAGAGTGCTGGGATTAAAGGTATGCTCCACCACCACCTGGTTTATTTGTCATTTTAAAGACTTTTAAGGGCCAGGCATGGTGGTTTATGCTTACAATCCCAGTGTAGGAGAAAATGCAGGCATGACTGGCAACCAGCCTACCTAGCACACTGACACTGTAATTCCTTTTTTTTTTTTTTTCTTCTTCGAGACAGGGTTCTCTGTGTAGCCCTGGCTGTCCCGGAACTCACTCTGTAGACCAGGCTGGCCTCGAACTCAGAAATCCACCTGCCTCTGCCTCCCAGAGTGCTGGGGTTACAGGTGTGCGCCACCATGCCCGGCTTAGCACACTGTAATTCTAAGCATAGTGCACTGTGTTCCTGGGTATTCCCAGCAACTGGAACACTGAACGCTGAATAGCATGAGTACCTGCTGACGAGACTGCATTCCCACGTCTTCTTTTTCTTCCAAAGATTTATTTTTTGTTATATGTAAGTACACTGTAGCTGTCTTCAGACACTCTGGAAGAGGGAGTCAGATTTCATTACGGATGGTTGTGAACCACCATGTGGTTGCTGGGATTTGAACTCAGGACCTTCGGAAGAGCAGTCAGCGCTCTTAGCTGACTGTCAGCTTAACTGCTGAGCCATTTCTCCAGCTCCCTCACATCTTCTTTTATGTGCTTTTTCCACTTAAGCCCCCAGTGGTGTTAGTGCCCCCTGTCTGCTCTGAGGTAATGTACTAACCGGTGACAGTCCACAGGCTTCCACTGTAGAAGGTGCTGCTCACCTGCAGGAAGGCAGACACTGTTTCCTGAAGCTGTTTCTGCAGTGGGCCTTCTCTGCACCCTTTACTGACTTGGGGAAATTGTAGTCTGACTCGGTGGTGCCACAGTCATTACTGTAACTCAAACACCCCAGCAACCGGAAGGCAGAGGAAAGAGAACTGCCACAAATTAAGACAAGTCTGATTTACAAAGAACACAAACATGCACCCGGGGTCAGCGAGACAGCTCCGTGTTTCGGAGGGCAGACCGCTCTTGCAGAGGACCTGAGTTTGGTGCCCGAACCACAGCCATCTGGAACTAACTCCAGGTCCTTTTGGACTCCATGGGTACCTGGAGAGATGTGCCTACAGACCTAATTACACACACACACTTATAATAATAACAACTCATTTTTAAAAGAATTATTATTTTATGTGTATGGTCATTTTACCTGCATGTACATATGTCATTGTGTGTGCAGAGGCCATATCCCATGAAGTTGGATATATATATATATATATATATATATATGGATGTGAGCTGCCATGTGCATGCTGGGAATTGAACCCAGCTCACCTGGAAGAGCAACAGGTCCTCTTAACTGCTGAGTCATGAGTCAGCTCCTCAGTAAATAAAATGTAAAAAAAAAAAAAAAAAGTTGTTTTTTTTTTTTTTTTTTTTAAGGATACAGCATTTTTTAAAAAGGCATGAGTAGCCGGGTGTGGTGGCGCACGCCTGTAATCCTAGCACTTGGGAGGCAGAGGCAGGCGGATTTCTGAGTTCGAGGCCAGCCTGGTCTACAGAGTGAGTTCCAGGATAGCCAGGGTTACACAGAGAAACCCTGTCTCGAAAAAAAAAACCAAAAAAAAAAAAAAAAAAAAAAAAGGCATGAGTGTAGAGAAAGCATAGCTCAGAGGTTCTCAACCGTCCTAATGCTGCGACCCTTTAATGTAGTTCCTTGTGTTGTGATGACTGACAGCCCTCCCCCCCAACCCCCCCCCCCCCGCGCCATAAAATTATTTCATTGCTACTCCATAACTGTAATTTTGCTACCATTATTGAATCATAATGTAAACTGTGGAAGGTAAATTATCAAATCTGTGTTTTCCGGTGGGCTTAGGTGAGTCCTGAGAAAGGCTCATTCACCCCCCTACGGGGTTGTGACTATCGGCTGAGACTCACTGCACTAGTTAGACAGTGGGGATCAAAGGAAGCAGAAGGGGGACCGAAGAAAGTGAGGGGTTAGCTGGTGTGCCTGTTGTGATGGTGTGTGCCTTGAGGTGGGGACAGGTGGATCTCTGAGCTCAAGGCAGTCTGGTCTGAGTTCCTGAGTGTCCTGGAGTGAGTTCCATAACAACCAGCCATGTGGAGAGACCATGTCTCAACAAACAAACAAACAAACAAAGAAAAAAAACAAAAAACAAAAAGCATGACTGGTAGGCAAGATGGTTGAAATACATTCTGTACATGTATGAAAATGTCGTAATGAATGAATATCATGGTGGAAGTGTTACTCAGTAGTAGAGAAGTTGCCTAGCATATGCAAGGCCCTGGGTCCTGCCGGGCGGTGGTGGCGCATGCCTTTAATCCCAGCAGTTGGGAGGCAGAGGCAAGCAGATTTCTGAGTTCAAGGTCAGCCTTGGGAAGCCAGGCATGGGGTGCACACCTACAGTCCTGGTATTTGGAAGGCTGAGACAGGAGGATGTCCAGTAAGAACCTTTGCCAAAGCAACAAAATGGTCAGATCAAGTAGCACAGGCTGTCATCCCAGGACTTAGAACTGGAGGAAGAGAGTGAGGAATTCAAGGCAGTCTCAGCTAGCCAGTGAACTCAAGGCCAACTGGACTACAGGAGACTTTGTCTTAAAATTCCAAAGTCAACCAAGCACCCAATACACAAAACAACTATCATCACTAAGAGTAGAAAAAAAAAACCCAAAACACCCTTGGGAAATGTTCAAGATATATAGTGGCAGAGAAGGTCTGTTCCAGGGGCTGGAGAGAGGCTGCAGTAGCCGGGAACTGCCGGGAGCTGCTTTCTCAGAGGGTTGGAGTTCAGTTCCCAGGACTGGAGTCAGGAAACTCGAAGCAGCCTGAATTCCAGCTCTAGAAATCTAACATCCCCTTTTGGTCTATGAGGGGACTGACATACAGATGTGCAGTGCACACACATACACTTACACACACACATACACACACATACACACACACACACACACACACACACAAATTATAAATCTTTTTTAAACCGCATTCCAGAAAACATCAGTTTCATAGAATTTCCTTCATATTTTATCACTTGTAATCATTGTGTTTATACATTTACTTGTATATGTGTCTGCATTTCCAAGGAAGATGTTCAAAATATGCCAGAGGGATATGGTTTCTGGTAGGGAAGTGGATGGGGGGCTTTGATATCTCTCGTCAGGCAACCTCTCCCACGAGCTGGTGTCGTGTTTGAGATAATCTTGTGTTTCTCCCATTTGCCTGGTGCTTGCTATGTGGTCCAGGTTGATCTCGAACACCTGGCATCCGTTCTCCCTCTGCTGAGACTAGGATTGGCATATGTTTATGTCCACTCAGATGGGTAGGTGTCTTGGGACCACTTAGGTGGGCATAGGGGTACGGGCCTGTCATCTCAGCATTACAATGCTAAAGCTGGAGATGTTAAATGTGAGGCCAGGCTAGGCTAAATACTAAGAGTTTGTCCAGAAGTCAAAAGTAAGAACAAGAAAAGAAATCACTGAGTTCCAGTTTAGTGAGAAATGATTTGGAGGAGAAAATTGCTTGGCCTGTTTGCAGTCTCTGACTCCAGTGGGTAGTGAGGAACTGGGAGTGGAGAAGTTACAGTTTCTTCCAGCTCCCTGGGCAGGACAGAGATGCTGACCAGGGAGAGGAGAAGGGAGAGGAGGAGGAGGAAAGAAGAAAGAAGAAGAAAGGAAGGAAGAAGGAGGGAGGGAGGGAGGGAGGGAGGGAGGGAGAAGAAGAAGAAGAAGAAGAAGAAGAAGAAGAAGAAGAAGAAGAAGAAGAAGAGCCGGGCGGTGGTGGTGCACACCTGTAATCCCAGCACTTGGGAGGCAGAGGCAGGTGGATTTCTGAGTTGAAGCTCACCCTGGTCTACAGAGTGAGTTCCAGGACAGCCAGGACTACACAGAGAAACCCTGTCTGGAAAAAACAAAACAAAACAAAACAAAACAAAAAACCAGTAGAGCCTGCTGAAGGAACAGGTTATGGACACCGAGGACTGGATTTAGAATCACCATGGCAACGTACCTTTGTGTGTCTGTGTCAGAGAGAGAAAGAGAGAGAGAGAGAGAGAGAGAGAGAGAGAGAGAGAGAAACAGAGAATGTGTGTCTAGATTGTTTTTTGTTTTTGTTTGTTTGTTTTGGTTTAGTTTTTCTTAGACAGGGTTTCTCTGTGTAGCCCTAGCTGTCCAGGAACTCACTCTGTAGACCAGGCTGGCCTACAACTCAGAAATCCACCTGCCTCTGCCTCCCAAGTGTTGGGATTACAGGCGTGAGCCACCACTGCCCAGCTTAGATTGGTTTAATTAAGATGAAAAACCTCATCATAATCTGTGTGGTGCCATTCCTGTGGGCTAGGGGCACTGAATGTAAAAAGGAGAAAGCTGCTGGTCAGAATCCATCCTCTGTCCTGACTGTAGACAGGATGTGACCAGCTGCCTCTCCTGTGCCTGTGACTTTGACTTTCCTGCTTGGCCTACAATAACCTCAAACTGTGAGCTAGAGTAAACACTTCCCTATTAAATTGCTTTTGTTAGTTATTTCACAACAATTTCAAAAGTATCTACAATGTAACCATGTAACTAATTCTAAGAGTTGGGAAGCCTAGGTAGTTTTCTTACCTTAATTAATGAATTAATTGATTAGGTTTCAGAGACAGAGTTTCTCTGTGTAACAGCCCAGGCTGTCCTAGAACTCTCAGAGATCCCCCAGCCTCTGCCATCCCAAGTACACAAAGACATGTGCCACCACCCATTGAATTTTCTCTCTCTCTTTTTAAAATTGTTTTTCAAGGAAGAGCTTGAACACAGTCCCCCACTACCACAAATTATGCAGTCGAGTTTCCCACATTTGGGGAAATCACAGGGGTCAGCACATCCGGAGTGCAAGGGATAAGCCTCACCCTGGGAAAACCACCTTCGTGATCATGGTAATCATGGTAGCTCCCTTGCCAGGTAAGTCTCTCTCTCTCTCTCTCTCTCTCTCTCTCTCTCTCTCTCTCTCTCTCTTTCTAACTGCTTCTATTTTCTTTTTTTTTCTTTTCTTTCTTTTCTTTTTTTCTTTTCTTTTCTTTTCTTTTTTTTTTTGGTTTTCAAGACAGGGTTTCTCAGTATAACCTGGCTGTCCTGGAACTCACTCTGTAGACCAGGCTGGCCTCAAACTCAGAAATCCGCCTGCCTCTGCCTCCCAAGTGCTGGGATTAAAGGCGTGCTCCACCAACGCCCAGTTGCTTCTATTTTCTAAATGTTTTTTTTTTTTTAAGTATTCTGTTGTATATTTAGACTGCAGAACGATTTGTAAAATAAATACTTAAAATTGTTGTGTGATATGTGTACGGTGTGTGTGTGTGTGTGTGTGTGTGTGTGTGTGTGTGTTTCTCTTTCTTTTTGGGCACCACGATCTGACTCAGGTTCACAGTCTTTCACTGTAAGATCTTTTACCTGCTGAGATATCTTGCCAATCCAAGATGAATGCTTTGTAAAATGTACTATAGGAGGGTGTGGAGGTACTGTTACCATTTGGGCAGCAGAGAGAGGTCCATCTCCGACTTTGAAGTCAGCCTAGTCTATTTAGTAGGCTGCAGGCTAGTGAGATTGTGGCAGTTTGAATATGTTTAGCTCATGGCAAATAACACTGTGTGTAGGTGTGGACTTGTGTGTCATTGTGAGTAGGTGTGGACTTGTGTGTCACTGTGTCGGTGGGCTTTGAGGTCTCCTAGAGCTCCGCCTAAGGTGGAAGAGAGCCTCCTCTTGACTGCCTGCCTAAAAGAGTCCTTTTCTGGCAGCCTTCAGATCAGGATGTAAAACTCTTCGCTCCTCCAGCACCATGTCTGCCTACACACGACCAGGCTTCCTGCCTTGTTGATAATGGACTGGATCTCTGAATCTGTGAGCCAGCCCCAATTAATGTTTTCATTTATTAGAGTTGCCTTAGTCATGGTGTCTCTTCATAGCAATGGAAACCATAATTAATACAGAGACCCTGCCTCAAAAACAAAAACAAAAACAAAAACAAACAAACAAACAAAAAACCCAAATAATAACCCAAAAACGTACTGTACAGAAGGGAAAAATAATGTACACATGTAGTTGGATATCTGCTGGTCTCCTGGCTTCTCTGAACATTAATTCTGACCCCAGCTCTGAAGCCAGCAGATTCTCCTCCAGTCCTTACAAAGGGACTCTGGAAACTCAGGCACAGCTTTAGGTGGAGGACAGTGCCTACTTCAGAGCCCTTAGCTAGGGCTACTGCCTCCCTGGCCATAGGACCTTATCAATTTCAGAGATTTAAGAAATCATTGCGCTGGTGAGATGGCTCAGTGGTTAAGAGCACTGACTGCTCTTCCAAAGGTCTTGAATTCAAATCCCAGCAACCACATGGTGACTCACAACCAGCCATAGTGAGATCGGACACCCTCTTCTGGTGTTTTTAAAGACAGCTACAATGTACTTACATACAATAATAAATAAATCTTTTTTAAAAAATCATTTGGGAGCAGGGCATGCTAGCACTTGGGCTACCCTAGTATTTGGGCAGCAGAATGGCCACACGTTTGAGCTTACCTGAGTCTACATAGCGAGGTCTGGGCTAGAAGGAGCTCTCCCTCAAAACAGCCAGTCAGTCATCAGTCATTTGGAGTAGCAGAACATGGTTGTCACATGTTGTGATCCCAGCACTGGGAAGGTAGAAGCAGGATGACCACAAGTTCCAAACAATTCTGGGCAACAAGAAACACAGCTTTAAAAAAAAAAAATACTGTTTTTCCCTCTTTCAGAAGTTATGATGTTGGGCTGGGGCGATGGCGTAGATGGTAGAGTGCGTGCTACACAGCCTGAGGACCCGTGTGCAGATCCTCCACACCAATCCTGACATGGCAGCAGGTTTGCAATCACAGTACTCGACAGTGAGGGGAGAGAAAACAATTCTCAGAAGCTTGCAGAGAAGCTAGCCTGGGGTACCAAGCAGTGAACAAGTGAGTCTGTCTCAAGCAAAGTGCAAGTCAAGCATCAGCCCCTGGGGTTGTCTTTGGACACCACCCTCATACCAACTCCCCCCATACACAAATAAATATACATATAGTAGGTGTCTTTTTTTTTTTTTTTGTCTTTTTTTTTTTTAATTTGTTTTTTTCGAGACAGGGTTTCTCTGTATAGCCCTGGCTGTCACCACTAGCCACCACTGCCCGGCTAGTAGGTATCCTTTAAAAAGTCAACAAAAAAATGTTGATCAAAGGCCGGGCGGTGGTGGCACATGCCTATAATCCCAGCACTTGGAAGGCAGAGGCAGGTGGATTTCTGAGTTCGAGGCCAGCCTGGTCTATAGGGTGAGTTCCAGGACAGCCAGGGCTACACAGGGCAAAACCAAGCTGTACCTCCATCTTTCCAGGTGAAGAAACAGCACAAGCTGGGCAGTGGTGGTGCATGCCTTTAATACCAGCACTTGGGAGGCAGAGACAGGTGGATTTCTGAGTTTGAGGCCAGCCTGGTCTACAAAGTGAGTTCTACTGGGTGATCAGATTCCATTACAGATGGTTGTGAGCCACCAATGTGGTTGCTGGGATTTGAACTCAGGACCTCTGGAAGAGCAGTCGGTGCTCTTAACTGATGAGCCATCTCTCCAGCCCTTACAGGGTGATTTTGACAAATCAGCCCTCAGCTTTATTTAGCAGGAAGAAATGAGCAGGAACTGGCTCTTGGCAGCATACTTGCTCAGTGCAAAGACCTGGGTGTGATTCCTAGCATTTCACCACAAAGCAAAAACAAACAAATCCCCAACATGAGGTATTCAGTTTAGGCTGGTGATCTCTACCCTTAAGAGGCACTTTTTCCAGACTCATAGATAAGACTAGTAAAATCCAGAGCCTCAAGCATTCTAATAATGTCCCCTACCACTGAGCAGCAACCCCAACTGAGACAGGAAACCCCTGACCCAGAATTTTCAAGGAACCTCAGACCTTACGTAGAAAGGAAGAGATGGCTTAGTGGTTAAGGAGTGCCTGTTGCTCTGGAGTTTGGTTCCCAGTGTCTGCAACTCACAACTGACTCAGAACTCCAGCTCCAGGGCTTCCAGCTACCTCTTCAGGACATGCCTACTGCCTCCCTCACAGACACATTCTAAAAATGTGTCTAGGTGAGGCTGGCCGATCTCTGGGAGTTCAAGGCCAGCCTGTCTTACATAGTTCTGGGTCAGCCTAGGGCTAACTACACAGTGAAACTCTGTCTCAGACAAAAAGAAGAGAGAGAGTAATGAATTGTGTTTAGTCATACATACAAAGTCCCGACCATAATTACTTGTATTTCTGTATTACATGGAGGTTTATTTTCCTCTATTTAAAGCCTCGAGGTAGATACTCTATGATGCCCATGGACTTCCTGCTCCATCTTTTTTTTTTTTTTTTTTTTTTTGAGACAGGGTTTCTCTGTATAGCCCTGGCTGTCCTGGAACTCACTCTGTAGACCAGGCTGGCCTCGAACTCAGAAATCCACCTGCCTCTGCCTCCCAAGTGCTGGGATTAAAGGAATGTGCCACCACCGCCTGGCCATGCTCCATCATTTTTATAGACATTTCAGTCCTAAGGGCTACCTCATGGTCCAAGACGGCTATTAGAACCTAGCATATCTTGTTTGTGTTCTAGGAAGCAGTAAGGAGGAAACAGCAGGGCAGGGTAAATTCCTTTTAAGTAGTTTTCCTGGAAGCTCCACCTAAGAACTTCCTCCTATTATTTCATCATCCTCCATTAGCTGCAAAGGAGGCTGGGAAATGTAGTATTTTAAGAATATGATTTTTATTTTGTGTTTTTCTGGCATGTATGTGTGTATATCACATGTGGGTCAGATGCTCATGGAGCTAGAAGAGGAAGTTGAATCGACTGGAACTGGAGTTAAGGGTAGTTGTGAGCTAGGAACCAAATCCAAGTCCTCTATAAGAGCAGTAAGTGAGCTCGGTGGTGGTGGCACACGCTTTTAATCCCAGCATTTGGGAGGCAGAGGTAGACGGATTTCTGAGTTTGAGGCCAGCCTGGTCTACAGAGTGAGTTCCAGGACAGCCAGGGCTACACAGAGAAACCCTGTCTTGAAACAACAACAACAGCAACAAAAACCCAAAACACCAACCAAACTAACGAAAAGAGCAGTAAGTGCTGTTTATCTGACCCACATAGGAAATAGAGTTTTTTCCTTTAAAGAATTATTTATTTTATTTATATGAGTACATTGTCACTGTCTTCAGAAACACCAGAAGAGGGCGTCAGATCTCATTACCGATGGTTGTGAGTCACTGTGTGGTTGCTGGGAATTGAACTCAGGACCTCTGGAAGAGTAGTCAGTGCTCTAAGCCACTGAGCCATCTCTCCAGCCTCAGGAAATATAGTCTTGAAGTCAAGCACACTGCGCACTTAGGTACTAGCATCTAAGAGTCATGACGGAGTGGACACTTGTGCTACGTGGGCATCACATGCAAGGTCTGAGGCATTCTTGAGGAAGGACCTCGATTTCTCAGATCAGAGCGGAGATCCAGCTGGGGCGGGGGTGGGGACGCGGATGGGGGATGTAGTGACACACCCCTTTAATCTCACTCAGAAGACAGAGGCAGGCTAGTCTCTTAGTTAAAGGCCAGGCTGCTCTGCATACCGAGTTTCAGGACTGCTGGGACTCTGGAGAGCCAGGTCTACATAGATTCTTTCTTTCTCTCTGTCTTTCTCTCTCTGTCTCTGTCTCTCTCTTTTTCTCTTTCTCTCACACACACATAATCTGAGATTCTTTGAAGATTATGGGTCAGAGGTTCTTCTAGAGTTGGTATTTCAGCTCAGTTGTAGGAAATATTAACATTTTTGAGTATCTGGCTTTTGGTAGTCTCTTATCTATATGGCTTCAAACTAGCAACTCTCTGCCTTTGTCTTCTGTATACTGAGATTATAAACATGTATTATTACACCCAGTCCGTCCATGAGTCTAGATTTGTTTGTAGTTTTACACACACACACACACACACACACACACACACCCCATGTGCTAGGATCACAGAGTTGCACAGATTTCCTCGAAATCTTTTTTGAGTATTAAAAAAATTTTTTGGGGGGGTGGATTTGTTTTTTTCGAGACAGGGTTTCTCTGTGTAGCCCTGGCTGGCCTCGAACTCAGAAATCCTCCTGCCTCTGCCTCCCAGAGTGCTGGGATTACATACAGGCGTGCACCACCACCACCCAGCTTAAAATTTGTTTTTAGGTTTGTTACACTTTTATATGTATGCCTGTCTTGTTTGCATTATTGTATGCACACAGAATGCATGCCTGGTGTTTAGCATTGTCTAAGCTCCGCCCCACAGTTACCTGGCAACAGCCAGGTGGGCCTGGTGCACTACACAGGGGCTTCTTGCCCCTCCTCAGTCCCTTGTTCTCTTACTCTTGTTCTCTCTTGCCCTCTTGCTCCTGCTCTGTCCCCTCTCCCTCCTCCCCATTCCCTTGCCTCCTCTCCACGTGCTCATGGCCGGCCTCTACTCCTCTACTCTTTCTTTGCCTTTGTCTGCCTCTACTACCCTCTTAACCCCCCTCCCCATGCCCTGAATAAATTCTATTCTATACTAACCATCATGTGGCGGGTCCCTCAGGGGAAGGGTTGTCTCAGCAGGGCCCGCTGAGGTACCTGCTTCCCCCCACACCTCACCACACACCCATAGAGCATACCTGCCCCCTCTATCTTTTTTATAAACACTTCACCAGCTATCTGTCAAAGTCAGAAGAGGGCTTTGGATAGCCTGCAGCTGACATGATGGACTGCTGCGAGCAGCCATGCGGGTGCGAGCAGCCATGTGGGTGCTGGGAATTGAACCCGGGTCCTCTGCGAGAACAAGTGTTCTAAACTGCTCAGCCGTCTCTTCTGCCTATCACAAGGGTCTTTCGCTGGTATTTTCAAACTCCTCCGTTCCAATTGTCATTGATAATAAGACAGGTGTGGAGACCAAGGTAATAATTGATAAAGAGTCAACCTGACTCTGGGGCTTGGAGAGGAGGAGTGGTAATTAGAGGCAGGAGCTGCTCTTCCAGATCTGCCTTCCACTCTCAGCATTCACAGAGCAACTCACAACTGTCTGCAGCTTGGGAGGCAGAGGCAGGCAGAGCTTTGAGTTCAAGGTCAGCCTGGTCTACAGAGCAAGTTCCAGGACAGCCAGGGCTGCACAGAGAAACTTGTCTCAAACAAACAAAACCACAAGAAATATTATTTTGACTCTACGACAGGTAATATCCGGATTCAGAAACTCTAGTCAGATGCTACAGAGGGTAAAAGTACTTGCTGACAGTCTAAATTTGATGCCAGAGGCACATTTGTGGACATGCACACAAACAGAAATGAATGCAAATTAAAAAAAAAAGCTAGGCATGGTGGTGCAAGTCTTTAATCACAGCGCTTGGGAGACAGAGGCAGGCGGATCCCTAAATTCTAAGACAGCCAGGGTCCAGAACAGCCAGGGCTACACGGAGAAACCTTTTTTGGTTGGGGGTGGGTTGGAGCTGGGGAAGAAGGAAAGAAAATAAACCAAAACAGTTAGGGTGTCAGGGTGCATTACTGAAGGGGAAAAAAATCCCCACAGTTTTGAGAGATGAAAACAGATGGCCTGCCCCTGCTGGTTGCAAGTTCCAGTAGCAGAAGGGTGTCATCTTCCCATGTTTATTAGAGTCCCACACTGGTCACATTCCTTCTTGGATCTATAGCTGAAAACAGAAGTCTTCAAAGGAAAGATCAGGGTCAAAGCTTATCGTTGAGTCTGTATTACAAGGAAAACAAATATGGTCTCATTCCTTAAAACCTCACAGGAACTAGGTGTGCCGGCGAATGCTTTTAAACCCAGGGTTTGGGCAGATCTCTCAGTTCAAGGCGAGCTAGTTTGACATTGAGATCCAGGCCACTCCAGCAGAAGTGACCTGTGGAACTCTTGGAATTTCGTTTGGCTACATTGGTATTGGACTTGAGCAGCTAATACTGTAATGAAAATGAAACAAAGCACCTGCCCTTCCTGTGTCATCTAGATGCCAGCTAGAGTCATCAGGGAGGAGGGAGCCTCAGCTGAGAAACTGCCCAGTAAGATCTGGCTGTAGGCAAGCCTGGAGGGCATCTTCTTAATTAGTGATTGATGGGGGAAGGGCCCAGACCTTTGTGGGTGGAGCTATCCCTGGGTCAGTTGACCTGGGGTTTACCAGAAAGCCAGGTGAGTAAGCCACGGGAAGCAAGCATCCTCCACGTCCTGCCTCTAGTTTCTTGCCCTTTGAGTTCCTGTCCTGACTTTGGATGAGGAACAGTGATGTGGAAGTATATGCCAAATAAATCTGTTCTTCCCAAGTTGCTTTCAGTTGTGGTGTTTTATTACAGCAATAGTAACCCTAACTAAGACTGCACCCCTCTTATCTGAATGTTTGCAAACTGAGTGTGCACCATATACCTGTAACCCCACCACCCAGGAGGTGGAGGCAGGACACTTGCTATGCATTCCAGGATAGCCTGAATGACACAGAGAGGCTCTGTCGCAGAAGACCAACTTCCAAAAAACATTCTTGCTGATATCTGGACTATTAGACATTTCTCTTCTCTCCCCTTGGCTCATTGTAATGCCTGTAATACCAAGGGTGGGAAGATCCAAGAATTAGGAACTCCAGTTGGGGGTGGGCACACACCTTTAATCCCAGCACTTGGGAGGCAGAGGCAGGCAGATTTCTGAGTTCCAGGCCAGCCTGGTCTACAGAGTGAGTTCCAGGACAGCCAGGGCTACACAGAGAAACCCTGTTTCAAAAAACTAAACTTAAAAAAAAAAGAGAGAGAGAGAGAGAGAGAGAGAGAAAGAGAAAGAGAAAGGAACTCCAGTTGGAAGCCAGCCTTGGCTGCAGAGCAAGACCCTTTCTCAAAAGGGGGTTGAGGCTAGGAAACTGGATCAGTGAGGAAAAGTATCTGCTGTGTAAGTTTGCTGATTTAAGTTTGAGTTCTAGAATGCATGTGAAGTTGACATGACAAAAGGCCTCTGATTTCTACATGTGTGACCTGGCATGTGTGCCTACATATACACTTGCGCACAGGTACATACTAATGGAACTAAAACTGGGGAGGGCTGGGGATGCAGTTGCTAGAGTGCTTGCCTGGCACACACAAGGCCCTGGGTTCTATTCCAGGCACTCCATAAACTGGCCTTGGGGAGGTATGCTTGCCAGGCTTGAGATCCAAGCACTCTGGAGCCAGGCCTGGAGCTCGGCTCTGCTCTGCAGTGCTCTGAGAGGCCTTTGGGCCCAAGATTGATGTCCGAATTGTGTAAAGAGCAAAAGGTTAGAAGAACATAACACATAGTCACTTCACCAAGCATGGTAGCGCCTGCCTGTCATCTCAGCACTTGAGAGAAACGGTGTATGGAGTGAGGTCCCGTTTCAAAGACCAGGTCAAACCAAACCAAAGCACCCATCCCTTTTCAATCTCTTTCACTTATTATTATTGTGTGCATGTGTGTATGATGTATATGCATGCCATAGTGTGTGTGGAGGTCAGGGCTGTGGAGTTGATCTCTCCTTCCACCACATATGGGTTCAGGGGATTGAACTCAGATCAGCAGGCCTTCATGGAAACACTTTTACTAGGTTCAGCTGAGTCAGGGACTCACTCCCTAGGCTGGCCTATACTCCAGTAGCAGAGGGCGGACCTAAAATTCACAGTTAGCCTCAAATCTCAGGCTCCCCAGAGTGTCCGGCATTCCAATGGCATTCTAGGTGCGGATGGCCCCTCCCACTCCCCTTTTCCCCTTGAAGGAGGACATCTACCTCTAGAACACACACACACACACACACACACACACACACACACACGACTCAGTTCTCAAAGGTTTTGGGAACAGGATTGGGAGGACAAAGTAGAGATAGGCAGAAAGAGTGGCTTACATTTTTATTCTATCTTGCCCTAGCCCTTCGGAACTTATCTATGCCTCACCCCCAAGGCAGAGAAACTCCTTCCTCTAATCCCAGAGTGGGACTTTTTGTCTCCTTCCCATATTTATGCCCTGTGGCTTTTGTACAGGATTTTTGCTGCTGTTATTGTTGTTTGTTTTTGAGATTAGGTCTGCCCTTGAACCGAATTCAGTTTGTGGGGATTCTTCTGAGTGCTGGGATTGACTGCAGGGTCCACCATGCTTCCCTGAGGCACAGATTGCTTTTTTTTTCCTCCAAATATCATGTTTCCTACAAGGCATTTTTTTATGTATATAAGCACCCTGTAGCTGTCTTCAAACACACCAGACAGCATCGGATCCCATTACAGATGGTTGTGAACCACCATGTGGTCTCTGGGACTTGAACTCAGGACCTCTGGAAGAGCAGTCAGTCCTCCAGTCCCCCACAGATTGCTTCTTACAAGCTGCTTTTGGGCACCTGAAGAGTCTAGGTGTTGATTAGTGATAGAAAATGTGGCTTAGGCATCACTGGGGACAACTTAAGATTTAAAGAAATAAGCAAAAGTGGCTAGAGAGATGGCTCAGAGGTTAAGAGCACAGGCTGGAAAAAAAAAAAAAAAGCCAGGCAGTGGTGGCACACTCCTTTAATCCCAGCGTTTGGGAGGCAGAGGCTGGTGGATTTCTGAGTTCAAGGCCAGTCTGATCTATAGAGTGAGTACCAGGACAGCCAGGACAGGGCTACACACAGAAACCCTGTTTCGAAAAACCAAAACCAAAACCAAACCAAAACAAAACAAAAAATCCCAAAAAACACAGGCTGCTTCCCTTCCAGAAGACCCAGGTTCAATTCCCAGCACCTATCACATGGCAGCTCACATCTCTATAACTTCAGTTCCAGGGCTTCTGACACCCCCCTGTACATATACATATACATATGCAGGCAAAACACCAATGCACATAAAATAAAGATTTTAAAAATCATATATTAGAGCCGGGCATGGTGGCGCACGCCTGTAATCCCAGCACTTGGGAGGCAGAGGCAGGCGGATTTCTGAGTTCGAGGCCAGCCTGGTCTACAGAGTGAGTTCCAGGACAGCCAGGACTACACAGAGAAACCCTGTCTCGAAAAACCAAAAAAAAAAAAAAAAAAAAAAAATCATATATTAAACCCGGGCGTGATGATGCACGCCTTTAATCCCAGCACTTGGGAGGCAGAGGCAGGCGGATTTCTGAGTTCGAGGCCAGCCTGGTCTACAGAGTGAGTTCCAGGATAGCCAGGGCTACACAGAGAAACCCTGTCTCGAAAAACCAAAAAAGAAAAAAAATCATATATTAAAATATGATTTATATAAGAAACAAATTATAAAAACAAGAGAAAATAGAACATTAATAATGCAATGTTATTATATTATCTAACATAATATAAAGCTAAAAAATAAATATACATAAAACAAAACAAAAACGCCTCACAAGGTGTGGTGGCAAAGGCCTTTAATCTCAACGCCCAGGAGGTAGAGGCAGGAGGATCTCTGATTTCAATGCAATCCTGGTATAGTAGCGAGCCCTAAAACAAAACAAAACAAAACAAAACAAAAAACAAAACAACAACAAAAAGGCTGTTTCCTGTTTCAAGAAAAAACAACAACAACAAAACAAAGGGCGCCACCTGGCTTTGAGCCCAGTCCTAAGGAAAATGGAATATGAACTTTCGGACAGACCAGAGATTAGGCTCTCAGGGAGCTAGACAGGTCAGGGTGAAGTCCGGAGAAGCCAGAGCAGGCAGGATCAGACCCTGCAGGACTTCCATGCAGTGCAGAAGGCATACATAAGCTGTCAGCTCAGAGGCGGAGAGGTCCTGTCACCGTGCTGCCCCCCTTCTCTCCAGGCTCCCAGACCTCCTTCCTGGCACTGACCATTCCGAGCGAGCAGCGCAGGGGCTCGGGTGCCAGCAGTTGCACATGGGGGGCGGGGGCGGGGGCGGGACGCGGCGGTCGCACGTGTCCCGGGAGCGTGCCTAGGACTAGTGCGGGGCGCTACTAGAGCCGAGCGCACTGGCTGCTAGGCGGCCCTGGTGTCTAGCTTCCGCCGGTCGCCTTCTCCGGGAAACCTCGGTGGGCGTCCCCGGGACGCTCACACCTCGGGAGAATTTTCCTTTGGACTCACACGCTTTACTTGCCCCACTAAGGTTGGGAACTCTGGCATAGAAAAACATAGAAAGCGCGTTGCAAACAGATGTAGACTGCACGTCTCAGGAACTCGAGGAGTCAGCATATAAACACTGCGTGACCATGCACTTGCAAGCCCCGGAAAGGCTCCCGCGGGGTGCGGTCACCGGGCGGAGTCACATGACACTTAGACCCGGGTGCCGGAGCGAAGCGAACAACGCGCAAGCGCAGTCCCTTGGCACCGGTGTACATATATTTCTTTTTCTGCTTTGGTTGGTCTCACGCAAACACTGTCAACTCCTCCCTGCCCTACAGTCTTCAAGTTCCCTGACATTTACTCCTTTCCCCAGGCCCCCGCCCATTGATGACATCAGTTGGACAGGCGGGTAAGCCAATCAGAACGCTGCGTTCGGGGGCCAGCACGCGGAACCCGCTGCAGCGGGCCAATGGGAAAAGCCGACGGTGGGCGCGTCCCAACCGCCTCCTCCCGGGGGGCGCCGCTGGCCAAGTGGGCGGCGCTTTCCAGTCAGCATGTGGGCGGGGGAGGGCGGGGCCCGGCCGCCGCAAAGGCGTCGACGCCGCCGCCGTAGACGACGTTCTTCAGTCTTCGGGGTGGGCTCGGCGGCGCAAGCCGGGCAGGGGACGCCGGTCGGAGAGCGGCGGCGGTCGGGCCGAGGCCGCGGGGCCGTGGGTGGGCGGTAAAGGGGTGCGGGCGAGGCCAGGGCAGAGTGCGGCTCCTTTGAGCGGGGTCGGTGGGTAGAGGGCCGCGGGCTGTGTGGGGTGGGTGCGGGCTTGCACAGAGGCCTGGGCCGGTCGCCTGGCCCCTCGTCCCTGGGCCTGTCGACGACGACGTTCCCGCGGGGACCCCGCTTAAGGAGGACGCGGCGGCGGCGGCCAGGCCGCGGGAGGCCGCGGAGGATGGAGGAGCGGAAGGAGGAGGGCGAGGCGGAGATCCAGGAGCACGGGCCCGAGCACTGGTTCTCCAAGTGGGAGCGGCAGTGCCTGGCCGAGGCCGAGCAGGACGAGCAGCTGTCTCCCGAGCTGCAGGAGGAGGCGGCGGCCGCCGCGCAGCCCGAGCACAAGCAGCAGAAGCTGTGGCATCTCTTCCAGAACTCGGCCACGGCCGTGGCTCAGCTCTACAAAGGTGAGGCCGCGCCGCCATCTTGGCGCCGCCCCGGCCTGCGGAGCTGCTCTTCCGCCCGGTACCCCGCTCGGTTCCCCGGACCTGGCCGCTCCCGGCACCCTGCGGGGATAGCCGGACGGCCGGGAGGGGACGGCCGCGCCGCGGACCCCTTGCCATCCGACTCACACGACGCCGACTGAGGAGCTGCCCTGGGAGGGGGAACTACGATGAAAGATGGGGAGACCCCCGATTTGGAGTCCCTTTCTAGGGACCCCCACCTACCGGTCCGGTGTCCCCGGCCGGATCGTGGGGGTAGGGGAGGAGTCCCTGTCACAAAATGGCGAAGGAGGCGGTGGGGCGGCCCCATTGTGCCCCGAGCCGGCCTCGGGGCGGAGACTGCTAGGGGCGCCTCCCTGAGCCTGCCAGCGGCGTCCGCAGCTCCGGCTGCGCTGTTGTCAGGTTCCCCTTCCTCGACCCAGTAACTCCTGTCTTACGCTCCCTTTGGGATCCCCAAATCCTGAACAAAATGGCGAAACCTAATATGGCCGTTCCGGAGTGACGCCCAAATAACATTCTCTTCTTTCTCTACGTCCTTGTGTGTCTCTTCCCCCCCCCATTGTTTTTTATTTTTTTTTATTTTTTTTTTTTTTTTTTTTTTTTTGGTTTTTCGAGACAGGGTTTCTCTGTGTAGCCCTGGCTGTCCTGGAACTCACTCTGTAGACCAGGCTGGCCTCGAACTCAGAAATCCGCCTGCCTCTGCCTCCCAAGTGCTGGGATTAAAGGCGTGCGCCACCACCGCCCGGCTTGTTTTTTATTTTTTTTTATTTTTTTTCTCTCTTTCCCTTTTTGTTTCCAGACCGAGTGTGTCAGCAGCCAGGACTTTCTCTCTGGGTCCCCTTCCAAAACGCAGCCACCGCAGTCACCAATCTTTATAAAGGTAAAGATAACCTTGCTGTATTGCCAGGGTAGGGGGGAAGGGAGGAAGGGCAGTCCACGTTCCGGTTGACAGCCGATGTTCCGAAGTGTTTTTCTGCTCTCAAGTTCAGCTTCTGCTAACCTTGAATGCCTTGCAACTTGAGAATATCTGGTGTTCTAGCTAGATATCCAGAGGCGATTTTTGACACTCCTATTCCTCCCTCCGGCACAAATGACAGTGACTGGGGGACACTTGATTGTCAATCTTGAGGGGGCTGCCAGTTACTCTACTGTGCCTGAGACATCCCCTAGCAAGGATTTATACCCTTTAGCAAGGATTTAACCAAGTCTGCAAAGTGCTGAGATTAAGAAGCTCTACAGTGAGCCTTGTTTTAAAAAGAATTCAAGGGAAGAAGTGCTTTTTGGTACTACAGAGGTGGGATTACCCACCCTCTACAGATTCTTGAATCTGGCCACTTGGAGCATGGTAGTGTGAAAACAGAGTTCTTTGAACTCTTGCTGTGAATGTTGGCTTGTCTCTAGTAAGTTCAGATCAGATCTTTTCTTTCAAAACTACTCTGTAATTTGTAATTGACTGTAAATTGTTGGCGACTGTTACTAGTTTTGAATTGATGGCTTTGTTTTCGGTGGTGCTTTTTTTGAGTTCATTTGGGATCTGAAGATTGAAGGTGTGTAGGTATAAGGTCTTGCTTGCCATTGTACTGTTGGTAATAATAGGTATGATTTTGTGCATTAATAGAGCTTTGGGATTTTTCTTGTTATAAAACAATTTGGGGTTTGATTGTTAGTATACATGTTGCTAAGTGAAAGGTTTTCAAACGTTAAAAACAAACAAACCAGTAATGGTAATGGGATTTCTTGCAGTTCGGGGAATAGCAATTTAGGATGAAAGGTTATGGAGTATCTTCTTGAGTGTCAGATTTTTGATGGCAGCATTCTGTTAAGAGTTTTAGGGTATACTTAGTAGTTTGAAGGGACAGGAATGTTGAGAACTGTTAACTGAAAATGTTAATTTAGGGAATGAGAAACTCAGTCCAGTCTTACCGAAGAAACAAACAGCTTATCGACTCTGGCTTCTGTGAGGCAGGACCTAACTTTGTCGCATAGGCTGGCATCAACCGTGTGGTTCTCTTGCCTCAGTCTCTGTAGCGCTCAGACTACAGGTGTGTACTGCCGTGCCCTGCTAGAAACAGTTTAAATGATTCCTGGTCAGCTTTGATTAGCTGAAAGCTGGATGTTTTAAGGGAGGGTGTTGGAGGATGGAATTCAGGGCCTGCTGAGTCACAACCCTAACCCGAGTTTTGACTACTGAATAAATTGATTTGTGCATCTATCAGTGCTTGAGGGTCTTGAGCATTCTCTTTGGAATAACTCTTCATTTTATATAGAAATAAAATTTAGAAATACTTTTTAAAAAACATTTATTTATTTCATGTGCGTGGGTATACTGTTGCTGTCTAAACACAAACCAGAAGACCGCATTGGATGCCCATTAGAGATGGTTGTGAGCCACCATGTAGTTGCCCGGATTTGAACTCAGGACTTAGAAAGAAGAGCAGTCTGCGTTTAACCTCTGAGCCATCTCTCCAGCCCTATAAATAATACTTTTTTTTTTCTTGGATTTGGTTTTTTGAGACAGGGTTTTTCTGTATAGCCCTGGCTGTCCTGGAATTCACTCTGTAGATCAGGCTGGCCTCAGAAAATCCGCCTGCCTCTGCCTCCCAGAGTGCTGGGATTACAGGTGTGCGCCACCAATGCCTGGCTTAAATTAAAATTTTAACAAATTTAAATTCTTTATAGTTTACATACAATAAAGTAACCTTTTAAGAATGTGCAGTTTTGTTTTGATACACATACTATTAACATAGAATAATATTTCTTCCCACTCCAGTCCCTGGTAACCGCATACTCAATTACTATATTCTTATGAAATGGCTCCATTGAGTTCATATTTACAGGTATTAATAGCTCAATGCTCTGCTTTATTTTATTTTATTTTTCTGATACACAGTCTCTAGTTCAGGCTGGCCTGGAACTCAGAGATCTGCCTGCTTCTTTCTCTGCCACCTGAGTGCATTAAAAGCATGCACCTGCCAATACCTAGTAATCTGTTAATTTGATACCATGGCTTATCCTTTTGGCTTCTCTAGTTTTTGTTTGAAAGGGATTAAAACAAGTTTTTAGGATTTTTCTGGATGCTTGGGACCTTAACCTAAGCCTTGGACTTACTGATTTGAATGTCCTATGGTCTTGGTGTGAGTGCATGTTGATGGGACGGTCCCTCTGGGACTAAAGCTGGCAGTTCTCTTTTAGTGCTAATTAATTCCTAAAGACATGGTTGAGGTGGGTGGTAGTAGTGTATGCCTTTTATCCTGGCACCTAGTAGGCAGAGGCCTCTGTGTTCAAGGCTTGGTCTACAGAGTGATTTCCAGTACAGTTGGGCCTACACAGAGAAACCCTTGTCTTGAAAAAACCAAGCAGCAAAAAAAGATGGTTGGATTCTGAAATAATTCTTAGTTTGATTACTTTGAAAATGCTACTTATTGGTAGATATGGTGGCAAGTGCCTGTAATCCCAGTGTTCTGTAGATTGAGGGAGGAGTGCCGATTTCAAGGCCAGCCTAGGGTATGTAGTAAGATCCTGTTTCTTAGCAGAATAAAATAACAAATGATTTTCTGAGTTCTTAGTTTAGAAAACTTAGGAGCATTGCTTTTGTTTGAATAGGACATGAAGTTCCTGGGTTGTCAGTTTGTCTTGATAGTGTCTGTTATATAAAACACGGCAGTAGATACATTTTGTATAGAACTGGGTAGTTTAGCAACACCTTATTTTTGTTGTATGGAGTATGGACATATTTTCACATCCCACCTTTTCAGACCGTGGCCATTATAGAACAGACATACGGCTTTAAGAATATTTGGCTAACTTAAATAGAACCAGTAAAGTATCACAGCCGGGCGTGGTGGCGCACGCCTGTAATCCCAGCACTTGGGAGGCAGAGGCAGGTGGATTTCTGGGTTTGAGGCCAGCCTGGTCTACAGAGTGAGTTCCAGGACAGTCAGGACTACACAGAGAAACCCTGTCTCCAAAAACAAAAAACCAAAAAAAAAAAAAGTTTAGTATCACAAGTTAATTCAACATTAAAAGGAAATTTAGGTCAGATTGTTCACAGTTCTGTTGAAATATTTAAACTTTTTTTTTTTTTTTTTTTTTTTTTTGTTTTTGTTTGTTTTTTTGAGACAGGGTTTCTCTGTGTAGTCCTGGCTGTCCTGGAACTCACTCTGTAGACCAGGCTGGCCTCGAACTCAGAGATCCGCCTGCCTCTGCCTCCCAAGTGCTGGGATTACAGGCATGCGCCACCACGCCCAGCTGAAATATTTAAACATTTAAAATTTAAATATTCAGGCTGGAGAGATAGTTCAGGGCACCAACTATAACCGGGTTGTGGTGGTGCATGCCTTTGATCCCAGCACTTGAGAGACAGAGGCAGGCCGATTTCTGAGTTCCAGGACAGCCAGGGCTACACAGAGAAACCCTGTCTGGGGGTTAGGGGAGTGGGGAAAGAGATTGCTCTTCCAGAGGTACTGAGTTCAATTCCCAGCAACCACATGGTGGCTCACAACCATCTGAAATGGGATCTGATGTCCTCTTCTGGTGTGTCTGAAGAGAGCGACAGTGTACTCAATAAATAAATCTTTAAAAAATTTAATTATTCCTTTATACCTGACAGAAAAACTTTGGAGGAATCCTCAAATGGGTAGTGCTCTCATGTATTTTATGTAATCAAGCACTTGATAAACTAAAAATGATTCATTCGAAGCCTGTGAAGAATGGTGCTTTTTTTTTTTTTTTTGGTTTTTCAAGACAGGGTTTCTCTGCATAGCCCTGGCTGTCCTGGAACTCACTCTGTAGACCAGGGTGACCTTCAACTCAGAAATCCGCCTGCCTCTGCCTCCCAAGTACTGGGATTACAGGCGAGCGCCACCACCGCCCGGTGAGGCAATGTTCTTGCTGGTCTTTAATGTACAGTGATCCTACCCTCAGGCTCTTCAGTATTTATAGGCACGCTCCAGTGTCTGTCTCTGAATACCCTTTTTTTTTTTTTAAAGATTTATTTTATGTATGAGTATGCTGTTGTTGTCTTTAGACACACCAGAAGAGGGTGTTGGGCTCCATTACAGATGGGTGTGAGCCACCATGTGGTTGCTGGGAATTGAACTCAGGTCCTTTACTTCTTAGCTATAGATGACCTTGAATTTCTGATCATCTAGTTTCTATCTGGAAGTAGAGGTTTGTGTTATCAAACCCAGTTTACTCCATGCTCAGCCTGATGGTGTTTCTATGCTTGGCCAAGAGAGTAATTAGGAAGCTATCTTGTTGGAGTAGGTGTGTCACTGTGAGCGTGGACTTTAATACCCTGTCCTGGCTGTCTTGGAAGTCAGTATTTTCCTAGCAACCTCCAGATGAAGATGTAGATCTCTCAGCTACTTCTGTACCATACCTGTCTGGACGCTGCCATGCTCCCGCCTTGACAATAATGGACTGAACCTCTGAACCTGTAAGCCAGCCACAATTAAATGTCCTTGTAAGTTGCCTTGGTCATGGTGTCTGTTCACAGCAGTAAAATCCCTAAGACCCCGAGGATCAAACTTGGGCATTGTGCATGCATGCAAGCATTCTGCCTTGTCTACCAGCTTAGCTGGATCTTTCAGTTGTGTTTATTATTTTTTAATTTTTTAAAAAGATTATTTAGTTTAGTAGTTGTCTTCACACACCACCACAAGAGGGCATTTAATCCCATTACAGATGGTTGTGAGCCACCATATGGTTTCTGGACATTGAACTCAGGACCTCTGGAAGAGGAGTCTGTGCTCTTAACTACTGAGCCAATTCTCCATGCCCTATTTTATTTTTTTGAGACATGACTCATCATGTAATTCTTGGCATGGGATTCACTGTGTAGACAAGGCTAGCCTTAAGCTCACAGAGATCATCTCGCGTCTACCTATAGAGTGCTGAGGTTAAAGGTGTGAGCTACCACATCTGGCTTTTTTTCTTCTTCTAGAATTGTTTCCCTTTCCTTTTCCCTTTTTCCTTTCCTCTCCTTTTTCTTGATTGAAACAGGGTTTATTTTTGAAACAGGGTTTCACTGTGTAGCCCTGGCTGTCCTGGAACTCACTCTGTAGACCAGGCTGGACTCGAAATCCACCTGCCTTTGCCTCCCAAGTACTGGGATTGATTAAAGGCGTGCACCACAACTGCCTGGCATCTGCTTTCCTTTCCTGTTATATTGGCTATGTGCTGTCTGGCCTCAGGATGTCTTCAGTATTACGGCAATTGTCCTGCCTCAACTTTCCAAGTGCTGGGTTTATAAGTATTGTGTGCCAATAGTCCTAAAAAAAAAAAAAAGAGAGAGAGAGATATTTAAAGTTGGGCAGTGGTGGCACATGCCTTTTTTTTTTTTTTTTTTTTTTTTTTTTTTGGTTTTTTTCGAGACAGGGTTTCTCTGTGTAGCCCTGGCTGTCCTGGAACTCACTTTGTAGACCAGGCTGGCCTCGAACTCAGAAATCCTGCTTGCCTCTGCCTCCCAATTGCTGGGATTACAGGTGTGCGCCACCACGCCCGGCTTGGCACATGCCTTTAATCCCAGCATTTGGGAGACAGGCAGGTGGATCTCTGAGTTCGAGGACATCCTCTGATCTACAGAGTTCTAGAACTGTTACACAGAGAAGCCCAGTCTCAGCTCCACCCTCCTTCCCTGAAAAGGATTTAAAAATTGTACATGAATGAGTGCTTTGCCTGCCTGTATGTGCACCCTGTGTGTGTCTGGTGTCCATGGAGGTCAGAGGAGGCCATCGAGAACTTTGGAAACTGGATGATTTTCAGTTAACTATGTGGGTGCTGGAAATCAATTGTGGGTCCTTTGTAAGAGTAACAAGTGCTTTAAAACACCAAGACACCATTTTAGCCCACTTTAAAAAATGTCTTTGAAGCATGGGTTGGTTAGAAGTCTGTAAGACATTGAGAGTTTTCTCTTGATATTGTATACATTGAGTTGTTCTTGTGTATCTTTGGACATCATGTTTGGTAAGCCATCTACTATTGTAGTACTAAAGACCAATAGGTAAGCTTTATACTTGAGAGTCTGGCAGAGGTTCTGCCAGATGGATCTCAGATCTATTTGATCTATTTTTGGTTGGGGTGGGGTTCTAGAGATGATTGGAGCCATAGATTTCACAGGTTACCTCTTCATATGCTTTAATAAAAAAATAATGTACAAGCTTTTAGCCTTTTTTTTTTTTAATGTCAGCATCTAGGGAGTATTCAAATGTTGATAATGCTGATGATCAATTTCTACCTGCTTCAGTTATTTTGCACAGTGGGAGGTGCTTACTATGAAAGGAAATAATCATATTTTCTTGCCTTTTAAAATTCTGTATGCATTACAATAAGCTTTGGGCATGTACATTCCTTTTCTAACAAGCAAATGAAGTAGAATGGATGGGGAGACAGTGTCATCACATCCTGTTTCTTTCTTTGACTTTGTTTTGTAAGACGGTTTCTCTCTGTGGTTGGTCCTGGCTGTTCTGGACTGCACCCGTGTAAAGCCACGCACCATGCCATCACTACTCAGCTTATATCCAGTTTCTAACAGTTCAGTTCAGTGTGGTCTGTTTGGACTTAACCTACTAAGGTGAACAAAATGAGTAATCTGGTACAATCTGGGAGTGCCTAGAACAATAGTCAGAGAAAGTGTTCTGCCTTGGCATAGGTGGTAAAAGATTTATGATTCCTTACTCAAACAGTACCAAGCAAGTTTTGAAGCTTTTTTTTTTTGTGATTTTTGTTTTTGAGATGGGTGTGTGTGTGTGTGTGTGTGTGTCTTGTTATCTACTAAATATCTTAGGCATTCTTGGAATTCCTATAGCCCAGGCTGACCTTGAACTTCTTACAGTTTTGCCTCAACTTCCCCAAGTGCTAGGATTGCATGCATTTGCTACCATGCCTATTGTTTGTTGACAAATTTTATAGGACCCAAGCATTTTTTTAAGCCAGTGAGATGACCCAGTTGGTAGAGGTTCTTCTTCCCAAGTCTGAGGACCTTAGTTTGGTCTGTAGGATTCATAAGAGGGAAGAACTGACTCCTGCAGGTTGTGCTCACATATGCCTGAATGAAACACGCGCACACTAAGTCAGCTTTACTAGGGTGGACCCATTGGTCCCCTTCTAAGATGCATTTTGTACATAGGATTAACTTGATTTGGTGGCATGCTTAACTTGATTTGGTGGCATGCTTTGCATTTCTTTCCTTGCTCTTGTGTGTGTGTGTGTGGGGGGGGCTTATGTCCATATCTACAATTGGTGGTCAGTTTTATGTTAGTGCTGCTCTGAAACTTAGAAGAAACACTAGCTTTCAACACTAGCTTTCAACAGAATTCTTGTATAGAATTGAATGGCTTTATTACTGAGAATTAGTACCATTGCTTAGGTGTAGGATTAGGAAAGTTACATGTTTTGTTTCTATATCTAATGTGGAGGGAACTTAACACCTGGCTAGTTATTCCCCCCCCCCCCCCAGAAAAAAATTATAGTACTTTTAAAAAGGAAGGACAAGCCGGGCGGTGGGGGCGTACACCTTTAATCCCAGCACTTGGGAGGTAGAGGCAGGCGGATTTCTTGAGTTCGAGGCCAGCCTGGTCTACAAAGTGAGTTCCAGGACAGCCCGGGCTACACAGAGAAACCCTGTCTCGAAAAAAACAAACAAACAAAAACAAAAAACAAAAAAAAGGACAAGAGGCTAGGAGGCTATTCTCTCCTGGTTCCCGTCCTTAGTTCTGGGTGAAGATTAGGAAAATACATAGGTGAAAAAAGTAGTACTTAGTTTCAGGTACTATAGTAGTACTAAGGGATGAACTACAGGGGAGTTGTGCCCTAAAATAATTGGAAAAAAGGTTTCATTTTGGCTTTAATTCAGAACTTTGTTCCTAATAATAACATTCCTTTTGATCTGGTATATGCAGCACAGTTGGTGCTTGCCTAGCATGTCCTGAATCAACTAAGCATGGTGGACCCGGCTCTCAGGAAGAAGTGGGTTTTGTTTGGTGAGGAAACTCTGCCTCTTAACCTAGTTTTGGACAAGGTCCTTTGTGTCTTTGTTCTTTAGTTGGGATACCTGATTTGCTGTACTAAAAACATTAAAGGACTGGGGATGTGCTCAGTGGCAGAATATGAATATAGTATGTGCAAGTGTATAAGTGTGCAAGCTTTGAACTCTGGCACCAAAAACAAAACGAAACAATTTTGGCTCTGGATCGTGTGTGAAGATACTGCACAGAATGTTTCTAATGCATGCCACTGCTATGCTGGGAAATCCAAACTTTAAAATCTCTTCATTTTCATTCTATATTTTTGAAAACATTTACCAGATGAAACATGGACCATTCACTGTGACTGTTGTAAATAAGGAAATGAATATGCTGTGGTTAAAGGGTGGTTTGGGGCTGGAGAGATGGATGGCTCAGTGGTTAAGAGCACTGACTGCTCTTCCAAAGGTTCTGAGTTCAACCACATGGTGGCTCACAACCATCCATAAAGAGATCTGATGCCCTCTTCTGGTGTCTGAAGACAGCTACAGTGTACTAAACAAACAAACAAATAAGTAAAGGGTGGTTTGGCAGTTTGCTACCTTTGAGGCTTCACCTCACCTTGAGGTTTATGGTCCTTTTCCATAATGACTTTGATTTTGGCAAGATTTTGGGCCAGAAGACTATGCTACAGATTCAGTGCCCTAGTTTTTTGAGCCAGAGGTCTGAACTGGATACCTATACTTCAAAAGTATACCTATACTTTTGAGTTTTCAGGTTCATCTGATGCCCTCTTCTGGTGTGTCTGAAGACAGTTACAGCATACTCATATAAATAAAATCAAATAAGAGCAGTTTTTTTCTCTTTTAAAAAAAAAAAAAAAAAAAAAAAAAAAGACTAGGCCGGGTGTGGTGGCGCACGCCTGTAATCCCAGCACTTGGGAGGCAGAGGCAGGCGGATTTCTGAGTTCGAGGCCAGCCTGGTCAACAGAGTGAGTTTCAGGACAGCCAGGGCTACACAGAGAAACCCTGTTTCAAAAAAAAAAAAAAAAAAAGAACTGACAATTAAAATGTAAAACACTTCATCTTCAAAGTCTAAATTTAGAGTTCAAGCCCTAATTCTTTTTTTTTTTTAAGATTTTTATTTATTGTTATATGTAACATAGATACATAGTAGCTGTCTTTGGACACACCAGAAGAATGCATCAGATCTCATTAGAGATGGTTGTTAGCCACAATGTGGTTGCTGGGAATTGAACTCAGGACCTCTGGAAGAGCAGTTAGTGCTCTTAACTGCTGAGTGGACTCTCTAGCCCCCTGTTTTACATGTTAAACATGACTAAGATAAATTTTAGATTTGTGGGTTTAGAATGTTCACATTGGTTCATTTTGGTTAACATATAAAATGGTTTTTTTGTTTGTTTGTTTGTTTGTTTTTTGAGACATGGTTTCTCTTGTGTAGCCCTGGCTGTCCTGGAACTCACTTACACCAGGCTGGCCTTGAACTCAGAAATCCACCTGCCTCTGCCTCCCAAGTGCTAGGATTAAAGGCGCGTGCCACCACTGCTTGGCTAAAATGGTTTTCTTTTCTTTTCTTTTCTTTTCTTTTTTTTTTTTTTTTTTTGAGACAGAGTTTCTCTGTATAGCCCTGGCTGTCCTGGAACTCACTCTGTAGACCAGGCTGGCCTCGAACTCAGAAATCCGCCTGCCTCTGCTTCCCAGCATGCTGGGATTACAGGCGTGCACCACCACCGCCCGGCCTAAAATAGTTTTCTTTAGGAGCAAATATAATATTGCTGTATTGATAACCGTATGTTTTCCTTTTCTTTTTTTCTAATAGAAAGTGTGGATACCCATCAGCGAAGTTTTGATATTGGAATTCAGATTGGCTATCAGCGACGCAATAAGGATGTGCTGGCCTGGGTAAAAAAGCGCAGAAGAACTATTCGTAGAGAAGATTTGATCAGCTTCCTGTGTGGAAAGGTTCCTCCACCACGAAACTCTAGAGCTCCCCCAAGACTGACTGTAGTGTCCCCTAACCGAGCTACTTCAACGGAAACTAGCTCATCTGTAGAGACTGATTTGCAACCCTTCCGGGAAGCCATAGCTCTGCATGGTAAAGCTGTTTAACATACTTCTTTGGAAAATGGTTAAGAGTGTGCCTGTGGCCCCATTTTCATGGTCAGGGTTAGGTTCAGACACGTAGTCAGTTTTTGTCTGTACAGTAATTCTTGTTCTAGAAGTGTTGAAATAGAATGCAAGCTAAGAACATACATTGGCAGCACATTTGAAAGCTTACTTTGAGCTTATTAGTGTTATAGTAATTATTTCTACATCACTGAATTCATTGTTTTCACTCACATATTATACATTAGTCTTCTTGAGAGTCAAAGGGCATCTTTGAGTCCTTATGAATTTTATTTACAGTTGCTTGGAGTGCTTCATACATGATAGTCAAGTAAGGCAGGTGATTGTTGCGTTGGTTCTCCTGGGAACCAGGGACGACTGCCTTAACACTTTTATCTAGTATAGAGACTGAGAGTTGATAACTCAGGAGACGGAAGTTGGAGAAGTCACACTCCCTCTCTGCTTGCTGTCCCTCAGACCCTTATTGTTTAGGTCGACAGGATGTGAGAGGTGTAGCCAATGCCAAGTCATCACTAATCCCCAGGTCAGATCTGTTGTACAAATGTGTTCTTGGCTCAGAGGATCTAGTATTCTTGAACAGACAAATGTCCTCAGTGATAAGTCTGGTGTTGCTATCTACTACTGACTTGTTATGAGAGAGAGGGAGAGGGAGTGTGTTACTGCAGGACATGGTAGGTGTCTATGAATAAACAACAGCAACCAAGTAAGAGTTGGGTGAAACCAAGATGGACACATGATCAAACCAGGGGGGAGTAAGCAGGTTAGGTCATGCCTCTGATTAATAGCTAATATTTTTAGGCCAGAGAAATGTCATATAGGTCATTTAAAATAAGGCTAATTTGCTAATAAAAATGGGATATGTAAAAATGGCTTCCATGTCATAGAAACGTTGATGTCTCCAGAGACTATACTCCCTTGGCAGCCAATCTTAATTTATTTTTTTGTGTCCCGAAAGAAAAAATGGGAGCTGGAAGAGGGTTACTGCCCTCCACCCCGCTTCAGAATTACTTGTAAGTTACTTAACTTCAAGAAGTTCAAAAACACTTCAAGAAGAAGATTATAGGAATGCAATTCGTAGGACTACATACTTTTTCTAATATTCATATTATCAGAACTTTTGAAAACTGAGGTAGATTAGTGTCATATTTCCCCTTAAATTTGAAAAAAACTATTACAAGAGGCCTGTGTATAATGTGTCAGACTAATTTAGTGAGTGGCAACAGGTGATGTAGTTTCCTCCCTTAAATATTGTCATTTTCTTCAAGTGTGGTTTATGATTGAATTTATACTTAAAATATTTTTCCTGGATACTAGTATCCTACAAAGACAGTTTTACAAATCAAGAGCTATGCTTGCTAGATAACCATGCCAGGGTATATATAGTAAAAGAGTAACCCAGATTTTAAGAGGAAACAAACTGTTCTGCTCTTAACTAACACTTTCTCAGGTCAAATTTGTTAAACTTGTGATTTTTGTTATTCTTTGAACTTTGAGAGTTTTGTAAGACATCATTATAGAAAGCACTTATTTATGCTTAAATTGGGCTGGCATTAATAAGCATAAATATAAAAACAGTAAAAATAAGTTTTGCCTGTGGTGAACTTAGAGTAAAGCACTAATTTGAGTGGCCTGTACTTGTATTTGACAGGTTCATACCTCTAAAGACATGTAGTTAAATAGTGTTGGACTAAAGTTTTAGGGCCTATTCAAAAAATGTTTTAGAAGCAATTATAGTTGAATATTGTGTTCTTATAGCTTTCTGTATACTGTGGAGAATCTGGTTTTGAGGATTTAAGTGGGGATAACTGGATTAGTAACAGGGCATTGTTAATTAAGTGCTAAGGCAGAGGAATGACTATGGAATCCTTATCTGTAATGAAAGTAATTGAAATATATATTTGGAAAGGTTAGGGTAGAGATACTATACCAGAGTTGTGTGCCTGTGTGTATTATTTGCATAATTTTTGAAATACAAATATCATTTGCATAGTCGTTTTTGAAATACAAAGTCAAATATCAGTTTTCAGAGAAATGCATTGATGAGTGAGTCTAAATAAATGAAATTTAAATCAAGGAGGTAAGGAAAGAGTATGCAGATTTGCAGTTGCAGTGGAAGCAAACATGTTCTTCCCCTTTTATGAAAGGGACTCCTTCCCTCAAAGTGTGTTCATAGTTCCTGGAACCCCTTACCAAAAATATCTATTGACACAGAAAGTCTATCTTTATTGGGAGAAAAATAGCAGGGACATTTGATTGCAGACATGTAGACAGGGATTGTCAAGAAGACCCCCTCAGAGGTGACCTCCTCAGCTGGCAACCGCGAGATTAGGTAAAGTTTTGAGTAGAAGTAAATTCTATTTCAACATTTCCGACATTTTTTTAAAGGAATGGACTAAGAAAAAGACTGTACAGAAGTATGTAATAGAATTTTACAAATTGTTTTATAAACCCTAACTACTGTAGAGGATGTTGTCCTACATGAAACAAAAGGCTGAGGATTTGAGTCTGGACACATCCTTATTAATGAATGGGCGGACCACTGAGTATTTGGCAGAGTCTTTTTTTAAAAAAAGAAAAGATTTGAACAATAGAATGCCCACTTGACCTGGATAGAAGTAGGTGAAGTGATTGGTTTCTTATGTCACAACTACTGAAGGAATCAAGGAACACGTTGCAGATCCACACGAAGTGGTACTTTTTTTGTCAAATTCCTTTTTGATAAAGTCTGTATTAGATTTCTCCAGTGCCTGAGTAGCACACTCCAAGTCTTGTTGCTTTTTTTCTGACATGCCTGCGGTTTTAATCACTGCCTTCCCAATGTATGTGCTAGAATATGGTCACCATGAGCCAGAGCTGGGGAGGGATTGATTGGTGCTACTCAGGCTGAAAAGGAAGGTAGGTAGAGTTCCTCTAGGACAGCGATTCTCAGGCTGTGAGTATGTTAAGATAACATAGAAAATCTACTGGGAGATTCTACTACATTTTCCTTTTTTTTTTTTTTTTTTTTTTTTTTTCGAGACAGGGTTTCTCTGTGTAGCCCTGGCTGTCCTGGAACTCACTCTGTAGACCAGGCTGTCCTCGAACTCAGAAATCCTCCTGCCTCTGCCTCCCAAGTGCTAGGATTAAAGGCGTGCACCACCACCGCCCGGCCACATTTTCCTTTTTATATAAAGGAAACGTAGACGAAAAATATCCAGAGTACTTTGGTTTCTTTTCTGCCTACCTTTCTGACAACACCCTTTTTTCTTCTAGGGTGTGTCATCTTTTTCTATGTAGGCCTCTGAAAAAATTTTTGAGAGGACTCCTTGACTGATCTGAGTTAGATTTTACAGGATCTCTTTCTACAGGCTCTTTAGGGGCCCTCTTATTCTTTTTGGTTTTTTGAGACAGGGTTTCTCTGTATAGCCCTGGCTGTCCTGGAACTTACTTTGTAGACCAGGCTGGCCTCGAACTCAGAAATCCGCCTGCCTCTGCCTCCCAAGTGCTGGGATTACAGGTGTGTGCCACCACCGCCCAACAGGCCCTCTTATTCTTAACCTCCAGACCTCTACTCTCATTTAGAATTCTCTAGGTACCCTTCCTGTTTTGTTTTGGCTTTTGTTTTGTTTTCTGCACATTCAGGGTGTCTTGTGAACATTTGCCACAGATGACATTTCCTCTTTTCTTCCCTTCCTCAGTATTAAGGCTTGTGCATGCTATGCAAGTGCTATAACCACTGAACTGTACATCAGATGATATTCCACACCAAACTCAGCAAATACATGATACCATCTCCATGTGGCTATTCACCAGTCTGTGTAGTCTCTAGAAGTAGATTGGTGAGAAAAGTGCTTCCACTTTGTGTTGAGACAAACAACTGGATGACTTATTTTTAATGTCTTGGATGTAGTGATTTTCTGGGGGACAGAAAGGGATATCTCTCACAGTTTAGTTTGGCTATGGGTTTGGGGAAGGGTCTCTGAGGAGGTATGTTTGGTCTTAGTGTAATCTGCTCTTGCTATGTGTGGTGTGATTTAGGTACCAGGGGCTGCTTTTATAAAACTATTGGAATGATCTTTTCTCTTTCCCTCCCTACTTCCCTGACCTTGTCATTGCCCTAAGATTTTCTGTGGTCCTACAGGGGCAAGTAGAAATCCATTGTAGTCTGGTGTTGATCTGGGATCAACATCCCAGCCCTGCTGGTAATGGCTCGAATCTCTTGTTCTTTTCACAAATCTCCTCATTCACATGTTTATATTATAAGGCTGATCATGTGATTTGTAATACAGCTTCTTTCCTGTTTTCTTCCTCCTCCTCTTCATCATCATTTTAAACACAGGCTGTATTTGAATTTACGACCTCCTGACTCATTCTATTGAGTGCTGGAATTACAGATGTACACCACATCTGGCCTGTTGTCCCACTTTCTTTCTTCCCGTTTTTCTTTTTCTCTTTCTTTTTCTTCCTTCCTTCCTTCCTTCCTTCCTTCCTTCCTTCCTTCCTTTCTTTTTCTTTTGGTTTGTTTTGTTTTTTCGAGACAGGGTTTCTGTGTGTAACCCTGGCTGTTCTGGAACTTACTCTGTAGACCAGGCTGGCCTGGAACTCAGAAATCCGCCTACCTCTGCCTCCCAAGTGCTGGGATTAAAGGCGTGCACCACCACCGCCTGGCCCATTTTCTTTCTTAATTATAAGACAATGTGGGTCTTATTGTCTAGACTGACCTAGAACTCTGATAACTTTGAACTCCATCTTTATGCTTTTACCTCTCAAATTCTAGGATCACAGGCGAGTACCGTTTTGTTTTGTTTTTGTTTTTAGATATAGTTATTGTAGTAATATACTCTTGGTTGGCCTATACGTCAGTATATAGTTATGTGGAAAGGTTGCCCTCAGCTCTTGTGTGATCTTCTTTCCTCTTCAGTACTGAGATTAAAAGTGTGTGCCATTACACCTGGCTTCCTACGCTTACAGTTTTTCTTGAACCAGGTCTCACCATGTTTGCATATTGCACTTTCCTGATGATTGAGGTTGTATTGTGCCATTCCTTTTGGCTTTCATAGAACCTAACAAAGAAAATGGTGTAACTGTGTTTCTGAATTTACCGTAGGGGGGTGACTACAGAGGTCTGAGAGGTGTGGGTGTATAAACAAGCTCTGTGGGGACTGAGAACCTTTGGAAAGTGGGAGAGAGTAATCTGTGTGCCTTTTTAATTAATGGGAATGAATCTCACATTAGAACAACTAGTATTTTGCAGGGCCCGAGAATGAAACCATGACAGCTAATGTCATTAAGCTTTAATCTGCCATAGAATGTCAACTGGTAGTGTCACTGGGCAGGTCGTGGAGAGAGCTAGTCTGGCATGTACTTTAAAAAACAAGATTTTTTTATTTTGTGTATACCTTTAAAAAGATACTTGTCTTTTAAGTTTTGGTCTTACCGTGGAGCCTGGATTGGTTTGGGGCTTGCTGTGAAGACTAGGCTAGCTTTAAGTTTTTAGCTAGTCATGTTTCTCCAGTGCTGGGATTGCACACGAGGACCTTTTAAGTATGCTGTGTCAGCAGAAAGCCCAAAGTTTCCTCATTTAATGTTCACCTACTCTGTTATTGGCTCATTGATGGAGAAAGGCTAATTTTGTTAAGGTAGAACAGGTTAGTAAGTGGTAAAGTAGATTATCTGATCTTTTTGGCTCTAAAAATTTGTCCTGCTCACTGTACCGCTATTTATAGTCTTAGGGTGTCTTTGTTTTTTTTTTTTGTTTGTTTGTTTTTGTTTTTGTTTTTTTTCCAAGACAGGGTTTCTTTGTGTAGCCCTGGCTGTACTGGAACTCACTCTGTAGACCAGGCTGGCCTCGAACTCAGAAATTTAGGGTGTCTTTCTATTGCCCATATTTTTTTTCCCCTCCTGGGTTTTGGGTGGGTGGGAAAAGTCTTGAAGCAACTTCAGAAAAATTTCAGAAAACATTTAAATTTTATGTGCCTGAGTTTTTTTTATCAATGAGTCTGGGTTAACTGTATTAGAAGATTATGCTTTGTAGCTTATGTACCTTAGCTTGCTTACATGTACTTTGAAGGGCATAGTTACCTGTAGGCCACAATATCCTATATAGCCTTGGACAATCTGCTTAAGATCTCTAATACCATCTTTGTAAAAGTGATCTTTTTTTCCGAGACAGGGTTCCTCTGTGTAGCCCTGGCTGTCCTGGAACTCACTTTGTAGACCAGGCTGGCCTCGAACTCAGAAATCTTCCTGCCTCTGCCTCCCAAGTGCTGGGATTAAAGGGGTGCGCCACCACCACCCGGCCACAGCTTTTTTTCCTTGACTGTAGTAAATTAAAGTTATCACTCCATAGGTAGGGTTAATATTGCCTGCATGTATGGTTGTATATCATTTGTGTACATTGCCTGTGGAGACCTCTGCTGTGTGTGTCTCCCCTGTGTATTACTAAATCTTGAGCTTAGTTCCTGTGAACAAGCTGGAGAAGTTGGTTCTGAGCTGCCCTGTTGAAGCTAATGCTATTTGGAGAGCTTTACTCTGAAGTCTGTCCTTCAGGGTGGTCGTCATAGAGAAGGTGCAGGGTACACAGTAGGAAGGCATGCACATTCCAGAGGGAAGGTTTGTTATGAAAACCTTACTCATCTGAGAATGTTAAGACTTCACTCTCCCAAAACAGGTGGTCTTTGTCAGTTGCTAACTCCAGTCCACACTGACTCCTAAAACTTAAAGATACTTTTATTCCAAAAATTATTCGTATAACATTCTTGACTTTTTTATGCTAGACTTAACCCCACTGGGCTTGTTTTAAAAGTATTTGCTATGGTGAAACACTGTCACTGATGAGAATTATTGCTTTTAGCATTTTTTTTTTTTTTTTTTTTTTTGGTTTTTCGAGACAGGGTTTCTTCTGTGTAGCCCTGGCTGTCCTGGAACTCACTCTGTAGACCAGGCTGGCCTCGAACTCAGAAATCTGCCTGCCTCTGCCTCCCAAGTGCTGGGATTACAGGCGTGCGCCACCACCGCCCGGCCTTGCTTTTAGCATTTTAATTTAAGATATTGTGTTTCAATCTTCGTTTTTTTGTGTTAAAAGTCAGTGAGCTTTGGGAGAAGGATTTGGGCAAACTCAAGACAGTGGAGGCTTTTTGTTACACTTGAAAATTAAAAGAGGAACAAACAAAAGGTGGCTTTTGTAATTATTACTGTCTTTATTTTCTGGAGACAGAGGCTTACTGTACATACTTGTCTGGCCTGGAATTTGTTGAGTAGAGCCTTTGTTGTGTAGGTATTTAATTTCTGGACTTCAGAGAATCTCCTGCCTTAACCTTCCCAGTTGCTGGGACCATGGAGGGTGTGCGTGTGTGTGTGTGTGTGTGTGTGTGTGTGTGTGTGTGTGTGTAAGTTTGCTTGTGTGCTGAGGATCAAACCTGGAAGCTTTGAACTTTACTCTTGAGTGATACCTCTCAGTCTTTGGAAAGGTACCGGAAAAAAGATAACTTAGTAAGTTAGGACAAGATTCCTTAGTTTTGAAGTTTGAAGCCAGTTTTGTTTGAAAACCTTTTTTTTTCTTTGTGGATTTGTTATGGGTTTTGATTTCTGCAGTTAAGACATATATGCCTTTCTGTAGCTTAGCACTTTCTATAGATAATATTTACTTACAGTAAATACCAGGTGCTATTTTGCAGACTCTGGGACATGTGACTAAAGATGACTCATCTCAAAGAATGTCTGGCCTGGTAAAATTTTTCTCTGTGTAGCCCTGGCTGTCCTGGAACTTACTCTGTAGAGCAGGCTGGCCTTGAACTCAGAAATCCGCCTGCCTCTGCCTCTGCCTCTGCCTCTTTTATTTTTTTATTTTTATTTTTATTTTTTACTTTTTTGGTTTTTTTTCGAGTCAGGGTTTCTCTGTTTAGCCCTGGCTGTCCTGGAACTCACTCAGTAGACCAGGCTGGCCTTGAACTCAGAAATCCGCCTGCCTCTGCATGCGCCCCCACCTCCCAGCCTGCCTCTGCCTCTTAAGTGCTGGGATTAAAGGCATGCTGCTGGGCTGGCCTGGTAAAATTAGCAAACCATCTTGAAGCATGTAAGCATAAGGAATCAGTCTGAGACAGTTTTTTTGTGTGTGTGTGTTCATTTGTTTGGTAGAGGGTAAGTTTGCGCCTTGTGATATTTATTTCCTTGCCATTAAACTCCGGGCCTTGTTTATGCTAGGCAAGCACTTTAGCCCTGACCTCCAATTCAAGCACATCCTTAGCATAAGTTAAAGTTCCTTGGGTCTAGAGAATCTGAGTGTGAGGCCCATAAAAGTAATTAAATAAACAAAATGGAGTCATTGGAATTTGTATTTAGAGGTATAAAGATTTTATAAGAATTCTCACTAGAATTCCTAATCACACACAAAGCATTAAACATGTACCTTCTTTGCCCCAGAAGGAAAGGTGTGACTTTGGGCGGTGTAAACCAGATTTTCTTCTTTCTCAGCAGAGGTTTCACAGTGATTCTACTGAAATATTCTTTGGCTTACATGTGGCAGAATGATTTTTAGAGCGATAACTACATTCAGGGGAACTGTGATAAATTACACACTTGCTAGCACCTTGGTTTTCTTCCTTTCTTGGTCTCATTCTGTGATCCCTTCTGGCGATTTAGCAAAAGCATGAGAACTGTAGCTTGAGAGCTAACACAGGTTCATACAAGTTCATGGAGTGGTGAGATAGTATACATAGAAAATGCAATTTTTTTTAATGCCAGAGGACTGGTTAGAACCAACTTTTCTCTTTCACAGCAACACCCCCTCCCTTTTTTTTTCTCCTGAAGAAACATTCTCCTGGTATGTGGAATATTGTAATGCTTGTTTAATATTGCAGCCAGGTGCATCTTCTTAAAGTACTCAAACTGTTACTAGCTATTCAGTAGTCAGTCTAAAAACATACTTGGAACTTGATGTAAGATATTTCATCGCCAAAGTGATTATAGCAAGTCATGCCTTTACATTCTCTCTGAAGGAAGTTTTATATCATTAGCTTTCCTTCAAACCCTCTCCAGAGACAACAGGGCACTTAAAATAGCATTTTTTTTTTTTTTGGATGAAAAGTTTCTAGTTTCTGTACATTAGGGATAGATGTTAAATTAAATAACCGAGGATATTGGAGATAGATTAACCTTCAATTTTAGTAACACAGAATTTTCTTGAACTTGTAATAACATTCTGTTGGCTATGTACTGGGAAAAATTAAAAGGCCTTTAAGTCTCAAAGCCAGGCGACTTACCCTAGTACTTATTCAGTAATTTGTTGGTAGCTCTTAAACAGTTGAATTATCTGAGTTTAATTCTGGAGAATTTTCTAAAAACGGAAAAAGTTCAGTGTCTTGTGGTTTCAGTCTATAGAAACAAATGCAGCCAAATGATGCATTTTCTTTAGTCTTTTTTTCCCCCCATGTAAAAATATTTGACAGTTGAGATCATATTGCATATATGATACTGTATCTTACTTTTCTTAAGTAACATCATGAACCTTTCTTTCCTGTGGCATTAAAAACTGTCTTTGAAAAGTGGATGTCTTTGATAAATGGAAAGCATTTGGAGCTGTTAGTACAACTGAAAATGTTTTCTTGGTGTGACACATGTACCTTTGTAATTGGCGTGATTTAGTGTGCTTTACTTCAATAAAATTTCAGCGTTACAATTTACAGATTGGGGTGGGGAGTGGTATCTACTTTAAATGGCCAGAACCTTCCTGGTGTGGTTTTTTTTTTTTTTAATGATTAAACTCTAAAACACATGACATTGACACTCCAAGAGCTTGCAGGTCACTAAGCACACTGCACAGAGAACACTCACACTCGTACAGTTCATTTCCAGGAAAGAACAGTGCCAACTTCTCAGGGCTCCCAGACAGGCTGATACCATTTTTTTTTTTTTTCCCAATCCGAGGAATTTAAGACATCACTACCCTCCTCCCCAAGATAACCTAGGGCTGGCTTTATTCAGAGGGACCTGAGGTGCTAAAAGCCAGGAGGCCTTAGGTTTCTGGCAGTGAGGTTTTCTGGGTGGGGATTTGTCTGTTCTCTGTGTGTGACTTAATGATGAGAAATTGGAATTTTAGGTAATTGATTATGCAAATAGTATTTTCATACAATAAGCATGAAATGATGAGCATAGTTTTGACAATAGTGATGTGCTCTTTTTAATGATTTCTATGTAATATGGATTCCTATAACCTGAACTGGAAACTTGTTTTTACTCCTGGGAGTTTTAATGAATGATTAAGTCATCTTGAGCTTAAAAACAAAAACAAAAAAGCATTATTTCAAATGGATGCGGACATTAAAATGTGAGTTAATCTTATGTTAACCAATTTTTTCTGTCTAATGCTACCTATTTTTTTGTCATTTGCACCACTCCCTTTGAAAACATGTCTTTGGTTAAGGATGTACACTTAGTTTTTTAGCTGTGAAGCCTGTGTGGATTTTCTGTACTTTTCTAGGCTGATTGTGTTCATGTGGCTTAGCGGGTTTTCTAAAGCAGCTGCAGTAGCTGGCACTGAGTTTTCAAAATAAAATTTGGGCTGATCAAAGTTTATTTTTTTTATTTTTTTGTGGTTATCTTAATTTTTGTTTTTGACACTTGTGAAAATTCTTCTGGGAAGATTAGTAAGATTAGAAAAGATTAGTAAGTACCAGGTGACTTGTACCATACAGTTAAAACCCAGTATTCCGTTGTTATGGGATTTTCTTTTCTTCTTCTTCTTCTTCTTCTTCTTCTTCTTCTTCTTCTTCTTCTTCTTCTTCTTCTTCTTCTTTTTTTTTTTTTTTTTTTTTTTTTTTTGTGGTTTTTTTGAGAGGGTTTTTCTGTGTAGTCCTGGCTGTCCTGGAGCTCACTTTGTAGACCAGGCTGGCCTCGAACTCAGAAATCCGCCTGTCTCTGCCTCCCAAGTGCTGGGATTACAGGCGTGCGCCACCACTGCCCGGCATTATGGGGATTTTCAATTGTTCAAGTTGCAGCATAATGAATTTTGTTTTTCATAAAGAAGTTAGTTGAATTAATAAACATCGAATGGCAGTGACTAGTCTACTACTTCATGGAGCACTTTGGTTCTTGTCATTACCACCAGGAACATTCGTGAAGGACATAGGTAGGGTTCAGTGAAATCTTGTAGTTTTATTTACTAAAGGGATCCTGAATTATAAAAGCCCAGTTTATTGCCCAGAGCTTAGATTTTTACAATATAACTCCTGTAGAACCTCTGCATCCTAGAGCAAATACAAAAACTGATCAGTATGTCTCTTGACTGTAATTTGGGAGGCTCAGGCAGTAAGATTGCTTTGAGTTTGAGCCTAGTCTGAGCTACAGAGTAGGACCCTGTTTAAGAACACACACACTCAAAAACGCATGCAAACTTTCTCTGGAGAAAAGACTGGGCACTGTGGTCCTTGGATACTTTCAGTTTTCAGGAGGAAGATGGACAACTTAGAAAAAGGCTGTAGAGCAGGATGTTGTGGGCTGTGGGGTTAAGAAATGCACCGCTTTCACAGCAAATTGTTTATGGTGTATCTGGGGAGAAACCCCAACAACTTGGATAGTTAAGTTTAAAGTGATGGCATTGATAAATGACTACCCAGCAACAGTTTGCCCTGGATTGTGAGTTTTGAAATGTGGGGCAGGACTCTGAAATATTCTTTATTAGAGTTTTCTGTATGTGATATGTACCAGGCAATGTATTAATGTTAGTCCTTCAGGTAGGTATAGAAGCCTGCCCATAGGAAGAGATGGTTGATTGTGTTATATAATCCTGGAGTTTGGTTTCCTTGCATTGTTTGTTTAAACCTCTATGTTAAAAACAAAGTGGCCGGGCAGTGGTGGTGCACGCCTTTAATTAAGCACATGGGAGGCAGAGGCAGGCGAATTTCTGAGTTCGAGGCCAGCCTGGTCTACAGAATGAGTTCCAGGACAGCCAGGGCTATACAGAGAAACCCTGTCTAAAAAAACCAAACAAAGAAGAACAAAATGTTGTTTCTCTTTGGAGCTATGAAGTTTGTTCAGGAAGCAGAATTAGGCGTGGACCTTTGAGTGCGAGCTAGAGGGTGGCACACCTGTCTGTCAAAGGCTACCTAGGCTGCTGGGGAACAGAAAGGACTGGAAAGATTTTTTTGTTGTTGATTTTTTTTTAAAAGATTTATTTAGCCGGGTGGTGGTGGCACACGCCTGTAATCCCAGCACTTGGGAGGCAGAGGCAGGCGGATTTCTGAGTTCAAGGCCAGCCTGGTCTAAAGAGTGAGTTCCAGGACAGCCAGGGCTACATAGAGAAACTCTGTCTCGAAAAAACAAAACAACAGAAGAAACAAAGATTTATTTATTATATAACCTAAGTACACTATTTTCAGACACTCTAGAGAGGTTGTCAGATCTTGTTATGGATAGGTGTGAGCCACCATGTGGTTGCTGGGATTTGAATTCAGGACCTCTGAAAAGAGCAGTCAGTGCTCTTAACCACCGAGCCGTCTCTCCAAGACCAGGGCTGGAAAGTTTTAAGTGGAAGGGAAGCACTATCACCACGAGGCCATAACCTCAGGAGAGTTGTGGCCCTTATAGGTTCTGGCTGAGAAAAGTCTGAAAAAAGAACAGTCATGACTTTGTACCACTAATCATTGATATTGGTGATAAAACAGTTAATGTGTTAAGGAAGGATTCAGAGGGCAGGGTGAGCAGCTGCTAAGATGAGGCCTAAGGTAAGTTGGCCCTGTACCTTAAATAATTGTATGTGTATATGTGTGTGTGTGTGTGTGTGTGTGTGTGTGTGTGTGTGGCAGTTTCCTGTTTTAGCCTCCTAAGAGCAGGCAGTGTAACAGTTTATCTTGCCCTCCTGTGCTTGAGACTCAGCTGTTGCTTAGTACCTGATGACCTTGGGTAGGGTGCTTAATGCTTGTAGTCCTGGCTTGCAGAATGCAGCCACAGAGCTGTATATTTTAGGATTACTTTGAGGACTAGCGATGCTAGATCCTGGAAGCAAACCAGCATTGGTGTGCGTGCACCATCCCCTACCAAGAACAGACAGGTGCTGGCCTGTGAAAGGGGAGAGGTAAAGAGGAACACTTTTATTTTGCCCAGATCACCATCGTGAGAAAGGGTGCGTTTTAATGGGGCTAGAAGAGTGAGGAAGCCTGGTTGTGACTGCTGAAAAAGGAGGAAGTGGCTGTGGATGGAGATTGTTGTCTCCAAGAAATGTTAGTACAGTAAGAACAGCTTTGGGATTGAGTAGATTCAATTTGGTAGGTGCAGAGTTTATCCGTTTCTGCTTAATATTCAAGCCCCCTCCCCCCTTTTGAGTTAAAAATGAAAAGGAGTTTGGCACTACCAGATCTAACTGAACTTTGCTTTAAAGGATCAGGTGGAATTTTTACTCTTGGAAGTATCAATGATATTAAATTATTCTCTTTAGTCAGGCAGTGGCAAAATCTAAGTGAGATAGAAATTTATGAGGTGGGAAGTGGCATTGACCATGCTAGTTTTTAACTCTTAATGTTGCAGCTTTTATGCCCTGACTAGGCACATGCCTTTTATGAGCTTATCTTGAACATTCATGGTGGACTGATGTGTCTGTCATTCCTTAACTGCTGCTGCTGTAAGCAGTCAGGGCTCAGCAATCAGGGCTGGGACATGAGCAGGATCCTTTATCCACCCTCCCTTGCTCGCTCTTTGAAGGATTGGAAATGGTCTTGACTTAGGCTCTTGTGCTAGATACAGATCTGCCAGATACAGTCCAGACTTCAGATGGTGATAGGGTCCCCATTTGTCAAGGGCACACCACCAGTGGTCCAGTATAGTCTTTTTTTTCTTTTTTGGTTTTTCGAGACAGGGTTTCTCTGTGTAGTCCTGGCTGTCCTGGAACTCACTCTGTAGACCAGGCTGGCCTTGAACTCAGAAATCCGCCTGCCTCTGCCTCCCAAATGCTGGGATTACAGGTGTGTGCCACCACGCCCGACTCCAGTATAGTCTTTTAACTGATTTTTTTTTTTTTTCAGGATTAATAATGGAGTGCTTGGGATGATACATTATGCAGTCAGCTTATCTAAAGGGGTTGTTGAACAAAGCCTACTCACACCTAGAAATCTTTTTTTGCTTTCCCTACATTATCACACACAGACACACACCAGAGATTGTAAGAATGATGACAGTGGATCAGACAAAATGTCCTGCTTCAAGCAAGCACCCCTGTCCTGGTCTGTAAATTGTATATATCCCTTGCCTAATGGAATGGGGGAATCTATCTTAGTGTTCATAGTACACTGCTTGGTACATTTGGCTTCCATAATCACTAGTTGCCATTTTTATGAGTATTGGTTATATTGTCAATAAAAGTGTAGGTCAAAACCATATAGTTGGTCCTTAAAGAATAACTGGGCAGTGGTGGTGCATGCCTTTAATCCCAACACTTGGGAGACAGAGGCAGGCGAATTTCTGAGTTTGAGGCCAGCCTGGTCTACAGAGTGTGTTCCAGGACAGCCAGGGCTGTACAGAGAAACCTTATCTTGAAAAACCATTAAAAAAAAAAAAAAAAAAAAAAAAAGCAAGAAACAAGCTGACCCCTTACAAAGAAAACTGGTAGGCACCCTTGGACACTGTGGCCCCATGGAAAGTAGAGTGGGTTGCTTTCAAAAGGGTCAAATAATGGAGCAACTCTAAACCCTCTTTTCTTCTTCCTAGGTCTTAGTGGTGCAATGGCTAGTATAAGCGTGCGTTCGAGTACCCCAGGCTCTCCTACACATGTAAGCAGTGGACCGAATGCTAGTCGAAGGAGAAATGGACTCCATGATGTCGATTTGAACACTTTCATAACAGAAGAAATGGCACTCCACTTGGACAATGGTGGAACTAGAAAGCGTACCTCAGCCCAGTGTGGCGATGTCATTACAGACTCACCAACCCATAAACGCAACAGAATGCTCTAAACTGCAGACATTTTCACACCCACCATGCTGCTTGAAAGCCACTCGATCCTCAACATATACTATTATTGCAAAGGAAACATGAGGCCATCTTCCCTTGTTCACTGTTTAAGAAAAGTGAATTCTCTAGTGGTTGCCATAAAAGGAAGTTCTAGGTATTTACAGTAGATGCCTCCTGTAACTATGGCTTTCTCAAACTATAATCCTAGCAGAGGACATGAACTATTGTAGTCATTAGCAAGATCATCATAGGCAAACATATATCCGTTCCAAGGCGAAAAGTGACCTTAACTGTATTTATTCTCAAAGGGAAAGGAAATATCAGATGTTTATTTGGTTATAGAATGCTTTCTTATTTTTATTTTTTGGTCCATTTCCTGCTGTATTGAGTATTTTTACTTAAGCAGTATTGCCAGGTTCCTACAATTGTCTGAAACCTTGACCTGGCTTGCAAGCCAGATCTTCAGGCTTCCATTTTTGCAGCCACACTGAACCACACACCTAGTTTCCATAGTGATAGTGTGCAATTTCTGATTATAAGATTATGCCCAGTTTTCAGTTTTCAAAACAGTTCTAACTCTGGTGATTGTGAGATGTGAAGAGGTGCTATGGTGGTCATGCAAGTACTGAATCAATACACAGAACCCTATCTGATTCACTGTGTGTGTTAGTGCTCTGAAAATAGCAATATTAAACTCCCCAGAATAACCCTGGAGGCTTCACCTCAGTTTTAAGACACGTACTACTTCCTGTGCCGGGTACTCATGGTTAAACACAGACTGCATTCAAAGCGACCTGAAAAACAGGTCACGGTCTTTGAGAGTGGGCTTCCTTTTTGGTTTGGTAGTATTGGGAGGAAATGGACAGTGGGAGTAGATATTTATTCTTTAGTTTTTTTTTTTTTTTTTTTTTGCATTTTTATGGATGCCCTACTGTGTGTAGTTGTCATAGTAGGTGAAAGATGATAAATATGTTTTATCTGCTACTAATGTGAAAGTAACTTAAATAGCAAAACCCAACTTTTCCTGTCCCTCCATTTCTCTCAGAAATGCAGTTTGGAATTTCATTCTGGAAATGATGAGATCGCATGGAGGTTTTCTAGATGTTAGGTAGACCCAAATAAAAGCTCTCCGAGTCCTCTTTGGGTAAATATAAGACCTCTTGTAGCTACAGCATTTTAGAGCATGTTTCATCTGCATTTTTACTACCTTGAACTGAATGGTAGTCTTTTTTTAGAAGACTGATGTCAGCCTGCCAGGTACTGTAATTCATTCTATCCTATTATATATCAAGTAGGACAGTGAAAAATGTTTCCTTGCAAATTTGTAGTCCAGTTTCAGTTTCTTCTATTTTTATCCTTAATAACCATTGCAAATCAGTGTAAGGGTTTTTCTGGTAATTACAGCACTTTGTTAAAAGTTTGCAATTTTGTCAGCCATTAATAATACCTTTCTGTGAAGAAACCTTACTTAAGTTAACCATTACTGACTGAGTGGGATGTGAATGGAATGTTAGAAATGTTGTGTGAATTGAAGTTCTGTATTCATTATAGATATAGCCCTTATTTAAAACAGTGAAATCCATATTCAAACTAGGAATGAAAGTAAGGTATTTCTCAGTTTTTGCAAAAGTGGAGCTTTATTTTGTTCCAAAAGCAGGAAGAATTATAGCAACCTGTCATTTACCTTAAATGGACAAGCCTGTCCGTCACAAGTACGTCAGGCTTCCGTTGGGATACACCAAGACACGGAGTTCAAGTTTGCTTTTCTGTGGCTGTGGATATAGATGCTGGGATTGGGGTGTGACGGTGTGATGGCTGCTGACAAGAAGCCAGAACTCCCATTCCTGAGGGACTTGAGACTGAGGAACACGTTTCATCTCCCTTCCTGCCTTGTTCTGTTTCCTCTGTCCGAGTTGGATAATGGCGTTCTCGGTTGTTTGGTTTAAGTTGGTGCTCTGAAGCTGAATCTCAGTGCCCTTTACTCTCAGTTGTCAAATTTTGATAAAACGTGCCATTTTCTTTGGTAAGAGAAAGCAGGTCTAATATCTGCCAGAACACAATTTATATGCCGAATTATTGGCTCCATTAAACTTTTTAAAAACTTTAGCACTGGTTACTTTTTTCCATTGCATTCAGTATGTAGCACCTCCTCAAGTCATTAGCACTTCCCTACCTCTCCTGTCCCTTTCATTCCTGGTTCTGCCAGAGTAGACTAACTGAGACCCATCAGTACAAAGTGAAGTGTTTTGTAACCTTAGCATGAGTTAGTCTGATGAAGTTCAAAATCTTCTGGAAGTTTTCATTAGTTAAGATGCAGAACATCAAAGATGACCACATACTAGTGTAGTAGTAGACACTGGCTTTGACTCTGGTTTTTTTTTTTTTTGTTTGTTTGTTTGTTTGTTTTTTGTTTTGTTTTGTTTTGTTTTTTTGGACAGGTTTTTGTGTAGCTCATGCTGACTTCTAGCATTCTATCCTCCTGTTTCAGTTGCCTGAGTGCTACAGTTTACTGGCAGGCTGCATACTTGGCCTTTTCAGCTGATCAAGAACAGAGTGGGCTGCTCTAGAAGCTAAGCACTTGAGTTTGGGAGAACAGAGTCATGAGCCAGAGTCTGATTCTTAACACAGTGTTGTCTCCCTAGTTCTGTCATTAGCCTGACAGGAGTAGGCCAGGCTAAGTTCTCCATTGCAGTGTCCTGAACATAGCTGAGAGAGAGGCTCAAGAACATGATTAAAATATTTAATATACAGCAAAATTAGAATATCATCAGTGTAGTTTGCCTCATTGAAGTAATGGCATACACCTTAAACCATAATGCGAATAAATCGTTGAAAATGCCAAAAGACAACAGGGACTTGTCTGTAGTTTTGTTTTGGTCATCATGGCCCAGTAATTTTGATGTAATCACATAAAGTTCAGAGAGAAAGGTGTGACCAAAAGTAATCAAGGTTTTGAAACACCCTCGAGTTGGAGATCTGGGCAGCCTGGTTAGTGTTAGTAAAGTGCTATAAGTTCTGAAAATGAATACTGTCTACATAGAGGTATTTATTGGTGATATATTTATAGTAGATTATTTGTGGATTATTGTTTTGAGACAGGGTAGCCCAGGCTGGCCTCAAACTCATCTTGTAGCTGGGGATGACCAGGAAGTCCTGATCTTCCTGGCTTCACCTCCTGAGTGTTTTTTGTTTTTTTTTTTTTTTTTTTTTTTTTTTTTTAAACAGAGTATGGGAATCTTCAGAATTGATACTGCTTGGAATTAAGTCATGGGAATCCTGTTTAAGATTAAATGTTCACCTGCTCAGTTAAAGGGGGTTCCGGAAACAAAGGAGCTCCTTCTCACATAGTACTTGGAACTTTCTTACCGTTCTGAAAGCTCTTAGAACTTTTGGCTTAGGTGGCTTTACCTGGAAAAGGGAGCTTCTGCTAGAATAGTTAAGGTGTATGAAGTTTTTGTGGGAACTGGTTTGAGATGGGAGCAGGTTTGAGAATGTTTGTCACTCATGCTCTTTGGCAGGTGTGCTTGCTGTAAAGGGCTTTATGATGGGATCTGCTTGCTCTTTGTGAAACAGTGGGCAGCAGTTGTGTGCAGTGCTCGTGGGTACTCACGGAACATGCTCTATGGTGCTATAGCATGCCATAGCAGCATCACCCTCACTGTGAGAACCTGGGCCCTGGACTAGGAACACCCAGCAATACCCGGGCTGGGTATAGATGTTTCCTGGGTGAATACATAGATTGAAATGCGGTTTTAAAAAGCTGGATGATGGTGGCGCACGCCTTGATCCCAGCACTCAGGAGGCAGAGGCAGGTGGACCTCTAAGTTTGAGACCAGCCTGGACTACAGAGCGAGTTCAAAGACAGCCAGGGCTACACAGAGAAACCCTATCTCAAAACAAAACCCAAGCCAGGCGGTGGTGGCGCACGCCTGTAATCCCAGCACTTTGGGAGGCAGAGGCAGGCGGATTTCTGAGTTCGAGGCCAGCCTGGTCTACAGAGTGAATTCCAGGACAGCCAGGGCTGTACAGAGAAACCCGTCTCGAAAACAAACAAAAAACCCCCGAAAACAAAACAAAACCCAAAGTTTTCACAAAATCTGTTTTTCTTCTTGGGTCTTTAGATTGCTAAGAACTACAGAACACGTGTGGTTAGAAGTATGGATTGGGGTTGTTGGGGTGTGCATGAAAATCCAGTTTTTCCCCAGCTACTTACCCTTCAGCCCTTCCTGGATCCTGTAATATGGTGAAGATCTCGATAGACACTTGGACACCATCTGATGTGGACATCCCCTTCTCGAAGTTTCCTTGGTCTCTTGGATTGTGTTCCAGTTTCCAGCCTCCATCTCTAAAAACTTCTCCAATTTTATGGTTTCAGTTTGTGTATTAGAAGCAGCCTTTCTCAAGTTGTACCCCAGAAAAGCTAGGCACTCTTTTTCTTAAAGATACTTAAAGCTCCGAACGTAGAGAACCACCACTCAGCTGTGATATTTCTGCAGAAGGAATGTTGGGTTGGCCCCTTGCCAGGGTGTCCGTGTAGGTGACCACTGGCGCTGGGCTCTTCAGGCCCCAGGCTTTGAGGAAGTCGGTGTGATCATTGCATTCCTCTGAGGCAGGCTTAATCACTGGGCTGGGCAGGAGGACGTTGGCACTGACAAGCTGTGGTGAGTCCTGATTCATCTGATGTGACCTGGCAGTGCTGTGTCTCCTTGTGGTTTTAAACAGATTCCTGGACTCACTGCCTGGGATTGATTGCAAGCATATAGAGACCAAAGGTTTGGGGCAGAACAGGGTCTCTCCCTGATCCTCCCACTGAAGCCTTCGGCTTGAAGTCCTGGACTCTGAGAATCTGCTGCCCTCGGGCCTAGGTCTCTCCCGTCCATCCAGCCCCTGCAGTCTGTCCTTCATGCTGCTCTGCCCTAACCTCAGGCAAGCTGCAGGTTACCCTAGAGTGTTACAGTGGAATATTCCTGGCAGATGGAGACATGGGAAGGAGAGTTAAATCCAGAGAGCCTGGGACAAGGGTTCCAGGTCTGCACAGCCTTGGGCTCTCGTGGCTGTGCTCCACTGAGCATTGCGCCCCTGCTTTTCTCAGCATAAAGGTGAATTAAATAAAGGGAAGTTTTGAGTCCTGCCATGTGTCTTAATTTTTTAAGTAGCCCCGTACTTGGGGGTGTGTATGTATAGGCGAGTTCCTGCTCTGCAGTTCACCCAGTGCAGGTGTTCCTGGAGCCACAGCCACCATAAGGGAAACTGGACGAAGGTCCAGACGGACAGATCCAGCAGAGACTCGCTGCCAAACTGCACCAGCCACCGCAGCACTCTAACTCGGTATCCTGAGACAGAAGCGGCTATAGCTCATCACTCCCGGAATCTTGTTCTGGACTGGATGCCCTACCCTTAAAACTTCACAAACACCTGTTTTGAGAGCAGTAGCCGAAAGTGCCAGGCCTCAGGTTTTCCCTTCATTGTAAAGGGTGATGTAGAAAGTGATGTAGCATCAGAGGGTCCTAGTGGGTCCTTCAAGATGACCCTGGCACATTTCTCCAAGAGAGTTAAGGTGGATCATGTCCCCAGATGGGAAGTCTGGCTTGTTTATAGTTGTCTGTGGGAAGCATGATGGGACTGTCACCGGGAACAGGTTGCCTGTGTTCCCAGCACTGCCTCCACCTTCAGTAAAGAGCTAGCTAGCACCTGCTGCATCTAAAGCCCTTACATCTTTTTAAACCTATTCCTGAAGCTTCTACCTTGTATGGGGTTTCTAGCACCTTTGAAAAGCCAGGGGAACCCACATCTCTGGGTACATGGTTAACATGCTTGCACAGGTTGAGGGGACCAGTATCTGGAAGGAGAGGCTCTTTAATGAAGATTATTTCTCGTGCCCTCCACGCTCCTGGAGCCCTTCCCTTACCCCACTTGCATGTTCTAGTGCAAAATTCTAATTCCTGACTTTTACATTGTTTTTTGTGACTCCCTTACTGGTTTGCTGTTCTAATGTGTCTGCATAAACTTGGTTGGCTTTGTTTCGTGTAGTATCCTTCTTAGTTTACTGATGAGAACACTGAGGCACTAAAGGGTTAGGGAATGGCTGAATCATCAGATCCAGGGTCTATCCAATTTCTGGTCTGTAGAGAAAGCACTTGTGCAAGTTTAGCTTGTTTGGTTCAAATTAGGAAACACGGTGTGTTGGGTGCACCAGTGCCTCACCTGTAAAGTGCCCAGGGCCTGAGCACAAACATTTACACGACCCTATAAAGCTTGGGTGTAGTGCACCTGGACGATTCCTAGACCTTCAGGAAGCTACATATCACCCAGGAAGGCAAACTAATTCTGGACTATTTTTTACCTTGGAGCCAGGCCTCCACAAAAGCTCAGTTTTCAACAGGGGGCATCCAAGGTCGGCCTGAATACCCCTACAGCCAGGAACCCTACATTCTTTGGTGACTCACTTCCTGTTTGGAAGCTTGTGGAGGCAAAAACATTTCTGAGCTGCTTCTAGGGAGACAGTAGTGCCCAGCCCCACCCCCAGGGCCTTAAAGCAATATGCCCTCCAGACACGCTGTCTCAGAGAGAATGAAGTCTGGAGCAAGGCATGGTTTGAATCCAGTGGGCCTGTTGCCATAACCCAAGGTCCAGGTGCTTCCTGTTCCCTTACTAAGATTTGACTCTGAAACTACACCTGTCTTCCAACTTCCAGCACCCAAGGGATTCTTCAGGCTCATCCATACAAGGATCAGCACTAGCCTCACCTGGGCCTTGTATTCTGTCTCAAACTGGGTCACAGCTCTCTGACCTGAAGCCCATGTCGTCTGAAGGATACTAAGTACTAAGCCAAGGGTGTGTGTGTGTGTGTGTGTGTGTGTGTGTGTGTGTGTGCATATGTGATGTGTGAGCAGGTATGTGATACCAATAGGTGACTCCTTAAGGGTAATGGTTTCAAAGTGGGCGCCTCTTTAAGTCACGTGATTTTCCCTGTACCTGCCTCTGCGGTTTGAGCAGACTGAAGCACACCTGCACGCTTATGTGCACACACTTGGCCTTTTGAACCTCCTACACTGAGGTCAGGCTGGGCTGAGACTGCCGGTATGCGCCTCCATTCCGTGCCCATGTGCACAGAGCACCTTGACCCAACAAACTCCATTGAGAGGTTCTGTTTTGGGCCCTTCTTGGCTTGGGAAACCTGAAGAGTGGCTTGGTGCTGGAGCCTCCAGGAAGCTGCTAGGTTTTTAACCCACCCCTTCTCGTCCTGGATTTGAGCTGGTGGTTCACTCAGGAGCCAGTGTGCTATTATCTTAGGTTCCAGTCCTGCTTTAGTCCCCTAACTTCTCATTCATTCGTAGATGAGGGATGTGGTGGTGCCCTTGGGCCAAAGTCCTTCCAGAGGTTCCAACTGTGGTTACAAACCTGTTAACCACTGACCAGAGGCAACAGACTCATGGAACCAGCTTCTATAGGTTCTAGAGAGCGGGGCTGAAACAAACAGGAAGCAGGGCAGTCCTGCAGGAACAGGTGAGCAGCCCCGGGGTACAGGGCTGAGGGGTTCCACTTGTCCATCATCCTGATAAATGTTACCAACTCCCCCTGGGTGCTTCGAACACACATACCATCTGGTAACCCTGGAGGCAAGAATGTGCACTTAGGTCACAAAGGTGAGTGACTTGCTTCTCAAACTTGGACCCTTTATGTGCTTCTTCCGAGCTTGAGATCCCATAGGAGAGTAACATTTGGGGTTATTTGAATTCTTGATATTGTGTCATGTTTTTAAGATTTATTTATTTGTTTCATGTATATGAATACACTGTCGATATCTTCAGACACACCAGAAGACAGCGTCAGAAGACAGCGTCAGATCCCAATTACAGATGGTTGTGAGCTACCATGTGGTTGCTGGGAATTGAACTCAGGACCTCTAGAAGAGCAGTCAGTGCTCTTGACCACTGGGCCACCTCTCCAGCCCCTGTCATGCACTCTTAAGTGAATGCTCAAAGCAGATGATAGGAGTTGATTTTCTGAATTAAACTCTGTGTGTGTGTGTGTGTGTGTGTGTGTGTGTGTGTGTGTGTATAGTGGTTAACTTGCTAGGCAGATGTGAGAACTTGATTTCAAATCCCCAGACCCCAGGGACAGGTGCATATGCTTCTGTAATCCTTGTGTTCCTACAGGGAAAAAGGGAGGTGTCTTAGTTACCATTCTTTGGCTGTGAGGAAACACCATGGCCCAGGAGACATAAAATAAAGCATTAATTGGGGGACATTGCTTACACTTTCAGAGGGTTAGTCTATGATCATGTCAGCAAGTATGGTGGCAGGCAGGCATGGGGGTGAGAGCTGACATCCTGATCTGCTGGCAGACAGGCAGAAGGGGGAGAGGAAGGGATGGATGGATGGTAGGGGAAGTGGGGGAGGGTGGGGAGAGAGACATAGGCATACTCTGGGCCTGTTAAGTGCTTTGTATGTGCTTTTGAAACCTCAAAGTCACACCTCGGTGACACACTTCCTGCAGTAAGGCCGGACTTTCTAAACCTTCCAAAACAGTTCCACTAAGTGGGAACCAAGCATTCAAACACATGAATGAACCTAGGGGGGCTACTGTAGTTTGACTGTAATTGGTCTCCATAGGCCCACTGGGAGTGGCACACTTAGGAGATGTTGTTGGGATATAAAAGAGAGAAAGGGTATTAGTGAGTATGGCATGGCGGCGTGGGGGAGGGGGGTACCTAAGCGGGCCCATGCCCAGGCATCCCCTTTCCCCTGAAGGACCACACACACACCAACATGCTATAGAATAGAGTTTATTTAGAGAAGAGGATAAGAGTCAATGGTATAGTAGAGAGAGAGAGAGAGAGAGAGAGAGAGAGAGGGGAGGGGAGGGGGGGAGGGGAGGGGAGAGAGGAGAGGAGAGGAGAGGAGAGGAGAGGAGAGGAGGCCGGCCATGACCACGTGGAGAGAGGGGGGGAGGGGAGCCCAAGAGGGGCAGAGAGGTGAGAGTGCAGAGAGGTAAGAGGATGAGAGAGGAAAGAGAGAGAGAGGAGGGACAGGTAGCCCCTCTTATAGTGGGCCAGACATATGGGGCGGGGCATACCTGGCTATTGCCAGGTAACTGTGGGGTGGAGCTTGGGCAGAGTATCAACAGATGTGGCCTTGTTGGAGTAGGTGTGGCCCTGCTGGACAAAGTGTGGCTTTGTTGGAGGAAGTGTGACACTGTGGGGGTAGGCCTTTAGGTCTCATGTGCTCAATCTATGGCACACAGTTTCTGCTGCTACCTGGGGAATCAGAATGTAGAACTCCTGGCTCCTCCATCTGCCTGCATGCTGCCATGCTTCCCATCATGATGGTAATGGACTAAACCTCTGAACTGTAAGCCAATCTCTTCATTGCAATAAAAACCAGACTAAGTCAGATATTCTCATTCAAACCACTATAGGAGGAATACACTGTAGGCATACATTTTTTGCAACCTACAAGAGTTCAACCTCTCCTCTAGCCCACCACCCAGCAGAGGCAGTGGAAGAATTAAAGTTGTTAGGATATGGGGGAAGTGGACTTGTTCAGCAATAGTTCTTTGGGGGCGAGTTCAGTCCCATAGCAAACATCAAATATGAATCAGCAGCTGCAGACCAGTCCTCTAGGCAGAACGATACCAGGCAAGACCCAGCAACTACAGTCCAGCCCTTTCAGCAAGCGGACACCAGGCACGAACCCGCAGCTGTAGTTCGATCCTGAAGAAGCCACCATGCTCGCCAGTTGGGCTGAATTGAGGCTGCAGAAGTGGCAAGCTACCACGGGAACCTCGTGAGCAGGTCTTGGACGACTTTCCCTCAATGGCTGGGTTAGCGCTAGTCGTTACCGAAGACTAGGGAGGCGGAGCAAACCAAGGGAAATCCCGTGCTCCTTCCCACCATCCGAGGGGTCGTGTTTATAGTCCCTCGTCATAGGTCCTTTCATGTGTTGCTATATCACAACATCCTTTCACCTGTGTCTGCTCTAGCAGGATGTCCCGACAAAACATCATTTGACATAACTTTCCAAAGAGCTAGAAGTTTCCACCTCAATGCCAAGAGTACATGGAAGCGTGAGGCAGCCTGGATGTATGCAACAGGAAAACAAAGTCCCTATCTCAAACACGTTAGAAGGTGAGGGCTGACATCAGAGCTGCTCTCTGACCTCCAACCTCCCACCCCTCCCTCCGGAATGGGCACAGTCCTACACATAAAGATAAAGACTTGTCACGAAGAATACCAAGCAACATTCTGTAGATGGGGAGTATGAAACGGGTATGACTCAATGGTGAGATTCAGTCTCTGGAGGTAAACTGCAGGATTTGAATCCTGACTCCAGCATTTAATGAGTTGTGTGACTTTGAGCAAACCTAGTTAACTTCCTGCCTCAGCTTCCTGGTCTGTAAGATGTAATTATGGTTTCTATTTTAAGTTATACTTAGGCTTACATGAATTTAACTACTTCAGGACTCTAATAGTGCTCATGGGGCTGGGGATGGTGCAGCTGGTAGCAGGATGCAACATTGCATAGAAGCTGCCACAGTGTCAAACACTTGCAACCCCCACCTAGGAAGGAGCAGAGTTCAAGGTTAGTGGCCACAGCAGTGAATTTGAGGCCAGTAGACTCCATGAGGCCTTGTCCAGACTAAAATAAAATAGTGACAGCGATAAAGATGTGTAAGTATCATTTTAGTGTGTTGCTTTATTGTGTAAGTGTGCATATGTCTGTGTGCCATGCGTGTGCCTGGTGCTTGGAGGGGGCAGGGAAGGACATCCGATTGCCTGGAACTGGAGTTACAGTCAGTTGTGAGCTGCCCTGTGGGTACTGGGAATTGAACGTGGGTCCTCTGAAAGAGCATCCAGTACTCTTAACTGCTGAGCCACCTTTCTAGCCCCAGTATGTACATATTTATAAACACAGAGGAAACAGACAGTATTTTTCTAAGACATGGCATAAATGTAAAGTGCCGTTCATAATATGAGCTCAGGGGAATGGAGTTATGACAGGGACCAGTTTGGGGCTAAGGAAATGGTCTAGTGAGCAAACCATGCACCTCAGAACCCATGAGAAAGCCCAGTGGGTGTGGCACCCCATAACTCCTTTCTGCACATGAGCACACATGCACACACAATGAAAGAATGAGAAATCTACTTTCCCAGTCCACAGATATTGGTTTTTGTCCATCAGTGAAAAAGTGGTGCTGTCCAGTGAGGCCAGGGTGTGAGTGGGGTTTAGAACTAGGAATACAAGCAGACAACTTCTGTTTCTGCGCCATCTTGTTGGTATCTAGAAATTTAAAAGCAGAGCCCTTGGAAAGAAGGGGTGGGAAAGTTGCTGTAAATTTGAAGCCAAACAAGCTTTCTACATCGTAAGACTTTGTTTTTTTTTTTTTAAATAAAGATTTATTTATTACTTATAAGTACACTGTATCTGTCTTCAGACACATCAGAAGAGGGTGTCAGATCTCTTTACGGAGATGGTTGTGAGCCACCATGTGGTTGCTGGGATTTAAACTCAGGACCTTCCGAAGTCAGTGCTCTTAACCGATGAACAACCAATGAGCCATCTCTCCAGCGGGCGCGAGACTGTTTTCAATCAACCGGCCAACACAAATGCCTGGTGGTATGGTTCATGCCAGCGCGGGAGAGGCCTTTGCTTCCCTAGTGATGCTCTGTCTCAACAAACCCAAACGCAAACAAGCAAACCTTAGCCTTTGATCCTGTCAGCTAATTTCTGCCCCTACATTCCAAAGAAACGATGACGGAGCTGGTTCTGGGGCGGCGGTGTCAGGGGTGTGTCCCTTGGTGTAGAAATGGAAAGAAAGAGCCCAAACGCTTCCAACAAAAGTCTGATTGAACACATCGGTCCAGTTATGGTATGGAAGAACATCTCACGAGGCATGGAAGTGTTTTCCAAGTAGGACAAGAATTTGGGCAGGCTTTCTGCAGGTTTCAATAAATGCTCCATAGTATCTTATTGATAATTCCAATCCTCTCCCTCTCTTAAGGGGCTCATCAGTAGGTGCTGGCTGGTCCCCTGATAGTGCCTTTGGGTCTCTGATCAGCCCCGGGTTCTGGCATTCCTTCTTTTGTCCCGTTTCCCCTTTTCTGGGTTCCCTATTTAGCAGATTGTTTCTGTTCCTGGCTGGGCACTGCCATCTAGAGGCTACTGGGTCTCAGAGCATCCGATCCGTGTGCCTCACGGGATCACTGGGCTCCAGCAGCAGGGGAATCCCCGGTATTACAGGCGCCTCCAAGTTGTTTCCTAGAAGCCTCTGAATAAGTCAGCACTAGAAAGACCTTTTGTCGTACAATGTTCATGAAGATTTTAGGGGACCAAGGAAGCCTTTGAGAACAGTGTTTCACAACCCATGTTTTTTTTGAAGCAACTGAAAGTGGGAGATTCTTTTAGAGAATCCCTGAGGCTAATCTAATCTGGCCCCTAATCAGAACTTTCTGGTGGTAGTATACTTCCTGTGTGAGTTCTGAGGCACCCAAATTTTGTTAATCACAGATCTGGGCCAGTGAGACAACACTATCTGGTGGTGGGGCGGTGGTGGGGTGGGGGGTGGCGGCGGCTTAGGCCCCCTGGGAATCCAAGAAACCACGGGACAGGAGCGTCCTCGGAATCACACGGGCACCTCAGGCGCTAACGCGAGTCTCTCTGGCAGGTCTGCACTAAGAATCCCAGGTTCAGGGAATGGGAGTCAAGTGTTAATTGACCTATTATGCTGTAGACACTGTGCCCCGGGACACAATGAATACAGGACTAAGGGCATAGGGTGTGGCTGCAACCTCTGTAGAGTTTGTGGGTTAGTGAAGGCAGACAGCTGGTGGAACAACTCTTGTAGGGGATCTGGGTCTGGAGTTGGTACAGCCGACATGGAACTGAAATGGAGTCTGGAAGCCTCTTAGCTCTTGAGAAGTGGAGGCAGGAAGATCAGGAATTCCAGGCAATCCTTGGGGATGTATGGAATTTGAGGCTAGCCTGGGCTCCTTGAGACTGCCTAAAAAAATAGTGAGCAAAGTTACTAGGGTTAACTTAGGCTATCCTAAGCTAACATCACTTTGATGGTTTACCCTGAGTGTCCACTTGATGGGTTTCAGAGTCGCCACATAAGCAGATTTCCGGGTATGCATGTGAGGAATTGTCTAGATTAGGTTCATTGAGATGGGAAGAACCACCCTAAATGTGAGTGGTGCCATTCCATCAGTCCCAGATCAAATAAAAAGGAGAAAATGAGCTGAGCCCCAGCAGTAGCTTTCTGCTTCCTAACTGCGACCCGAGGTGACCAGCCGCACCACCTCCTGCTGCTGTGACCTCCCCTCTATGACGACTCAAACTGTAAGTCGAAATAAGCCCTCTCTCCCCTCCCTTCCTTGCATTGTCTTGTCAGGTGTCTTATCACAATAAAGTGTAACAAGTATGAGCGTACTTTGAGTGCGTCACTCCCACCGTGCATCAGTACGGCAGCCACCGTAAGGCACAGCCGTGTAGTATCCACTCCACCCCCACCTCTATCATTTTACATTTTTTATGGGAGTGCCTTGGCACCAGGTGTTGCCTCAGTCTGGGGCTTCCCCTGGCCCTTCACCCTGCCTGCCCATGCGCAGTCCGTGTCTTCCTTCCCTCTGTGGTCCCTCCAGGTTGTCCCCACATGTGCATTCAGTTTCCACATCTTTCTACCCATGCACAGTCTTCCCTTCCTTCCCTCTGCGGTCTGTCCAGGCTCCCGCATGCGCATTCGGTTCCCACATCTGGCCGGCTTTGTCCTCATGTCCAAGCTCGTGATTCCGTCCATTCCCGGACGTTTATGTTTTTCGCCCGTTCCCTTTTTAGGAGGGAGTGGCGGGGACCGTCCCTCTCTTTTTTCTTATTCCATCCTCCACACCCCACACAGTATTCTGCATGAGAGGAACTGGCTAGTACTGGTGATACAGGGGGTGCTGGGGTCGGCCTGGGTCGGGGACTGTGGGAGACAGGTAGCCTGCAAACCCGAATGCTTCTCTGATCTCTAGGACAGGCACGATCTCCATTTGCCTCCCCTCCTCCACCCACCCGGTGCACTCTTACCCTTGTATACTGGGCAGAGTGTGGATGAGAGATTTATCCTCAGGGCCCCGTGCAGATATGGCTGTGGTTGTGATAGGGGCACTTTCCTAGTCTCTATTATAGAGACGCTCTTGTATTCCATATGACGAAAAGGGATCTGCACACGGTATCAACAGCTTAGTGAGCTTACTCTGCCCATAGCTGGGTTGTTCGGAGCTAACCCCGCCCAGTCCAGATGCCCCTGGGGAGTACAAAGACCGTACCAGCCGGAAGCAACTGGACTCAGGCTTTCCAGAAAATGCCTGAGCCTGAACACCCACAGAAAGAGGGAAGACTTTCCCGGGGCGACAATGGAAGCAACAGGGAGGTCATGAGGGTAGGCTCGGCAATGGGAGCTGATCTGTTAGGATGTTAACCTACTGTCTTCTCAGGTTGCTGGCTCTCTGGATCACCCACGCTCACTGGCCTCTGGAATGGTAGGTACTTGCTGGGCTGCCCCTGTTACCTCTGGGTTCCTGTGTCTGGGCTTGGGTGTCTGCAGAGGGCAGCAGTGCTACAGCCATGGCCATGGTGAGCCCTTGAGGGACAGAGACTCAACCCATGCTCTGAGCGCGAGCTGAGCAGGCTCCGCCTCACTCCCCTAGAGATACAGGGGGCGTGGTGGGGGTGGGGTGGGGTGGGGTGGGGTGGGGTGGGGAGGCACCTTTCTGTTACTCTGCGGACTGCTTCCTGTCACAGGGATGGGAAGAACTTAATTTTTTCTACTTGAGAAGAGTAGCAGATTCTTAAGTCTAAGAGTAAAATTCTAAATGTGATGTTTTGGGATGCTTTCTTTGTCTCTGAGCAGTGCAGAGGCTTATAACACAACCTACACATGCACAGTGTGTAAAGCAAGGGTCACACCGTTTCTTTTCTTTTCTTTCTTCCTTTCTCTTTCTTTCTTTCTTTCTTTCTTTCTTTTATTTTTTCATTCTTTCTTCTTTCTCTTCTTTTTTAAAGATTTATTTATTTTATTTTATGTATATGAATACACTGTAGCTGTACGGATGGTTGTGAGTTATCATGTGGTTGCTGGAAATTGGACTCAGAACCTCTGCTTGCTCCTGCCCAACTCGCCTCAGCCTAAAGATTTATTTATTATTATATGTAAGTACACTGTAGCTGTCTTTAGTCACCCCAGAAGAGGGTGTTAGATCTCATTACGGGTGGTTGTGAGGCACCATGTGGTTGCAGGGATTTGAACTCAGGACCTTCGGAAGAGCAGTCAGTGAGCGTTCTTACCCACTGAGCCATCTCACCAAACCATCTCTTTTCTTTCTTTTCCAGCTGGATTTTTGGGCTCCTCTTGTAATGGTTTGTGTATGCCTGTGTGGTGAGGAGGATACTTGTGTGTGCGCATGTGGAGAGAGGCCTGGGGTTGACGTTAGCAGTTGTCCTCAGCTGCTCTTCATCTTGCTGGTTGAGGCAGGCTCTCTCCGTTGAACCTCTGCTTGCCAACAGGGCTGCTATGGCTAGTCAGCCAGCCCTGGGCACCCCTGCGTCCTTCTGAGTGCTGGAATAGGTGGGCCATCATGTCTGTCCTGTTTCCTTGAGTTCTAGGGATCCAAGATCTTATCCTCATACTTACCTGGTAAATACTCTGTCCCCAGAGCCATGTCCCCACTGCTCCGGCACTCTCTCTGTCTCTCTTTCTCCCTGGTAGGATCTCTTGCAGCCCAGGCATAAAGCTGAGGGTGACTTTGAACTTCTATCAAGTGCTGGCTTTCTAAGCATGCACCACCACTACCACCATCACACCTGATTCACATAGTCGAACTTAACCCTAACCCTAACCCTAACCCTAACCCTAACCCTAACCCTAACCCTAACCCTAACCCTAACCTAACCCTATCCTGAGATACACTACCTCAGGAGTGGGAGAGAGGGCTCAGTGGTTAAGAGCACCTGCTGCTCTTCCGAAGGTCCTGAGTTCAATTCCCAGCAGCCACATGGTGGCTCACAACCATCTGTAATGGGATCTGATGCCTTCTTCTGGTATGCATGGGTACATACAGATAGAGCACTCATACATTAAATAAATACATCTTAAAGAAGAAAGCCCTACTACCTCATGGGCATCTTGGGAGTGTGGCTTCCTCTGTGTGGTAACAGCACACTGGAAACACCCTGTAAATTGGTATCTCCTCTAACATCTAATTCTATTAGCTGTCCCTCCTCCCTAATGAGGATGCTAGAGACGAATCCTTAGGGAGAGGAAGAATGATCAGGATGAGGTTGCTAGTGTCTTCTTTTTTTTTTTTTTTTCCTGTCTGAAAGAATTTTAGAAACAAAATTGTCTGATGGTAAAATGGAGTCATTTGAGCTGCTCTCCTGATCAGAGTTTTAGCTGACAAAACACAGCCTTCCAAATATGTGTGGCATTTTAATTGGAATTCTTTTAAATAGCTGTGTTTACAAACACATAGCTCAATTGTTCCACATTCCCAGCCCAGCCTTTCAAAACAGTACAGCCGCATTCTTCTCCGACTTTCTGCCTTCGGAAGCTTGGCTGAACATTATATTTTTGTTTTTGTATTGAGGCCTCATGGTTTACCTTGGTTTTGTAACCTATCAATACTTACTGATACTGTAGTATTTAATTAATGACTGTTGACTATCTATCTATCTATCTATCTATCTATCTATCTATCTATCTATCTATCTTGTGTGTGTATTCAAGTGCAATTGCATGGCTGTGCCAGCCAGAGAACAACTCCAGGAGTCAGTTTCCTCCTACCAATGTGGAGCCTGGGTTTGAACTCTGGATTTCAAGCTGGGCAGCAATCACCCTTGCCCTGCTGAGCCATCTTGTCCACCCCAGCATGATGCTTTCTAAGATCCTATGGTGATCTTGAGTTCCCAGTTTCTGTCAGCTGTCATCACACTTTGGAACTAAGGAATCTCCAAGGGGAGGGAACAGGGGCTGAGGGTGTAAGCAGGGCTCAGTCTGCCTGCAGTCCGTGCTTAGCAGATGAAGGGACGGAGAAGGTACAAGATGGCTCCTCGCGGAGCTCGAGCTGGCTCAGACTCACTGTGTAGTTGTGGATGACTCACCTAGGCCCTCCTGTCTAGCTCCCCATTGCTGGGGTTACAGATGGGACCTGCCAAGCATTGCCTGCAACTGTTTCTCTTTAACGTTTAAGAAACAGCCACAATGTTTTAGTGATGTAGAACATTACTTGGAAGAAGGCAGTTTTTGTAAGTAGTCCACATTGATAGAATAGTTCTGGTCTACAGGGGCTTGTCCTAGCCCAGGCTGGCCTTGGATTTGGGCAATCCTCCTGCTTTTGCTCCCATGTGTTGGGGTTACAGGTATGAGACACCAACCTGACTTTATACTCATAGGATTTCTAAAAAGTGGTAAGTAGTTTGTTGTTGTTGTTGTTGTTAAGAAATAAAGCAGGATTTTACACGTTAATTTGTAGAGTAAAGGGAAAATATATTCTGTACACCTGTTGTACAGGTAACTCCAGATGTAAAATAGGGGATGCAGTTTACTAGCTTAAATCCATGTGTCTATTGTGGTGCTGAGCACAGAACCCACGGCCTGATACGAGTGAAGCCCTTGCTCCACCGCGGAGCCACGCCACAGCCTGGGCTGCATGTTGCAGGTCCATGGAGCCAGGGGTGATGGCAAGTGCCTGCGATCCCAGCGTGTGGGAGGAAGAGGCCGGAGGATCGGGAGTTCAGGGCCACCCCTGGGCTGTACAGGAAGTTCAAGGCCAACTTGAGCTACCTCAACCTTTGCTCAAAAATAGAATAAAATGAAACGAAAGGAATGTTGTGATTTGACAAGTCCATTGGGTTATGTGATTCTACATTGGGAGAGTTCTGATCTCAGATGCCTCAGTTTCTCTCCTTGAGATGGGGTGAACGCCACCATTAACCACAGTGTCTAAGGCATGTTCCTTTGCCCCGCCCACCTTTTCCCTGTCTTCCCTCACTTTATTTTTGTCTGGCTTCTCTCACTTAACACAATGACCTCCAGTTCCATCCATTTTCCTGAAAATGCCATGCTTTTATTCTTCTAAAAAATATTATTTATTTCTGTGCTTATGGGTGTTTCTTCTGCATGCGTGTGACTGGTGCCCATGAGTCCTGAAGAGGGCATCGGATCTCCTCGGACTGGAATTAGGGGTAGTTGTTACCCTGTGGGTGCAGGGAATCGAACTCAGGTCCTCTGGAAGGGTGGGTATACTCTCTTAACTGCTCTTCTGACCCATCTCTTTGGCCCTGATTTATTTCTTCACAGATGCATGAACTTCTGTTGGGTCTATTGTTGCGAGGGCCACACCATGGTAACAGGCTCCTCATTCCCTTGTTTATCTAGAGTCCTGCCCTCCCCTCTCTCAGCTGACTCTGTTTACAGGTCTCAAGCTAGCAGAGTTCCCCTCTCCCACCTGCTGGGAATCAGAGGGCAGGCTGACTGCAAGCGGTGACTGTGGACTTCCTCATCCGTCACACAGTCTAGAGTGTCCTTCTGTGTCTGAGACGTGTCAGAAGGGGCCCTCGCTCTGCCGCAGGGGCCTGGTCTTGCCTCCCCAGGCTGCTGTCTTCCTGGCTTTGGCGTTAATTTCTTGTAAATCTTGTAAAAAGGTGGTCTGCCTCAGTGTCTCCCTTGAACCTCAAACCTGAAACTGTTTTCCTAACCCGTGTCATGTTGGTAGTGTGGCTGCAAGTGTGGATGTGTAGGTCTTTCTGGTATGCTGACTTAGAATCCTTTTGGGTATTCTCAGAAGCAGTCTGGCTGGATCTTATTTATTTCTGTTCTTTGTGTGTACCAGCAGTCTGCCTGAAGATCGGCATGAGACGTGAAGGAATCCAGTCTGGTGGAACAATGCTGATCAGGAACTTTATGGCAAAGAAAAGCAGGGCAGGGAGCTGAGGCGCCCAGGCTAAGAGACAAACTGCTTTAAGGGTCATTCATCTTCCCCCGTTTGGGAGGGGCTGCAGGTCTGGGGTGGGGTCTGGGCCTAGTGAGAGCTGCCTCCTTGGCTCTTTCCTGCATCCTCTGATGCTGAGAGCAAAAGAGCAAGCTCTCTGGTGCTCTCTTTATCAGTGCTGTGATCATAAAAAGAGAAACAGGCTTGAGAATATGTTCAAGGGGTGTTCAAGGGGGTGACCCAGCAGGCCCAGGCTGAGGCATCTCCCTCCCCCCTCCCCCCCCCCCCAGGGACCAGACACACACTGGCATAGTATAGAACAGAGTTTATTCAGGGCATGGGATGGGAGTTAAGGGGGGTAGTGGAGGCAGAGAAAGGCGGAGAGAGGGAGAGAGAGGGAGAGAGTAGAGAAGCAGAGGCTGGCCATGACCGCGTGGAGAGAGTGGGGAGGGGAGGAGAGCTCAAGAGGGGGCAAGGGAGAGGCTGAGAGTGAGAGGGGTAAGAGAGAGGAGGGGCTGAGTAGCCTCTTTATAATAGACCAGACTTACCTGACTGTTGCCAGGTAATTGTGGGGTGGAGCTTAGACAGAATCCTAACAATCGGGGCACCATTTCCTCTGTTAGACTTTACATCTTTCTCTTCCTTCCTTCCTTCCTTCCTTCCTTCCTTCCTTCCTTCCTTCTTTCCTTCCTTTTGAATTGGTTTTATATAGTTCAGGCTGGCCTTGAACCTAATCCTCCTGCCTCAGCTGTGAGGCATACAGCATACAACAGTACCCCTGACTTAAAGGAAGCCAAGACTTGTGCGCACAGCCCTGTCCTGGGCTCAGTTGCTTACCCATATTCTGGGCCTCTGGAGAACATTCAGGGCTGTACCTGAGGATCCTTTGTGCTGAGAACCGAATGTTCTGACAGCCTCGGGAACAGCAGCACACCTCCAGGCCTGCCGGGTTCGTTAGAAAGGTTTGCTAACGCTGCCCCCTCAGGGGCGGCCGCAGCCCACTGCACCAGCATCTCTTTCTCCTGTCCCCGCTGGCGACTGAATTTGCTTCATTTGCTTTTTTTCCTGCAGGAATGTGGGTAGAACTCCAGCCAGTCTTTGGGATGGCTGTGGATAATATATTCTTTTCAAGTGCAGACATTTTTATTATTATTCAAATCTTTAAAATGTCAGTCTATTGAATTTGGAGGTTGGTATCATGACTGTGGGGTCAGGTTTTTTTCTCTTTTCCCCCCTGTTTTCCTCACCACCACAATTTGTGGGCAGGTGAGGCTGCTGCTTGTGTTTTTGATCCTTTCGGTCTAACTTCAGTAATATTGACAGTGACTGGCTTCTTCCTGTGGGTCTATGCATGCTTGTGGGCACCTGTTTTTTTTTTTTTTTTTTTTTGTTTTTGTTTTTGTTTTTGTTTTCCGAGACAGGGTTTCTCTGTGTAGTCCTGGCAGTCCTGGAACTCACTCTGTAGACCAGGCTGGCCTCGAACTCAGAAATCCCTCTGCCTCTGCCTCCCAAATGCTGGGATTACAGGCGTGTGCCACCACGCCCGGCTCTTTTTTTTTTTTTTTTTTTTTAAAGATTTATTTTTATTGTATGTATGTGAGTACACTGTAGCTGTCTTCAGACACACCAGAAGAGGGCATCGGGTCCCATTACAGATAGTTGTGCACCATCATGTGGTTGCTGGGATTTGAACTCAGGACCTCTGGAAGAGCAGTCAGTGCTCTTAATCACTGAGCCATCTCTCCAGCACTTTTTTTTTTTTTTTCGGTTTTTCGAGACAGGGTTTCTCTGTATAGCCCTGGCTGTCCTGGAACTCACTCTGTAGACCAGGCTGGCCTCGAACTCAGAAATCCTCCTGCCTCTGCCTCCCAAGTGCTGGGATTACAGGTGTGCGCCACCACGCCCGGCTTCCAGCACTTATCTTAAGCTTCCTTTTCTTCCCCCTCAGACTCTGATGGAGTCCAGACTGACTTTGAACTTGCTATGTAGTTGAGGATGGTCTTGAACTCCTGATCTTCCTGTCTTCACCTCCCCAATGCTGGTGTCACAGTATGCACCACCAACTCCAGGCTTCAAGAGTATTAGGCAAGTACTCTACTAACTGTGTTCCCCGCCCTCCTTCGCAATGCTGGATTGTAGGTGTGTGTGTAATGCGCTCCTGGTTTGTGGGGTGCTGGGGATTTAGGGATCATAGGATTTTTATTGTTTTCAGACCTATCTGAATATCCATATATATCCTAGGCTGGCCTTGACTGATGACCTCCTGTTTTGGCCTCCTGGCTGCTGGGATCGTATGTGAGATGGTGGAGGCTCCCTCCTTTCACGCTGTCCCCACACGGTGACTCCAGGCATTGTCCCGTGTCCCCCGCAGGCACACCTGCTCCTCTCTGAAGCACTGCGCTGTTCCTGTCTGCATGCTGCGTTAACCCCGTCTCAGTGGTCAGTGGCTGGACTCCCATCTGACGCAGGGGACTGGTTCCATCACCCTTTACTTTCTTCTGATCTGTGCGGTGCCCTCAGCCCACCTAGGCTTCAGTTAATCCCCAAGATGGGAGGAGAAAGACCACTGACTCAAATCATCATGACTAAGTTAATTAAAGCAAGCTTTTGTATCTGGGTACACAGCTGCCTCCCCCTAAGGTGGGATTCCAGAGGAAGACAAGGCTTTTATAGCTCAGGGGTATCGAGTTTCCAAATGGCAATTTTGGTGGGAGAAATAGGCGGGCGTACAGAAGCATGACATGTTAATCCTGCCTAAAACAAAGACACGTTTGCAGGCGGCCAGAACAAGTTTATCCGTGGTCAGATAACCTTTTGAAACAAAGGTAGGGCTGCGAGATGGTCATAACCAACTTTTTTTTTTTTTTTTTTTGGTTTTTTGAGACAGGGTTTCTCAGTGTAGTCCTGGCTGTCCTGGAACTCACTCTGTAGACCAGGCTGGCCTCGAACTCAGAAATCCGCCTGCCTCTGCCTCCCAAGTGCTGGGATTACAGGCGTGCACCACCACGCCCGGCTTATAACCAACTTTTTGAAAGCAAGGCATAACTGCCGTTCCCGGGACAGGCGGCACAGGACCCTTTGCAGTTAAGATTACAGGTGGGGCAGAGCCCAGTCAGAGAAACAGGTTTAATCCTAGCCAGGAATGAGCCCAGTTTCTCTTTACTGGAAGACAGCTTTTAAGCCTAAAATGAAGGCAGGCTGGTTCTTCAGTTCCTGGGAGCAAAGGTGACCCTGCAGGGGAGTGGCTGTCTCTGTAGACCAACAACAGTTTTGAGGGCTCTCCTGTGAAGGTCTCAGAGTGTCTGGATATCCACAAGTTTGTGAGCTGGGGCACCCTCCTGCTTCTGATGACCCCTGCTTCAGTTAAGTCCGAGTGACAGTGGCCTGTGGCCCAAGGCCAGGACTCAGAAGGTGCCTCAGCAGTTGGGTGACAACTGCCCCTCCCCCCCATATGCTCCAATCCCACTCACCACCTCTTTTAAACCTTGTGAACCCCAAGACTAGAAGTTCCAGGGGCTGACTGGGTCTTTTCCATATTTATTTATTTAGGCTGAATTTTGCTATGTAGCCCTGCTCTGGCACACCTTATCTAGCCCAGGCTAGCCTCTAACTTGAGGCAATCCTCCTGCCTCAGGCTTTCCAGTGCTGGGATTACAGGTTTGTAGCACCAGCCCTGGCTTAACCATGTTCCTTCTTCTTCTTCTTTTTGTTTTTCAGAGCTGAGACTCGAACCCAGGATCTTGTGCATGGTAGACAGGTGCCCTGCCGCTGAGCCATCTCCCCAGCCATTTCTGCTTTATCCATGGCCTTCAGCTCATCTCCACCCAAGGGTCTGATGTAGCTGAGACCAGTCGCATTTAAATTAAAAGCCATTAGCGTATAAAAGAAGAAAATTAATGTCTTATCTAAAGTGGGTTCTCTGGTGGCTCCTGGTCAATTAGACTAAACAAAAGCTAGGAGAGCAGGAGAAAACAGGACAGATTTGTAACGTGTGTGTGTGTGTGTGTGTGTGTGTGTGTGTATGTGTATGTGTGTGTGCGTGCACATGCGTGCGAGTGAGCGTGTGTGTGTGTGTGTGTGTGTGTATGCATGTCTGTGTATGATGTGAGTGTGTGTGAGTGTGTGCACTTGTGTGTGTATGCATATCTGTGTGTGTATGATGTGTGTGTGCACTTGTGTGTGTATGCATGTCTGTGTGTGTATGATGTGAGTGTGTGTGAGTGTGTGCACTTGTGTGTGTATGCATGTCTCTGTGTGTCTGATGTGAGTGTGTGCACTTGTGTGTGTATGCATGTCTGTGTGTATGATGTGAGTGTGTGCACTTGTGTGTGTATGCATGTCTGTGTGTGTATGATGTGAGTGTGTATGTGTGTGTGCACTTGTGTGTGTATGCATGTCTGTGTGTGTATGATGTGTGTGTGCGTGAGTGAGTGTGTGACAGGAAGAGAAGTTCAATGACATTTGCAATAACAAAATAAGATGTGAGGCCAGCCTGGGTTACATGACCCAACCAGCTAGCTGGGAGGTGGTGGCAGTGAACAACTTTACACACCTTTACGCCCAGCACTTCAGAGCGAGGCAGAGGCAGGCAGATCTCTGAGTTAGAGGCCAGCCTGGTCTACAGAGCCAGTTTCAGGACAGTCAGGGCTACACAGAGAAACCCTGACTTAAAAAACAAAACAAAACAAACAAAACAAGCAATCTCCACTTTAAGGGCAGCTGCTTTTTTTTTTTTTAATTTTTTTTGTTTGTTTTGTTTTTTTTCTGAGACAGGGTTTCTCTGTATAGTCCTAGAACTCACTCTGTCCTCGAACTCAGAAATCTGCCTGCCTCTGCCTCCCATGTGCTGGGATTACTGGCGTGTGCCACCACACCCGGCTCTGCCTTTTATTTTTAAAAAAAATCCATCTTAGAAAAAAGTTGCACAGATCATAGAATTCACTCAAATTATACAATCCAACTTATTTAGAGTATTTAGACATGTTATACTTTTTTTATTTTTATTTTTATTTTTTTTGGTTTTTCGAGACAGGGTTTCTCTGTATAGTCCTGGCTGTCCTGGAACTCACTCTAGACCAGGCTGGCCTCGAACTCAGAAATCCGCCTGCCTCTGCCTCCCAAGTGCTGGGATTACAGGTGTGTGCCACCACCGCCCGGCCCATGTTATACTTTTTATTTAAAGTCTTGCCATGACCAACCCTGGTCTAGAAAGTGCCTTGTTGGTCAGGCTGGCCTTGAACTTGGGGTGATTCACCTGATTTAGCCTACTGAGTGCTGGGGTTATAGGTGTGTACAGCCGCACCCTTCAAAATCCTCACTGTGTGCCTGAGTCCTCGCCCATGCTTGCCACCAGCGTGTGCTGAGGTCCGAGAACAGCTGCTCAGGGAGGGTCCCTCCTCCCACCATGTGGTGGAGATCTCACTCAGGTTGCGCTGGGGGCAAGCGCCCTTGCTCCGTGAGCCCCCTCGCCGGTCCCACATCTGCATTGTGGCCAGTACTGGTCAGGGAGGCTCTGCTCACAGACAGCGTCCCTGCTCCCTATTTAGGAATTCAGGGCCACAGCGCTGGCTGTGACGTCACTAGCCCCTCTGAAATGCTCTTTAATTTCCAGGAGGCGTTTTCAACAGTTGAACCTCATGCTGTTTTCTGTGTCGTTTGTTGAAACGCGCTGAGCCTCCCGCTTTGAGGATATTGGTAGGAACTCATGTCAGATACCCCTTTTATTAAAATCCTTAAAGTAAATGCCACTAGCAAAATGTCTGTTTAACCTAGACGGAGCCTGAAGAGCCAGGCAGCTTCGGCAGCTGCTCTGGAGACACTGGGCTCCTGAACATTGTCTCTGACCTCACAGGCTGGCTGCGCCCTGTGCACCAGTAAACAAACAAAGACACTTGTTTATTTTTTCAAGACCGGGTTTCTCTGTGTAGTCTTAGGGCTGGCCTGGAACTCAGGGACCTGCCTGCCTCTGTCTCCCAAGTGCTGGGATTAAAGGCTTGTGCTACCACCGCCTGGATTTTTGTTGTGTGTTTGTTAAGAGTAGTGAGGGTCTGAGATACTAAGCAGCTAGCTGTTAGTGAGGCAGTTGTGGGAATGTGTCTGAAAACTTAAAATTAGGGCTTTTGTTGTTTTTATCTGAAACTGGATCTTACTCTGCAGCCAGGGCTAGCCTCGAGCTTGAGTGAGCAAACGTGTTCCTTTAGAGGAAAGTCCTACCTTTGCTGGCCTTGAATTCACAGAGATTGCTTACCTCTGCTGGGCTTAAAGGTGTGCAGTGCTCTTGGTTACATCCAGGTCCCTGTGCACGTTAGACAACCCAATTGTACCAGGAAGCCACTTCCTGGGATGGTTTTGGAAAAGCTAAGTGCCTTCCTGGGAATTTGATCCTTAGAATAGGATGCGCGCAGAGCTAGGAGTCAGGCACCAAGACCTTGAAATTTTCACATTCCTGCCGCATCGGTTTCTCGGTCATTCCGAACTCAACCAGCAGGGGGCGCCAGGGCACCACGTTCCTCTGGGTGTCAGGTACCTAAGCTGCTGCCTGTGCGGCTTCCTGCCGGGAGATGACCTCTATGTGTCTTTTCTGCCTGTTCAAACCGAGTTCCTTTCTGCAGAGGAAAGTAAGCGGATGAGCTGCTTGGAGCGACTGAGTAGTGTGATCCTGCAGAAGGAAGAAAATGAAAGTGCAGACCTTGTTGTGGGAAGCTGTCACCCTTGGCCTCAGCTTGTTCTATGCAACACCCCATTTGCACTGAGTGTGTGTGTGTGTGTGTGTGTGTGTGTCCACAGGATTAGCCAGAGGGAAAAAAAGACCAAATTTTTTTCTTTTCTTATAGAAAGGCAAGAGAGAAGATGAGATGACTCACTGGGTAACCCAGTCCCTGGATTTACACGGTAGAGGGGAGAACTGGCTCCTGGGGCTGTATTCTCAGTCATACACCTGCCACCCACAAACAAACAAACAAACAAACAAGCAAACAAGTGTTTAAAAAAAAGCAAGAACTATGCTTGGAAACTGCGGCGGTTTGAACCAGGATGGTCCCCATAAACTCATACATTTGAATGCTTGGTTTCCGGTAGTGGAACTGTTTGAGAAGGACTAGGGGGTGTGGCCTGGCTGGGGAAGTGAGTCACTGGGTTGGGTCGTGAGGTTTCACAAGGCCAGGCCAGGCCCAGTGTCTCTCTCTGCTTGTAGCTGTGGACCACATGTAAACTCTCTGTGCAGGGCCACACCTGCCTGCCTGTCTGCTCTCACCTTCTCCTGCGTGGTGACCATGGACTCTCCAAAACTGTAAACAAGCTCTCCAATTAGATGCTTTTATTTTTATTATTTTAAAAAAGCTTTCTATTGATTCTTTGTGAGTTTCACATCACGCACCCGAGTCTCGCTCATCTATCTCCCTGTCCCTTCATATCTGCCCTCTGCCTTTGCAACTCCCCCCAAATAAAATACCCCCCCCACACACCCCAAAGCATAGAAACATCTCATGGTGGGAGCTGCAGTGTGTCACAGTGTGTCCACACATCTTCACTTGTGAGTGCTCATTGCAATGATCTGGTTAGAGGTCTCTGGCTTCCGTGACACCAACGTTGAATCCTCGCTGGGAGTCCTCCCGGTTATCCTGTTGTTACCTTGTGTCATGAGATCTTGCAGTTTTGGATGTCAGGAGCGGCCCTGTCGCACACACCCCAAAATTCACAGGTGATGTGGATGTTGGGATGGGCCAACTCAAAAGCCCAGGTTCTGGGCGTGGGTGGCAGCTGAGCAGCTCAGCCCTCCGGGCCTCACCCACACCACAGGGCCAGCTCTCCAGCACTGCTCTGGCTGGGCCGCCCAAGGCTGCTGTGGGCAGGAGGCAGCGCTCCTGCTCTCACATCCTCAGGGTGGCTCACCCCTACCCACACCCCCAGAACCACCTCCACGGTGCTACCCAGTCAAGGCCCACTCTCCCGAGTGCTGCGGCTGGCAAGGGGCTGGGCCAGCTCTCCTGCTCTCCTGACCCAGGGCCAGCTTTCCCAACCGCTGGACGTGGTAGGGGTGAAGTCTGGGAAGGGCGTCATCTCCACACTAGCACAGCCCCATGCTGGCTTCACCTTCGGGCTGGCGCACCTGTGGCCCTGCTGGGGGGCCGGGCCAGCTCTCCCACTCTCAGGACTCCCCAGCCAGCTCCCAAGTGCCAGTTATGAGTGTGGGAGGGGGAGGGTCATCACCTCTACACCGGTGCCACCCACAGCGAGGAGATGGGGTCAGTGCTCCCACACCTGTGCCCTGGCCACCAGGGCCAGCTCCATTGTGCTGTCTGGGCATGGCACAAGGCCAACTCTCCAGAGTGCAGCTGCTGCTGCTGGTGAAAGGCGGGGCCGGCTCTTCGGAGTGCTGTAACCAGTGAGAGGCAGGCCAGTTCTGCACAGCCCTTGCACACCCACATGGTCCCCGGTGGCTGCCCACACAAGGGACATCTCCATGATCTCTAGTGGTAATATGAGCCACGGACATTGACAAAGACCCCTGTTGATCGCAATACCATGGGCCCAGTCATGGCCTTCAGTGCCGACATGGGTCGGAACCTCACCGTGACCTCAGGTGGCAGGCCACTCACAGCAGGCTCCTCCTTGCCACCCTCGAGTCTGCAGCTCCATCTCTCTTCTTTTTTTAAAAAGATTATTTATTTATTTATTATATGTAAGTACACTGTAGCTGTCTTCAGACACCCCAGAAGAGGGTGTCAGATCTCATTCCTGATAGTTGTGAGCTACTATGTGGTTGCTGGGATTTTAACTCACAACCTTCAGAAGAGCAGTTGGTGCTCTTAGCCGCTGAGCCATCTCTCCAGCCCCCATCTCTTCCTCTTCTCCTTCTCCTTCTCCTTCTCCTTCTTCTCCTCCTCCTCCTCCTTCTCCTTCTCCTCCTTCTCCTTCTCCTCCTCCTCCTCCTTCTCCTCCTCCTCTTCCTCCTCCTCCTCCTCCTCCTCTTCCTCCTCCTCCTCCTCCTCTTCCTCCTCCTTCTTTTTTTTTTTTTGTTGGTTTTTTGGATTTGTTTTTTTTTCGAGACAGGGTTTCTCTGTATAGCCCTGGCTGTGCTGGAACTCACTCTGTAGACTAGGCTGGCCTTCGAACTCAGAGATCTGCCTGCCTCTGCCTCCCAAGTGCTGGGATTACAGGTGTGTGCCACCACCTCCCGGCTCACCCATCTCTCTTCTTGATGCTCAAGCTGCCCCACCTCTCTTCCTCTCCCGTCTGAGCACCATGCCCCTGCACACTGTTGCTCCGGCTGCAGGTCAGCTGCATGGCTGGCAGACCTCTCGGCAACCTCCTCTGTGTGTACTGAGTGGTGTGGGCGATGGCCTCTGGGTGTTTACAGCCCAACCATGTGTCATGGTGGCAGGCAGGTCTGTGGGCACCTTCCCCCTCCTGTACTAAGTTTTGTGGTGGTAGGTGGGACCTTGTGTGTCTACCACTCATACACACACACACACACACACACACACACACCAGGCTAATCACATCTGGGGCGCTGGAGTTGGAATTAGACTTTTTAAAAACTCTAACACATGCATGATGATTCTGAACAGCCAAACACTGTCATGGGGGAGGATCTCTGGAGTCAGCTCCTCCTAAGTTCAAACCTCAGTCCTGGCACTTGTTAGTTGTTTGACTGCCATGGGCAGGGCACAGCACTCTTCTGACTCATAGTGTCTCTTATAAAAGCACGGTAATCTTTCCCCGTCCCGGAACTGTTGAAGGCAGGATATGTGCGTGTACTACGGAAGCCTTGAGGGCAACCCCTGGCTCTTAATAGTTGTCTTGCCTGCTTCTTTTTATTGGTCTGGGGGAGCAGGGACCCTGCTACATGTTTCTAAGCACCCTAGAATCAACCCTAGTTCATGCCACACCCTGAGGATAGGACAGGACCAGCAGCTGTGGGCCAGCGGAGGGCTAGAGCAGTCTTAACCGGCCTGGTCCTGGCTCAGGTGCATCCTGACACCTGTGTCAATTAAAAAGCCCAAAGGTTTTAACTTCAGGAATCCTGTCCTTACACAAATACAATCAGCAGCAGGTTTAAATTATTAGCAACTTTATAAATAGGTCTGTTCAGTAGTTTCCAACAAAATAAACCATAGAACGGATTGGATAGGTCTGGCAATGTAGTGTGGAGGTAGAGCCCTTGCCTAGCAGGTGTGTGGGGGCCCACACCATTAGCCGCAGCACTAAAGAGCAGAGGCAGGCAGATCTCTATGAGTTCAAGGCCAACCTGGTCTACAAAGCAAGTTCTAGGCTAGCCAGGAATGCATAAGACCCAAAACCACAAAAAACATCCCCCAAATACCACAAAATCTCCCCAAACCAAAAACAGAACAACTCAGGAAGATGGCTGAATCACACCTGTTCATGTTCTGTGTGTGTATGTGTGTGTGTGTGTGTGTGTGTGTGTGTGCATATTACTCTCTCTGCCTCTCTTATGTAGCAGAGGGTGGCTTTGAACTCTTGACCTCATAGCTCAGACTCTCAAGTGCTGACATTATAGCATGTGCCATCACACCAGACCTGTGCACATAAAGGGTCACTTGAAGGGGTGTGGTGGGACGAAGCATGGACTCCTTTAGTCTTGCGACACGCAAGACCCTGGCTTAAAACACAGACATGCCGGGGAGGACGGATTTCAGTGGCAGGACACTTGGGTGGCATGAAAGGGCTTGACCAGTGTGCCTGGGGTCCTAGGCTCATTCCTCCTAGCTGCAAACAACAACAAAACAAAACAAAACACAAGCAAACCTCCAAAATCAGCCTACCACCACTGCCAACAGCAATAAAACAAAAACAACCCCCACAAACCCTCGACAAAACACAACAACAACAACAACAACAACAACAACAAAACAAGCCCCAAATAAACAGCAGAATACTGCCGAAAGAGACAGAATGTGAACTGATTACCTCGTGGGACCAGGGGGAAAGCTCCTTCATCGACTCAGTCATGTTTTCTTTCAAATAACAAAAAAAAAAAAAAAAAATTATTTTTATTATGAAAGACAGGATCTCACTGTGTTGCAACGATTAGCCGAGAACTCACAGGAATCCTCCCACCTCAGTCTCAGGAGATTACAAGCACGAGCCGCCACACCCGCCGTTGTTGTAGTGTTACTGTTAGCGACGTGGACTTTCTCTGCTGCTCAGGTCGGCCCTGACTCCCGCACTTGGACAGCCCTCGCGTTAGCCTCGGGCATCTGCACCTCCAGGCACACACGACCCTGCCTGCCTCCGTTCCATAATGCCCTGCGAGTCCTGCCATCCTTTGAAAGGAGGGACGTTTCAGTGGCGAAATAAAATAGATAGCCAACCCCACCCCCACTCTCATGGTGCTTGAGGTGCGACCGGCCTGCTTCGGCGGAGACCCTTCTGATTTGGGCGATGGAGATCCTGCATCCCGGGAGGACAGGAACGGTTTGTCTCTAAGTTGGAGCACACTCCTTTGCACGCTCATTCATTTCGGGTAAGAATCCCTGACCTGTCCAGGGCTGGGGTGCTGATTGGTGCTGGGAGAGGGAAGAGCCCTTGACCCTCCCTGCCCCCATCGCCGCCATGACTGGCTATCCTGTGCTTTGCAAAGTCAGCAGTGGGACCCACTTTGGCTAATGAAGAGTAGATTTCGCGCTGTCTTCCCAGCATGACTCGGGGCAGCTGCAGCGATCACTGAAGCTCTTAAAGGAATACCTTGAATGGCTGGGCTGACGGACGCACATCCTGCTGTATCAGGTAGCTCATCCGCCCCTGCCCGGGAGCCAAGTGCCTGAAAAAGTACTTGGTTTTTAAATTTTTTTAAATTTTTATTTTTTTTTTAAAATGAAGATATGACACTTAATGTTTTATGTTTGGGGTGGGGAGTGTGGATGACCTTTCTGACTTTAACTGTCTGTTCTGTATTGTAAGAGCAGCGAAGAGACTCTTCCTCACATTTTTAGAAGCCTAGCAGATGCCACCCACAGCCTGCCTGCTGTCTCCCCGGTCCTGGGGACTTCTACCTGCAGGAGTACCTGCAGATCTCGGCTGGGCTTTCCCTTCTGACCTATGTGGGGCTGGAGACAACATGGAGAGGATAGTGTCTCCTTTAGTGATGCCAAAACCTCAGCCTCTGCACCTGTCAACATGACCTTAGGAAATAAGGTTCTTGTGGATGGCCAACTTGAGATGAGGTCACGGGTCAGCCCTAAGCCAATGTGTGTGTGTGTGTGTGTGTGTGTGTGTGTTTTGTAGGGGCAGTTTGGACACAGAGATGGATGCCTCCTCCATCAGGGACAGTGCTGTCTGGATATACAGGCAGAGGTAGAGGTGATGTCTCAATAAGCCAAGGAATAGCCTTGACTGCTGTGCTGCCTAGACTTACGCCAACTTGATGCAGAATATCGTCATTTGAAAGGAGAGAACCGGGGGCTGGAGAGATGGCTCAGGGGTTAAGAGCACTGACTGCTCTTCCAGAGGTCCTGAATTCAAATCCCAGCAACCACAAGGTGGCTCACAACCATCTGTAAGGAGATCAGATGCCCTCTTCTGGTGTGTCTGAAGACAGCTACAGTGTACTTACTTACATAGAATATATGAATCTTTAAAAAGAAAAAAGGAAAAAAAAAAGGAGAGAACTTCAGTTAAGAAAATGCATCCGCGGCAGGGCGTGGTGGCACACGCCTGTAATCCCAGCACTTGGGAGGCAGAGGCAGGTGGATTTCTGAGTTCAAGGCCAGCCTGGTCTACAGAGTGAGTTCCAGGACAGCCAGAGCTACACAGAGAAACCCTGTCTCGAAAAAAAAAAAAAAAAAAAAAAAAAAAAAAAAAAGAAAAGAAAAAAAGAAAAAGAAAATGCATTCGCAAGATCTGGCTGTGGGCCATCCTGTAGAGCATTTCTTAGTGATTGATCGAGGAGGGCCCAGCCCATTGTGGGTGGGGCCGTCCCCGGGCTGGTTGTCCGGGCTCTATAAGAAAACAGGCTGAGTAAGCCATGTGGAGCAAGCCAGTACCCATCACCCCTCCATGGCCTCTGCATCACCTCCTGCCTCCAGGTTCCTGTCCCGTCGTCCTTCAGTAATGGACTATAATGTGGAAGCGTAATCCTAATAAACCCTTTCTTCCTCAGCTTGCTTCTTGGTCATGGTATTTCATTGCAGCAATAGAGACCCTAAGTAAGCCACTACAGAACTATGTATGTTAGCCCTAGAAACTCACGGTGCTGTGGGCTGGCTAGTTTTATATCAACTTGACACAAACTAGAGTCATGCTAGAAGGGGGAACCTCACTTGAGAAAACGCCCCCACTTGGCCTGGGGACAAGGCGCAGTACAGTCTTGATGAGTGGTTGAGGTGGGAGGTCACTCGCTGTAGGCATTCCTGGGCTGGATTTGGATTCTGTAAGGAAGCAAGCTGAGTCAGGCAGCAGGAGCAAGCCAGTGAGCAGCACCCCCCACAGCCTCTGCCTCAGCTCCTGCCTCCAGGTTCCTGCCTCACACTCCGGTCCTGACTCCCCCATGATGAAATAAGCCTCCCCCCACCTCCACCCCCGCCCGCTGAGTTGATTTGGCCAAGGTGCTTTATCACAGCAATAGAATTCCAGAGGCCATGATCATCATGGCAGGAAGTGTGGTGGCAGGCAGGCTGACATGGTGGTGGAGCAGCAGCTAAGAACTCACATGATGAGAGAGAGAGAGAGAGAGAGAGGGGGAGAGAGAGAGGGGGGAGGAGAAAGAGAGGAAGAGAGGAGAGTGTGGGCTTCTGAAACCTCAAAGCCACAGTGACACACCTCCTCCCACGAGACCACACCTCCTAATCCTTTCCAAACAGTTCCACCAACTGGGACAGAGGATTTAAACACAGGAGGTCTGTGGGGGAGCCATTCTCGTTTGAACCACCACAGCCATGTACACAATAAGACTGAATAAAATAGAATCTTAAAAAATAATACCTAGCCAGGCGGTGGTGGCGCACGCCTGTAATCCCAGCACTCTGGGAGGCAGAGGCAGGTGGATTTCCGAGTTTGAGGTCAGCCTGGTCTACAGAGTGAGTTCCAGGACAGCCAGGGCTACACAGAGAAACCCTGTCTTGAAAAAACAAAAAAGGGCCATTCTCCGCCCCTCTCCATCTGTATGCCCGCCGTGTGCTGGCATGCACGGCATGCACGGGGCTAAAGATCAACATTCTGGTGTCTTCCTCAGTCACTCTCCACACTGGTTTTGATTCAGTCTCTCTGGTAACCCCGGGGCTCACCACTTGCCTAGGCTCAGTCAGTGAGCTCCAGGGTCTACCTGTTTCAGCCACTCCCCACTGCTGGGGTTACAGGAGCGCCAGGCTTTCTGAGGGCCCTGGGGATTCGAACTCAAGGCCACATGCTTTCGCGGCATGCACTTTAATCCATTGAACCACCGACCCGGCTCCTACACTCAGCGCTTTACGCACCTGTGGGGGCATTTCTGCAGCTCAAACTTCAGAAAGCAGAATCTCTGAGTTAAATGGGAAGCAGGCTTCACGCTTGGGGCGGATCTGCCCTGCCCTCCAGTTTACACTCCCTGAGCCCTTCCATTTGAATATTAAGAAGGCCTGCGCCCTGGTTTTGTCCTCTAAGCTGGCGGAAGTGGGACAGATCTGTTACAAGTAAATAGGTTACAAGGCGGCAAACAGGTCTGAACCGGCTCCCACCTGACGGCCTGTTGGTGCAAGCACTTGAAAGGGAAAACAAACGGTTTCTCCCTTCTCCCCTCTTCTTTTTTCTTTCTTGCTTTGTGTGTGTGTGTGTGTGTGTGTGTGTGTGTGTGTGTGTGTGTATGTCCCTAGACAGGGTTTCTCTGTGTGTGACAGCCTTGGCTGTCCTGGAACTCATTCTGAAGACCAGGTTGGCCCCAAAACTCAGAGAGATCCACCTGCCTTTGCCTCTGCCTCCCACGCGTGCCACCACTGCCTGCACGAACTGTTCCTTGGAAACACTGCAGGAGTGAATATTTTCAGCTGCATACAGGGTAGTCCCTTCTCTCCTGGTTTCTTTGGAGGTCCTGGGGTTTTCCTCTGCCCAGAACAGGTGTTCATCCTAGATGATGGGGTGATATACACCCAAGAAACTTGGGCCTTAACATTTTTAAAGTTAATCTTATTTTATGCATATGCATGCCTGTACAGGCACCACTGTGTGCCTGGTGTCTGCAGTGGCCAGAAGAGGGCTCCTAAAATTAGAGTTACAGATTGTTGTGAGTCACCACGTGGGTCCTGGGATCTGAATCTAGGCCCTCTCCAGGATCACAAATGCTCTCAATTGCTGAGACATCTCTCCAGTTCCCATCCCAATGTTTTCATTACAGATGGCTGTGAGCCACCATGTGGTCACTGGGATTTGAACTCAGGACCTTTGGAAGAGCAGTCAGTACTCTTCACCGCTGAGCCATCTCTCCAGTCCCCTATCCCAAGTTTTAATTACATTTCTTGCGTGCATACAGAACTTGTTCGGGTACCTGCAGATACATCATGCCTGTAGGTCATGGGTGTGAAATCAGAAAACTCGTATGGGTGGGTTTTTTCTTTCTACCACATGGGACCCGGATCTAACTTAGGTTGACTGGCTTGGAGGCAATCACCTTTCCCTACTGGCCCTGGCAGTCTCTCACTGACCGGCCACTCTCTGAGGAGGTTAGGTTGGCAAAGACCCAGCTCCGCAGTGCTGTGCCAGTACAGACATACTGTGTGGTGCTATGACGGCGTGACGGTTCCCAATGTTTTGGTGGATATGTGGTGAGGTATGGGGGAGGCGTCCCTTCCTCCTGAGGGACCAGCCATGTTATGGTATAGAATAGAGTTTATTCAGGGCATGGGGTGGGAGGGGAGTTAAGAGGGTAATAGCATAAGAGTCGACCAGTCTTACCTTACCGGACCCCGAGTAGACCATGTGGAGACAGAATTAAACATCTAGTGTGCTAGGGCCGCTCTGCATATGGAGAGAGAGCGAGACCCTGAGTCTTGTGCTGTGTGCCCTTTTTTTTTTTTTTTTTTTTTTTTGGTTTTTCGAGACAGGGTTTCTCTGTGTCGTTCTGGCTGTCCTGGAACTCACTCTGTAGACCAGGCTGGCCTCGAACTTAGAAATCTGCCTGCCTCTGCCTCCCAAGTGCTGGGATTAAAGGCAATACCCTGCTTAGGGCTGCCGGCTGCCATTAAGCACAATGTGATTGGCAGAACAGTGTTATATTCAAACTAATTGGCTGTTAATGATGAGGTAGGTGGCCAACAGTCAATCCTTCGGAATGCGTCCCCACCCTTAGGGCGGCCTCCCCCTCCCCCTTGTGATCAGAGGAATACAACCCAGCCTCTGACCTTTTGAAGGTTCCTGAGTTAACTCTTAGTAGAAGTGGAGAAAGGCAGAGAGAGAGAGAGAGAGAGAGAGAGAGAGAGAGAGAGAGAGAGAGAGAGAGAGAGAGAGGAGGAGGAGGAGGAGGAGGAGGAGGAGGAGGAGGAGGAGGAGGAGGAGAAGGAGAGGCTGGACAGATCAGGAGCAGGAAGGCAAGAGGAAGAGCCAGCAGAAGAGGCAAGCTGCTCCTTTTATAGTGAGTCAGGCACACCTGGCTGTTGCCAGGTAACTGTGGGGCGGAGCTTAGACCGAATGCTTTTACCCCAGATAAGACCAACAACAGACCAAATAAATGATTTCCCTCAAGTCTAGCTTGGTGAGTTGCTGAGTTTACTTGGCTGACTTACAGAACCTGAGAAAGGTGCTACAAACGGGCAATCCTGTTACCAGTCTTTTCTCTGAAGGTGCCAGTCACAGGCATGTCCAGCATATCGTCTTGGGCCATTTGTAGCTCATGCCGCATTGCTGGGGCATTGTTCCTGGATAGAGCACAGGTGCTATCACTGGCTGTGCTGTGCAGGATGTATGCTGGTAACCACAACTGCAGGATGTTCATGAATACAAAGGCCACGTCGAGAAGACAGCATTCCACAGCTCTCCTCCCTGGCCTCTGGTGCTTATGTTCTTTCTGCATCCTCTCCATGATATTCCCTGAGCATTGGTGTTTGTGTGTGCATGTGTTGTGTATGTCCTATGTAGGTCTGAGCACTCCACAGTCACTATTCTCATATTTTGGTGAGTTGTGAGTCTCTACACTAACTGTTGTCTGCTGCACAGAGAAGCTTCTCTGAAGGGCGAGAGCTTCTCTAACCTGTGGGTATAAAGGTACCATTTAGAAGTCAGCTTACTACTGTATCCACTTAGTGAAACAGCAGCAGTAGGTCTTCCCCTAGCTTCTAGGGCCTCCCCAGCCACAGGCTTGTGGGCAGGTTTACAGTATCATTTATGAGTTCCCCCCTATGGAACAGGCCTTAAATCCAGTCTGAAAGCAACTGTTTTCCTACCCACATTCCTCTAGAAGAGCCGCAACCACTCTTAACCACTAACCTATCTCTCCCGCCACCCCCACAGCTGTTTAAATGTGGGTTTCAAGGCACCAAAAGCAGGTCCGTATGCTTGTAAGGCAGACACCTTATTGACTGAACTTTCTCTCTCTAGTCCTATTTATTTATTTGTTTAGGACAGAGTCTCATTTTGTAGTTCAGGGTGGTTTCAAACTTATGATTGTCTTGCCCACGCACAGTGGATTTCTGAGGCCAACAGCAGAAAAATGAAGGAGAGTATTGTGTGTTCTTATATCTGTAAATACGTATTCTGTACCAGAAAGTGAATGAAAATGAAGAGGAGGCTGGGAACAAATGGGAGCCAGGGCCAAGGAAAGCCTTTCTGCCTCAGATCCAATTTGGGAAGCTTTCTGTATGGCTTTGGCCTTCAGTTGTCATTGTTGGGTACGGAGCCCAGGGCCCCAAGCTTGCAAGGTCAGCATTATACCAGCTAAGACCTAGTTTACAATATTTATTTATTTTGTGTGCGTGTGCATGCATGAAGACAACTTGCAGGGGTTAGTTCTCTCCTTCCTCCATGGGGGTCTGGGTTTGAACTTAGGTCCTAAGGCCTGGCAGCAAGCACCTTCACGCACTGAGCCATCTCGCTGACCCTTTCTGTAACTTCTTACTGAGAAATTTCAGAAGACAACCCTCCAGTCCCAGAGAACTGCCAAGTGCAAAGGGTTGATCCAGACAATCTTCTTGGTGATTTTATCACAAGAAAGTAAAGATGGAATTTAAGATAAAATGTGAGTGGGGAAGGCTGAGGCACGACTGTAAAAATTTCAGGGCAAGTCTGGGCTACATAATGAGACCCTGTCTCACAGGGGAGGGGGAGGGAGGAAGGAAGGAAGGGAGGGAGGGAGAGAGGGAGGGAGGGAGGGAGGGAGGAAGGAAAGGAGGAGGGAAAAACAGATGAAAGAAAGAGAAGGGAATTTTTAATTTAAATTGACATCCTGGGAAAATACTAGGGAGCGCTGGAGAGACAGCTCAGCAGTTAAGAGCACTGGCTGCTCTTCCAGAGGACCCAGACTCAATTCCCAGCACCCATGTGGAGGCTTACAGCCATCTGTGATTCCAGGAGATCTGATGCCCTCTTCTAACCTCAGGCTCACAAATGATACATGGACATCCATGCAGGCAAACACTCATACACATAAAACAACAAAATATTTTTTTTTTAAATAACAAAGTTCTGGAGTCAGTAATAGCGTGGAGGGATCAAAGAAGAGGGGGAAATAACCCTCTCGCTTTGCTAACAAAATTTCTCCAGCCTTTGATCAAAAGAAGGGGAAAAGGAGAGAGAAGATGGCCTGTCCAGAGTAGGAAGGTGAGGGAGCACTCTCAGGCAAGGGAGCACTCCCGGGTGAAGGAGCACTCTCAGATGAGGAAGCACTCTCAAATGCTAGCTCCTAGGATCCTGTTCCATTATACTGCATACTTTTATACAACACATGAAAACACAGGCAGCATTGCCCCAACAGTGACTTTCTGCAGTACCTGGCAGACCCTTCTTAACCTGGAAGCAACAACACTGCACTTTAAGTAACAAGTCTCTATCCCACCATACATCTGTTTAACTGCTCCATGCACTAAGCAGGTGCCTTCAGGGAAGAGGAATTTTAAGAGCAGGGGGTGAGGGGAGCTGCTGGAGGGTGTCAGATGAGCAGGTGCGAGCTGCTTAGTCACCCGTGAATGCATAAATCTTTGGAATTAATCTCACTGATGGTTCATTTCTCATTAATGTTTTCCTGGCCATAAAGTATGTCATACGGCATTCCCCTGCAGCCCAGGGATAGAATAGTGGCACGTTCTCAAAGGGACGCCTGGACTCAGACACTCGCATCAGTGCATTCTCAAAGAGCATTCCAAGGGAGGGAAAGACTGTTGAGAAGAGGCAGCTGGAGATCAAAGACCTGCAGGGGCGGAGAGATAGCTCAGCAAGTGAAGATGCGCCTTACCAAGCCCCAAACCCACGAGGTAGAAGAAGAGAACCAATCCTGCTAGCTGTCCCCACACCTTCACATGTGTGCCACAAATAGAGAATTGCCCTGCCTTCCTAGTGCATATGTGTCGCTGGGTCTGTTGGCCAGCCTGAGCAAGCCAGGCATGACTCACACATGCACCATCAGCACTGATGAAACGGCGAGGTGACCCAGAGGCCATCATGGGTTACATGAGACCCTGTCTCAAAACAAAATTAGAGCGCCCCTAGCACACTAGATGTTTAATAAAAATTCTTGTGTGTTTTGCATCGATTCTGTTTCCACGTGGTCTACTCGGGGTCCGGTAAGGTAAGACTGGTCGACTCTTATGCTATTACCCTCTTAACTCCCCTCCCACCCCATGCCCTGAATAAACTCTATTCTATACCATAACATGGCTGGTCCCTCAGGGGGAAGGGACGCCTCTCCCATACCTCACCACATATCCACCAAAACATATCCCCTCTTTCTTTATCTTTTTATAAACACACCAGTAAATATATATCTGTTCAGGTCTCCCCAGTAAAAGTTTATACAATCATTATGTCTGACTATTCAGTTGTGTGTGTGTGTGTGTGTGTTAGCACTTCCAAAGTGTTGTCTAGGACAGCCTGGGCTGTATCATGATGTCAAAAAGAACATCCCTTATTAACACATTGGAAGTCGTTTGTCCCAGTCTCCCGAGTAATAGGACCATTGGCATGTGCTACCATGACAAGCTCCTCTGTTCTTTTAAAAAATATATCTATTAATTCTTTGTGAATTTTACACACTATATTTAGATTATATTCACCCCCACTCTTTCTCTCAAGTCTTCCCACATCTACCCTACTACCCTATTCCCCAACTTCCATGCCCCATTTTACTTTATTCTTTTATTTTTATAGCTAATTCAAGGATTGGAGAGATGGCCTGGTTGGTGGTTAAGAGAACATTTGCTCTTGTGGAGGACATAGGCTCTGTTCCCAGCACCCACCTGGTAGCTTACAACCATCTAGAACTCTAGTTCCAGGGCATCTGGTGACCTCTTCTCACCTCCTTGGGCACCTGACATGCATGTGGCATGCATACATATATGAAGGCAAAGCCCTCATATACATAGATTATAATAAATAAACCTTTAAAAATTAGAAAAAAAATAACCCACTTTGTGTTGTCTTCTAAGTGTAGGGCCACTTACTGTTGTGTGGTAGACCTACCAGGGATGGCACCTTTGAAGAAAGCTGACTCTTCCTTCTCTCACCCATCAGCAGCCTCCTGCTGCTCCTCAGTCAGGGGTTTCAGTCAGATTAAAGGCCCTCCTTCTTCAGTATGACCTTACCTTAACCTATATCTGTAAACTCCCTATGTTCTCAGAGGATTTCTTTTTCTTTCCTTCTTCCTTCCTTCCTTCCTTCCTTCCTTCCTTCCTTCCTTCCTTCCTTCCTTCCTTCCTTCCTTCTTCTTCTTCTTTTTTTTTTTTTTTTTTGGTTTTTCGAGACAGGGTTTCTCTGTGTAGCCCTGACTGTCCTGGAACTCACTCTGTAGACTGGACTGGCCTCAAACTCAGAAATCCGCCAGCCTCTGCCTCCCAAGTGCTGGGATTACAGGCGTGCGCCACCACTGTCCGGCTTGTATTGCATGTATAGTCATATGCTATATACGCACATATGTTCCTAAATGTAAGAACCACTTACTCTGTACAATGTATTTTGCCATATGCTTGTTCTCAGGACTGAGTGTTTGCACTGGATAACCGGGCTGGTGTGCTCTTTCTCATGTGAGACTGTTTCTCCTGCTCTCGGCAGCATCCCTTGGGTTGTCTGAAGTCCTTTGTGCAGTGTTGGGGCCTCGTGGGCGTTTCCGTGTTCATTTTGGCATGTCTATTGATGTTCTTCCTGTTCAGCTCGTGTTAGGCAGCCACGTTGGTGAGTTTTATGGGTATATTTTCTGATGTTACTAGGAAACATGATCTCAGGACAAACTCCCTGATCTCTGGCTCTCACGACCTCTCTGACCCCCCTCTTCTGCAAAGTTCCCTGAGCCTTAGGTGTGGGAGTGGTTTGTGGATGTGTCTATTGGGACTGGGCTCCGCATTGCTGTATTTTGACTGGTTGTGTTTCTCTGTAGCGATCTCCTCTGCTGCAGAGAGAAGTTTCCTTGATGAGGGGTATTATTATTATTATTATTATTATTATTATTATTATTACGGAGACAGGCTCCTGCAGCCAAGACTGATATCATGAACTTCTGGTTCTCCCGTCCTCACGCCCCAGGTGCTGGGATTACAGGCCTGCAGCAGCACACCTGACTGGTGCTGCAGCACAGGACTCTGTGGATGCCAAGCAGGCACTCTTCCAAATGAGCTGCATCCCCAGGCTCAAGAGCAGACATTCTTTTTCTAATTTTTTTTTTTTTTTTGAAAAGTGAAAACCTTTCTGTAGATCTTGCCAGGACAAGCCAAGTGAAGGCTCTAATGGGATGCCTGGGACTCTGCCTGGCTCTTCTGTTGGTTCTTGGCACCTGTTGCCACCGCTCGATTCAGCTGGAGTGAGTCCCTGAGCCGCATTCAGGTGCTTTACTGATGAATATTCCAGGTGTCAAAAAGACTTCATTTGTAAGAGTGGGCTCAGGGTATGGACTGAAAATAAATTAGTCCCAAGTCTAAGCAGATGGCTTCTGGAGCATTTATGAGCCCAAGGCAGAGCACAGAAAAGTCACTTCCCTTTTGAGATGCTGACGCAAGCTTCTGGAAGTGCTAAGCCCGGATCACCAGGGAAAGCGATGGCCAGGCTCTCCTTGCCTCTTGGTTTGCGGTCACTGATTGCTTGCTTCCTGGAGCCCTGAGTCATCTCAGCAAGATCAGTAGTCATGTACTATTCATGCCACAGGGGTGAGAAAACCGAGGCTCAGAGAGGTGATTTAGAACGGTACAACTCCCTCCCTCCCTCCCCTGTCAAGATTTTTCTAATATAGAATCTCACTATATATCCTTGGCTGATCTGGAAATCTCTATGTAGACCAGGCTGGCCTCAAACTCTCAGAGCTCTGCCTGCTTCTGCTGGGATTAAAGATGTGCACCAGTACGCCTGGCTTTATTTCATAGATGTGTGCAGTAATGTGCACATGAGTGCAGGAGCCTGTCAAGCTAGAAGAAGACACTGGATACTTTGGGATTGGAGTTACATACATGTGGTTCTGGGCTGCAGGAATTCCATTCCTCTGCAAGAGCAGAAAGAACAATAAGCACCCTTAACCACTGAGCCATCCAAACTGCTCCTTTGTAGAGGAGAAAAGCCGATGAAAGAGATGGGGTTCACTGGGGTGCTTGCAGAAGAGCCTGTGGGACTGCTGCTCCTGCAGTCACTCTCTTACATGTCAGAATTATGGCACTGGGGCTCCTTTCTGGGTCTTCGCTATGACTTTTGAGCTGGACCCCCAAGAAGGATTCCTTCTGTGTGACAATTTCAGACTCCCTGGGCTCTGGGTGGGTTTAGGGAGGTGACAGATGAGAATGGTTCATTTCCAGGCACAGGAATATCAATCTAAAAGTCTATTTACACATTGGTGATGTGGCCCAGTGGGTAAAGGCTCTTGTAGGAAAAGCCTGCAATCCAAGTTCAAACCCTGGAACCCCCAAGGAAAGGTGGAAGGAGAGAACATGCTCTTCAGAGTTGTCCTATGACCTCCTCACATGTCTACAGCACATGAGCCCATTCTCCATTATGTGTACACACACACACACACACACACACACACACACACACAGAAACAGTCTTGTCAGCAAGTCTGTGTACCTTTTATGATTTGGATTTTAAAACAATTCCTACAGGTTCGTGTTTGGACGCTTGGTCCTCACTGGTGGTGCCATTTTGGAAGACTGTGGAGCCTTTAGGATGTGGAACCTAGCTGGAGAAAGTGATTTGCTCGGGGGGGGGGGGGCAGGGATTTTGAGTAAAAACTCCGTCCTGTTTGAGCCCGCCCTCTCTGGCCCCTGATCTCACATGCCCATCGTCAGGGCCTTGAACAGCTGTGGAGCCCACCATCCCTTCCCTGCCACAATGGGCCTGTCCTGTCACACTGGGGGCAAGAACAAACCCTTATTTCCTTAAACTCTTGTTCAGGCATTTTATTCCAGAAACGCGAAAAATAATGAACACACCACTGTTATTGTTTTCCCCCATTCTTTCTCATATCCATAACTACCCCTTGAAGTAGAAACTTAAGGGTCCTTTGGAAAGTCTGTTAGATGGTACGTCGTTGCTGGGGCAAACACGTGAAGGAACATTACCTGATGTGGATGCTGGTGAAAGGCTAAGGCAGAAGGAAGGATTAGCTGACACGGAGGATGTTCTGCTAAAGCAAGCACAGGAAGGAACGCGTGAGGAAGGGTTCTCTGTTAACAACACACGTGTATCGGTCCGCCTTACATGGAGCAGCTGATCTGCATTTGTCAGGGCTTCATAGAAAAAGCATCGGCCGGGAGGACACCACTAAGGTTGGCTTTGTGGCCTGGGCTGAGTTCAAAGGTTCAAGGCTGTGCTTCCCTCCGGAAGTCAGAGGAAATGGGCCAGGGCTCTGCCTGAAGAGAGTTACTCTGTGGCAACATTGGACGGAGCTGAGGTTCTCCACCAGAGGACAGGGAGGATCAGCGGAGGAGGGTCAGAGGAGGACCTCACCTTTGCACGTGTGGACTTGAACCCCGCCCCCAGCCCAGGAAGCAGCCTGGCTGAGGTGGGCTGCAGCTGTAGTGGTGACCTGTGGGGGGAGGGTAAGGAGAGGCCGCCCGGGCTCTGGCCTCAGTCCTGAAGCAGGCCTTCCTGTCCACAGGCATCATCTTCCCTCCTCACCCCTGGCTCAAGCTACTCCCCACCCGATTCTTCCCAGAAATTCAGACCCAGGTGAGGGAGATGGAGTGGCTGGAGGGGCTGCCCTTGAATCTAATTCCTCAGTTCTTCTGCTTGGACTCCTTGGTGTCAAGATTACAGACATACACCCTGTGCTTAGTTTGTTTTTTGAGATAGAGTTTCTGTAACATAGGCTAGCCTGGAAATAACGTTATAGCTTAGGTTGGCCTCAAACTCTCAGTGACACCCCTGCTTCAACTTCCTCAACTTCCCAAGCACTAGGATTATTGCCAACATACCTGGTAAAGGCTCTTCCTCTGGGGGCCTTTAGGGCAGAGTTTATTTTTCTTGCTTTTTGTTTTTAGTATGTAGAGGTTTCCTATAGCCCTCGACTCTTTGACTCTTCCTGTTCATCAAAGTCAGCAATGTGGCATTTTCTCCTTCCTTCCTTCCTTCCTTCCTTCCTTCCTTCCTTCCTTCCTTCCTTCCTTCCTTCGTGGTTTTTCTGTGTAGCTCTGGCTGTCCTGGAACTCACTCTGTAGACCTTGCTGGCCTCGAACTCAGAAATCTACCTGCCTCTGCCTCCCAAGTGCTGGGATTAAAGGTGTGCGCCACCAATGTCTGGCTAACGGTGTAGCTTTTTCAAGTCTTCTCTAACTCTTACTTCTCACCTGTCTTCTCTGATCACCCATCCCTTCACCAATGGGAAGACCCAGATGTCTTGACTGGGCCGTAGGATGTCCTAGGATAATGTCCCATCATAAAAACTTTTGACATAATCACATCTGAAAGTCCCTTTGCCATAAATTAACAGAGCTTCAGGTTCTAGGGAGGAGAATATGGCCACACTAAGATATGAAAGACTCTGTCTACCACATCAACTTTACTAAAAGGGGAAATCCAAGCCCAGAGAAGGCAAGCACCTTGGTCAGAGATGCACAGTAGGGGGATGGTGGTGCTGGATTGGAATCTACTGTCATACATACAAACTGTCCCATAACTCTGAAACCTCACTGCTCCTCCTGGGGAGGCTGTGTTCATGAAGCGACACCCCCCACATCACCTTCCTGGCACGTGGGAACCATGTAAATCATTCTCAATAAATATTCTTTAGCTTAGGTATGTGTGGAAATATGATCCATTTGGCAATATTTGTATTTTATTTTATGCATATGTGATTTGCCTGCATGTCTCTGTGCACTCTGATACCCACAGAAGCCAGAAGAGGGTGTTGGATCCTTGGATTTATAGATGGCTGTGAGCTGCCATGTAGGTTCTGGGAATTGAACCTCTGGTCCTCTAGAAGAACAGTCAGCACTCTTAACCTCTGAACCCTAACTTAGGTACAGAGGCTTGTACAGCACATTTGTCATAGTTAGCTATGTCTCTGAAGAAAGCCTCTGACGCTATGGAACTGTCACTTAAGAGAGAGGGCAACAGGGCCTCAGCTGTTAAGAGTATTTGCTGTCTTTCACACCGACCTGTAATTTCAGCTTCAAGGGATCTAATGTCCTCTTTTAGCCTGTCCAGGCACCTACACACATATGACAGCCGCTTACACAGAGACAGACACAGGTAAGTAAAAATAATAAAAGGAAAAGTTTCAAAGAGAGGTGTTTGTTGTGTGTGTGAACAGCAGGCCAGAGTCAAACGGATAATCAGCCATTGGCTCCCCTTACACCAAGGCTGTGGGTCCACGGGTGAGTGACCGGGGAAGCCCACGGGCTGTGCCCTGGCAGGGATCCAGCTAGAGCCTCCTCTCAGCTCCTGGTTCTCAGAGGTTCCTGTCAGACAGAGCCTGAATCGATGCTCCCATTCATGTGGAGTTAGAAACCGTCATGCTTTAACTGTCAGCAGCTGCCGCCTCAGAGCAAGCTTTGCGCGGTTTCTGGGAAAGAGAGAAAAATGATGGCATTTCCAGGAACTGCCTCTCCTGTCACTGCAGCGGGCTGTCCCCAAGAGCTGGCACATAGTGACTTTGCTTTCGGCTTGAGAGAGACAAAGCAGCTTTCCTGAGGGTGGTGTAGGTAACTCGAGGGTAGCCGCATCGTCGGGACGCCCACGCCAGCGTGGTTGCTGACTTTGGAAACTGACTCCCTGTTCAACTCTCAAGTGACTCTACCAGAGAACCTCTTCCCCTGTGACTGCTTTCTGTACATGCTGCCTTTGGGATGGGCCTCGTCAATCCTGCAGGTTTCCTGAACTTCCTGTGTTTTATGAATTTGGAGGGAGTGTTTTGATTCAGAGAAAACAGCTACACAACTGGGGGACGGGAGCACCCAAGCCTGGAACTGTGGATAGCAGTATGGAAGGGAGACAGAGGTTGGGGACAATTCAACAGGCTTGTCACTCCCATGTAGGGGTTCTGATTTTATCCTGAGTAGGATGGGACACTAGGGAAAAGTTTCAAGCAAATGGAATGTCGTGATTTGGGGGACAAGGCTTCCTTATACAGCTCAGGCTGGTCTTGAACTCAGGATCTTCCTGCCTCAGCTGCCTAGTGCTGGGGTTACAGGTGTGTTATGCCACACCCAGTTAGAACTGGGCTTTTAAGAAGACCCTCCCCACTCTGTCTGCTGGAGATGTCCAGTGGGCAGCACCGAGGAGGGGAGTGGGATCCTACCAGGATCAAGCCTGTCTGTCCAGCTTTGCGGGGAAGATGGCGGACTCAGTGGGAGCTTGTGGAGGGAGGTTGGCACAGTCGAGCTCAAGGTGCAGGCTGTGTTCCCGGCGTAGAATCAAAAGGACTCGGCCATTCTTCCAATTACAGGTTCATGTCCCTTTTGCCACATAATGTCTCACTGGGTGAGGACTCAGGGGCGGGGCACAATCTTACACAGCACCTGACATTTACATTTGTCTACTTTTATTTTTTAACATTCTGTTAGTTTTAATCGTTTCAGCTGCATGACCTTCTTGTAGTTTCAGGTCATTAGGGAAATCTCAGCTCTTAATTTTCTACTGTAAATTTTTAGTTTGCATGGGGGTAGGTAGCTCTGAGAACAGAGCCTCCAGCTCATCTTTAGTTGGGTCTAAGCTGACTCAAGGTGCTTATGAAAATGGACCATTCTTTTTTTAATTTCTTACCAATAAGACTTGTGGAAAGAGTTAACAGCACAGAAGAGCAATAGAAACCTCCCCATAAATGCATCAGACACACATCACTTAGAGATGTCTTTAGGCTAGCTGTGTGGCTTTCTGGGGTGGCGGCTTTTAAGCTCACCTTTTCAGGGAAAGTAAAACTGAGGGAGGTGATTTACAGTTTTTTTTTTTTTTTTTTTTTAATAAAAAACCCTCTCTGGCGAGAACAGCTTAACTAGCCAGGCGATGTTGAGGCAGGAGGATTATCATGAATTCCAGGTTAGCGTGGGCTACAGATCGAGACTCTGTTTCTGGATGGGTGTGGTGGTACACGTCTGTAGTTTCAGCATTTGATAGGCAGAGACTGGAGGACCAGCAGTTCAAGATCATCCTCCACCAAATAGTGAATCTGAGACAGCCTGGGCTACATGAAATCCTGCCGAGAGGATGAGACATATGAGATTCATATGAGACAGGCTGGTCTGAAGGTAGTGAGTTGTCTCAGTTGATTGTTCAGTCAGTTACAGATTGAACTCCTGTTCTGTGCTGTCCCCCTTCCACTGCCGAGTTGGCTAGAGATGAGTAAGACAGAGCCCACCAACCCTGAAATTCCCCTAACGTGCTCCAAATTGGGCCTGCGCTCTCACTTTGTGGTCTCTCTATCTTGGTAATGGAAGACCCAAGCATGCTGGACTTCTGCAGAATAGACTCTGCATTTACACACTATGTGAGTCCGTGGTGTCATTCTTTGGTGGGTCATGGATCTTACACTGTCTCAGAAAAACAAATGAAGGAATGAACAAACGCTTGCGGGTTGGGGGCGGAGTGAGGTATGCAGGGCCAGCGGCTAAGGGTTCCAGACTCAGTTCATGTCTAAGGAGCCCTCTGGAGAGCTGTCATCAGATTGGAAAAGACTCTCCGTAGTTACATAGGGAGAATGCAAACTCCCATGGGGTTCATGACACGTATGCCTGGGTGACCACGTGCGGTAACGTGGCCAGAGTCTGGAGGAGGAGTCTGGCTCTCACTCCCAGACCACGGCTTTATGGGAGCACAAACCCTTGCCACAACAGGCAATGCAAGGCTGTGGCGGAGAGCCCAGCACGGCACCTGGGAAGCCCCCCCACTCGCCCAGCGGTGAGGTCACCTGTGTCTCCACCACGCACACACCTGCCCTTGGCAGCCCTCCTCACCAAGTCTATTTTTGCTCAGCTTGGCAGCTCGGTGGAAATTAAGAGGCTATTTGCAGTGACTAATGCTGCTAATTCTGATCGGGCCATTTAAAATTCATCCTTTGCCATATCAGAGACCCGCTAGGGGACAGAATTAAGGCATCGTTGCCAGTGATTTCTATGACTGTTGCTGGAAAACAGAACCCAAACCCCAAAGACACTAAACATCGGTCTTCATTCAAACCGCTGCTCATTAAACTGCCTCCTTTCAAATATTCTGTCTTGATCTACACAATAGCGCTCACGTGTTCCCGGCTTATTAGCCACGTGGAGGAACCCTGACACGCTGGCTGCAGGCTCCCGGGAGCTGCAACCCTTCTGAAACTGGGAGGTGCGTCTCAGCACGTCCACAGCTCCCACCACCGCCCACTGTCCCGCCTTCCAGCTAAACCTAAAAAAGATTCAAGCTTCCCAGCCTTGCTCAAACCTGAGTCTCTCACATGTGTGTCGTACAGACCTGTCTGTCTGTCCGTCCATCTGTCTGTCCGTCCATCCATCCATCCCTCTGAGTCACAGACTTCTGTACCTAGGCTGGCCTTGGACTCACTACAGAGTCAAGGCTGACTTTCAACTCCTGATTCTCCTGCCTCCACCTCTGGAGTGCTGGTATTACAGTGCACGCTCCATTATGCTAGGTTTTCCATGGTCTCCTTTTAAAATTATTTATTTATTTATTTATTTTTATTTTTTTTGTTTTTTTTTCGAGACAGGGTTTCTCTGTGTAGCCCTGCTCTCTCTGGAACTCACTCTGTAGACCAGGCTGGCCTCAAACTCAGAAATCCTCCTGCCTCTGCCTCCCAAGTGCTGGGAATAAAGGCATGCACCACCACCGACCGGCTCCTTTTAAAATTTTTGGTTTTTGGTTTTTTTGGTTTTTTTCGAGACAGGGTTTCTCTGTGTAGCTCTGGCTGTCCTGGAACTCACTTTGTAGACCAGGCTGGCCTTGAACTCAGATATCCACCTGCCTCTGCCTCCCAAGTGCTGGGATTAAAGGCGTGTGCCACCACGCCCGGCTAAAATTTTTAATTAAAAAAACATACTATACAGATAACTCAGTTTTAGATTAAGCAGCTATGTCTTGAGCAGGGCTCTTTGCATCACCACCATGAACAGGAAACAACACCAGGAGGATGAAGTAAGCAGTAGCTACGGAAGGAGATGTGCTTTCGAAATGCTGCTTATCCTCCTTGTTCTGTTCCTCAGGTTCTCTTTCTAAGATGGACATAAAATGGGTGTGCAGTTAATACCAGTTTGCAAAGCTTTGGAATGATATATATGTTTTAATTTATTAATTTACATTTTATTTTTAGTAATGTTTTTGTTTATTCTTGGAAAATTTTCTACTTGTATGCAATGTATTTTGATTGTATCTACCCACACTGCCTTCCCTCCGGCTCCCTCCTGGGAATTCCCTAACCTGTCTCCCTCCCGACTTCATGTACTTCTTTAAAATTATTATTACTAACAAGCCCCTGAGTTTAATTTGTGCTAACTGTGGGTATATATGTGTGGGGTCACGCACTGAGCCTCACCAGCTCAGTGGGCAGCCTCACCAGCGGCCACATTCCCACAGACAGGTGACCCTCGCTCCTCCAGCAGCCACCAACTGCTAATAGCCCCACTGACAGCTGCCGGGGCAGGGGGACCTCAGGGGCCACTGCCCCACCACCCAGGCTGGAATTTTGACTTGCTTGATCTTGTGCAGGCAACTCCAGCTGTTGTGCGTTCATGTGTGGGACAGCCTCGTCATCATGTCCAGAGGAGAGCACTTCACAGCACCCTTCCGCATCCTCTGGTTCTTACGTTCTTATTTCTTTCCATTCTTCTGCAAAGGTCCCAGAGTCTTGGATGAGGGAGGCTGATATAGATGATGACCTATCTGTAGATGACCTGTCTATAGATGACTTGTCTATAGATGACCTATCTATAGATGACAAATCTACAGCTGAGTGTTCACAGTCACTAAAGCTCAGTCCTCTGACCAGTTCCGAGTCTCAGCATTAACTACTGCACATTGGGATAAAAAAGCTTCTCTGACCAAGGTCGAGAGCAGCACAGATCTATAGGTATAAATGTACACATTTAGAAGGTGGTTTTACAACATGACCCTTCTGTGAAACACCACAGTATGTGCCAGCACCCATGACCTCCTACTCATGGGCTTTTGGCCAGGTTTACACTATGAGATGTGAGCTCCCTCCTGTGGGGCAGGATCCAATCCAACTAGAAAATGCTTAGCTATCCTCATGTCTAAATATAGTGAGAATTTCGGTTTCTTAAAAAAAAAAAGTCACAGAAATATTATGGACATATGTTTCGTTTTAATCCCAGGTGGGGACATGGGACTGCTTCAGATCATCCACAGTAGCTGACTATCATTTGTCTCCTGTAAGGGTGTGATTTTGCCAGCTGTAGATAGTTTCTGCGATTGTGTGATATTTGTTTCTTCTTCTTCTTCTTCTTCTTCTTCTTCTTCTTCTTCTTCTTCTTCTTCTTCTTCTTCTTCTTCTCCTCCTCCTCCTCCTCCTCCTCCTCCTCCTCCTCCTCCTCCTCCTTCTCTTCCTCTTCCTCTTCCTCCTCCTCCTCCTTCTTTTTTGTTTTTTGTTTTTTTTTTGGATTTGGTTTTTTTGAGACAGGGTTTTTCTGTATAGCCCTGGTTGTCCTGGAACTCACTCTGTAGACCAGGCTGGCCTCGAACTCAGAAATCCGCCTGCCTCTGCCTCCCAGAGTGCTGGGATTACAGGTGTGTGCCACCATCACCCGGCTTGTGTGATATTTGGAATTTTGGGGACTTTTCAGAGGTTATATAAATGCTAGGACCCTGATAGGTTGTTGGTTGGCTGTTGGTTGGAAGAAACCACAAGAAGAAATTAGATATCCTGATGATGAAGATCAAACTTGCCCCAAGGAATTCAACACCCCGAATCAGCAGGAAGCAGTCTGAAGAGAACACCATCCCATTTCCCCTCTATCTTTTTTTCTCTAGTGTCAGGGGGTTGAAAGGGTGGAAGAAAAGGGGTGGAGAAGGGTGGAAGAGAGAACTCACAGAGTAGACAAAGTAAACAAATGCTGGCTGCATCTTAGTTATGGTTTGATTGCTGTGAAGAGATACCATGACCATAGCTACTCTTGTTTTGTTTTTTTTTGGTTCAAGACAGGTTTTCTCGGTGTAGCCCTGACTGTCCTGTAACTCACTCTGTAGATGAGGCTGTCCTGGAACTCAGAGATCCGCCTGCCTCTGCCTTCGGAGTGCTGGGATTACAGGCCTGTGCTGCCATTGCCTAGCTCATGACAGCTCTTTTAAAGGAAACCATTTGACTGGGGCTGGCTTACAGTTTCAGAGGTTTAGTTCATTATCATCCTGACAGGAAGCATGGCAGCATGCAGGCAGACATGGTGCTGGAGGAGGAACGGAGAGTTCTACATCTGGATCTGCAGGCAGCAGGGAGAGAAAAAGACACTGGGCTTGGCTTGAGCATTTGAAACTTCAAAGCCCACCCGCAGTGACACACTACTTCCAACAAAGCCACACCCACCCCAGCAAGGCCACACCTTCTAATAGTGTCACTCCCTATGGGGCTCTGGGGGTCATTTCACTCAGACCACCACAGCCCATAACTGTCATGCCACTATTTGCCCCAGTGGGCACAACTTGCTGGTTAGGTTGGAATTGCAGGGCTCAGCCCTGGATAAGAGCACTGATGTCTTCAACCCTGCATGGCAGGCACCTTTTCAGTTTGAGGTGCATTTCTTCTTCTTCTTCTTCTTCTTCTTCTTCTTCTTCTTCTTCTTCTTCTTCTTCTTCTTCTTCTTCTTCTTCTTTTTTGGTTTTTCGAGACAGGGTTTCTCTGTGTAGTCCTGGCTGTCCTGGAACTCACTCTGTAGACCAGGCTGGCCTTGAACTCAGAAATCCGCCTGCCTCTGCCTCCCAAGTGCTGGGATTACAGGCGTGTGCCACCACGCCCGGCGGTGCATTTCTTCTTGTGCTCAGCTAAAGGGATTCCTGTCTTCAGCAATAGATTTACCTTATGTGTAAATATTTTACCAACATGTATGCCTGTGCGATATATATATGTACATATATAATATATGTATATGTATATACACACACACACACCATATAGTATATACCACGGAGCCATCTCTCTCTCCAACCCACATTCCCAGCCTCTTCACAAATATGTAAATACAAAATTTTCAAAAGTGAGTTGTGAGTTGGAAAATAAAAGCTCCATGTAACCACAGCAGGAGCAAAATAAATCCACTGGAAAGGAAGCAGCAGTCAAGATTGTAGACGATGCATTTCCGAGCAAGGGAGCTTTTAGAGATAAGCCCTGCCCAGAGAGGGGCTTTCTTCTTAATTGGAAGCTTGAAAAGGAGTAGACAGGGGCGATCCTCCCCGTGTAGCTGAGGGCTTTGTAGTGCTGTTTGTTCTCAGGGACACTCGCCCTCCATACATTCAGCACACGGGAGTGCTGGTGCAAAATATAAAGACAAATTCTCTTCTGCTCAGCTGCAGAAATCACACTGTTTTCTTAAATTTGTGTTTGTGTAATTAGCCATCTGATCATAGACTCTATTTTTAATTTTTTAAATTAAATTTTAGTGTGTGTATGTATGTGTGAGTTTATATGTGTGCATGTAAGTGCATGCATATGTTTGTGTGAGTGTGCTTGTATGAGTATGTATGTGCTTGTGTATGTGTGTATGTGTGTATGTGTGTATGTATTTGTGTGTGTGCGTATGTGAGTGTGTATTGTGTGTGCATGAGTGTGTATGTGTTTGTGTGTGTGAATGTGTATGTGTTTGTGTATGATTGTGTGTGTTGAGGTTTTGTCTTTTATTGTCTATTGTAATGTTAAGTGTGATCCCCAAGACCTGAAGTTTACATGTAGCCCCTGTGACTCTACCCTGTTATTTCTGATTGGTAAATAAAGATGTCCACAGCCAATATCTGGGGAGGAGAGAGTTGAGTGGGGTTTAGGGTCCGTGGGCTTGGGGTCTGAGGAGGATGAGAGAAGAAGGTTGTGAATGGAGGAGAGAGAAGCCACCGTGGGCTTGGCGAGGCCTGAAAACTCTGTCCGAGGGCTGGCTGATTGCAGCTAAGAGCAGCCCAGGCAGAGCATAGTAAAGAGTAAGTGCTAACTCGGGCCTGTCGACAGGAACGTAGATTCTAACAACACGGAGGGCAGGCAGCTGCACAGCTGTTGTGCTGTGCAAGACTAAAAACATAAAGGCGGCGAATGCGGTTTTTATCCGGGAACACAATAACCAAAGGTGGGGTAGAAACACCGGGCTGAGATTAAATAATTACTACAACACACATGAGTGTGAGTGTCGGGCTGCCTGGCGTGTTCGGGTCACCAGGCTTCACGGCTGCCCCCTGCCTCTCCTGTACTTGCATTCATCCAGCAACTTTGCTTATACCACAGGGTCCTGCCCCAGTGACACAAAGTAAGTGGGGAATAGCATGAAGTCGCTAATGCACTGGATCCGCATAATCTAGCACATGTCCCGGCCACGTGGCCCGCTGTCCTCTGCTGGTTGCAAAGCTGGCTGGGAGCTGGGGCTTGGGCTTCAGCCCAGCGTCATGAAAGGGCATGCTGCCCGTCTATGCTAAGACCCTGATGGATGCTTTCTACTGACAATACCATTTTAATTTCAATGTGAGGTTGAAAGATATTAGGTTAGACTATTGTAAATTGGGAATGTTTGTCCGTGTCTAGAAAGTTCCTCTTAAAATGTGGTTCTTGAGGCAGGGGAAGATGGCCCAGTTAGATTCCCCATCACCAATTCACAGAGATAGGTATACCTGGGTGCTCACCGATAACCCCAGAAATCTGGTGGGGGGTGGGGACAGAAGAATCACAGCTCTCATTGGCTGCTACCGAGCTGGAGGGTCAGTGAAAAGTCCTTCTCTGGCATCGAGCAATTGACGGGACACTTCGTGTCCTGCTCTGGCCTCAATGACTGTGCAGGAGCACATGCACTTGTAGACACACATGGGCACAAACATCACACGTGCACACACATACACATACACGCAGAAGCACATTCACAGACAATCATGTAAATACACATACATGCACACACAGGCACAGACACACAGGCTCTGACACATACAGATATACATCCACATACACAGAGGCACATATGTAGACACATGGATACATACAGAGATACTCATATAGTAGACACGCACACACCAGACAGACACAGACACACAGGCACTGACACATACAGATTTACACATATGCACAATGGCACGTACATAGACACTGACACGGGCATGCACATGTATCATACACATAGACACACAGAGAGGCATAGACACAAACACATGAACACACTTGTAGACACACAGGGAGATAGATGCACAAATACACAGAAGCTCATGCACATACACTCACATGGACACACACACACAGAGGCACATACACAGACACATGGACAATAACAGGAACACACACACACACACACACACACACACACACACACACGGAGGGAGAGAGACAGAGAGAGAAATGTGGTACTGTTCTTAAAAACAAATTATTTTTGGACTAGGACTTCACTCCATAGCCCAAGCTGCTCTGGGTCTTACAATGTAGCCCAGGCTGGCCTGGAACTCACCACGTGGACCAGGCTGGCCTTCTGCTTGTGGTGATCCACCAGCTTCTGCCCCGATATGCTGGGATTACAAGGAGGAGTGAGTGCACCTGGTTCAGTTTTAAAAACCTGGTTCTGGAGACTGAGCCAACTGGCTGATGAATGCCAGGACAAGTCCTCTACTAATGAGCAACATCCCAAGTCCTTTAAAAACTTATCTCTTAAACTTCGTTAGAGAGAGTCTTACTAAGTTGTTCAGTCTGCCCTTGAACTTACTCTGTAACTCAAGTGGGACTTGAGTACTTTGAACCCCCTGAGTTCCACCTCTGGGACAGCTTGAATTTCAGCCTATTCGCCTGGCTCCTTATTAGGAAATTGAGTTGGCGAGTGCTACAGTCATTGGATGTATTCTGGGGCACAACATGATGTTTTGATGTGTGTGTATGTTATAAGTGAGTGGTGCTAATTAGCACGCGCATCTTACAAGCCTGCCTTTTGTGCACTAGCCCTCGGAAGCCCACCCCACCTGGCTGGCTGACATGGTGCCCTTTCAGTGTTCATACGTGTGAGATTGTTCTCGAGGGCACAAAGGACATGACACCATGGACACATCATAGTGGCCCTCGTGGGTCCCTGAGACGGCTTAGAAGGTGAGCAGGTGCTGTTTTTCAGGGGTTCCATCAAGGGTACTGTGGTGGTTTGAATATGCTTGGCCTAGGGAGTGGCACTCTTAGGAGGTGTGGCCTTCTTGGAGGAAGTGTGCTACTGTGGAGGTGGGCTTTGACACCTTCTTCTTAGCTGCTTGGGAGATAATCAGTCTGTTCCTGGCTTCCTACAAAACAAGATGTAGAACTCTCAGCTCCTCCTGCACCATGCCTGCCTGGATGCTGCCACGCTCCCACCTTGATGATAATGGACTGAACCTCTGAACCTGTAAGCCAGCCCCAGTGAAATTTTTTTTGTTTTTGTTTTTTTGAGACAGGGTTTCTCTGTGTAGCCCTGGCTGTCCTGGAACTCACTCTGTAGACCAGGCTGGCCTTGAACTCAGAAATCCACTTGTCTCTGCCTCCCAAGTGCTGGGATTACAGGTGTGCACCACCACCTGGCTGAAATGTTCTTATAAGAGTTGTTTTGGTCGTGGTGTCTGAACAGCAATGGAAACCCAAATTAAGACAGGGACTAAGAATTAATGAGGGGGATAGAGAGAGGGAGATGGAGGGACAGAGAAGAGAAGCGGGAGAGGAAGGCAGAGAGACAGTAGTGCTGGGAGGATAGTGTTAATTTTCTGTGATAAATCTTGTTGGCTAGTGGTGGGGTGGCAATGGCCTAGCTTTTTTTTTTTTTTTTTTTTTTTTTTGGTTTTTCGAGACAGGGTTTCTCTATGTAGCCCTGGCTGTCCTGGAACTCACTCTGTAGACCAGGCTGGCCTTGAACTCAGAAATCCGCCTGCCTCTGCCTCCCAAGTGCTGGGATTACAGGTGTGTGCCACCACCGTCTGGCAATGGCCTAGCTTTTATTTGAAAAAAAAAAAAAGTCTTTTCACTTTGGGGTGCTTTCTGTTGAAGCAACAGATTTCATTTACTTTTTAAAGTAAATGAGAACAGATTTCATTTACTTTTTAATATTAACATTAAAAATAAATTAAATTTTTTTTTTGTGTGTGTGGTCTATATGTGTGGTCACATGGGTAGGTGAACATATGTATAGGTTCATTTGCATGTGGAAGCCAGAAGTTAACTTTGGACATGGTCTTAGTCAATGTTCTATTGCTGTGAGCAGCCACCAACTCCTATAAAGGGCAACATTTAAGTGGGACTGGCTTACAGTTTCAGGGGTTTAGTCCATTATTGTCATGGTGGGAGCATAGTAGCGTGCAGGCAGACATGGTGCTGGAAAAGGAACGGAGAGTTCTACTTCTGATCCGCAGACAACAGGAAGAGAGGGCTGGAGAGATGGCTTAGCCATTAGAGGCGAGGCTCACAACCAAAAATATATGGAAGAGAGAGACCCTGGGTTCGGCCTGGGCTTTTGAAACCTCAAAGCCCACCTCCAGTGACACATAGCTCCAACGAGGCCACGCCTTCTAACCCTTCCCAAGTAGTGCCATTTCCTGATGACTAACTATTCAAATATACGAGTCGAGGCAGGCCATTCTTAGTCAGACCACCACAGATGTCTTCCTTGATCACTCTCTACCTGAGGTTTTGTGATGTGTGCTGGTTGGAAGGGCACACGGAGGTCAAGAGTGTTGGTTTCACTAAATATTGCTGTTGGTTTCATTGTTGTAGGGAACAGGGTTAGGAATGCATAGACCCTCCCCTCCACAAAAGCAGCCCTTTAGGATGCCTCTGCAGAGACAGTTTCTCTCCACTGCCTCGCCTACTGTGATTGCAGAGAAGTGCATCTGATAAATGACTTCTGCTCTCGGTGACTCTGTTCACAGCTTGCCTGTCACTGTCCTGTGAGTGTTACACTCGTCACGGAACTCTCTGCTTTTCTTTTGTCGTGGTTCTGGAGATGAGCCCACTGCTTTTCCCATCCTAGGCAGGCGCTGGACCACTGAGCCCTGCCTGACTCTGCAGCCTCCTTCTCAGGCTCTGCAAATTGCTGGAAAGATCCAATTCCTTCTGTGGAAAATGAAAATGGGGACTTGCACTATGGCTTCATATGAGTTTCCCTCGGCTGTCCTTGAACTTGCCATGTGTCACAGGATGACCTTTGTCCTCATCCCCCTGAATGCTGCGGTTACAAGCATGTCCCATAGTACCTGATTCTATTTAGTGTTGGAGATCGACTCCTGGGCATCATGTATGGCAGTTAAGCACTCTATCAGCTGAGCAACTTCTGCAGTCGCTCGTGGGAATCCCTGAAAGGGAGTGAGACACACATCCTCTGTGGAGATCCCTGAGAAGTGGGGGAGCCGACTCACCGATGCTTCTGGACGAAGGCTGGTGGCTGTCTTTTGGTTATGTGTCTTTTGGTTTGGACACATAACTTTTAGTTTCCTCATGTATGGATGCTGATGTTGACAGCACTTTATTACAGGGTTAAGAGGATTAAATGAAGCAGTTCAAGGTAGGACACAGGGCTTTCTGGAGCAAAGCTATGTTGCGCTAGTGTCATCTTCACTAAATACTATTGCGGTTCGTTCCACTGCTGTATTGAAGCACGGCTAAGAATGAAACTTGTCTCCTTTCTCGAGAGAGATTTTCCTGTTTTGAATTAAGAACCTTTAGCATGTTCACAATCTTTCATTCAGTAGTTTCCAAACCTGGAATTCAGCCTTAGGGGTTCATTTGAAATGTAGATAAGGTTTGATTCATCCATATTTCATGACATCACTTTTGATAGAAAAAAATTTAAAAGGAGAAATAATGTAACCCCTTCCCCCCCCCCCCCCAGGGCAGGTTGAGTCAGCATGTACGTGCACAACACTCACTCTCCTTGAAGTAGTTCCAGTGTTCCTGGAGGTTTCAAAGCAGGTCACTGTAGGGAGGGGGCGATGGTCTTCTCGTTGTCCTGAGGGTCTGATGTGTGAGCAGGCATTACACCACGAGTGAAGCAAGGTCAAAGTCTCCAACTCTGTCTCCAGTCTCTCTTTGAAGCAGGGGCTCCCCTTAGGTCCCAGGCTTGTTGGGAACTTTCTGTGTGCTCCAGGTTGGCATCAAGTTTATGGTCATCTTCCTTTAGACTCAAGTGCTGGGATTACAGACCTGTGGCCGCCCGCCCAGCCTTCTGAAGTCACTGTCTTGACTGCTTAGGGAGGCAGACTATTGTCTCATCTGCAAGAATGTGGAAGACTTTCCAGGAGAGGCTACTGCCCACAGAAAGAGGGACGTTCAGTCGGGAGAATCTTGGGAGAATCCCTGAAGCTTCTGATCTTTCACTTTCAGTCCTAGCACGTGCCCAGTTCCTTATGGCTGGGAATGGCTGTGTGTACGCACGAAATCTTAAATAATTCTGTAATCTGAGTGTGGTGACACATACCTTTAATCTCAGCACTTTAGAGGCAGAGGTGGGAGGATATTTGTGAGTTGAGATTAGCCTGCTCTAACAGAGTGAGCTCCAGGACAGCTAGGGCTACATAGAGAGACTCCGTCTCAGAACAACAATAGCAAAACAGCCTTAAAAATTAAAAAAAAATTCATGCATATATTTTGTGCATTTTGATAATATTCACCAACCTCTTCAACTCTTCCTAGATCTCCCTACTGTGTCCCTCTCCCAATTCACATCTTCCTTTTTAAAAAGTCACATTTATTTTAACACTATGCGTAAGAGCACATGTGTGGAGGCCAGAGGACAACTTGTGAGAGCTGGTTCTCGCTTCCACAATCAAACTTGGGTTTTTGGGCTTGCAGCAAGTGCCTTTGGCCACCGAGCCAGTTCAGCAGCCTCCCATCTTACCTTTTAATAAGTTAGCTTCAGCTATCAACCGGACAGAGCCCAGCTTGTCGGTGGGAGTCTTCACTGGGGGATTGCCCAGATCAGATCAGCCTGCGATCACGTCTGTGAGGTCTTGTCTTGATTGTCGATGGGTAGGGAAGGCTCCAGCTCACTGTGGGCAGTGCCATCCCTGAGTGAGTTGCCCTGGGTTGTATGAGAGATCTTGGAAGCTAGCCAGAGATGGATGCAGGAAGCAGTGATCCTCCGTGGTCTCTGCTTCAGTTCCTGTTTGAGTTCCTACCCTTGCTGATAGCCTGTTCCCTAGAAGTGTAAGCTGAAATAAACTCCTTTCTCCCCAGATTGCTTTTGTTAAGATTGTTTTACAATAACAAAATGAAGCAAAATAGTCTAATTAGTGCTACCTGTATTTGCTTGAGTGTAGGACCATCCACTCTAGAGCGTCTAGGGGCTAGAGCACCCCTGCAGATCTGGACTCTTCTACCTCAGGAGGCTTCAATGGCCAGTAGTACTTAGCTATGTGTGTGGCTTCATACATTCTGTTATGTTGGCTAGATTGATCTTGTCCAGGTTTTGTTCATGTAACCTCAGCTGTGAGTTCATGAGTACAGGAGCCATGGCATGTCCAGAAGACCCTGTTCTCCTGCAGTCCTTCTCAACCTTGGGCTCTTGTGGGCCCTGCCATGGGCCTGTACGGCTTGTGTGTTGTGTTCACCTGGGAAAATTATTTTTTAAAAATATATTTATTTGTTTTTCCTCTGTGCAAACACACGTGTTCTTGTGTGACAAGACTTTTCCTGGTAAGACACAACATATACGTTTACTTACCCAAGATATGGATCCCTTGACAGATCAAAGTACCGAGGCCAACAAAATCCAACATTGTGAACCAGTGAGTTTACAGGAATATGGGTGAGGTATTTTTGTAGGAGCAGAAATGACTCAAAGACAGTTGCATCACCAATGTCCACCCCGTATGGGTGGCAGCTCATAAAAAGCTAAAAATACAGAGCACACTGCACAGCTTGCGGGCAGCTCATCAGGCTGGAGGGGATCCTTTCTACTTGATGCAGTCTTCCAGGCAGCTAGACTGGTTTCTGCTTCTTTCAAAGGCAGCTAGGCTGGTCTCAGAGTCTTTGCAGCTTGTCATGTCTGAGAAGGACTCTCAGTATTCTTTATTGTTTAATTTTTGGAGGGTGGGATCAAGTGAATCTGATCAGTTTCAGGGACTTCCTGAAAAGCATTTTTGAGTTGTTTACCTTCTGCCTATGGAGCTATCCTGGGAGATGAAATGTTTTAACATGTGTGTGTATACATACCTGGAGGTCAGAGAACAACCTTTGAGCAGGATGCACACCTCATCAGTGTTTTAACTTAGGTATTAATGTTTCTTTTCTTCCTCTGTGAAAGACCCGGCAATTGGATTTAGGTCATCAGGTTTGGTAGCAGTGTCTTTACCCACAGAGCAATCTGCAGCTATGTGTATGATCTTTGAGAAAGATATTATAGGTTCTAATATTTTGAGAACTCCAGTTATCTCTCAAGTCTGGCTTTCTCATCCCCATGGTAACCAACAATGAGGGTAGGAGGAAAGATATTTGATCTTATGTTGCCTAGGGCTTGGCTACAGCCTTTGATATTCTTTGAGACTCATCACCATCAGGGTGTTAGCCATAGTGGGCTGAAATTCCAGGTGACTGCAGTCTACTCTTTGTTGCATGGGTCCTATTTTAGAAGTATGAGAAATGACTGGAAAATTTAAAGCCATTATCTGAAGGTCATTGGAAAGCCACTGTGCCTATAAGGCAGATGCTGTTTTCCAAAAGTGGCTATAATTGTGTCTCCTGTTTCACATGCTGTTCTAGAACTTTCTACCATTCCTAGTTGTTACACTATCTGTTCCTCTCATGAGCCTATGTGGACCTTGATGACTATTTCTGCTACTACTTGAGTCTAGCAGAAGTAATAGTGTGTGACTTTGAAGGTGGAATCATAAATAAGCTTGCATCTTTGTTTATCTTGCTCTTTGAAACCAACCTTCACGTTACAAGAAAGTCCAAGCATCCCATGGGAGGTCTGTGCAAAAACAAAACAAAACAAAACAACAAAACAAACCACAAACAAAAAACTGAGATCTTTACCCTCTGCTCAGCCCAGGTCCAGCTCAGAGCAGGAACACCCTGTTAGTTAGGATGTATCTTTCTATCAACCCAAATGATGACTGCCTGGAATATCTGAGCTGCTTCCACCAAGTCCTCCCTAAATTATATGACTGTGAATAGATGGATCATTGTTGTTGTAAGTCATTAAGTTTTTGGAATACTTTATTACTTGGCAAGAGATAATCGTAACTAATGAATGCCCAACAGAGGTATTTTGTTTTGTGTGGGGAGCCACCCACCCTCCAAATTTTCTGCCCTACTGCATGTACTTCTAATTTTGTTTTAAAATGAGAACTCCTGTTGATTCTAAATAGTTCTCAATGGAGATTTGAACAATGAATTCAGGTGAGGGATGATGGGAGAAACATTGTAGGCGACAGGAAGTACGCGGGCAGGCAGAGAAATGGCAAGGAGCTCATGGAAGGTCCAAGACTTGGAAACCTAGAAGCAGCAGGGTTGCAAGGGGAAGGTACAGAGGAGCCGAGGGTGAGGATGGGCTGGTCACAGGAGCCACATACAAAGGACCTAAGAAAGATGTTGACTATCAGGGGAGCTGGTAAGTTGCCTCTGGTCACACAGGAAATGCAACTGGGACGTTTCTGACCCTGCCCTGCACTCTTGCTCAGCATGGAACCCTATGCACAATTTTTGGTTCTAGAACAAGCTGAGCTTGTGGTTTGAATTTGAAATATCCCCAACAGGCTCACGTTTTAAACAACCCAGCTGGTGGCCCTGTCTTAAAGGCTCTGGGAACAGTAAGGAGGTGGGGTCTGGCTGGCAGCAGTAGGTCACTAGAGGTAGGTCATTGAAGGTGACACATGCTCCTGTATACAGCTTGCTTTTTCTGTATCATGGTCTGTCATGTGAACAGCTTCTCTATCGTGTTTCTGTCACCATGATGGAAGTGCTCCCACTGCTACATTTCCTCCTTTGAGAGACTGGAATCTCTCCCAAACTGTGAGCCAAGCAAGGCACCTCTTGTCCTTTCTGTGTAGTAGCCGATAGAGCTGGTTTTGGTGCCAGCTTAGCTAGAAGCCATAGGTTCAAATGTCAGCTTCCTGCATGTTGAGCAGACACTGTACTGTAACTCTCTTGGCAGGAGTGAAGATATTCTGAGGGGAGATACTTTTGTCCTTCCTTTGGGCTATCAGACTTTTAAGAATTTGCCCAGGAATCTCATGCTGGGAGAAGGAAAAGACTGAAGTCTGGTGCTAGGCAGAAGAGGAGTTCGTCTCTGGGAAACAGAATTTGTAGAGCTCTGATGATTTGTCAGACCATCTTACCTGAGCGACTGGAGCCCAGGCAAGGAGAGGTCAGAGATGGGCAGGGCCCCATGACAACCAAGACAGCTCAGCCAGGCAGACCCATTGACATCTTTTTAAATTTAAGTCTTATGTGGGGACCCTGAAGATGGAGTAAGGGTTGGGGACTGGCTCTGGATCTTTTCATTTGCTCCTCTTCCCAAGCTCATTTTAAAATAAGGATACAGCACAGCTCTTACAGGGCTTCTGCATATGCAATGACATAATCTGCACAAACAGTTAACACATAAAAGATAAATGCTAGCAAAGGCAGCTATTTTAACATTTGGGATGGAGACGTAAGGTAGGTATGCACAGATAAAATCGGGCTTTCAGAAAAACTGATTGAATGAAAAACAAAATTATTTCCCGCTTGCCTCATGAAGTCTTTTCAGACTTTAGGACGGGTAAGCCTTAGGAACAGTAGCCTTATTGTTATTGCTTTTAAAGCACATTTACATTGTTACCAGTGCTTCAAAAATAATATCGTTTTAAGAGAATTACATTTTAAAAACTTAAGAAAACCATTTTTAATGGGTTTAATGGAATCTTTGTAAATTTCACATGTATCCCAATCCACTCATCTCCCATCTCTTCACAGCCATCCCCTGCCCCTGTAACCTTCTCCACAAAAGGAAAGAAAATAAGATAGAATAAAAAACAATCTCGTCGCAGTGTGTCACACAGTATATCCTTTTGTCCACACGCCTTTATCTGCAAATGTTCATTGCAATGAGTCATTGGTCTGTTCCCATCAAGGTGGGAGCATGGCACCGTCCAGGCAGGCATGGTGATGCAGGAGGAGCTGAGAGTTCTACATCTTTATCTAGGCTGCCAGCAGAATACTGACTCTCAGACAGCTAGGATGAGGGTCTTAAAGCCCACACCCACAGTGACACACCTACTCCAACAAGGCCATACCTATTCCAACAGGGACACACCTTCTAATAGTGCCACTCCCTGGTCCAAGCATATACAAACCATCACATTTACAATAAAAAACTTTTTTTTTTTTTTTTTTTTTTTTTTTTTGGTTTTTTGAGACAGGGTTTCTCTGTGTAGTCCTGGGGTGTCCTGGAACTCACTCTGTAGACCAGGCTGGCCTTGAACTCAGAAATCCGCCTGCCTCTGCCTCCCAAGTGCTGGGATTAAAGGCGTGCGCCACCACCGCCCGGCCAATAAAAACCTTCTTACCGACTGTACCTTAGAGCAGTCATGTCCTCATTTCATTCAAAGATGATCAACATCTATGCCTCCTGGTCATCTCTGAGGAAATTCTAGATCCTGTTGTAAGACCTCGACCCTGAGTGAGACACCGAGATTCAGATGTATGCAAAAGCAAGAGATTTATTTTCCAATGCATCAGGGTCAACCTTTAATTAGTCCCTCAAGACAAGTTACTAAGAAGGAGACCCCGAATGAATATTAAAAGGAGTTTTTGTACTTTTTAGGGGCACAGGTCACATTATCAAGGTTACTGTTCAAATTTATTGGCTAAATATATTGACCTTTAAATCTATTGGCTAGCAAGCGTTACCTGCATTTGAACTCTACCTGGGACTTTCCAGAGGGTCAGGTGACTATCAGTCATTCTGAGATTTTTTTTTATTCAAGAATGATTGTGAGGGTGGAGAATGAAACTTGGGCTAGCCTTGACCCGAAGGGGGTGGGTATAAGGCTGGTGAAAGCCTCTAGGGCCCTTCACTGTCAAGTTGTCCATGCTCAATAACATTCCCAAGCTGGTCTTTACATAGTGATCCTCATGTCCTAGCCTCCTAAATCCTGCTTGGCAGTGTATGAACCACCACACCTGGCTGCACCATAGCCTGCTTGCGAGAACCAGCCTGCCTTGGTGGCGGGCTGGCAGAGGGATGGCTCTTTGATTATTTAATCCAGGGTGGACATGAGACAGAAAGGAGGTTAAGATCTTCCTTTAAGCCTAGAGGCTTCCTGCAGGAGAGTGACTTCTGAGGACATCTTTGTTTTAGGCCCTTTACCCAGCTGGAGGCTCTAATGGGATTCCATTGTCTGGATGTGAATGGAATTCTTTTTTGTACAAGAATGGAGGGCTGATGCTTAATTCGCACCCTTTACTGAAAGACAGTGACTTATCTTGTGACTTCTGACTCCTGCCAGGACAGGAGAGATGGGAAAGTCTCTTTTAACTGTCCGTGGGGTCTCCTGTCACTGAGGAAATGGAAGGAGAGGCTGCTTGAGGGAAGGTGTGAGTTAGTGGGCAAGAGAGCTTCTTGTTTGAGCAATGGAATAAGCACTGTCTCTTCACAGCTGTGGAAACCTTAACTAGGGCGCAGCCCGAGTTGGCCTCCAACCTGTTATACAACAACCTCCCTAATCTGAGATGACAAGCATGGGTACTGTACTTGGTTGATGCAGTGCTGTCTATAGGAGTCATGCCAAGCAAGGACTCCATGAGGGTTTGTCAAATGAATGAATCCTTCAAAGGGTTAATCCTGCAGCTATTTCCTGGTGGCTGATATGAGTTCCAATGGAGAGACATTGAGGGCAGCACATCACAAAGAGCCTGAAGCCCACTGGCTCACACTGGGGACCCATTAGTCTAAAAAGGCCTGCATCGTTAGGACCGAACTCGAGTTCTGGCCCAATAGCCCCAGTAAGCTCCCAACATCTGCCTGCGTTGGACAGCTCTGAAACATGTTAGCTAATGGAATATTGATTTTTTTTTTTTTTTTAAGAAACAAAAAGAAAAAAAAAAGCAGGTGTTGCTGCAATCGATAGCCAAGAAGAGAGAATGAGAGAGGAGTTGGGTGAGACTAGTCCCTCGAGATACTGAGCACACCCTCCCTGTGCTTCCTGGCCGCCTTGCCTCCTGGGGATGAGATGCTGGAGGGAAAGGCAGGAGTAATAAGGACAGGGTGGGGCCTTGATTCTCTAAGCATTCCTCCTCGGGCCTTTGTGTCAGTCCTGAAGAAGTTACCCAGGCTGTCTTACAGATCCAAAACCAGCAGGGTGATCCCCTTCCCAGTGTCGTGTGGCTACCATGTGACAGAATGGGGATTTAGGTCTGTGCAATCTCATATTCTGGACAATAGTCTGTCGTACCAAGTCAGCTGAAGCACAGACTCTTGAGAAGCGCCACGGGAGGGGATGGTTCAGTGGGAGAAGTGTGTGTCACACGTGTCCGAGAGCCTGAGTTTAGATCGCCGGAGTCCATACAAAAGTCAGGCGTGGAGATCATGTATTAGTAGTCTCAATGCTGGGGAGGTGGAGACAGGTGAATCCTGGGGTTTTCTGGCCAGCAAATCTCATCTAAATCGCCAAGTTCCAGGCCACCGAGAGACTCGGCCTCATGCTTGGCTGCAAGGATCTGAAATTTCATAGCGGGGCAGGCAGCAGAGAATTGCTCCACACCCTTATCACCTGTGAAGCCAGTAATCCAAATCGGTTCTTTTCTCCCCTAATTGCATCCGTCCGCCTTTTCTTTCTTTTGTTACATAAGCTGAGCTATTGGACTCGTTGGCTGTGATGGCTGAATTCTTTTCTAATTATAAGAAAAACAGTCTCTTCTCTCTTCCATTATTCCTAATGGAAATTAACTGCACCCATCTTCCGGCTTTGAGACAGATCTCTGACTCTCAAGCAGTGCCGGCCAACGCAGGCTTGGCTAGGAAGCTTGCCGCAACAGAGGCGGGGATGAGGGTTCAGGGCTGGGGAGGCGGAACTTTGACTCTGGTCTTTAGGTCTGAGCTGCAGCAGATGTCCAGTTTCCCAGGTTGGTTTCCTAACCTGAAAGGCGAGTCGGTGACCTCCCCACAGGTGTCGGTGTGAGGGTTCAAAGGTTGTTTATTACTGGAAACTGAGTCTGGTGGTTCAGGCCTGCAATTGTAGCACTGGGGAGACCGAGGCAATAAGATAGCTGTGAGCTTGAGGCTAACCTGGGCTACATGTGCTCTCCTTTCAGGAGCCTGAGTGCTGCAGGCTCCTGTGGAAAGGATTCCTCCAGGTCTGACACACTTCTTGCTAGGTGCGAATCTCCTGTCTGGGAAACCCTTGCAAGTCCTGGTGCTTCCCAGGAGAAAGGAGCAAGCTCTTGTGCTTGGCTCTGGTGTGCAGAGCTGGGATGGCCGTGGTAGGGACAGCACTGAGCAGCAGGCACTGTCTTTGCTATCTGTGCTGCCTGTGCCTGTGGACCTTTCTGGGTCCTTTCTGGGTCCTTTCTGGCTCCTTTCTGGGACCTTTCTGGGTCGTCTGGGAGAGGAAGATACAAGCTGGGTTGCCAGGAGGAATGCAACTAGCTTTATTTCCAGCAGGCTGTGAGGGTTAGAACCTGGTCCAGGGCCGAGGGAAAAGCAGGGGTCAGAGTCAGGCAGACCCGGGGCTGGAGTCCCTGCTGGCAGCTCCTTAGTTTAGTACCTGTCTCTCTGAACCCCGATTTCTTCATTTGTCAGACAGATGGGTCATAGTAGGGGTGAATTTGCTGACATGTATGGAACCCTTAGTGCTTTGGGGGCGACTCTAACTTGATGATCACAGCTCATTCTGGTTACCTCTTGCTGTGAAACCTGGTTGCTTCACACACCAGTTTGCCATGCTCTCCCAGGCTTCTGTGTGCTGCCTGGGCTCAGCTGGGGCTCCGGCTGGGTTCTCTTGTGAGCACTGCAGCTGGGGCTGGGACCATCTGGGACCCGCTCAGTGGGGCAGGGCATCCAGGATGGCTTCTGTGCTTTTTTCTGCCTCATATAGCCCAGATTGACTTTGGACACATTTTGTAACCGAGACTGACCTTGAACTTCTCACCTGCCTCTGCCTTGTCTCCTTAACCGAGTGCTGGGATCACAGGCACATGCCACCATGCAGAATTTAAATCGTGCTCCAGATTGAACCGGGGCTTTGTGGATGCTGGGAAAACAGTCTCCCGACGGAGCTCCACCCCTAGCCCTGCCCTCTGTGTTCTGGTGCACTTCATGGAGATACACATGTCCTTAGGCTGTAGGGTGTGCGAGCTCACAGCAAAGGGGGGGGGGGCTTCCTCGTTCCCCGGCAGGCTTGCCCAGCTGCAGGGCTGGGCTCTTCCCAGGCAGTGAGAGCTGTGAGAGGTGACAGAAGACTCCAGCCTACCTCCTTCATTCATCGCAGGAGGGAGCTAATGAGCCACGGAGAAGCACATGAGCCTAGCAGTTAGCTCACTCTAGTCCCCGGATGGAGGACTCCACCCTTGAGTCTCCTGCATTCTGGCCACTCCGCCCTTTTGTCTCTCTCTCTCTCTCTCTCTCTCTCTCTCTCTCTCTCTCTCTCTCTCTTTCTCTCTCTCTCTCTTTTGGAGGGGGGGGGTGTCCACAGAATAACAGCTCAAAGTACAGTGATTTGGCACTCGGAGTGCTTTGAAACTAAAGGAACCCCGCAGCTCCTCTGGCCTTCTACCCGCCTGGCTTTTGACCTCCTGAAGTGCACAGAGGTCTTTCTCTGTCTCCTCTGACTAATGGATATTCTAGAAGCAGGAATGTAATCATTTTGTGTCTTCTCCATGGAATCCCATTAATCAGAGAGGAACTTACATCTCTGGAAAGTTCAGGCTGTGGCCTGAGAGACTTGGCCACAACCAGTCACTCATCCTTCTGGGACAGTTCTTCCCTGTCCCCTGGTCCCAGGGGAAGCTGTTGAGGAACTGTTAAAAAAGACCTTGTATACTTTTTGGCTAGTATCCACTTAATCAATGAGTACATACCATACATGTCCTTTTGGGTCTGGGTTACCTCACTCAGGATGATATTTTCTAGTTCCATCCATTTGCCTGCAAAATTCATGAAGTCCTCATTAAAAAAAAATTTATTATTATATATAGAGTACACTGTAGCTGTCTTCAGACACACCAGAAGAGGGTGTCAGATCTCACTACAGATAGTTGTGAGCTACCATGTGGTTGCTGGGATTTGAACTCAGGACCTTCGGAAGAGCAGTCAGTGCTTTTAACCACTGAGTGATCTCTCCAGTCCTGAAGTCATTTTTAATAGCAGAATAGCATTCCACTGTATAAATGAACCACATTTTCTGCATCCATTGATGCATTCAGTTGTTTCCAGTTTCTGGCTAGTATGAATAAAACTGCTATGAACATAGTGGAGCATGTGTCCTTGTGGGATGGTGGAACATCTTTTGGTTATATGCCCAGGAGTGGTATAGCTGGCTATAGCTTCAGGTAGAACTATTTCTGATTTTCTGGGGAACTTTCAGGTTGATTTCCACAGTGGTTGAACCAGATTGCAATTCTACCAGCAATGGAGGAATGTTCCTTTTCTCCACATCCTTACCAGCATGTGTTACCTCTTGAGTTTTTGTTCTTAGCCATTCTGACTGGTGTAAGGTAGAATCTCAGAATGATTTGCATTTCCCTGATGACTTAGGATATTGAACATTTCTTTTTTCTTTTCTTTTCTTTTCTTTTTTTTTTTTTTTGGTTTTTCGAGACAGGGTTTCTCTGTATAGCCCTGGCTGTCCTGGAACTCACTCTGTAGACCAGGCTGGCCTCGAACTCAGAAATCCGCCTGCCTCTGCCTCCCAAGTGCTGGGATTACAGGCGTGCGCCACCACGCCCAGCTTTTCTTTTTGTTTTTTTGTTTTTTTGAAACATTTCTTTAGGTGCTTCTCTGCCATTTGAGATTCCTCTGTTGGAAATTCTCTGGTTAGCTCTGTGCCTCATTTTTAATTGGATTATTGGCTTTTGGGAAGTTAGCTCCTTGAGTTCTTTATATATTTTGTATATTAGCCCTCTATCAGGATGTAGGGTTAGTAAAAATCCTTTCCCAATCTGTAGGTTGCTGTTTTGTCTTATTGGCAGTGTCCTTTGCCTTACAGAAGCTTTTCTGTTTCATGAGATCCCATTTATCAGTTGTTGATCTTAGCGCCTGAGCCCTTGGTGCTCTGTTCAGTTAAATTTCCCTGTGCCAGTGCATTCGAGGCTCTTTCCACCTTCTCTTCTATGAGATCCACTGTATCTGGTTTTACGTGAAGGTCCTTGATTGTCTTGGACTTGAGTTTTGTGCAAGGTGATAAATATGGACCAATTTGCATTCTTCTACATGCAGACCAACAGTTAGACCAGCACCATTTATTGAAGATGCTTTCTTTCTTTCTTTCTTTCTTTCTTTCTTTCTTTCTTTCTTTCTTTCTTTTTTTTCCACTGTAAGGTTTTGGCTTCTTTGTTAAAGATCGAGTGTCCATAGGTGTGTGGGTTTATTTCTAGGTCTTTAATTCTATACCATTGCTCTACCTGTCTGTCTCTGTAACAATACCATTTGGTTTTTTTTTTTTTTATGTGCTTTATTTTTTTTTTAATTTTTATTTTCTATATTCTGTGTTTACATTCCAAAGGCTTTCCCTTTTCCCAGTTCCCCCCCACCATACGTCCCATAATTCCTCTCTCCCCCAACTATTCCCCAATCATTCCCCCTCCCCCCACGGTTTCTCTGTTCTGGGTCTACAAAACTGGATGCAATCTTTACAGGCCCAGGGTCCTCTCCTTTCTTCTTCTTGGGAATCATTTGACTTGCTAATTGTGCCTTGAGTATTTAGGGCTTCTGGGCTCATTAATATCCACTTATCAGTGATTGAATTTCATGTGTATTCTTTCGTGATTGGGTTAATTCACTCAGGATGATATTTTCCAGGTCTAACCATTTACCTACAAATTGCATGAATTCATTATTTTTAATTGCTGAGTAGTATTCCATTGTATAAATATACTACATTTTCTGTATCCATTCCTCCTTTGAGGGATATCTGGGCTCCTTCCAATTTCTGGCTATTATAAACAAGGCTGCTATAAGCATAGTGGAGCATGTGTCTTTATTGTATGCTACCATTCGGTTTTTATCACTATTGCTCTGAACAACTTGAGGTCAGGGATGGCGATTCCCCAGTTCTTTTATTGTTGAAAATTGTTTTCACTATTCTGGATTTTGTGTTTTTCCATAGGAAGTTGAGAATTGCTCTTTCCATGTCTGTGGAATGCCCATGATACAACCCACAGACCATAAGAAGTTTAACAAGAAGGAAGGTGCAAGTGAGGATGCTTCAATCCCACGCAGAAGGGGGAACAAAATAACCATGGGAGGCATAGGGAGGGAGGGACCTGGGTGGGGAAGAGGAAGGAAAGGGGGTCAGGATCAGGTATAGGGGGAGACAGGAGAGAAGCCCAGAGGTTCAGGACAATGGATGGAAATATGCAGCTGCTGTAGGTGGTGGTAGTGGGGACGCTCTGGAAGGTCCCAGGATATGAAAGGCTCCCAGGACTCAATAGGGATGATCTTAGCCAAAACGCCCAGCAGCAGGGAGATGGAACCAAAGGAGACCACCTCCAGATAGAAAGGGATGGAGGGATGGGGCCATCTACCCACCTTCAACATTTCTGACCCAGAATTATAGCTGTTTAAAAGAAATGCAGGGACAAAAATGGAGCAGAGACTGAAGGAATGGCTGACCAGTGACCGGTACAACTTGGGGTCCATCCCATGGGCAAGCATCAAACCCTGACACTATTACTGATGCTGTGTTGTGCTTGCAGACAGGAGGCTAGCATAGCTGTCCTCTGAGAGGCTCTACCGGCAGCTGACTGAGACAGATGCAGATACCCACAGCCAACGATTGGATTGAGGTTGGGGACCCCATGGAAGGACTGAAGGAGCTGAAGGGAACGACAACCACATAGGAAGACCAACAGGGTCAACTACTCTGGATCTCTGGGAGCTCCCACAGACTAAGCTACCTACCAAAGAGCAAACAAACATGGGCTGGTCCGTGGCTCCCCAGCACCAGTGGAGGAATGCCTTGTCTGGCCTCAGTGGTAGAAGATGTGTCTAATGCTGGAGAGACTTCATGCCCCAGGGAACGGGGATGGCTTGGGGTAGGTGGGTGGGTGGGGGGTAGATGAGCACAGCGGCAAAGGGGAGGGAGAATGGGGTGAAGAATTCTGGGGAGGGGTCTGGGGAGGTGGGGCAACATTTGGAATGTAAATAAATAAAATGGTTAAAATGAAAAAAAAAAAAGAAGAAGACCATGCCATTTGAAAGGCTGAGGCAGGAGGATTATCACAAGGATTGAGGCCAGCCTGGGTTACATAGAGAAATTCCTAAGCCTCCATTCTGTTCTGCTTGTTCTATGGGCCCAAACACCCGGCTGTTCTCTGAGTCATAACGCTGTGAGGGTCCTGGTACTTTTGAAGGTACCCTCCTCTGTTAATCTACCTGCTGTCAGCTGATTTCAGAGACTCAAACCATTGAACTTTGGAGACTGGAGGGAATGTTTAAAGCTCCCCTGCACCTTATAGAAAAACAAAACAAAAATGTCAGCAACATTTGATAGCTTAATGTATCATCTTAGCTAGGCCAGTACACTATTATTTTGCTAAACATCCTTGTGAGTAGGTTTGAAGGCATTGTGAGGCTGTCTGAATCACAATCAGTCCACTTTGAATTAATGAATGGTGGCTATGTATGTTCCTTAACCCACTTCTTAAAAAACTACATTTATTATTTAGTGTGTGTGTGTGTGTGTGTGTGTGTGTGTGTGCGCGCGCACGCACCATGGTATGTGTGGAAATCAGGGAATAACTCGTGGAGGTTGTTTTTGCTGTCTGCTGTGTGGGTTCTGGGCTCCTCTAGTTTCTCAGCTGCTGTTTATATAGCCAAAGAAATGAATCTGTACGGATGGAGTGATGGCGGTGGGTGATAGCAAGATGCCAGTGTCTGGGACGGCCTAGACCCTTCTCATTGTCTAGAGAGTCTATGCTTTCCTGACAGCTGTATTAATGGGGTTTAATGTGTAGTTACAGTGTTTACTTATTGTCCTGGAGTAGAAAAACACAGCCATAGAGATCCATGAAGGATCATAACAGGGCCAGATTTATTATGCTCTGAAAATTTTGAGAACGAAGAAAGGGAAAAAAGAAAAAGAAAACTGAGATGCTGAGTTAAGCGAATGAGAGAACAGGTTTAAAGAGACACTTGAGACTTAAGGGTTTGGCAGGCTCATGTAGAACGCTTAAGACGACAAAATTGGGCAGGTGAGGCAGCTCAGTGGGTCAAAAGGACCTCAGGTCAGCCTTAGAGCCCGTGGGGGATGGAGAGAACCGACCTCTGAAAGTGGTTTTCTGTTCTCTGCGTGTATGTGTGTGTGTGTGAGTGTGTGAGTGTTACACCCCTGTGCTATCCTCTCTCACACAAAATAAGCAATGAGTAAGTAGATCAGAGAAGAGGGCAAAAGATGGAAAAAGGAAAGCGAACATGTCTTCCTCTTTTTGTGGGATAATCCACTTTCCATCTTTAGGAATCAGGAAAGGTCTTGTTTCCTAGCAACATCATGTGGTCCAGGGTTGGGGCGGGTACACCCCGGGAGGGAGGGAGGAATCTTCCTACCTTCCCTTCCTTTCCCTGGGTCTTTTCTTCCCCTTCTCCCTCCTCAGCAGCCTCCCTGCTCTGTTTATTAGGCTGTGAGTGGCGGTGGGAGGGCTCTGCCGGCATCCTCTCAAATTTGTGGCTTGCCAGAGAAGTGACCCCAGGCAAGGGACAATCTTGCTTTTTTTTTTTTGTTCCTGGCCGTAGTTGGGACTGTGTGAAATTGTGTGAAATGCTACATCTCTTGCCATTAGCAAATCTGCTGGGAGCCCCATTAATAAATGTTAGGTCTCTTCCTTTCTCCTTGTAACAAAATTAGCCAGCCTCTGAGGCCTCTAATTAATAAGTCCGCATCTTAATGAGAGTTACTTGGTGAAGGGAGAGCTGTGACTTCCTTTGTTGCTTTAACTGGATATCGAAGTTGCACTTTTTATTTATTTATTTTTAATATTAAGCAGGGATCTGATTTTTGTTTGAAGGCGGGGAGTAGGCAGAGACAGGTTTTGAAATGGAAATGAGCATTGTATTGCTGTGACAAAGACAGTATAAAGAAACAGAAAATCACCCGACTTCAGAGCCAACAGACTTGCAAACAAAACAGTCCTACTTTCCCAGCTCAGATGGGGACAGAGGTCAGAAAAGGAGAGGCTTCCTTCCTGGGACAGCAAGACAAAGGCTGCTCATTTCAAGTTTGAGGCACTTTCTTTTAAACTCTTAATGTCTCTAAGATGAGAAGGCTTTTTGTATGAATTCAATGTAGTTTCTCTTTGAAGTTTGGGGAAAATGCAATTCTGTGTGGGACGTCTTAAAGGTATGGTGTTTTGGCATCTTAATAACCAACAAATGCAGCTTTTTCTTTTCTTATGAAATTTTATATTTTATTTATTTAATTTTATGTGTGTGGGTGTTTTGCCTTTACGCGCACATGACTCGTGCCCAAGGAGGCCAGAGGGAGGCCTTAGATCCCCTGGATTTGGAGATAAAGACAGTTCTGAGTTGTCATATGAGTGCTGGGAATCGAACCTAGGTCCTATGGAAGTGCAGCAAATGTTCTTAAACATTGAGCCATCTTTTCCGCCCCCTTTCCTTCCTCCCCTCCCCCCTTTTTTCTTCTTTCTCTGTGTGTATGTTCATGTGTGGTCATGCATGTAGATGCCAGAGGACAGCCTCAGGTACCACCTGAGGTAGAAACTTCTGGTTTCTTTGGAAAGTTAGTTATGGCAAGTGATGTTTCGCTGGGCACACAGAATGTTTTGAAATAGCAAACACGTGAACGGACACTTGATGAAGGAGGGTAACTCTGACCCCGCAGGCAGTGGGGGACGAGCGCTGAGCACTGGTTTGTTTTGCTAGGCCTCGCTTTTCTTCACCAATGACACACTTATATTAGTTTGCCTTACACAGCGTTGCTGAGCTCAACACCCTTGAGAGACACTTACCCAAGGACTGCTCGTGAGGTTCCTGCTGCAGCCTGCTGCTTCCACTTCCACGGCCTCGCCTCAGGCTGGTTGGTGAGCCCTCAGGATTGAACCACAGCCGCTGCCTCATGCCTGGTGTCTGCCTACAGAAAGAACTGGAGTGTAGCTGTCAGTGCATGTGTAGAATCTGCTTGCCTAGAGGACTGGTCTACTGAGTTGTATGTGGTATTTGCTAAGGGACTGGAATGCCAAGAAAAAAAGATTAAGGCCCCCCCCCCACCTCCTAAGAACTATTGCTAAACAGGTCTACTTCCCCCATATCTTAATAACTTTTCTCTTCTTCCTCCTCTGCTGGGTGGTGGGCTACAGGAGAGGTTGTGTAAGACCTGAAAGAAAAAACGGGGCACCCCAGCGCCCCATGCCTTGGAAGGCGCCACCCCAATCACTCTTGAGAAACAGTCTTGATGCAATAGCAGGAGGATTTGTATTCCAGAGTCTCTGGGGTTCACAGTCTTACCACGCAGGGTAAAAGAGTGTGAGCCACGCGTGCAGAATCAGGGCAGCTTTTATAGGCTTAACAGAACCTGCCTACCACAAGCCACTCCATAGCTTCTAAGCCAATCAGTTTAAATTATCCAAGCCCACGCTGTCTGAGAACCAATCAGTTTCCTATAGAAGCTGGATAAACTAGATAAGTCATTTCTGCTTATGTGGCCACCACGCACAGGGTCACACAGGTGTTTCCTGTTACGCATTTCCTATGGGGCCAGGGTCACATACGTACGTACGGGCCGGCGCAGTGACCCTGCGGACCCAGCACCCAGCGGCATCCGCCCTTGCCTCAGCTTCTCCGCAGGAGGCGAGGCGGGAAAGGACGCTAGGGACCTTCCCAGCCTGCAGCCCCCATTCTTTCATTTGAACCTTATTAAAGGTAGTTACAAAACACATTTATGCCTACAACCACCCACCTTCATCTTTTGAGACAGGGTCTCTCACTGCCTGGAACTTGTCAAGTTGGCTGGCCTGGCTGGCCAGTGAGCCCCCAAGACCAACCTGTTTCCACCTTCCTAGGCCTTGAGAGGCAAGTGTGCACCCCATACTGGGGTTTTCCACAAGGTTCTGAGGATTGGGCTCAGGGTCCCCAGGTTTGCCAGGAGACTGCTGTAGCAGTCGAGTTATCTCCACAGCTAAGCTTTCCCCCTTTTTTTTCCCTCCCCCTTAAATGACACTGTATCCTGGGCTGACCCCATGCTCAAGATGCCCAGCTGTAATTGGTAACTGTGTTGAGATAGGATCTTGTTGGGGATTGGTTCAAATGCTTTAATTTCATTGGCGTGTCCGCTGAAATTAAACAATTGTTCCCAATTGTTTTTTGATTGATCAATAAAGATGCCAGTGACTGCCGGGGCGGTGGTGGCGCATGCCTTTAATCCCAGCACTTGGGAGGCAGAGGCAGGCAGATTTCTGAGTTCGAGGCCAGCCTGGTCTACAGAGTGAGTTCTAGGACAGCCAGGACTATACAGAGAAACCCTGTCTCCAAAAAAAAAAAAAAAAAAAAAAAAAAAAAAAAAACCGCCAGTGACCACAGATCACTAGGGAAGCCAGGAATGTTAAACACATGCAGGGCCTCTTCGCAGTGGAGGAGATAAAATACCTGTTTTTCTACTCTGAAGCCTGGGCGTGGACTTTGTTAATTACCTGGTGACCTTTTTACTATCTTTAAAGGTAGACCTCACCCACCTTTTGCTGTAGAGACAGACCTCACCCAAATTTATCCCAGACGCTCCCTCCCTAGCCTAGGCTTAGGGGAGACGCCAACTGTGTTTTATGACTTGCTGACCTCTGTGCTATTAGTCAGAGACCACACTGGATTCCAGGCCTTTTAGCCACAGAACACACCTTTATGTTTACACGTACTTGGTAAAGGGGTTTCTATGGAGTCACACCTTAAGCTTTATTGTGCACCTGAAATTAGACTGATTGGACTGACGGTTGCCTGGAAACCTTTTCTAAATTGCACTGTGTTTTAAATGTGCTGACAATGAGCTGCCTGGCATTAGACTCCCCTAAGTCTGATCCAGGCTGATGAAGTCAGTCTGCACTGGATTTTCTTTTCTTCTTTTTAAAATTAAATTAAAAACGTTTTAAACGTAATCATTTTACATCCTGCTCACTCCCCCCCCCAGGTACTCCCTCCCACAATCCTTCCCCATCCCCTTCCCCTTCTCCTCCGAGTGGGTGGGGACCCCCCCACCCCCACCCCCCACCCCCTGTATCCCCTCACTCTGGCACTTCCTCTCCCACTGAGGCAGCCCAGGCATCCGGCTGGAAGAACATATCCCACATATGGGCAATAGCTTTTGGGATAGCCTCCATTCTAGCTGTTCTAAAAAACGGGGGCACCCCAGTGCCCCATACCTTGGAAACCATCACCCCAATCGCTCATGAGAAACAGTCTTGATGCAAATAGCAGGAGGATTTTTATTCCAGAGCTCATGGCCATTTCCCACGCAGGGTAGATGACAGTGAACCCCGGGTGCAGAAACAGGACTGCTTTTATAGATTTACAGCAAAGCCCGCCTACACAAGTCACTCCATAGCTTCCAAGCCAATCAGTTTAAATTATCTGAGCCCGCACTCTCTGAGAAACAATCAGTTTCCTATAGAGGCTGGATAAACTAGTTAAGTCATTTCCGCTTACATGGCCGCCACAGCGACACACACGCATTTCCTGTTACATTCCTGTTACGCAATTCCTGTTACGCAATTCCTATTACGCATTTCCTGTTACGCATTTCCTGTTACGCATTTCCTGTTACGCATTTCCTGTTATGCACTTCCTGTCACGCATTTCCTGTTATGCACTTCCTGTCACGCATTTCCTGTTATGCACTTCCTGTCACGCATTTCCTGTTACGCATTTCCTATTACGCATTTCCTGTTACGCACTTCCTGCTATGCATTTCCTGTTACGCATTTCCTGTTATGCGCTTCCTGCCACACACTTCCGGTTACGCACTTCCTGTTACGCAATTCCTGTTATGCACTTCCTGTTATGCATTTCCCGTTACGTATTTCCTGTCACGTGCTTCCTATTACGCATTTCCTGTTACGCGCTTCCTGTTACGCATTTCCCGTTACGCATTTCCTGTTACGCGCTTCCTGTTATGCATTTCCTGTTATGCACTCCTGTTACGCATTTCCTGTCACGCATTTCCTGTTACATACTTCCTGTTATGCATTTCCTGTTACGCATTTCCTCTTACACATTTCCTGTTATGCACTTCCTGTTATGCATTTCCTGTTATGCACTCCTGTTACGCATTTCCTGTCACGCATTTCCTGTTACATACTTCCTGTTATGCATTTCCTGTTACGCATTTCCTCTTACACATTTCCTGTTATGCACTTCCTGTTACGCATTTCCTGTTACGCACTCCTGTTACGCACTTCCTATCACGCATTTCCTGCTACGCATTTCCTGTTATGCATTTCCTTTTACGCATTTCCGTCACACACTTCCTGTTATGCACTTCCTGTTACGCACTTCATGCTATGCATTTCCTGTTATGCATTTTCTGTTACGCATTTCCTGTTATGCATTTCCTGTTATGCATTTCCTTTTACGCATTTCCCGTCACACATATCCTGTTATGCGCTTCCTGTTACGCACTTCCTGCTACGCATTTCCTGTTACGCATTTCCTGTTACGCACTTCCTGTTACGCATTTCCTGTTACACATTTCCTGTTACGTGCTTCCTGTTACGCATTTCCTGTTACGCATTTCCTGTTACGCACTTCCCGTTATGCACTTCCTGTTACGTATTTCCCATTACGCATTTCCTGTTACGTGCTTCCTGTTACGCACTTCCTGTTATGTATTTCCTGTTACGCAGTTCCTGTTACGCATTTCCTGTTACGCATTTCCTGTTACACACTTCCTGTCATGCATTTCCTGTTACGCATTTCCTGTTATGCATTTCCTGCTACGCATTTCCTGTTACGCACTTTCTGCTACGCACTTCCTGTCACGCATTTCCTGCTACGCATTTCCTGTTACGCACTTCCTGCTACGCACTTCCTGCTACGCACTTCCTGTCACGCATTTCCTGCTACACATTTCCTGTTACACACTTCCCGTTATGCACTTCCTGTTATGTATTTCCCGTTACGCATTTCCTGTTACGTGCTTCCTGTTACACACTTCCTGTTACGCATTTCCTGTTACGCAGTTCCTGTTACGCATTTCCTATCACACACTTCCTGTCATGCATTTCCTGTTACGCATTTCCTGCTACGCATTTCCTGTTACGCACTTCCTGCACGCACTTCCTGTCACGCATTTCCTGTTACGCACTTCCTGCTACGCACTTCCTGTCACGCATTTCCTGTTACGCATTTCCTGCTACGCACTTCCTGTCACGCATTTCCTGCTACGCATTTCCTGTTACGCATTTCCTTTTACGCATTTCCCATCACACATTTCCTGTTATGCACTTCCTGTTACACATTTCCTGTTACGCATTCCTGTTACGAATTTCCTGTTATGCATTCCTGTTACGCATTTCCTGTTACTCAATTCCTGTTACACATTTCCTGTTACGCATTTCCTGTTACAGGGCCAGGATTACGTATTCAAAGCCCACCCTCCCCCACTAGCAGTAGGTGTTTGGGACCTGAGTGCCCGCCAGGCATGAGCCCCGCAGCCCCGCGTTGATCTTGCCAGCCCCAGCTGTGCTCTGAGCCCCGCAGCCCCGTGGTGATCCTGCCAGCCCCAGCCATGCTCGTCCTCGCCACAGCTGCTCCGCGGAGGCGAGACGGGAAAAGACTCCAGGGACCCTCCCAGCCTGAGGCTTGCAGCCGGACCCTGGAGGCGGGTGTGACGTGCGTACACTTCCAGGCCAACAAAGAGTGGGCCAAACCTCTGCTCCTTTGGGTCACCCAAGACTCAGGCACGGGGGATTCCCAGCCTGCAACCCTCATCCTTTCAGGACCAAGTTGCACATCTGCTACGTGTGAGTGGGGAGGCCTAGGTCCAGCCCGTGCGTTGAACTGGGTTTTCATTCTTGTTTCTTCTCAGACCATCACCAGCACGGACACCTACAGGTTCCCCTTCAGTCCTGAAGCTGGCACCTTTGATACCCTAGCCACTTGTTCCAGTGCAGTGTTACTCAACCTTTGGGTCTCCACCCCCAAACACCATTGGAAAGCACAGATATGCCCCTTACTATTCATAACAGTAGCAAAATTACAGTTATGAGGTAGCAGTGAAAATAGTTTTATATGGTTGGGGGGTCAGCACTTATTCGCACTTTTACTTTGTAAGGGTCCAGGATTTGGACTGAAGAGTGATACCCCAGACTCAAATAGTATGCAATACAAAGGGTGTCTATTATACAGAAGTACAGCATGCTGGGGTCTCCCCTAACCAAGACAGAGAGACAATTAAGCGAGTTCGCAGGCCTGACTAAAGCTTGTGAGTGGATTCCCGGGTGGGTGACCTTTGTCTCGCTCCATCTCTGGGACATTCCATGGCTGGGGCGTGCGGGCTGGAAACTGTAGCTGAGGAAGCAGCTGAGGAAGTCTGGACACTGCTGCCGACCCACTGTGCTTGCCTCAGGACAGGTGGCGGGGCAGCCTCGGGGCCTGGACCTGGAGTTCTGGGAAATGGGTGTTGAGGCTCTTCTCCTCCAGTTTGAAGCCTGTCTTGGATCCAGCCTATCTAATCCCTCTCATCTGGCACCAATTATTACTGGAAAGGCTTTGGTTTTCCTTTTTAACTTGTCTGTGTTTTTCTCCTGTGGCAAACTCTGCACCTAGCATCATTAAAGGAGTCTTTAAAGAAACAAACAGCTCACTTCTGAAAACTTGTCCCCACACAATGGAAGCCCAGGAGGGGATGAAAGAGCCCCTCTCAAGGCTGGGCTCTTCACCCTTTAAAGGGACTACCAATCAGAGGAGAGCAAACGGCCGGGAGGGGGGCCTGCCGGCTCCCTCTTCAGATGGGCCTTTTACTAATTTACATGCTGTTTGTTCTGCAGGCTCTTAGAGTTGGGGCAATGAGGGCCACACTTTCCTAGGCAGAGGCAGACAGTCTGTGAGTGGGGTCATTGGGCTAACGGCAGAACGCACTTAGCACAGTGTTTGTGTGTGCTAGACTGGATACACGTGGAGTGAAAATTGCTGTTGTGCTGGACATCTGTCCTGTGCTACCTGGTGGCCTTTCTAAAGACATGTGCCTTTAGAGCCATCGACTGGGAACATATTCTGGCAAAGGGGACTTTGCAGATATAATGAAATTACGGATCTTGGGGGTGTTAAGATAGATGGCTCAGCCGGAAAAGGTGCTTGCTGCCCCGCCTGCCTCAGACTGAGTTCTGGGACGTACGTGGTAGAGAACCCACTCTCACAGTTTGTCCTGTGACTTCAGCATGAATGCTGTGGCATGCGCCTGTACACACAGACACACACAGACACACAGACACACACACGTAAATTTAAATTTAAAAATAAAACACTAAATTAGACGTTTATAAAAAGGATCTTTATAAGATCCTTTATGAGATGAGAGCATCGGGGTCATCGGGCAGGAGCTAAGTCCAGTGACTGTTGTCTTTACAGGAAGAAGAGAGGCAGAGCAGCCGGTCACACGACAGTGGATGTAGACGTGTTTTCAAACCTAGGAAGGCCATGGACTGTGGAGGAGCCCAGAAGATGGGAGACATATCTGTGACAGAACCTGGAAGGGAGGTTCCTTCCAGAGGAACCACCCCCACCCCCAACTTGACTTCAGCCTTCTGACTCCCAGACTGTGAGGGTATAAATCTGAGTCACTGTAACCATCTTCATTTCCGGTAGTTTGTAATAGCATCTTCAGGAAGCTGATCAGGCACACCTTTTGAGTGGCATAGTTTTTTTTTTAAACCTGCTTCTTGTTCTAACGGGGCAGGGGGCCCCTTCAATGTTTAATTGTGTTGATCAGATTAAGGAAAAAGGTAAATTGCTATTGTAGTAAGTGGCACTATATTTGAATGTATCTGTCGGGGCTTTTCCACAGAGGATAAACTGAGAAGCCCAGGATGTTGTCTGAATGTGGCCTGCACCATCCCATGGTCTTGGGTCGCAGACTGACTGAAAAGCAAGGAGAAAGCTGCTCAGGCCCCTGCATTTCCCCTTCTCTGCGTCCTGATCAGCCCAGATGCGAGCAAGCAGCTTGCTGTCACCATGGGCAGGGCTTGGTCCCACCACCGTCCTCATTTGCCAAGTGAACCATGGACTGTGTCCACCGAGCTAAACAAACGCTCACGCCCTCAGATCCCCTGCCTGGCCCCCCTTTCCATCTAGAGTTCTCCTTCCGCATTTCTCCTCCATCTTTTACTTCATTCTCCAGTGTTTTCCTCCCTGCTTTGCACTCTCCTTCCCCCTCACATTTATTCAGGCCGCCAGGGATAAACAGCAAGATAGAAACAAAGTATAGATTGGACGCTGCACCATAGCCCGGCAGGAAGAGCTCGTAGTCAGGACAGAGCCAAGACTGACTCTGTCCCTGTGTCTCTTTGATGGTGCAGTTATAGCAATAACTTGTGGACAGAGGGGCTGCAGTAGGGACAGATGACCCAGATTTCTGCTCCAGACCCCACTGACACCCCATTGGGAAGCTCAAATCCTCTGAGAGGTGTTTTCTACTCCAGAAAAGAGAGAAAGCGGAAAGAAGCCTGCATCCACGTTCCCTGTGGGAGCAACGGCATGTAGACATGTGTAAATGGGAAACACCTTGAGGACGCTGATGGTTGCTATTAGGCTCCACTATGTGAAATGGCTGCCATTACACCATTTTCAACAACAAAGATAGCAATTTCAATATGCGCTATGTCCTTTTATCCACAGGGGGATGTCTCAAAACCCTTGCTGGGTGCTGAGAATGGTGACCACATCAAACCCTATATAGATTATGACTTTTTTTTTTTTTTTAAATGAATGTGCTTACCTAAGATAGATTTCAATGTAGGAATTTGACACTTTGGTGATTAACATTAACTGATAAGAAGACAGAACAAATTTAAAATGTTATAATGGAAGTTAATTAAAGTTTATGAGTTGTGTATTTCTGAGAGTCTCCATTTAATATATTCAAACATTTATTTTATTTTTTATGGGTTTGTATGTATGTATGTGTGATTATATGTATGCACGTGAGTGCAGATACCTTTGGAGGCCAGAAGAGGGCATTAGATCCCTTGCACATGGTGTTCTAAGGAGTTCTGATTTGCCTGACATGGGGTCTGGGACCCTAACTCTGGTCCTCTGGAAAAGCACCAAGTATTGTTATCCACTAGGTCATCTCTCCAGCCCCTAATTTAGTATTTCTGGGCTGAAGGTGCTGCTGGGTGACTAACAGGGAGGAAAGGGAGGGAGGGTAGCAGAGATGGCTGGGTTCAGTTCAGTTCTTGCTGATGCTTTCCCAGAAGCCATCCATCTGGCTCAGCACAACGGAGAAGTTCTCCAGTGGAACCAACATAGCGTTATCATCGACAATAATATCAGGATGGAAAAGAAAACTGCAAACAGCAAGACAAAATCCAGTTTTTCCTCAAGTGGAGGATGTGTGCTGCTGTGGGCACAGACAAGCACTCACGGTGTGCAGTCTGTGAGGCGCTTTGAAAGCTACGGTAGGTCAGCTGCCTCCCTTTTCCTTGTGGACCTCTGATGATTCAAAGGCACCAGCCCGAGTTGGTGTCCTCTGTGTTTGATTCTTGCTGATTTTCATTTAAATCAGACAACGAAAACCCGAGGTATCTTAGTGTCTGGGTCTTCATGTATTTATTTTTATAGCAGGTTCCTTAAAATAATGCTAGGTTTTATCTATCTATCTATCTATCTATCTATCTATCTATCTATCTATCATCTACCTACCTACCTATCTATCATCTATCTATTAACTGGGATGAAAAATTTCATTACAAATGTTATTTATTTAGGCAAAAAATACATGTGAGGGAATGGGGATCTAGCTTGAGCAGGAGAGAGCTCGCCTCCCTTCCATGAAGGTCTGGGTTCTAGTCTTAGCACTTCTAGGCTGTGCGTCAGGTCGCATCCTATAATCCCAGCATATGGACGTGGAGGCAGGAGGATCAGAATTCAAGTTCATCCTTGGCTCCATAGAGAGTTCAAGTCCAGATTGGGCTCTGTGAGGCCATGTTTCCGAGAGAAGGGGAGTTGATGTAAAGAAAAATGTTAGGGAAGCAACAACAACACAGATGATGGAGGGGTGTGAATTTTGGGGGGCTCAGGCTACGCTGGGAGTGTGAGCATGCAATGCCCAGCCATTCGGCTTTACTCTTATCGTGGAGGAAGCATGCCCTTCAGGGCGAGCCTTTATGAAGGAAGGCAAATCATTTTGAACAGCAAACAGCGGTGCAGAATTAAAATCCCCCAACAATTAAAGGGCAGAGCTGTCATCCATTACAAAACTGGAGCAGGATCTCTAATAAATCGGATGAAGGTTACTCCAGAAAGCGTCAGAACTGTGTCAACAGCTCCAGCCTCAAGCAACATTTTCTCTCATCTCCAGGTAGTCAGTGGCCTGCCGATGACCTTTCCTTGACTTTGAACTGAACACACAAGACTCTTCTTGTAGTTGAATACCAGACTTAATGAGGGAAACCTTTAGGAAAGAATTGTGTGCCTTAGATTCTTCATTTTTGATATTTGGAATTGGAGATTGTACCTGGGGTTTTGGACATGCTATGCAAATATACCACCGCTAAGTTACACCCTCCAATATAAAGAAAGCAAAAATTAAAAAATACAGTCCTTTTTATCTCGAGATACAGTCTTGCTTTAGCTAGCTTTGAATTTACTCTGGAGTCCAGGAAGACCTTGAACTTTTGATCCTCCTGCCTCAGCATCTCTAGTAGCTGGGATGATAGGTCCTAGCCATCAGGCCTGGCTTGTTGGATCCATTTGTAATCAGAGTCAGAATTACACCGTTGTCCTGAGCATGCTCACTGTAGTCTCATTGTCACAGGCAGAAGGGTGCAGAGAGCCTTTTATGGTACAGAGAAACCCAAGTGGTAAATCATTCAGAAGAGGATGATAGGATCCATTTGCAAGCCAGGATTTCCCCTGCTAGCAGACCCACTGGTCCCTAAACAAACAAACAAAAAACAAAAAAACAGTAACAGGAAGGTTAAAAACTAAAGCACCTTCTGTTCCAGATGGAAGGAAATCAAAAGAAAGACTGAGGAGAATACATGAGCTTGGCTAGATCCTGGGCTACACAAAGGACTGTTAGCCAGGAGCACATTACTAGGGCCACTGGGAAGATTTTAAAGATTTATTCTATTTAATATATTTATTTATTTTTGCTTTTTTTCAAGTCAGGGTTTACTCTGTATAGTCCTAGCTGTTCTGGACCTTCCTCTGTAGATCAGACTGGCTTTGAACCCAGAACTCTACCTACCTTTGTCTTATAAATTCTGGAATTAAAGGTGTATATTACCATGCCTGGCTCCTATTTTATTTAAAATTGTGTGTGTGTGTGTGTGTGTGTGTGTATACACACACGCACACGCACACGCACATGTATGTAATTGTAGTGCCTGCAGAGGCCAGAAGAGGGCACCGGATACCCTGGAGCTGGAGTTGCGAGGTGCCTGATGCTGTGGGTACTGAGAACTGAACTGGGGTCCTCTGCAGGAACAGGAGGCACTATTAACTACTGAGCCATCCTTCCAGTTGCTGGGAGATTTTAATATGGACTGTGTATAGGGTGGTATCACTGACTTAAATGTCTTTGGATGTGATCACTGTATTATTGCACTGTGCTAGAGAAGGTATTGGTTCTTAGGACACACAGACTGAAGATTTTAGGAATGGAAGATGTGATGATGCTACACGTTATTTAAAGATGTTTCAGCAGAAACGTGTGCAGACAGAGACATGCAAATCAGGTAAGGCACTGAAAGTGGGCGAACACAGAAGGTGGTAGGCACTCACTAGGCTTCTCTTAACTTCACCATAGGACAAAATATTCCAAAATGAAGAGTTGGGCCAACTTCCTCAACTGCATGGGTGGGAGGGGGCACACTTCCCACATGGCTTTCTTTGTTTCAACAGGAACTAGAAGCTGGCTAATTACATGTCTTAATGAACTGCATAGAAGTTCTGGGTTTAATGAATGATTTCTTTTTAGCATGTCATCTGTAGGAACCTGGCTGTCAGAGAAAGGCTTTGCTCTGTTTCAGTGGCATTAAGAGACCACAGAAGCTCTCTTTGTGTTTGGAATTTTTTTTTTTTTTTGTCCCGGAAGTAGGACAAGTTGTTCTTGTTCTTTCTGCTTCTCAAGGCTCTCCGGCTCAGGCCACCTCCCCTCTGTACCAAGGCAATACTTGTCAGAATCTTCACATACGATATATTCCTAATCTGTTGCCCATGGAAGACATTACTAATCAATTTCAACACAATGCTCCAGGGAGTCACTACTAATCAACTATAGAGCAGCAGCTGGTTGATATCTGGACAGTGCTTTTTCCTCACTTCCAAGAATTTTCAAGCAAAACAAGAGTAAATGTGGGTTGTTTTAAACCTTGTATAAATGATGTTCTTTTTCTCAGCTGTGAGTCTGGAGCCACCAACAGCGTGGCAAAGTAGCTTCCTGACCCTTTACAGTCGGTGGGAGCGTAGACCATGGTCATCCATGTGGTCCCTGGTGTCAGTGCAGACCAGAGGCATCAACCCGGCTCTCTGCTGCTGCAGAGGCCACGGACACCATCACAGACCTCAGTGACAGCACAGCCCACAGACATTTCCATGGGTTCAGGCTGCAGCACAGATCACAGACATTCCAATAGCCTTCAGTGGGTCCCACGGGCCACAGACATCAACACAGACCCTGACTGTAGAGGACAATGAACCCAGACATGGACCTCACCATGGCTTCATGGAGCAGGGCAGGCCACTCAAGTCAGCCCGGGCCACACACATCAACACAGACACGGCCCTGGTTGGCAGCATGAACCCGGACATCACCATAACGTCAGAAGGCATTCCACACAGGCCACTCACATCAATATGGCCTCCAGTGGCAGCCCAGCTCACTCGGAACTCCACTCCCCCATCTTTCCCACCTCCCCACCGAATTTTCATTCGCTGTAGTGACGTTGGAAACTGTAGTGGGTCACACAATAACATGCCCCTCCCCCCAATGTTTTTTTTTTTGGTCAGATAGCTTTGTATGCAAATGTTCATTGCATTCATTGTTGTTGATTTCTAGTCTCCGGAGCACCACAAATACTACACATTGCAGACTCCTCTCTGACCTCCTCGGGGGTGGGGGGTGGGTAACATTGCGGCTAGGCTGGGTTAGCATTCTGTCTAAGCTCCTCCCCACAATGACCTGGCAATAGCCAGGTAGGCCTGATGCACTCTGCGAGGGGCTTCTTGCCCCTCCTCAGTCTCTTGCCTTCTTGCTCCTGCTCTGCCCTCTTGCCCCTCCCCCCATTCTCTTCCCTCCTCTCTCCACATGCTCAAGGCCACAGCCTCTACTCCTCTACTTCTCTACTCTGTCTCTCCTGTTCTCTGCCTCTGCTGCCCTCTTAACCCCCCTCCCCATACCCTGAATAAACTCTAATAGTCTATACTCTACCATTGTGTGGCTGGCCCCTCAGGGGGAAGGGATGCCTCAGCATGGGCCCATCGAGGCACCCCCCTTCCCCATACCTCACCACACCTCCATAGAACACATCCCCTCCTCTTTTTATCTTTTTATAAACACATCAGGCTGGGCTTCCTGGGGGCAGGTTCCCTCTGAGCTCCTGGCTGCCTTACCCCTCTGTGCCCTCGATGTCTGTCACTCCGAGGCTCGCCAGGCTCAACCTTTGCGCTTGTAGCCTTGGGCGGCTATGCTTGCAGGTACTTGCTGTCTCTTAGTGGGGTGACCAGCACAGGCTGAGGCTGTGGTGCCTCAAAGCCAGGAAACCTGCCGAAGGGGCCCAGGGGCCCTACTCGGTAATGACCTGTTTCTGCGTAAGCTCCAGGGACCTCATGTTCCTGTCAACCATGCCTTCAGACCCACTGCTCATCAGTGCTTGAAGCCTGCTGGCTGGGACTCGGCAGCCAAGGGTATGGACATTCTCCGTGCACGGCTCTCTTCCCCCACTTTTCTTTCCGATTTCATGATTCCACATTTTCAAAGCATCTTCCCATAAGATCTGGCTACATTTTTCCTTCTTAGTTAATTCTCGAGCTATTGCGCGCCCTGTGGACTCCTCTCTCACCACATCACTCCTTGGAGGCTCCACTGGTCTCTGTCTCGGCGGCGCTCTGAGGTGGGTGCCAGTGGCCACCACCATCCTTCTTAACTCCTTTAAAGATTTATTTTTTCTTTCATTATGTGTATGTGTGGACCCTCTGGAGGTGCAGGGCTGTTAAGCACTGCCTGACGTGGATGCAGGGAACCAGACCTGGGTCCTCTGCAGAAGCGGTGTGAGCTCTTAATGGCTGGATTTTTTCTCCAGCCCACTTTAACACGGGTCGGGGGAAGCCTAGTCAGGCCCTCGTGCTCACAGAGCAGCACTCTCCCACTGAGCCCCACACTTGCTCTCAGATCTCTCTTAAGCATTTTGTGGGACCTCACAGCTGTCCCTTTGCACTCAGGGGGAAGTTGGCTTTTCATCTGGTGCCTGTCCCTCTCCTGTGGGTGTGGCCGCTTCACTGATGGGAGCTGACGCCAAGGATGGCTCTTGTTAGGACTTTAGAGATTCTTATCTTCCTTTCAGGACGTGAAGATAATCCCGCTGTGGCACATCTTACAACAAAGGGACGGTCCCCATTTCTGTCTTTTATTCTTTTCTTTTACGATCCCAGAGAAGATGAGGGGTACAATGATCATATTCACAGCATCTGGAGAGCCAAAGTATCTGTCATGTTGAGAAAGAGAAAAGCTGTTCTGGGGCTGAATGGTTCAGAGCACTTAGTGCTCTTGGAGATGATCCAGGTTTGGCTCCCAGCACCCACATGGTGCTGCCCGTAACTCCAGCTCCAGGGGATCTGACAACTCCTATTCTTCAAGGACAATTGCTCGTAAATGCATGCACCCACACCGCCACCTTCATAATTAAAACCAAATCTTTAAAAATAATCTCCTGTCACCAGCACTCTGAGGTGGTCTGGTGCTGGCAGACAAAACTTGCTATTGGCAAGATTTGGTCTAGAACTCAGTTTCCCCAGTCGTCAGCACCAGGCAGGCGACTCTGTAGTCCTAAAGGCTAAGACAAGATCTTGTGTGTCTGTTATCATTGCTACCCGAGTCAGAGAAGCTGAGACCTTGGCTTCACTAGCATCCTCTCATAGAAGCAGGGGATGGTTCAGGAGGTGCAGGGGATGCACAAGGCTCTGGAGCTCCTCCTCTGCCAAGGAACACATTGCAGTTAACAATGGCTGGCCGCGGGGCGGGGGAGGGGAGGAAGGAGGCTTCTTGGGGGGTGTTGCTGCCCATGCATTTCGTGGGCTCTTTTAGTGGCTTCGGTAGAATGCATTGGTTCCCCAAGCCATACCTGAGTGGGATAGTTCCTTTGGATTATTCTAGCTCTTGCTATTTTGGGGTCAATAGAAACAATCCGCAACACAAGAGTGCCCCATATTTATATCTGATCACAAACAAAACACGGACATTATCTTAGCCTCTAGTTATCACGTTCCTCTCTGTCCCGGCTTGTGGGCGCCCAGCTCACGTGTGGCTTTATCCACGGCAGTCACAGCCCTGTTCTCAGCGTCTTTATCTCTTGATGAAATGTACAGAGACACCCACTCACCGAATCAGCTACACTCTCCCCAAATCACTAAACACAAGGCAAACCCTACCAGCCCTTTCTGAAACCCTAAGATTCCCGCTGCCTCTTACCCAGCAGTGCGGCTCAAATAAAATATACTTATTTTTCATAGTTCTGTAGCCTAAAAGATCAAGTTCAGGGCCCAGGATGGATTAGTTCTTATGATCCCTTTCCCCGGCTTGTAAGTGGGCGCTTTCTAGCAGTGTTCACTGCCTGTCTCTCATTGGCTTAGAGCTCACCAATCAGCAAGCTAGTCTCAGGGAGGACCCGCCCCTTACTTCCCTTTCAGGTCAGAGATTACAAGCACATGCCAGCTGGCCCGACCGGTCTTTTTCTTTATTAACGTGGGTTCTGGGACTAGAACTCAGGTCCTGGTGCCTGTTCAGCAGGCCCCGTATCGACTGAGCCATCTCCCTCGCCCTTGCCTAAGGTCTCCTTTGACCATTTACTGCAACCTGACTAGGCTGTGAGGACCACACTCGTGACTCAACTTCCTTTGGATGAAAAATGTTTGGAATGATAATTACATTTGCACTGAGTGTGTGTAGATATTTTTCTCATTAGCATCCCTAAATAATGTAATGATGGCTTATTCGGCCTTTATATTGCATTAGGTCTTATAAGTAATCCTCCGGTAATTTAAAGTAGAAAGGAGGATGTGTGTGTAGGCTACAGGAACACGACAGCATTTTATTTTGTTGTGTTTTGGAGATGAGGTCCCATGCAGCTGACACCTTGAACCCCTGATTCTCCTGCCTGTATGCCCTAAGCACTGGATTACAGGTGTATGCATGACCATGGCATCTTACACAGGGATTTGAATGACCACTGATTTTAGTACCATTGATGGGATTTACATGGATGAGAAGAGGGTAGGGGCAGAGAGGAGAAAGGGGAGGGAAGAGAAGGGGGAGAGGAGGGGGGGAGAGAGATGTGTTTGGAGTGCTTCAAAATAAGTTTATGTTATTTTAATTATGTGTGTGTATGTGTGTGTCTTTGTTTACATGAGTCAGTTTCCTTGTGTGGAGAGAGTTAAATCCCCAGAGCTAGAGTAATATCTGATTAGGAGGCACCTGGTATGGGTGCTGGTACCTGAACTTTAGTCCTCTGTAAGAGCAGTGTTCCCTTAACACCTGAGCCGTGTCTCTGGCCAGCGGGGAGTCATATAAGGCAAAAATCCTATCATCAAGGCTCCGTCCTCACAACCAAATTACCTTCAGATGCTCTGCCTCCAAATATCACCAGAGTGGGCAGTAAGGACTCAACATACAGATTTTGTGGTAACACAAACATGCCGTCTTTAACAGGGGCATTCGTAAAACACATTTACCAAAAATCTGACGTGTTTCTGTCTGGTGAGGGAGCGGGTTGATACTAAAACGCCACGGTGTTATTGGGAGGCATATGATTGGAATAGCCTTTGGGAGTACAGAAAGTGCTATTTTGATGCTATAGTATACATATAAGAGATGTAGGGAGCTATGACTGTGCTCCAGGAAGTCCCATCTGTGTCTAGCCTCTGTTGTTCCAACTGTTCCAACTTCAAAGTGGTGGCCATCCTTAGAGGTCATGGTGGAACGAACCAGCCATCATCCCAGCCCATCTCTGTGAGTTAATGAATGGAAGCAGAGATGTGCTTAGGACTTACAACCGTCTCATGGCTGAAATCTGCAGAAGGCACTGAGGCTGGAGGGGTATCAGGGAGAGATTCCCTTTTCTTGTTTTCCTCTGGCCAGTCCTGCAGCAGACTGAAGGCACTGGAGCCTTGTGAGACATAAGGGAGGAGTGCGGCACCGAAGGGAGCGGCCCAAGCACTAACACGCCTCGGTTGTTTGCTTTACTGCTAGGGCTTTACTGCTGTAAACAGACACCACGGCCATGGCAGCCTTTATAAAGGACAGGATTTAATCGGGGCTGGTTTACAGGTCAGAGGTTCAGTCCATTATCATCAAGGTGGGAGCATGGCAGCATGCAGGCAGGCATGGTGCAGGAGGAGCTGAGAGTTCTACATCTTCTTCTGAAGGCTGCTAGCAGAATACTGACTTCCAGGCAGCTAGGACTAAGATATTAAAGCCCACACCCACTGTGGCACACCTACTCCAACAAGGCCACACCCCCTAATAGTGCAGCTCCCTGGGCCAAGCATATACAAACTATCACATTCCACTCCCTGGCCCCGCATAGGCTTGTCTAAACATATGAGTCTAGGGGGGGGGGCGCATACCTAAGCATAGCATCATGCAAGATGCATTTAATTCAACTTCAAAAGTCCCCAAAGTCTATAGCAGTCTCTACAATGTTAAAAGCCCAAAGTTCAAAGTCTCTTCTGAGATTGATACAATCACTTAACTGTAATTCCCAAAGCAAGACAGGAAATCAGCTGGGCAAACTCCAAACTCTGCATCTCCATGTCTGATGTCATAGTGGTCTTCAGATCTCCAACTCCTTTTTCATCTTTGTTGACTGCAACAAACTTCTTTCTCCTGGGCTGGTTCCACTCCCTGTTAGCAGCTTTCCTCAGCAGATAGCCCACGGCTCTGGCAACTTGAACATCTTGGGGTCTCCAAGGCAACTTCAATGTTACAGCTTCTTGTTCCAATTTCTGGGATCCATACATGATCTTCTGGGCTCCTCCAAAGGGCTGGTGTCACTTCTACAGCTCTGCCCTCTGTAGCTCTCTAGGCTCTGATTGATCCACTCCACTGCTGCTGCTGTTCTTGGTGATCCTCCCATGGCGCTGGCATCTCCAATACACTGGGGTCTTCCGCGGCAACCAGGCTTCACCAATAGCCTCTCATAGGCTCTTTTCATGGAGCCAAGCCTCAACTTCCTTGCACGAGCCTTTTAGTACTGGGCCATTAACGGCAACTGAGGCTGTACCTTTACCAATGGCCTTTCCTGGCCTCTCACAGTGCCAAACGACAACTGCTTCCCATGACCCCGTGGAACAGTATCACCTGGGTGATTCTTACACATTACCAGGTCCAGCTGCAGCACAAAGTACAACCTTGGCTACCTCTGGAACACAGCTTCTTTGTGCTCTCAGAAACCACTTTCCAGAAGATTTCACCTCAATGATGCTGGTCTCTTCCTAATCACTGCTAATTTCGTAGCTCCAGCTGACCAGCATCGATTGTCCCGGTAGTCCCTTTTACTCTTGACTCTACAACCAGAGCCACATGGCTGAAGCTGCTGAGTTCTGCTTCTTGCCGGGGCTGGAACATGGTCCCCCTTTTCTGTTACATTTTCACCAGCCTTCTGTTTTCTAACTCCTTCCCTGCCTAAGTTTGGCTGTCCTGGAACTTGCTCTGTAGACTAACCTTGAAGTCTGAGATCTACCTGCCTCTGTCTCCTGGGGTTAAAGGCATGCACCATCTTGCCTTGGCCTAAGCTTTTCATGGCTGTTATGCCTCAAGATCTGCCTCACAGGTGTGTCCTCCATTTCTGGATTGTAGTTCATTTTGGATACAATCAAGTTGACAGCTGGCAATAGCCATCACAAATGTCAAAGAATAAATAAAACATTAAAAAAAGAAAAAGTCCACTTTATGTATTTTCTTTGGTGAGATCTTTTTCTTTTTTCTTTTTTCTTTCTTTTTTTTTTTTTTTTTTTTTTTTTTTTTTTTGGTTTTTTGAGACAGGGTTTCTCTGTGTAGCCCTGGTTGTCCTGGAACTCACTCTGTAGACCAGGCTGGCCTCGAACTCAAAAATCTGCCTGCCTCTGCCTCCCAAGTGCTGGGATTAAAGGCATGCGCCACCACTGCCTGGCTTTCTTTTTCTTTTTTTGTTTGGTTTCCTGCTTTCTGAGACAGCATGTCATGTAGCCCAGGCTAGCTTCCACCTCCTTATGTTGCTCAGGATGCCTTGAACTCAGAACTTTTGTACTTTCTCATTCTGAGTACTGGGTGGGAACTGAATTGTAACGCTTTCTTTGTTATTCAGATGGTAACTATTGTTTTTATTTTTCTACTTATTGATATCTATCATATCTATTATTATCTATTTATCTACCTATCATATCTATCATATTTGTTTATCTACCTATCTATAGGTATATATCTCTCTATCTGTCCATTTATCTGTTTATCTTATATCATATATCATACTATATCAATCTACCTACCTACCCAGTGACTTTTTTTTTCTTTTTTTGATGATACAGATTCATGAATTCCAGCCTGGTCTTGAACTCTGTATGTAGCACAGGCTCATCTTAAACTCTTCAAGTAGCTCAGTCTGGCCTTCAATTCCTGATCCGCCTGCTTCGTCTGCCAGATGCTGGGGTGACAACTCCTCCAGCCAGCCTGCTTATTTTCCCGTTTGTGTTTATATACCACATCCCCGTTAGGTAAATGTCAAAAGAAAGCACACACTTGCCTCGGCCTCGTGTTTTCTCATTTAGTGAGATTTCTGGGTGATCCCTCCACGGCTCCCCCACCCTTCCTGTGACAGCTGGAGAGTGTGTGAACGCATTATATTAACCTGGCAGGTGCCAGCGCAGGTGACACCCGGACCTTTGCTGCTACAAACGTGGCTGCGTCTTGCCAGCCATGCAGGCACACCGGTGCCTGTCATTTTGAGGCATGCTTGGAGCACATTTTTAGGACAGGAGTTTATGAATCGATGCTAAATTTCACTTCGGAGTGTTGTGCCATTTGTGTTTTTACCAATAACAATGCAGAGGGCCCCTTACTGTAGAGTGACTTCAGCGTGTTGGAAGAAAGGAGTAGCGGTCTGTGAGGTAATCTCGGGCTCCACCCAGCACCCTGCTTTGTTCATGATTCCTATGAAAGTTCTTTGTACTATCAACACAATTACACATGTGTTATTCACATGTGTAAAATTCTGCTGGCTTTCTTTTTTATATTACGTATTTTTAAAAGATTTATTAATTTATTTAGAGACAAAGCCCCACTATGTATTCTGGCCAGCCTGGAAATTGTTAGGTAGAACAGGCTGGCCTTGAACCCACAGAAATTCACCTGTTTGACTAGTTTTGGATTAAAGATGTATGTCACTACAGCTGGCTAAGAGATATGTTTTGTTTTTAACTATGTGTGTCCATGTGTGTCAGTGTAGAAATACGAGCACATGAATTCGAGCGCCTGTAGAGGGAAGCACCTCTCCCTGGATTTGGCATTCTAGGTGGGGTGAGCCACCTGACTTTGGTCCTCTGTGAGAACAGTCTATGTTCCTCCCGGCCGAGCTCCCCTCCTGCTGCTGACCCTCAGGGTCGCTATCACACCAACACTGCTTCCGGCCCACACGCTCTGGAGGACTTTGCATCTCTTTGTATTTCTCTGATCTTTGGTGCTTCTCTCCTTGTGTGGGTTGTACTAGCGGTGGCTGTTTAGATATGTAACATCCCCACAAAGTCATTTGTTTGAACACTTGTTTCCTAGCTGGTGACACTGTCTTGGAAGGGGGACCATGTTGGAGGAGGTGGATCACTGGGGTGGTGGGCCTTGAGGTTTGACAGCTTGACCTACTTACTGTCTACTCTCTGCTTTCTGACTGTCGATGTCACGTGACCAGATGCCCCAAGATTCTGCCACCATTCTCTTCCCTGCCATGGCAGACTTTATTCCTTTAACTATAAACTGAAGGATTCCCTTCTTTTCTGTTTTGGGGATAGAGCCCATTAATGGTCTTGAAGGTAGGCACAGCAGCAGGAGTCATAAGCTGGGAGATCACATTTCAACCACACAGGAATGTGTGTGTGAGAGAGAGAGGAGAGAGAGAGAGAGAGAGAGAGAGAGAGAGAGAGAGAGAAAAGATGAGAGAGAGAGAGAGGAGAGAGGGGGAGAGAGGGGGGAGAGAGAAAAGAGAGAGAGGAGAGAGAAATGAGAGAGGAGAGAAAGAGAGGAGAGAGAGGAGAGAGAGAGAGAGAGAGAGAGAGAGAGAGAGAGGAAATAAGGTATCTTAATTAGGGTTTTATTGCTGTGAACAGACACTACGGCCAAGGCAACTCTTATAAAGGCAAACGTTTGATTGGGGTTGGCTTACAGGTTCAGAGGTTTAGTCCATTACCATTATGCCAGGAAGCACGGCAGTGCACAGGCAGACATGGAGCTGGAGGAGCTGAGAGTTCTACATCTTGATCTGTAGGAAGCAAGGAGGAGACTAGATTCCACACTGGGCGGGGCTTGAGCAAAGGGGACCTTGAAGCCCACCCACACAGTGACGCACTTCCTCTAACACGGCCATTTGTACTCCAAGGAGGCCACACCTTCTAACAGCGCCACTCCCTATGGACCAAGTGTTCAAACACATGAACCTGTGGAGGCCAAAGTTATTCAAACCACCGTGTTCCTCCTCTCCCTGGCCCCATAGGCTTGTAGCATAACATAATGCAAGATGCTTCTAGTTTAAGTTCAAAAGTCCCCACATTCTATCACAGTCGCAACAAGGTTTAAAAGTCCAAAGTATTGTCTAAGATTTATGCAATCTCTTAACTATAATCCCCCATAAAATCAAAATTACAAAGCAGATCACATCCATCCAATATATCATGACATTACTATTCCAGACCATAAGGAAGGGAGCACAGTGAGGAAATACTGGACCAAAGCAAGACTGAAAACCAGCAGGGCAATCTCCAAACTCTGCATTTCCTCAGCTCTCCAACTCTTTCAGCTTTGTTGACTATAGCACACTTCTTTCTCATGGGCTGTTTCCACCCCCTGGTTAGCAACTTTCTTCAGCAGATATCCCACGGCTCCAGCATCTCCAACCTCCAGGGATCTCCAAGACAATCATAGCTTCACACAATGGCTTTTCTAGGCCTCCATTGAGGACACTATAACACATTCCTGGCCTCATTGGTTTTCCTTAGTCACAGAGGGAAATTCCATCCTTGACTCTAAAGCTAGAACCACATGTCCGAAGTTGCTTGCTGGGCTGGAACATGGCCCCATTATTCAATTCCATCTTCACTAGCTTTATGTGTTCAATGGTTTCCTTCACCGCCTAAGCTTGGATGTTCTGAAATTTGCTTTGTAGACCAGGCTGGCCTTGAACTCAGAGATCTGCATACCTCTGTCTCTTGAATGCTCAGATTAAAGTATATACCACCAGGTCTGGACCTAAACTTTTCTTTAATTCCTACTCATGGTTATAAGTATGGCCACTATGCTTCAAAATCTGGATTAAAGGCATTTGTCAATCTGAATCAAATGCGTGTGTCATCACATTTCAAGATCCTCATCAAAATCCTATGTCTTCCAGCCTCGAGATCCTGGTCAAAGGCATCTTGCATTCCTGCCTCAAGGTCCGGATTTGGCGTGTTCTCTATTTCTGAACTGTAGTTCACTCCAGATATAGTCAAGTTGACACTGGAGAATAACCATCACATATGGCGAGGCTATAAACCCTCAAAGTTCACTCCCCAGTGACATACTTACTCCAGAAAGGCTCTTAATCCTAAATTTTCCACAACCTCCCAAACAAGGCCATCAACTGAGACCAACTGTTCAAACTCGTGAGCCTGTGGGGCATATTTCTCATTCAAACCGTCACATTCAGCTCCTCGGCCCTCATAGAAGCCATTTCATTACACAAAAAAGCATTTAGTTCAACTTCAAAAGTCCCATAGTCTTTAACCATCTCAACAGTATTCAAACGTCTAAAACCTCTTCTGAGACTCAAGGCAATTTCTTAATTGTGACTCCTTATTTAAAACAACAACAACAACAACAACAACAACAAAATAATCTACTTCCAATATACATCCTTACATAATATACATTACCTACTTTCTGAAAGGAGGGATGTGGACCTAGTGAAGAAAGATTGGACCAAAGTAAGATCAAGATCCAGGAGAGTAAACTCCAAATCCCATAGTTCTGTGTCTGGTATGGTGGGGGTTCCATTTCAAAGGGTTTACATGACTCTACTCCTCTAGTTTTTCTGCCTGCAACATACATTTCTTTCTTGGACTTGCTCCTCTCCCTGTGTGTAGCTGCTCTTGACTGATGTCTCATGACTCCGGCATCTCCAACAGCTGGGGTCTCCATGACAACCCATGCTTCATATGTATACAGTGTCCTCTCACAACCTATTTGCAGGGATTTCAGCCCTACCACCAACTGCGTGGCCTCAGCAGCCCTCCGAGATGGCAGAAGAACCCACAGCTCCTTCACTCTTATCTCTTTTATACCTGTAAGGCCAGTACTTTGTGGATGGCATGGCTGAGTTCAGTTGCCAGCTTAAGGTGGACCCTTACCTCCTGAAACCACCTTAGCAGCAAATATTGCATACTTTCTAGGAGCAGAAAGCCCTCTAGGCTCTTGCACAAGTTGGCCTACCTGAGTGGGGTCTTGTCCCGAGGGCATCTTTCCTATCTTTCCTACGCAGAGCAGGAAGTTGAAGTTTTTGTTTTTGTTTTGTTTTGTGGCACTAATCCATCTTCACAGTTATGGCCTCTTATTTAGAGCACACCTCTGCTGGACATTAAGCTTCCTAGTACTCTTTTATTCTCCAAACTACAGGTTTTATTTCCTTCTGGCCTGCTTGTTGCTCTTTTTCATTGTAAAAGTGTATAAGAGTAATGAGTAACAACCTTTCCACGGACTCAGTGTTATGCTGTCTTGGAATTCCCTCTACCCAAGATGCTAGCTTATTGCCTTTTAATTTAGCTTCAGGCAAGCTCTCAGGGCGTGGGCAGAATAAAGTCAGATGTGTTGCCAAAATATCATGCGAATGATTCCTAGCCCAGCTGCTAACTGAGTCTTTGTTCCCCTGCCCCACAGAGCCCTGCTGAGCTGGACCCCCACCCTCCAAATTGCTCTCAGCACTACTGTCTCCTGGTTTTCTAATAGAACAACCCGTTTAGCTCTGCTTACAGCATTTAACCACTTTGTAGTTCAGAGGGCCAGAATCATCAATATCCCTCCCAACCCAACACAGCCGGGTTCTTTACTGCACCAGCACCACGTTCTCTCACCAACTTCAGGTACTTTTTTGTGGTAAAATACTGCGACCAAAATAAAGAGTTTCTATAAAAGAAAGAGTGTATTTTGGCTTCCACTTCCTGAGGGAGAGTCCATAATGTCAGGGAAGGTGTGGGGATGGACAGCAGGAAGATCATGTTTCCTGTGTACACAGAGATCAGACTGCGAGAGACAGAGGTGGAGCACAGCCACAAACTCTCCGTGCCTGCACCAGTGCGCCAGTGCCCTACAAACTCTCCATGCCTGCACCAGTGCCCAGTGCCCTACAAACTCTCCGCGCCTGCACCAGTGCCCAGTGCCCTACAAACTCTCCTCGCCTGCACCAGTGCCCAGTGCCCTACAAACTCTCCGCGCCTGCACCAGTGCCCAGTGCCCTACAAACTCTCCGCGCCTGCACCAGTGCCCAGTGCCCTACAAACTCTCCGCGCCTGCACCAGTGCCCAGTGCCCTACAAACTCTCCGCGCCTGCACCAGTGCCCAGTGCCCTACAAACTCTCCCTACAAACTCTCCGCGCCTGCACCAGTGCCCAGTGCCCTACTTCCTCCAGCAAGGCTGCATGTTCTACTGGCTCCGCGCCCTTTCCAACAGGGCTGCCAACTGAGACCACCCTCTGAAGCTGCTGCTTGTCAGGCGTTTGGTCACTGTCTTAGTTAGGATCTTATTGTTCTGAAGAGACAGCATGACCACAGCAGCTCTTGTAATATTATATTATATTATATTATATTATATTATATTATATTATATTATATTATTATATTATATATTATAATATTATAATACTCTTATAACTCTTAAAATATTTAATTGGGGCTGGCTTGCTGTTTCAGAGGTTTAGTCCCTTATCATCATGGTGGGAAACAAAGTGGCGTTCAGGCAGGCATGGTGCTGGAGAAGGGGTGGGGAGTTCTACATCTTCATCCACAGGCAGCAGGGGGAGACTGTGCACCACACTGGGCATGGCTTGAGCAGGAGATTTCAAAGGATGCTCCCTCAAGGACACACGTCCTCCAGTAAGGCCATACCTATTCAAACAAGGCCACCACTCCTACTAGAATCACTCCCTGTGGCCAGGCATTCAAACTGGGGTCTGTGGGAACCATACCTGTCTGACTACCACAGTCACAGAAGAGAAACATAATTAATGCACAGGGCTTCCATGTGTCCCCCTCACCTCTAAGTCACTCCCTGGGGCTTGGTGTCCACTGTTGCCTTTGTGGGGAATCTCTCTCCCCATTTTTTTGGGGTGCAGCAACGTCTCTTCCATATGTATGTGTCAGATTCTGTCCTCAAAACGCCTTTCTTACCAACCAGTCAATGCATCTCTCAGATTTTATCAACTCATCTTATTTTTTGCACTAAACATTTTGTATCTTTAAATTTTAAGTTAATTAATTTATTGTGTGTGCTTGAGTGTACATGCACACATCGGGTGCAAGTGGAGGTCAGAAGACAACTCATAAAAGCTGTTCTCTCCTTCCACCATGTGGTCCTGGGATTCAACTCAGATCCCAGGCTTGGTCTTAACCGTTACCAGCTGAGTCATCTTTTCAGCCAACTTTTTGTTTGTTTGTTCTTTTTTCTGAGACAGGGTTTCTCTGTGTAGCCCTAGCCATCCTGGTACTCTCTTTGTTGTCCAGGCTGGCCTTAAACTCAGAGATCTGTCTGTCTTTGCCTCTTGTGCTGTGCTGGGCTTAAAGGTATGCGCCCCACAGCCTAGTTCCCTTTTAGTCAACTGTTTGTAATTTTTGATTGCAAGTAGGATCTGTGAGGACAGAGTTCTCACTACCTCTTCAATACAGGATGTTGTAGCTCCTCAACACACATTGGTTCAGTGAGTGACTACATAGTGCAAGGTATCCATGTCAGTGTGTCAAGATAGCAGAGAAGAGCAGCTTAGGAAGGACACACCTGTTCACATTTTCAGAAGTTTTCACTCCATGCAGGCAGGAAGGGTGTAACAGAATAGAATAGCTTTCATGTGGTGACCAGGAAGCACAGACAGGAAGAGAGAGACCCTTCAGAGACACAACTTCCTCCAACTAGGCTCCGCCTTCCACAGTAGCTACCACTCCCTAACAAGCTATTGATTAAGTGATTTCTGTGACTATACTCAGTCCCCCCCCACACCCCCCAGCAGAAGCATGCCAATCAACTTTCTGTAGCTGTGGGGAGAAATGCATGAGACAACCAATGTACGGAGAACTGCCAGCTTATTTATATATTTTCAAATCCTATTAATATGGGCTCTTAAATGCTTTGACCTCCCCTCTAGCCCACCACCCACCAGAGGCAGTGGAAAAGAAAGTTTATTAGGACACCGGGGAAGTGTACCTGCTTAGAAATTGTTCTTTGGAGCAAATCCCATCTGTGTTGTCAGGGAGTCAGCAGTTCAGTTCACAGACATCAGCAGCGGCAGCTCCATCCACTCACGAGCACTTCATGGCTACACCAGCAGTCCAGTTCCGTAGCGTCGGGGCAGCAGACACGAGTCAGCAGCGGTGGCACGACCCAGCAGAGACAGCCAGGCCTCAGCCGGATTGGGATGAGTCAGCAGGAGCGACCAGGACCAGCAGGGATGCCAGGAGAAGTTCTCCGCTGTGCCCCTCTTAACGAAATGAAGATCAACGAAGACGTGAGACCCAGAAGTGCTGCAGAGCAAGTCCCCCCCCCCCCCCCCCGCAGCCTGTCGCTGGTTGGGAAGTCCTATTTATACTTCTTCAAACATCGTGTGTCCTCCCATGGGTCTTGCCTTAGCACGTGAGTTTGTCTTAGCAAAACTCCACGTGAGACGTGAGTCTGCCTCGGTTGCCATCACTGCCAATCAGCCTGCGTCTGCAGAAATGGCAGGGAGCGCCAGCACATCATAAGGTTTATTATTATTATTATTATTATTATTATTATTATTATTATTATTCAATTCTCTCTACATAGCTATGACAAACAGAGCTCAGTTATGTAACACATGCTTGTTGTTAGTGAAGCATCCTTCCTCACGTGTCCTTCACATGTCTGCCTTAGGGAAACATCGTCTCCCTGTGTCTGCTTCAGGGAAACACTCCTTCTCATGTCCGCCCCAGCCAAACACCACCTGACACAACCAACTTTCCTAAGAAACCATACATTTGCCCTTCAGAGAAGAGACTGATTTTGCCTTACATTCCAATCAGAACCCATGATTGGTTGGCCCTCTTGCTTTGGGTGTGAGTGGGAAGGTGTCCTCGTAGGAATATATGGTTAAGAAGGCCTGCTCACTGCATGCAGTTGTGTGGAAGTAAAATGGACCTGGGAAGGTTGTGGTCTCAGCCCCCTTGAGGGAACTCGCCCAGTGCGTTGATTTATTCTCATGATGCCTCACCCCTTAAAGACCCCTCGCAGCAGACTAACAGCAGCAAAAGCTGGAGACAACGCCTTCACCACTGTGACCTGAGGGACAGTTCAGGTCCAAACTATAGCAGGAGGACAATTCCTTCCTTCCTTCCTTCCTTCCTTCCTTCCTTCCTTCCTTCCTTCCTTCCTTCCTTTCTTCCTTCCTCCCCTCCTTCCTTCATTACAATTTTATTTATTTATTTATTTATTTATTTATTTATTTATTTATTGTTTTTTTGGATTTGGTTTTTTTGAGACAGGGTTTCTCTGTATAGCCCTGGCTGTCCTGAAACTCACTCTGTAGACCAGGCTGGCCTTGAACTCAGAAATCTGCCTGCCTCTGCCTCCCAGAGTGCTGGAATTACAGGCGTGCACCACCACCGCCCGGCTTACAGTTTTATTTTTATATCTGTATGTGTGTCTCTATGCTGCACGTGTGCAGGTGTCCACGGAAGGCAGAAGAAGGATCCGATTCCCTAGTACTAGAGGCGCCTGCAGCTGTGCGCCACCTGCTGTGGGTTCTGGAAGCTGAACCTGGGAACTCCGAGATAGCCGAGATAGCCGTAGGCACTGTCAGCCACTGATCTGTGGCAGCAGTGGCCCTGCTCTCTGGTGTCAGCAGCATGTGCGCTACCTGCCCCAGTGCTCTGGATTCTCAAATAAAAGACACACACACACACACACACACACACACACACACACACACACACACAAGCTTTCTATTTTAATATGCCTTAGCTCAATGGCTGCACCACTCCCAAACTTTCACGTTGCTAGTACGTCCGACACTCCTGAATTATTACTAAAATCTATATTCTGTCCTTGCTACCCTGGACCCAGTCCTGCAGCCCTTCTGGGCCCCGATACCCGACTCTTCCCCTTCCTCAGTGCCTTCCTTGCCTGCGAACCCTAAAGTCCCGCCTCTGTCTCCCTTCCTAGCCATTAGCCGCTGGCAACTTTATTTACTAATCAAAGCCCACTGGGGCGGAGGGAACAGGGACCCTCAGAATTTTACACAAAGACGCATGGATACAGGTTCCTGTGTAATTTTGGGAGCCGAATTAACATAAGCAGATTAGAACTAATCAATCCACAACACTGATTGATCTTTTCAGCTCCTGAAGACAGTTTCTTGGAGTCAGCATTTTTTTAAAACTTACCCCTCCCCCACCATATTAATATAGGTTTGATGCATGTCTGTAGTGCCAGCTCTTGGGAGATAAAGGCAGGAGGATCAGAAGTTCAAGGTCATACTGATCTACACAGTGAGTTTGAGGCCAATCTGGGCTACATGAGACCTCATCTCAAAGAACCCCTGAAGTCAGACCAACCAAGCAACACCTCCTGCCTGCAGGTGGGGCTGGAGAGATGGCTTCGGGGTTCAGAGTGCTTGCTGCCTTTGCAGGGGACCTGGGTTCGGTTCCCAGCATCTGCAGAGTGGACTGCAACCATCCTTAACTCAGTTCTAGGTGATCCCACATCCTCTTCAGTTCTAGGTGATCCCACATCCTCTTCAGTTCTAGGTGATCCCACATCCTCTTCAGTTCTAGGTGATCCCACATCCTCTTCAGTTCTAGGTGATCCCACATCCTCTTCAGTTCTAGGTGAACCCACATCCTCTTCAGTTCTAGGCGATCCCACATCCTCTTCAGTTCTAGGCGATCCCACATCCTCTTCAGTTCTAGGTGATCCCACATCCTCTTCTGGCTTCCACGGGCACCAGGCAAACACAGTGCAATACACACACTCATACACTACACACGTAAATGCTCACACCACACGCATAAAACTCCACTAGATGGATATGCACCGTACTAAACATAACTTGAAGAACATACATCCATAAAACCATCTATCATTGGCAATACCACCAACACATCAGTCGCCTGTAAAGGTGTCTTCCTGTCTCATCTGCTTATTTATCATTATAATTATCATCACAATGAACATTATTTCATGGTAAGAACACTTAATCTCTTAATACGTTTTAAAACACTCGCTGTGAGATCAAGAATGGTAGTTACTCCTAGGTGTAACTGAAACCTGGTTCCAGCAGGGCCACCTTTTTTTTTTTTTTTTTTAAGATTTATTTATTTTATTATATTTAAGTACATTGTAGCTGTCTTTGGACACTCCAGAAGAGGGAGTCAGATCTCATTACAGATGGTTGTGAGCCACCATGTGGTTGCTGGGATTTGAACTCAGGACCTTCAGAAGAGCAGTCAGAGCTCTTAACCACGGAGCCATCTCTCCAGCCCGCAGGGGTACCTTTTGTTTCTTTGCATCTTCTCCCTGCACTGTAGGAGATCCCGAGGGAAGAACACAGGTTTTGTGTAGCCTGAGACCTATGCAGTTTGGAGATCTTTAAGTTAAAAGCGTGCAGATTATAAAGGTCCAGCTAAGCAGCAGACTTTGGAAGTGTGGGTCTCGGAAGCTCAGGCTTCATTTGCTTCAGGAAAAAGCCACCTTCGGTTCGTCGCATGCCTGTCGAGCGAATGCGTGAGTCAAAGGTGGGTTTTAAATGTCTGACTTCGCTCGTTTTATTTTTGGTGGCCCGGGAGCACGAGGAGAGCGACAGGGGTAAGACAAGATGATCTGCCCTATTGTGATTTTGCACATAATTAGGACTTAAAAATTCTCCAGCTTAAGGCTGATGCTACCTTAGGTTTGCAGCTAATGGGGATAAGAATAATTGGGTATGGTGGTGTGCCTCCAGCGTTAGACAGCGGTTGTGTGGGCTTTTCGCTTTCTGTTCTCCACATTTGGAGTCAGTAGAACATTCCCTTCCTTTCAGAGATTCATCCCCTGGCTCCTCCATCTTTCTGACTCAGGCAGACAGATCCAGGTTTCGGGGGAGGGTGTAAGGTCTGTCCACCCCCAGATCTGGGCATCCAACTGAGTGTCTCCTTCCTCCTCACTGCGCTGTGAGAGTTGCCATGAGGAACACTCGATAACTATCCCTCCACCTATCTGCCCCTCACCCACTGAGGGGAGGCCAGCCATCATCTCCATGTTAGGGATGGAATATGGAGTCCTAGCTGTATTTTTAGGTGGGGGCTGTACCCATCACACACAACCCTGGGTCCCTCTGTGGCTCAGGCCTGAAATTGGGGTTTGCTCCTAAGACCTCTATGATCAGTCAAGACTGCTCTGTGGATGGAGGGTGATTTCTTTGGCCAAAAGCCAACCAATTAGAGATGTGCATCCCGCCCACAGATGCCTTCTGGCAACACTGAAACAAGCGTCTGACTGTGCACGGAAGGATGACAATGCCAGCATGCAAAATTAGAGCAGGCTGCTCGCTGAGTTGTCCTCGTCGACCTGTGTCCACATCTGCGAGCCTGGGCAGGGTTGTCTTGGAGCCCCTCTTCTCTCAGTGGGCATGGTAGGTGAGGCATGCGCTGAGAGGCCAGTGTAAAAGGCCCAGGGATGTACAGAAGCAATTCGCAGGGCACGGTGTCAAGGTTCCTGCTGTACAGGACAGACAACGTGGGTGCCACCCTGGAACAGTGGGGGAAAGAGGGGCCAATTTCTCCAGGCTGCTCTCACCTCCTCACATGTGCCTTGACACGTGTGCACTCCCCATCCCCACAGATCTCTCTCTCTCTCTCTCTCTCTCTCTCTCTCTCTCTCTCTCTCTCTCACACACACACACACACACACACACACACTCACATACACATCTCACACATATACTCACACACACACACTCACACACTCACATACACACATACTCACACATACACTCACACACACACTCACACACACATCTCACACGCACACACACACACTCACACACACATCTCACATACTCACACACTCACACACTCTGCTAATTAGTAAAATAAAAAATTAGGAAAAAAAGATAATTTCCAGTCAGTCAGTCAAGATCTCCCTCCTCCCTGGGATGGTACAGAAGATGCTGGAAGTTAAATACTAAACTCCTGCGTCATCTCAAGGAGGAGAATGTGACATCAGAGCTGAAGGTGGCTCCTGGCACACACCAGAGAGAGTTATTTATGTGACTTTCAGTTTTTCAGAGAAGCTCGTTTCAGCACAAGGAGGGGAAAGCTCAGTGCTCCAGGGGCCACCGGAGCACATGGGCAGTGGCCTCCGCTGGCCCTACAGAAACGGTCCCTTCATTCTACAGACCAGGTCCAGAGCCTCAAGGATGCTAAGAAGCAACCTCCTGCTGAGCAATGCCCAGGGCTTGAGATGCTGACTTTCTTGCCTTGGATACACAGGATGGAAGGAGCAGAGAGGCAGGAGGAATGCACAACATGCTGAATTATTTGTAGACAAAGCTATGCACTCAGAAACACATCTGCAAAGCAGATGTGTGACCAAGCTAAATGTCACAGGGAGACGAAGGAAAGTCCCAGGAAGTGTTGGACTTGTCGTGGTGTCAGCTTCCAAGCTGGAGGCTCAAAGGGAACTTGTGTTTTATTTTTTCTCATGTGCTTGTCTATGTGTGTATGCAGTTGTATGTATATGTGCAGATGCACATATGTGAGTGTGAATGTAGAGGCCAGAGGACATGTTTTGAGAAACCTTTTCTGAGGAAGGGTCTCTCATCGGGCTGGATCTTAACAATTAGGTTTGTCTTAGGGTTTCCATTGCTGCGAAGAGACATTATAACTTTTATAAAGGACAACATTTAATTAGGCTTCCGGTTCAGAGGTTCAGTCCATTATCATCATGGCAGGAAGCCTGGCATCATGCAGGCAGGCATGGTGCTGGAGAGTTCTACATCTTGAGCCTAAGGTAGCCAGGAGGTGTCTCTCTTCTGCAGGCAGCCAGAAGGAGGGTCTCTTCCACACTGGGCGGAGCTTGAGCATAGGATCTCAAAGCTCACCCCACAGTGACACACTTCCTCCAACAAGGCCACACCTATTCCAACAAGGACAAGCCTCCTAATAGTGTCACTCCCTGTGGGCCAAGCATTCAAAAAGAGTCTATGGGAGCACTTGTATTCTTCAAACCACTACAAGGCTGGACTGAGTGTCTAAGGAGCAGCAGGGATCCTCCTGCTTCCCCGGTGTTGGTTTTACAAGTCTGTGCCACTGGACTTGGTATATTTATGTGCATTCTAGGGACTGATGTCAGGTCCTCGTACTTACAAGTAAGCACATGCTTACTGGGTGAGCAGCTCACTAGCCCAGGCTTGGCATCTTGAGTCTGACATTTCCTTACCGTGCACTTAGGACAAATCAAGGAAATCCACACACCTTCAGCCTCTTTGTGAAAGGAGAGATGAGCTAGCACTATCTGGTTTGCAGAGCTGTGGTGAGGACGCTCGAGGCAAATCATGAGCTTTTAACTTCCCGCTGTTACCGAGTGGGATGCTGGGTGAGGGATTCTGGATCAGTGGATCAAGGAGATGCCTTGTCAGGGATTCCGTCCTGGAACTGTGGCATCCTAGGGGCGTCAGGCTGGCATTGCCACTGGCTTTTCTGTGGTCAAGTTCAGCTCTCAGGTACCTTGGTGTTTGTTTATTTTTAGCAGGGGACTATTATGGCGAAGGAAGAGAAGAGCTATTAATGAACACATTATTCAATAATGGAAGATAATAGGCAGCCACTCTAATTGCATTATGCACCTGCCACTTGAAGTTTGTGCTGGGATTCAAGCTCAGAGCTTGAACTATTTCTAAGTGGGAGCCCAGGTTTGCCAGTACAAGGAGGTGCGCCTTATGTGTGTAGGGGGGACATCTTCCTACAGGAGGAAATGTTTTCCTCACTGAAGACCAGTAAGGACTTCAGGATCCTGAATTCTGCATGGGTGCAGAGGGACAGCTAGTTTCCTCTTGAGGGAAGAAAGGCTTTCACAAAGCATTTCCTAGTCGTGGAAAAGGACAAGCTGGGAGCGGAAGTCTTTCCTCGCACTTTGAAGTCCTAAGCTATTCTTCCCTTCCTCCATCTGACACCCTTAGCAACTCCGAGATGTGACCATTATGTCACTGACAAGAAGGCTGAGGCCAGAGAGGCGGAGTGACAGGTCCTAAAGCTGGGCGGTGGTGGCACACACCTGTAATCCCAGCACTCTGGGAGGCAGAGGCAGGCGGATTTCTGAGTTCGAGGCCAGCCTGGTCTACAGAGTGAGTTCCAGGACAGCCAGGGCGGAAAAAACCAAATCAAAAAAATAAAAAAAAATAAAAAAAAAAAAAAAAAAGAAAGAAAGAAAGAAAGAAAGGAGGAGGGGTTCAGAGTAAGTGGGAGGAGCTAGCCAGAGTCTAACCCAGGGCACTGATGGAAGCCTTCACCCTGACTTTTACAGCCCTATTCTCCTCACTCTAGCTCTCCCCCACCCCCATTCTCAGCCTCACCTCACCCTTGACCTAACCTTTGCCCTCATCAGAACCTTAAATGTAATCTTGCTTCTAGCCCAAATCCTTAGCACAGTTCCCAGCCCTAATTCTCACCCAGATTTGAATCCTGCTCCTACCCTTAACCATACCTAACCGTGATTCTAGCCCCAGTTCTTACCTGGACCCTAACTTCAGTCACAGCCTGAACTTTAGCCCTGCCTGACCCTCCATCCTCACCCTCAGTCTAATCCAAATCTTACTGCTTATCCCGATTCTCACCCCGCCCTGATCCTAACCCTAACTAAGCTTAGCCCTAACCTTAACACAAACCCTGATGGTAACTCTGTTCCCAACCCTGACCCGTAGAGACACCTTAGATGTCTGACCAGGGAAAGGCCAGGCGAGTGTCTTGAACAGTCCTTTCTTAACAGCTTGAAGCTCGAGATGAAGCTTTAGGACCTGGCCTGTGGTTATTGTAACCTAACTTTGCTTCAAGATGTCCTACTGATTCTGAGGCCATTTCTTCCCGTGTGGAGCAGCAGGGCCAGTAGTCAGTGTCCAGCCGTTACCCTCTGGACGGGTGCTGTTTCTGTTTGGGATCGGCTACACCCTCATGTTTACAGTCATCAGTTATTTACGGCTCACAAGGCCAGCTTTCCAATTAGGGTAGTGATTTAGTTTTACAACAAACACATTTAAACTCTTTCAGAGTGTGTAGATCTGAAAAATTCTTAAATACACATTAGAGGTGGTGGCAGGCGTAATAACAATAATCGCAAAGGTTTATTGAGTGCTTATGTGGGCCGATTGTGATTCTAAGCACTTTCTATTCATCTGCTTCTTTTAATCCTCACAAGCATTAAAGCTGGGTCTGTCGTTCGTCCGTCCCACGTTACAATGGAGCAAATGGAGGCTCAGAGGCCCCAGTATCTCGTTTGGGCTGCAGGACTGGTCAGTGAGAGTCAGGACTGGAATCTAGATCCCTGACTTGACCCCATGTTCCAAATGCTTCTGCTCACAGGATGCAAATAAATGGTGTTGGTGTGATGTTTGCCTGGGTGTGTAGAATGATCACGTGCTCTGATTGCTGGGCTCTCTTGATTGAAGGGGTGTCATGTATCTTGCATGGAGGGAGACCCTCAAGTTCCAGGCCAGTGGTTACCAGAGATGATTCTAGTAACGTCTGAAGTCTTTCCCAGTCTCCTCTGAGGTTGGCTTACTGCATAAGGCAGCAACACCCGCCAAGCATATGCAACCAACCTAGGCATGGCAGCTCTGTAGGGACTGTGAAGAGTAAATAGACACATCTTCTAACCACACACATAACATCCAGACATTTCTGCTTCAAAATAACAGGGTAAGTGCCTGTTCGGTGTGAATGTAACTAACAGTGACACTTGCCTTCTCCACATAAATAACAGAGAGAAAATGTCCCACATCTCTATCTATAGCAGAACAGTGTCATGTACAGAAATATCATATCTTGGCACACTGACATATATCATATATCAGAGTAGAGGAGGCTCTGTCAGGGTAGCCGACATAGTCATGATAAAGATGATGACAGTTAAGATGTAATGATGACGGAAGATGTTGATAGTGATGATGATGACGGTGGTGGCGGTGGTGGTGGCGGTGGTGACAATAGTGGAGGAAATATTGACAAGACTGGCTGTCCTGCAAATCATCACTTCATTTCACCACTGTGCTCCTCACTGCTTTGCGTGCTCTGTTTTTTTTTTTTTTGGGGGGGGGGCAGGGTCTTGCTATGCAGTCTTGGTTTGCTTGGAACTCGCTATGTAGAACAGGTTGGTCTTGAACTCACGGCAATCCTTCTACCTCTGTGTCAAGTGTTAGGATTACCGACGTGTGCCACCGTTTAACTGTGTGACATTCTGGTGGGGCAGGGTTATCAACTGCCATCTCCATTTTGCACATGAGGAAGCGAGGCACATAAAGCTTCTATAATCAATATCCACAGGAGGAGAGGAGGTGGGATTTCTAATTCGGGCATCACATCTGTACAGGAGTCCCGTTCACCCCACCGGTGGAGCAGATTAGAATTGATGCCAGGAAAGTCACGGCATCCACACCTGTACCGATGGCATTGCTTTCAGTGACTCTCGGGAAGCCTTGTCTCCCCACCTGCGACGTCTTGATGATATCTGCATGCGCTGCCAGCTGGGTGACAAGCAGTGCGGCCGCCTGATGTGCATTTCTGCTCCCCCTTAGGCCTTCTTGGCCACCGAAGTTCTTCCTTTCCTCAGGGACCACTTGCAGGCGTGGACGGATGCCCCTGTGTCTGGTGCCCAGAGAGAAGGATGCACGCCTTCTTGTACCTCACAGAGCATGACGTGCAGAGAAGGGCGGCTGAGCTGCCTGTCAGGCTGGTCTGGATGCCTCCCCGCTCAGCGGTTGCTGTGCCTCCCCTCATTTCCTTCCCTCATCGGAATTCAGTGAGCGAAGGCAATATTTATGGGAATAACCTTGAGCCTACTCGCACATGTATTTGTAGCGTTCGACACTTTATTATTAGCAACAGATTACTTGGTGATACACCTCACAATTGTTTGCAATGCACTACACCTTGCCAGAAGCCTGCTGTCGGAACATGGCTAGGGAAAGACATGGAGCCAGCGAGGGGAGGGGGGAGGGGAGAGGAGAGAGGAGAGTGGTGGAAGAGGAGCAAGGGGAGAGAGGGAGAGGGGGAGGGGAGGAGTCTCTTCCTTCTTTCATGAGGTCACATCCTGGACCCGCCAACCGGCATCTAGAGCAGTGCTTCTCAGCCTTCCTAATGCTGCAGTCCTTTGTTTGTTTGTTTGAGACAGGGTTTCTCTGTGTAGCCCTGGCTGTCCTGGAACTCACTCTGTCGACCAGGCTGGCCTTGAACTGAGAAATCTGCCTGCCTCTGCCTCCCAAGTGCTAGGATTAAAGGCATGCGCCACCAAATGTTAAATTCTATACCCCAATATCTGTTGCTCCAAGACAAGTGGATCCTCACGAATACCAGCTTTTGGTGTGTAAACCTTGTCTCCAAGTTATCCCTGGTTGGTTAATAACGATGCCTACAGCCTGAGCTGGGTAGAAGAAAGGGACAGGATGAAGGGCCCAGGGCGTGGATTCTCAGTCAGGGACCACGAGGAGAGGGAGAGGAGAGGAAGAAAGAAGAAGACGTCCTGGTGTGGGTGAATCGCGAGCGCAGGGCCACGAGGGAGGACCTGCTTATTGGAGTAGAAGTGGCCCAGGTGGCCTATGGCAAGTGGTGTCTCAGGGTTACTGACAGGGAAGTAGACCGAAGAGCAGAGGGTTGACATCTGGCCAGCTTTAGGGCTTTAAGGCTTATTACAAATACAAAAGTGTTGTATCTTTTATGGGGGAACTATATGGACTAAGTAGAGTAAAAACAAAAAACCCAAATAATATTTACCACAACAAAATATGTTTTCCGATGGTTTTAAGTGACCCCTGGGAAAGGGTCATTTGACCCCCAAAAGGCTTGTGAGCCATAGGTCAAAAACTGCTGCGCATTGACAGCTGAGTCCTTGGTTTGAGGGCTCTCGGGGCTTTCTTTCTGATGCCAGGAACACTTGGGCCTTTTCCCAGAAGGTGTCCCCAAGAGAGCACTCCTGGAACTCTAATCGCAAGAAAGCCTTTGACAGTTGTCAAGAGCCTTGGGACTTAGAGAGCCGTATGACACCTTTAGGCTCCGACTCGACTCCGTATAGCTTAGGTGTCCCCATGACGCCCCAAGACAAAAGAACTTAAGAAATAAGGGAAGACCGAGTCACTTCGGCTTATGGTCTCTGAGGGTTCAGCCCATGGTCACTTGGGTTCGTGCGATTGGGCAAAGCATCATGGTAGCATTAGCTTGTGTCAGAGGAAAGCTGTTTATACTGTGCATAGTAGGCTGAGGTGGGGGCAGCTCATATCATGGCGGACTGAGGCTGAGAGAGAATGCCTCACTGTGTGTCAGGAGGAAGCAGAGAAGAGGCTTCCTAGGGCAGTGCCATGGCAAGAGAGAGCCTGCAAGGACCAGAAACTTGTGTCCAGAGGTCCACTTCCTTCAACCAGGCCCTGCCTTTGGTGCGTGTTATGATCCCCTATACCCCAATAGTCTATTTAAAGCGTGAAATCTCCGATGGCTCAAACCACGGAGTAAGCCGTAAAACATTTGCTGTGCAAGCGTGAGGAGATAGTTTGGATCGCCAGCACCTGTGCGAGAAGCCAGGCTTGGAGGCAGAGACAGGAGGATCCTGGGAGGCCTGCTGGTCAACCATTACAGCCTGATAGGTGAGCTCCAGGTTCAGTGTGAGAGTCTGTTCCAGAAAACAAGACAGAGAGTGGCTAAGCCAGATCTGATGTCATCTTTTGACCTCTGTGTACATAGGCACATATTACACACATACATACACACACATACACAGGGGCACATGCACGTGCACAGAGACACATGCATATGGACATATAGACAGACAGACAGACAGACAGACAGAAAGACGCACACACACCTTAGCTCTATTGTGTGAACTTTGTCTAGTCACTTAACTTCTCTGGGCCTCAAAGCTCATTCACAAACACCACACTACTAATGAGGACTTTATCTGTGCGTCCTGTTGCGTTGTGTAAACTGCTGTATCCGCTCAGAGGAGGAAGGGAGGCCAAGCTCTGTGTGTACAGGGAGCAAAAATGAAACATCGCTTACAGACTCCCTTGGACAGTGCTCCCCCTCCCCGTGGGCAGGACTGAAGGAGTTGGAAGCCAGGAGTCTAGAGGCACAGGGTCACCACAAATTCTGTACCTCCGGAGTCCTTCCTAGCCGAAGTAGGGTCACCGGTGTGGAAACTATCCATGTCATCCTGGCATTCTTGAACAGCAAGTGCTGGGACTGCACTGTTTCCATGGTGACGGAGAAGCCGGTGTCAGCACTGAAGGTGGGAGGAGGCGGTGTGGAGAACACATTTAGCGTTTGATCTAGGGATCTTAGCCACAGGGAACAGGAGCCACGTGTGTGACGTGCGAAGTCCTTGCCCAGGGAGCATACGCCGGCTCTTCTGTCCTCAGCAGCTCCTGTGATGAGCACGGGTGCCCGTGTGCGTCGGAGTGTCTGAGGGTCTGTGTCTCTGTGTGTGAGCACGCAGTCATTTGCTTCTCTGTGTCCTTGCGTGTCTGTTTCTTCATGCCTGCACACATGTCTTTTTGCGTCCTCATGTGTCTTTGTGTACCTTTATATTTAAAATATTTATATAGTTTTAAACTCTATTATTATTGTCTGGTGAGTGTATGTAAGTGCATGTGCATTAGCATGTGGGAGAGTGTGCACTCGTGTGCCATGGCATGTGTGTGGAGGCTCAAGGAGAGCTTAGCGGAGTTAGTTTTCTCTTTCTACCTTTACATGGGTTCTGGGGACTGAACCGAGGTGTTCCAACGACTACAGCGAGTGCTGTACCCACTGAGCCGTCTTGCTGGTCCCTACGTGGATGTTTTAATGTCGTCCAACATTTGCCGAGCACTTAGCGTTTGTGCGTAAATGTGGTAACAGCTTCATCCAGACTGTCGTTTAATTTTCCCCGTTTACCAGGAGAAAACAGAGGCACAGGGGAGTTATTTGTCTGCAGAGCAAATAATTTGTTTAGAAGGCAAATTTACTCATTGGCTAATAAGTAAATGGTACAGCTTGGGCCATCTCTGCCGACTCTGTGCGGATGCCTGTATGTGTCCCTGTGTGTCTGTGTGTGTAAGTGTCTATATGTGTTACTGAGTCCCAGTGTTTCTATAGTGTAGTGGGAAAAGGTTAAAATACAGTACCGCCCTGCTGGGCCTCCTTCCAAGTATCTGGTAAATCATGACTCTTAAACTTGAGTAGTTAACCAAATATATTTATGTATATGAAACTCCCAATTACATAATGCCAAATTACAATGATAAAGTTTTATCGCAATATTTCTAACCTCTCAACACACCAGAAACACATCTGACGCCATCTGGATCTGCGCGAGTCTCCTCCTCCTCAGCTCGTGCTCCCTCGAGCAGCTCCCAGGCCCCCTCTCTCTCTGCCCCTTCTTCTCACTGCCTCTCTCTCTCTCTCTCTCTCTCTCTCTCTCTCTCTCTCTCTCTCTCTCTGCCCCTCCTTCTCACTGCCTCCTCTCTCTCTCTCTCTCTCTCTCTCTCTCTCTCTCTGCCCCTCCTTCTCTTAGCTCCGCCTCCTCCTCTCTCCCCTCCAATCACGGGCCTCTCACTGCCTCAATGTGAATGGATAGGAAATATCTTGCAACACTATAGGTCTCTGTATATGCCTGTGTGCTTCTGCCTCTGTGTGTATACATTACTAAATGTGCCCTGTGTGTCTTTGTGTCTCTGTATTTGTGCCTTTATGTGTTTCTGTGTTTGTGTGTAACAGTGTACATATGCTCATGTGCATTTGTGTGTGTGTGTGTGTGTGTGTGTGTGTGTACATGGGCATATGTATGCAAGTGCCATTATTGTATGTATATGCATAATGTGCATACACGTGTGCACGCCCATGGCCAAGCATCAGTCTCTATCCATATGTGCCAGTATATACGCTTCTGATTTGTAAACATACCACATGTGTGCTTCAGTTCTTCCTCGGACAGAGTCCCCCACTTCTGACTTAATTGTTTGAGAATGAGTCCATATTATATGAGATAAATCTTTACTCTAAAAAAATCAGGAATGTTTGGTGAGGGAAAAGAATTGATGGAGTTTCTAGAATCTCTTCAATGAAGTTATTAGGGTTGAATGTCCACTGAGTAAGCGGTGGTAACTGGGACAAAATTTAACCCATGTGTGTGCATGGTGTGTGTGTGTGTGTGTGTGTGTGTGTGCGTGGGTGTGCGTGGTGTGTGTGTGTGTGTGTGTGTGTGTGCATGGTGTGTGTGTGTATGGGTGTGTGTGTATGTGTGTGTGTATGCATGGTGTGTGTGTATGTGTGTGTGTGTGTGTATGCATGGTGTGTGTGTGTATGGGTGTGCGCGTGCATGCGTGTGCACCCGTGGAGGTCACAGCACAGCCTTGGATACTGGCCTTTGCCGTCTACCTTGCTTTGGGCAGGGTTTCGTGCTCCCACTGTGTGACCTTCCCAGGACTCTCCTGTTGAGCCTCCCTTCATCCTGTGGGAGCACCGAGATTGCAGAGTTATTCTGCCCATCTGGCTTGCCCTGGGTCCTGGGGATTTCAACCGAGATCTTTATGCGTGCATGGCAAGCATTGCGCCCACCAGGCTGTCTCCACAGTTGTCATACTGACGTGTAATTGCCACTGTAACAGTAGCCACTGTGTGCTCAATGCCCCACAGAGCACCCAGCACACACTGGGTCTACACCAATGTGGTCAGACTGTAAAACGGGATAGCTGAGGCTCAGGTCAGTGATGGGTAATTTACTGAAGTCATAGGAAGACAAATGTTGTAAAGTAGCAATAAAGTCAGAGACCCCAGAGCCACCCTCTGTCAGCCTCCATCCACGAGGGCTTGAAAGGGCCCAGTGGCAACTGTCAGCCGTTCACCCCAGTCATCAGTTAATAATCAGGGTGTAATTAAGGTGCCAGTGACCCTCCCTCCCGGGAACTGCTGGATGACCCGCAGAGAGGTGACCAGCAGGGAGTGACCGTGTGGTGACCGTGTGGTGTTGGTGACATTGACTGTCCTTTACACTTCAGGGCAGGTAGCAACATCCCTGTTCCCACCCACTAGATGTCGGTACAACCTCCAACCCTTCCAGCTGCAACAACAAAAGTGCCTGGAGATGTTGTCAAATACTCCCCCCAGGACAGCAGAGCCCCGAGGAGATCCACGGGGTTGCAGTGACTTCACTGTTCCATCAGGTCCCAGGCAGGTGACAGTGGGAGAGGGGAGTCAGCCACTTAGCTGTGATGAGTCATCTGGGACTGTTCCTGCAGATCCCACCACAGGGAACCGGACCTGCGAGGGCAAAAGCAAACCCTAGGGGTCCCTGTGAGTAATCCAGCGTGTGCAGAGGTGGCATGGGGAGGGAGAGGAGGAGGAGGGGGAGGAGGAGGAGGGGGAAGAGGAGGGGGAGGGACTTAGGAGGGCTTCTGGGGTTCTGGGTCTAAGATACCGCAGAGTCTCTGCCCTTTGAATTACTGATTCTCCTCACTGCTCTCACAAAATACCTGACAGAAGCAACCTAATAAAGAAAAGGAGACTTACTTTGGCTCACAGTTTGAGGATTTGGGGATACCACTGTCGCAGGATTTTTCCCAGTCTAATTACCTTAGTTCAGAGAAGGTCTGTGATTGGCCAGGGGAAAGGGGGCGGAGTTAAGAGAGAGAGAGAGAGAGAGAGAGAGAGAGAGAGAGAGAGAGAATGCCAGAGAAAAAGGGGAAGAACCATGGCCTCGATGTGAACCCGCGTGGCAATTAGCTAAGTTTTCACAAGGTTAGAAATGTTGGGATAAAGCTTTTATTATTATCAATTGGCTCCAAAATTATTGTATTGACATCTTGTAAACTGAAATATTATCGATACATAAATCCGATTGTTTAATTAAGCATTAAGAGTCTTGATTCTACAAAGTAATTAGGTGGTGATCATGGGGTGTGTAGGGCGTTGCATGGAAGCGGGAGGTATTCGGGACCCCTGCTGGAGAGATGGCCCGGTGGGGGCAGGAGAGCTGGAGGGTCGATTTTTAAAATATTTCCTGCAACTTATCACCGCCGTGGCAGCAGTAGCTTGAGATAGCCAGTGTCTGCAGCCAGTAAGCTGCTTTGATTTGCTCAGCCCAGGACCCCAGCTGGTGTCAAGCAGCACCCACAGTTAGCATCGGTTAACCAAATCTAGAAACTCTACCACAGACATGCCTAGATGTTTATTTCTCAGGAGACTCTACTCCTGCTGAGTTGATGAGCTAACCAGGACACGTTTACACTGGGTGGCATCCAGGCCAACCCGCTGGGCATGTGGTTAGCAAGACTCTCCAAGGGCTCTCCTCCCTCCCGGTTCCTTCCTAGACAGTCTGGCCTTGTGGGGTGCACTCAGGTTGGGTCTCATTGCCGTGACCAGATGCCTGACTGGAAGCACTTAAGGAAGAATGTTCATCTTCCGAGTTCCGCAGGCTGAGATGACGCAGAGGAGGGTGCAATGTCTGTCACACTGGATGGAGTCAGAAAGCCGGGCTGGGCTAGCAAAGCTCGCGGCCTTCCCCCGAGTGACACGCTAACTCCAGCAGGCTCCACCTCCTAAAGGCTTCACGACCCTACAAAATAGCACGAGCAGCAGGAACACACGGACCCGTGGGGGAGAGATCTTACATTCATCTTACATGACAGAAGGGCTGTTTGATAGCCACCCCACTTGGATAACCCCCAAGCTGGGTTGGGGTCCTTTTGTGATTTCATGGTCATCTCCCTGACCCCATACCTGTACCTTCCCGACATCATCCACTCCGTCAGTCCTGCCTGGCTACTTCTCAGATTCTGCTTCCAGCTTGTGTTCTGCCTCTTGACCATTGTTTTGCACTTCTAACAATTAGCATAGAGGTCTGACACATAGTAGGTGGCCATCTGCTCCTACATTGGCATGGACCTACTGTGTGCCGGGTGTTGTAAAGGGCACTGGGCACGCTGGGTGGTGATATGCCTCTACCTTCAGGGGTGTTTATTATACTGTCCCTGGTGTGACCGGAAGTGAGGTGCAGGTGACACAGCTCCACGGAGTTACTTCTCGGGTTGTGTGGTCTGTGAAATGGTGATCCCCTGGAGAAGAGCTCCGGGAAAGGCGGTTCAGGGCAGTGCAGAGCACCTGTACCCCGTCAGGTATAGTCCTCAGCTCATAGCAAATGACAGTCACAAGACATACCAGGCCTTTTCTGGTGCGTGTGTGTGTGTGTGTGTGTGTGTGTGTGTGTGTCCCCAGAGTCTGTCTTCTGGAATGAGTAGGAGAGTGTGATAGTCTAAGAAGGTCCTCAAGCAAAGAGATGGAGCTACTGAGTCAGGGGTGTTCATTATGCTAGTTGAATCCTCACAACTTTGCGATGCAGGCACTGAGATTTGTGTACCATTTTACAGACCCAGAGGGATAGACTTGTAGGAGGTGGCCAGTGAGCTGGCAGCGGGGTACATGTGATGCCTGAACCCTCATCTCTGTTTTCTTTTCTTTCTCTGATCCTCCTGCCTCTGCTTCCTTTTCAGCGTGCTGGGATGGCAGGCTGTGTGCCCTCCACTGACTGTGAGAACCCAGCTTAGTGCAAGCCCAGCCGTCTACCAACCGCTCTGACTCCCTGGACCTGGACTTTCAACTCCCAATGCATGGTTTGGGTTGTGGGTTCAGAGCACAGACTGGAAGTGATACCATATCACAACTCTGAGCCGCTGGCCTTTTGGCGCTAGCCAAGTCACTTTTCCAAGTCTTGATTTCCTCATAGCCGCAATTCTAAGCCTTTTTGTGAGGTTATTTTTAAAAGTATCAGTGTGATGGCCCAAGTAGAAAAGATTCTAAGGGAACATGGTAATGCTCTCAGAACATACAGCGGCCGCTACCTCGGGGAAAAAAAAATCTCAAAGTTCTTTTTCTTTTTGCAGAAGCTGAAAGCCAAAGGGTGGATGATCTCACCTCCTTCCCCGGAAGGAAGATGCAGAACTTCCTGGGAACCGCACATCCCTCCTTCCTCCTCGGAGTCCAAATTTCAAGAAATGCAGCTAAAATTGGCCCTCAAACAGCTTTTGCAGAGCACGCCGCAGCTTTTTTTGGGCCTAGAGAGCCAGTTTCCATGATGAAAGTGGCACAGAAGGAGAGACCTAGCTAAAAACAGCCGCCGCCCAGGCTGGTGTTAACAGGATGCAGCCTACCCTAAGATCTGGTGGTTCAGACGCCCAGGCTTCCGCAACCGATTCGCGCATCTCCACTAGGTGGCAGCATCGCCACGTGCGGCGCGGGAGCACGCTCCAGGACCCCAAAGACCAGGAACCCTTCTGGGAGTGAGGCCCATAGAACATTTACCTGCCAGCAAAATTCGCCACTTCATTGTCTTGCTTTTATTTGGGGGCATGCATTTTCATTACAGGAGCTCCGCCGAAGTACTTCTTTTAGGGGTTGTCTTAGGGGATTAGAAACCGAGGAGTTTTTGTGCGTCATAGCTGCAAACACCAGACACCCTAATTCATCTAACCCAGCAGGTTCACCATGCCAACCTGGCCTCATTTTGAACGTTCCAAGCAGAGGCGGCAGAGACTAGAGGGAGAAGGTGCGCATTTGGAGTAAAAGCCAGTTGTTTCCTTCTCTGGGTGAAGGCAGTGTGGCCGCGGTGTCTCAAGGCCACCGAGGCATTATAACCTACACCCTGAATGAGGAAGAGGGGCTGGGAGCGGGACATAAGGACACTGTTTTTAGAACAAAGAGGACTCAGCGATGTTTCTTGGAGTATGTGTGGGGCACATGCATTTGTAAATGGAGAGCACTTGCTTGGGCCTGCAGAGTGTGGAGGCCCGAGATGACACTGGCTTGTTTTCCTCAATTGCTTCTCCCCTTTGTTATTTTGAGACGGGGTCTCTCATCCTGGCTATGTTGGTTAGCCAGTGAGCCCCGTATTGCTGGGGTGAACCTGCTTTCTTCTCCTGGAGGCTGGGGATCCTAATTTTGTTCCTCATGCTTACACAGCCGGTGTTTTATCCATGGAGGCATCTCTCCAGCCACCTTATTTTTGTATTTGTTTATTACAATTCAGTTTCTCTCTGGTCCAGATTATATTAGATGCTCTACAAATACACATCAAGTTTTCTCATCTAAAATGCTTGCGATTAGAAGTGCTTTGGACTCAGGATGTTGGGATATATGCATAGATACAGTGAGGCGTCTTGGGAAAGGGCCCCAAGTCTAAACACTGCATTCAGTTATGTATTTTTGTATGTATCTTCTGTGCATAGCCAGAAGGCAAGTCTATGCACTGTTTTCCATGCACCTGGGCTTCGGCTGCAGCTGTCATGCGAGGTCACGTGTGGAATTTCCCACTGGTGGTCTAATTTGCTCAGTTTTGGATTTTGGATGTTTGGATTAGGGATGTTTATTATCTTAGTTTGGGGACCACAGAGGAAAGTGGACAGGATGGGCCAGTGCTGTGGACACCAGGGAAACTCCTTTGGAAATGTAAATTCTAGTCCGTGTCTGGCCACCATCTGAGGCTAACCTCCTGGATAGCCTCTTCAGAGATCTCAGAGCACACACGTGAGTTGCTCCACAGCGAGGCTTCTGGCCCTAGTGATGAGGAATCTACCTTGGGCTCTGGGAAATGATGCCCAGGCTTTTATTCCTCTCGCTAGTCCTCCATTACAGCCATCTCTTATTTTCCTCAAGCATCTCCACCTTTCTCTACCTGTGCACAGGTGTGTCAGGCTGATGTACTGCAGTGGGCACAGGTGTGCCAGTCTGATGCACTGCAGTGTGCACAGGTGTGTTGGGCTGTTGCACTGCAGTGTGCACAGGTGTGTCGGGCTGTTGCACTGCAGTGTGCACAGGTGTGTCGGGCTGATGCACTGCAGTGTGCACAGGTGTGCCAGCCTGATGCACTGCAGTGTGCACAGGTGTGTTGGGCTGATGCACTGCACTGTACACAGGTGTGTTGGGCTGTTGCACTGCACTGTACACAGGTGTGTCAGCCTAATGCACTGCAGTGTGCACAGGTGTGTCGGGCTGATGCACTACAGTGTGCACAGGTGTGTCAGGCTGATGCACTGCAGTGTGCACAGGTGTGTCGGGCTGATGCACTGCAGTGAGCACAGGTGTGTCGGGCTGATGCACTGCAGTGTGCTCAGGTGTGTCGGGCTGATGCACTGCAGTGTGCACAGGTGCGTCGGGCTGATGCACTGTATTCCCCTCTCTTGGGCATTCTGCCTCCACGGGCTCTCAACCTGCAGACTTTCTAGCCATCATAAGCATCCTCTCTGTCATCTTAGTTATTGGGAAGCAGACAGCTCTTGCTATTGTCTCGTCTTCTCCACCTTTGGCCACCTAAGTGTCTCTCCCACCCTAGATTTCTTTCTATTTCTTTGCTGTTGCCTATTCTCTCCATCGTCCAGCTTTGGGGGCTGCCATTCTACCTCCTAACCAAGTCTCTGCCCCGCTTATTTTGTATAATCAACACGTGGTGATACAAAACTAGGGGAAAGGGCTTCCAAGTGACTTGGGTGGAATTAGGTTGGAGGCAATTGTTGCTATTCACAGTGTGGTCCATGCACTACAAGCTCCAGGATGTAGTCAGATGCGCCAGGCTCCATCCAGGCCCACAGAGTTGGCATCTGCACCTACCCTGGCTTCCCAGCGACTCCTCTGCATGTGAGAGCATTTGAATAGCATTTGAATTCAGTCCGTGGATCTGATGGGCAAGCAGGCCCTGCTTGACCACGGGAGGGTTGCTGGAGGATGGGAATGCCTCTTGGACTTTAGCACAAGTGGCTGCATTGGAATGGAATTCAATGTCCCTGACCTGAATCAGGATGGTCTCAAATCTTAGCTCAAGACATGGCTGTCAAAGAGATGTGGTAACCGGGTTCATGTTCACCTTCCGTTACTCTCCCTGGACAACCGAGGCCCCTTAAATGCTCGTTTCTGGATCTTACTTTAGATTGCTTGAATCTGTGAGGGGTGGGGGGTGGAGACAGTCTCCCCGGAGGATTCGAAAGTGCAGCTAGAATTAAATCTTGACAGAGAACCAACAGCCTGAGCTATGGCGCTGCTCCGTGGATGCCGTCTCTCTTTTCAACATGTCTGCCGCCCAGAGCAGTTGCTCTCAAGTAAGGTCCCCAAACCAACAGTTCCCTAGGACTTGGTCTGACATGTAGATTCCTGGGTTCCATGTCAGAGTTACTGAACCAGAAATCCTGGGAACAGGGCCCAGCACTATAGCTTCAAGTCCTACGCTGCCTCCCAAACCACACACAGGGACCAGCATCCTATCCATGTGTGTCCCGGGGTCACTTCTCACTGCTAACTGGCCTTTGTCTGTGGCTGAATTAATTTTTATTTTTTTCCAAGACAAGGTTTCTCTGTTGTAGTTCTGGTTGTCCTGAAATTTACTATGTAGACCAGGCTGGCTTTGAACTCACAGAGATCCATGTGCCTCTGCCTTTGGGTTAAAGGCTTGTGCCACCACCATCTGGCTCACTGCTTTATTTTGTAATGTGAACAGAAGGTCTGGGAGAAAAGCTGGACTGCCATGAAAAGGCTCTCCAAAGCTTACTTATTAGAACCGTGACTGTCAGGAGACAAATTGTCTTGGGCTGTCTTTGGCCCCTTTAAAGGTCATCTATTGTCCTCCTCTGTGCTTGACCTAACATCCTTGCAATTATTAGGTAAGACCCTTTGTGAAATGTACAAACAAATGCCAGCTTCCAACAACCCAAAGGCTGAGAATGTCATCAGATAACATCTGAGGCAGAGATTTCTTCCTTTCCTGTAATCTGCCTACCTGCTTTCATCAGTGTAGCGTGTGTGTGAGTGTGTGTGTGAATGAGTGTGTGTGAATGAGTGAGTGTGTAAGTTTGTGTGTGTGAGTGAGTATGAGTGTGTGTGCACGTGCAAGTGTGTGAGTATGTGTGTGTGTGAGTGTGTATGTGTTGGCCAGAGGTTAACTTCGTGTGTCATTCCTCCGGTGTTTTTTTTTTGTTTTGTTTTTTTTGTTTTTTTTTGGTTTTTCGAGACAGGGTTTCTCTGTGTAGTTCCGGCTGTCCTGGAACTCACTTTGTAGACCAGGCTGGCCTCGAACTCAGAAATCCACCTGTCTCTGTCTCCCAAGTGCTGGGATTAAAGGCGTGTGCCACCACCGCCCGGCATTCCTCCTGTGTTATCTACCCTGTCTTGTGACAGGATCTCTCATTTGCCAAGACCTTTCTGATGAGGATAGATGGCCTGACCAGCAAGCCCCAACGATGCTCATCTCCAGCTCCCCAGCACCGGGATGAGTGTGGATAACCGTGTTTGGCTTCTTTTGTGGGCTCTGGGGTTTGAACTCAGGCTCTCATGCCTGCATAGCAAGCGCTTCAACTCCGTTGTCTCCCCAGCTCTCTCCACTGGCATCTCCCCATTTGTAAAGGATCTTGCTTTATTCCTTTTCCGCTATGCTCCAGGGACTTCATGAAATGGTGGCCACTCTGGATCTCTGGATTCGGGGCATCCTGAGTCTGGCTTCCTGGGCTGTGCTCACTCATATTTCCTCCAGAATCAACGCGTATTCTTTCTGAAGCAAGAGCTCCATTAAGCTTGTGTGTTTGTACTGAGGGTTCCCTGTCTAGACAGCCCCTCTTTCTTAGCCTCATATCACATGCGTTGGATCTCCAAAACAAGAGGAAGCACTACCCCATCGAGATGGTCCAGCAGGGAGAGGCACTTTTTCTGTTGTGATGAATCACCATGACCAAGGCAACGTATCAAAGAAAGCACTTACAGTTGCAGACGATTAGAGTCTTGATGTAGCGTGGAGGTGGTTGGCTGTGCATGGCCCCTGGGGCAGAAGCCAAGGGCTCACATTTTAAGCCACAAGCAGGAGGCAGAGAAAACACACTGGAAGTGGCATGAGACTTTGGGACCTCAAAGCCCTCCCCCAGTGACATACTTCCTTCAGCAAGGTCACACCTCCTAAACCTAGCCAACAGCTCTGCCAATGGTGAACCAAGTATTCAAACACCTGAGCCTCTGGGGGGCCAGTCTCACTCAGAGATCTACAAGGTACCTGCTGTCTCAGTTCAGTTTCTGGGACCCACATATTGGAAGGGAAGCTACTCCCACTAGCTGTCCTGTGGCATGTGTGCAACTGAGCCAGCCGAGCTAAATAAAAATGCAACAAAACATTTAACGAGGAGACATTGGGACACAGGGGAAGTTGCCAATGTGCTACCAGCTGCTCTTGTCTGTGAACTAATAGGGGCACTGAAATCACCTCCTTGTATGTTCGGTGAGAGAGAGGCACATCTCTGGGGCTTGCTGGCCCGCTCCATAGCCGGACTTAAGACTACCAGGGTTAGTGAGAGATCCCATCTCAAAGAAACAAGGTGATGGTATCTGAGGATTGTCACAAGTTCAAGGCAAGCTTGTCTCAAAAACATCAGCAGCTATGCATATGATGTCAAAGGCAAAAAAAAACAAAAACAAAAAAAACCAAAAAACCAAAAAACAAACAAACAAACAAAAAAACCCCAAACCCCCAAATAGGAAAAGACAGAAAGAAAAATCCAAAACAAAACAAAACAAACAAACCCCCTAAACAACAACAACAACAACAACAACAACAACAACAACAAAAGACCTGGTTCTATTTCTCTTTTAAATTTTTATCTATTTATTTTTTGTGTGTATACGTGTCACGTGTATGAGTGAGAGTATGATATAAATGCGTGTGAGTGGTGGATGGGCGTGACTGTTTGTGCATTTACGAGGAGGCCAGAGGAGGATGTCCCGTGTCCCATCTCTTTCTACCACTTGCTTTATCCCTTGGGGCAGCAAGCCCAGCTGATGCTCCTCTCTCTACCCCTCTCAGCGCAGGGGTCACAGACACAGACACATGCCTCTCTTCTTACATGAGTCCTGGGATTTGAACCCAGGTCCTCCCTCAGGCTTATGCAGCAAGCGGTCTTGTCTGCAGAACCATCTCCTTAGCCCTCTGCTGCCTCTGTTCCGGCTGCTATAGCAGAAGTTTTGGGGATACACTTGTGAATAAACCTGTAACCTTAGGACCTTGAGTCTTCTGCCTTTCCCCCTCTTCTCTGCACCCCTTTAGTATCAGGAGTTTGTAATCTCATCTGCTTATGGGATTACTCAGGTCGGGTGGAGACATTTACCACCTTAGCTAGTTTAAGTGTTCAGTTGTGTTTTGCACATCACTGCTGGTGCCCTCTCCCTCCAGGTCCTGTTAAACATTATTCTGCTTTCTGAGCATGTACGAGTCACTCTCTGGGTACCTGTTACAAGTGGCACCACAGCCTTTATTCCCTATTTTTTGGTCCCTGGTGTATTTCCCTTTCTTAATGTCTTCATGGCTCTGTGATGTCAGAACACACAGGGACCTTCTTTTGTAAAGGATAAACAAAAACTGTATATTACCTTTATCACTGTGTTATTCCTTACCCATATGTGCACGTGCAGGGAGCAGTTCGCCGGAGCATGGGCAGTTTACCAGTAGCTGTGTCCTCCAGTGGCCCTCCCGTCCAGAAGCTATGGCCTGCCCATAGGTCTGCAGGTAGGAGTGGGGCCTTGAGAGCTGGCCTGCTCTTCTGCAGGTGGGCACAGCTGATGTCAGTTCATGAGCACGGACATAGCCTTGAAATTTCCAGAGGACAGTATTGCATATCATCTGTCCCCAACCTCCTGCTTTAAAATTCTTTCCGCCTCCTCTACTCACGTGTTACCCCCCAACATAATATTTTTATTACTTATTTGGCAAGTTCATACATGTACCGTGACCACATTTGCTTCCCATTTTGACCAGGTCCACCCTCTCACCCTTGCATCCCCTCAACTCTCTCAAAACACCAAGTTCAATCTGTGATGTCCATAAACTCCCGGAGCATGGTCAAGCTCCCAGTGGCCAGCCTCTTAAGGAAAACTGAATCCTTCTGCTCTATCCCCGCCTCCCCCGAAGTTTTCAACTGCGAGGAGCTGCCCTTCAGCATCCGTACCACACTTTTTAAGGACTCTCTTCTGTAGTTTCTGTCAGGACTGTTTCTTTTGTTTTGGGGGTGGGGAGAGAGGTTGTCACAGAAGCCTTCAGTGTCTCTCTTTCTCAGTTATGAGTCTGTAGTCCTTGATAACACCGAAAAAGAAGCACCCTTGCCCATAGCGGCTGGCAGTGAAGAGGCCAGCTCAGGACCTTTGGAAGGTTCCACCAGCTCCCTCCCTTGCCTCTGGAAAGGAGAGGCTGACTGCATTCCTCAGAAAAACAGCAGGGTGGACTGACCTGTTGACCGCCTGCAGATATGGAAAGCCCCTACTACCTCATTCCCCAAAGACCAATCAGTTTAAAGGGCACACTGTTCTGCCAGTCATATTGTTCCTAGTTGCTGATGTTCTAGTCCACCCCTGGAAACTGTATACAAACCTGCCAAATGGGCAGCCTGGGGTCGCTGCCTCTTCTTTGGGAGCAGGATGACTCCAGCGCACCGGAATAATAAACTCCTCTTGCTTTCACATTGATCCCCTGCTCTGGGTCTGCGTGGTTCACTCAGGGGTCCCCCGTAGTTAAGGCTTGGTGGATCTTAAAGTAGCTGCATAGACCACGGACATCAACATGGCCTCTGGCAATGAAGCACTCTTCATCCTGTATATTCTACAGGTGCAGGTTGACCTTGAACATGCACCAATCCTCTTGCCTCAGACTCTCGTCAGGGATGAAATTATAGGTCCGCTACTGTCAGACTTTGTTGAACATGTGACTTATGATGGGTAACTGAGCATGCCCAGAAAAGTGCAGTTTAAACTGAGCATGCCCAGAAACGTGGCTCCCCTTATATGGGCTTTCCTACATGGATGTGGGTCCTGTATAAAAAGAAATACCATGCGTTCTTTGTTCTAGAGAATACTACTTTGAAAAATATTATCATTGGTCTCCTTATTTGCTGTAAGCAATGGATCTTCCTTCATTCTTTTATCTCCTGGTTGTGCTCGGGGATTTTGCCACATTAAGATGTGAGACTGTTGCTGTCAGTAGTGCCCAGGCACAGGGGTTTTATAGAGGCCCCTTCCCCACTACTCTTGTCCCAGGAGATCACATTGTAGAGCTGAGAACTTCTAAACTTGGCTAGGCACATGTTCTGTGGGGATTTCTTGTGCTCAGGGACTTGGGTATCTTGGTTATGAGTTGGCAACTGTCAAAGTTCTTGATGAAAGTCCACCACTGGGGCCGGTCAGACAGGAGGATGGGGAAGGGTTAAGACATGGAAGATTTCATGTTGGCTGCTCTAAGGGGAAGAGGGAGGAAAAACAGAGGCTTCTGCTCCCATTTATTTTCTTACTCATCCCAAGAAACAACAGGAATTCTTGCAGATGAATCAACAGAGCCATTTAAGGTCCCATGCATCTCTCAGAAACAAATGAGTTCAGATTCTAGGTTCCTTTTAAAAAATAACCCCTAACATCCAGATCAGTTCGCCAGCCTTCCCAGTCTTCCCTAACCTTCCTGTCCACCATCAGAACCACCTTTTCTTTCCCCTAAAACAAGGTCAGCATGGTCTTGTCCCCGGAGTGTCTCCTCTCACCAACCTCAGCGCCGGAGGAGGGGTTCCAGCTCTCTGTGGAGGACACATTCAGAGGTCTGTTTAGTGAAATGACTTGATGTAATGAAGCCTGCATTAGATCAGTTCTCACTGAAATGAGCTGGGATTTGATTTTTGCCCCTCCCCCATGTGGCTTTCAATTTAATGATGAATTGTGGGAGTCATCAGCCTGCTGACATGTCTATGCTGAGCACAGCAGGCGACAGCTTTCCTGCTTGCTGGCCCTTCCGACTGCAGCTCTTGGAATGCATTTTTGGTTTCTTTTTAAAGGGGAACATTTTTGTTAAAGACCTTTTATTTGTTCCAGCCATTTTAACATTTTGGTTCAGTTGTTTTCAAATGTTCTCTTGGGTCACCAGTGTGAATATTAATGATTGTGTGCAATGCACACACAAATAAATGACTTGTGTGGCTGCAGGCAAACACTTCTGTGTGTTTTCTCCTCCTCATCTTTAGAAGGACTGGATTGGGTCTAAAATGTTGCAGATCACACAAAGATATTAAGAAAAAAGGGTATGGGAGGGGCTGGGCACACTGGCTCGGACCTGTAATAGTAGTTCCCAGAAAACAGAAAGACCAGGAGTTCAGAACACTCCAGAGGACCTTGGTTCATGTTAGCGTGCAATTGTTTGACTCTGTAACTTATTCCTCAGACACATGTGTATAAGATTCTCCATTCCCCTATTTGATAGGTTGTCTCTGATATATGAGGACAGTTTGGAGACAAACCCTAGGGAATGAACACTTGTTTGCACTTTTAAGACATTCACACTGACCCTTGGTCCCAAAACATCCCTGCTGGCTCTGGACACAGTTGCTTACATTTACAGTTTGACCACAGTGAAGTGTCGCTTACTTGCTGGACACATGTGGCAGAGCTCTACGGATGCCTGAAGTCACAGATGGCGCCGCACCTGATGGGGGCTATGCTTTTTCTGTCTGCGAATACCTGTGTGTGGTGTGTGAATAGGTATGCCCCCATAGACTCACATCTGTCGAGTGCTTGGCCATTGGCAGTGGCACGATTAGGTGTGACCTTGCTGGAGAAGTGAGTCACCCTGGCGGTGGGCTTTGAGGTACCATATGCTCAAACTCCATCCAGGGTGGAACACAATCTCTCCCTGTTGTCCACGGACTTAAGGTGCAGAACTCTCAGCTCCTCCAGCACCATGTCTGCCTGGACACTGCCATGCTGCCCACCATGATGGTAAACCTCTCCAACTGTAAGCTAGGCCAATTAAGTGTTTTCACTTATAAGAGTTGCCTTGGGGGGTGGGGGCTGGAGGGACAGCTCAGCAGTTAAGAGCACCGGCTGGTCTTCCAAAGGTCCTGAGTTCAAATCCCAGCAACCACATGATGGTTCACAACCGTCTGTAATGAGATCTGACGCCCTCTTCTGGAGTGTCTGAAGACAGCTACAGTGTACTTACATATAATAAACAAACAAACAAATAAATAAATAAATAAATATTTAAAAAAAGAGTTGCCTTGATTTTGGTGTCTCTTCACAGCAATGAAACCCTAACTAAGGCACTATGATAAAGCTTAATTTATAAACTAGGCAGAAGAGCTTATCAGTAATAACTAGTAATAAAACAATACTTGTAGACGATGTGCTGGAGCAAAAGGGACAGTTTCACCACTCCTGGGATGTGGAGTTGTTGTGAGGTAAAATAAGGATTTACTTAAACACGAGCTCTGGGAGGCCAGTGCAGCTGACCTGCTAACTCAGGCTGACTGAGTAATTGATGAGGGGGTAGTGTATACACATGGATATTCTGGACAGAGGGATGATTCACACCTTGGGCTGGACGGCATGAGATCTCTTTATAGTAGTTCGGATGATGCTTAGTGGAAGCACCCGTGGAAGTACTCAGCACCCCCCCCCACAGGTATGCACAGACAGGAAAAAACCAGCCTCCACCAGGTGCAGCACTCTCTGTGATTTCCAGCATCCACAGAGCCTTGGCACATGTGGCCAGCAAGGAAGGGGCACGTCACTGCAGTCAAACTGTAAATGTAAGTGACTATCTCCAGAGCCAGCAGGGATGTTTGGGGGCCATAACTATAAAATTTATGAATTCTTTCTTCCTGGAATTTTCCATTTAATGTTTTCAGAGTGCAGGTACCCACTCCGATAATGAAAACCATAGACAGTGAAGCCACAGGTGAGGAGGGACTCCTACAAATGGGTAGACATGAGAGGGAGATACGGCAGAGGCTCTGGAGGTGTAGACACCTCCACGTGGAAGATGGAAAGCTACAGGAAGGGCGTAGCACCACCCAGGAACACCTTCTGATGCTCACAGGCATTCACAGGCATGGGCCGAGGCAGGTTGGACCCTGGCTCCCAAACAGCCAGCATCATGAGGCTGCAGGGCTATGGTGAGGGGTGGCTTTTCCAGGAGAGTTGTTTGGAGGTTCTTTCAGGGCAAGGACAAATAGTCACGACACACCCTTGAGTGAAGAATGGTCCTCCCCAACTGGGGAAGACCGTCCTCTTCAACTGACTGTACAGCTTGGGGAGGGCTATCCGCAGGGTGATATCCGCGAAGGAGGAAGATGACAACCACCTAGCAGTTGATTCCATCCTGGGGATTAATGAGGTGGCACACGTCTTAGCCAGACTGCTTGCATGTCCAGGTATGGCTTCATTTGGGCTTCCCGAGTGCCGTAGAATGAGTTTCCACGAAGTAGAAGCCATCAAGATCTCTTGGAACTGGATTTCAAGTACAGGAGACAGGCAATGCTAAGGAAACAAATATACAAGAGTAGCAAATTTTGAATCTGGGAAGCACCGGAGTAGTAGGCGGGGTCGGAACCCAGCGGAAGGAGGAAGTAAGCTACTTCCGGGGCAGAGTTGAAGAAAGAGCGCTTGCGGTGGAGACGGCAGCCTGTGCAAAGACACTGAGGTGGGAGGGGTGCAGCACAACCACGTGACACAAGAGGGACCCCTGTGTGGCAGTGGGCAAGCTACCTACTGTTGTGTAACCAAGAATTACAATAGTCTATGCTTATTACCTCTCAATTTCTGTGGGATGAGAATCTGAACATGTGCTAGCTGGGGCCTCCGCTTCAGACTCCCACAAAGCTATAGTCAAGGTGTCAGCCCAAGGCTGTTTGCATCTCAAGGCTCAACTGGCAAATGACTGGTTTGGACTGTTGCATTGTTGGTGCAATCTCATCCCCGCTGCACACAAGTGAGAGCCATGAGTTTCTGCCAGCTGTTAGACGCAGGCAGCTCCTTGGGCCTCAGAGTCTCCTCCAGAGTTACTGGAGTTCTCCCTCAAGCCTTAGGCATGCAGACTGTCTCATGTGAAATGCCCCTCCCTCCTGCCCAGGCTCCTGTCTGAGCACTAGGTTCCCAGCTGCTAGGATGGTCTGGGAAGGCTTTAGAACCTTTAGAAGGTGGGGCCTCTTTGTGGGGAGTAGTTCATGGGGTAGGAGGCCGGGGAAGTGGCCCAGGCATGGGAGGGGTTAGATCCCACCCCCACTTTTTGTTCACACTGCCTCCTGAGTTGGGGTACAATGCAGCCAGCCAGCTTCCTGTTCCTGTAGACATGCCTTTCTGCTCTCTGTCATGCCTTCTCCACCGTGATGGCCCAAGTCACCCAGGAACTGAAGTTTCCAAATAAACCTGTTCTCTCTTAAGTTACTTTGATGAGAGGGTTTTTTATTTATTCCTCCAGCAACAGGATAGAAGCTAAGACAGCCCAGTGCCCTCTTTGAAGAGTCTCAGTTGACTAGAGCAGACCACCCAGACAGCTCTCAGTTCACATTAACTTGAAAAACAGTTTATGTGAAATTATGACTGCAAAGATTTTTTCATTTCTGCCCTAGTATTCCAGGAGCCCAGCATTTAAACCTCCATTTACTCATCACTAAAACACTGGTTCGGATGAGGAAGACTCGGGTACAAGACTGGTTCTTTCAGACTTTCTTGAAGCTACTAGTGGTGATGTAATTAATTCCTGAACAATGACTCAACGGTAGCATCTGAAGAAAAGTTGTCATGTTCTGATAAAAAGGAACAGGCCCAACTGGCTCATGGCTTAGCTTTGGCTTCTAGTCCTTTTCCCCACGTGGAACAGGGTAGCCCAGAGTTTCAGGAAGCCATCTTGTGACTGGGAGGTTCTGATTTTGGTTGGTCAGAGTGACAGAAAGAATTTGCATCTTCATTGGCGGTTTTCCATTTCTCTGGAGACTTCTATGCTTACAATGTGAGAGAGACACATTGCTGAGGCTCCCGAGGTTTCTTATAGTTTTTTAAAAAAGTAACATTTTATGTGTGTGTGTGTGTGTGTGTGTGTCTGTGTGTCTGTGTGTGGTGGGTGCACACACACATTGGAGTGGATGCCAGAGGCCAGTGTTCAGGATTTGATTCTTCTTTTCCAGCATTTGGGCTGCTGGGACTGAACTCAGGTTACCAGGCTTGGTGGCAAGCCCCTCTATACACTGAGCCATATCACAAGTCCTCGATTTCTGTCACCCTCAGCCAAAAAGAATCCCAACCTATCCTGAAAAAAAAAAAGCCGAAGGAGGGAATGGCTCAAATTGACGTGGAAAGATGTCGAAGACTTTACTCGGATGATTTCCTGGGTTGGTTTATATTTTTGGAAAAAAAATCTTCTAGATATTTAGCAAGAAATGAAGTATGAGGTGGGTGTCTTAGTTACTTTCTCCTGCTATGACAAAACATAATGACCAAGGCAGCTTATAAAACAAACAAACAAAAAACAAACAAACAAACAAAAACATTTAATGGGGCTTATGCTTTCAGAGGCTTAGAGTCCACAATGGTGGAGCAAAGGTAATGGAGCAGGAAGAGCTGAGAGCTCACATCTTGTTCTACACATAGAAAAGTTATGTATATATTTTTCTATACATATATAAACACACATATGTATATATATATGTAGAGGTAGAGATGGATAGATAGATAGATAGATAGATAGATAGATAGATAAATAGATAGATAGGCAGGTCTCCTAATGACTGAAATCTTTTGAAGCGTCAAAGTCTGCCCCAGTGATACACCTTGTCCAACAATTCTTTCTAAACAGTCCCACCAACTGGGGACCATGTATTCAACCACATGAGCCCATGGGGCTAACCTCCTCCAAACCACCACAGTGGGCTATGTATGCAGACTCTGAGAAGGTGAAGAAGCTGCCTGAGGTAACCCAGTCAGAGGGTGATGGAGGTGGGATTCAGGATGTGTTTGCCTTGACAACACTGGCTGCTATCCATGATAATATGCTATATATGATAATGGCTATTATCATTGTTATCATTATTTCTACCACATTTGAGATGGGAACACATCTTTCTGCCCAGGATGCCCTCAGATATTTTTGTGTAGCTAAGGATGACCTTGAGTTTCTGATTCTCCCTCTTTTAGTTCTTTCTCCAGTGCTAAGATTACAGGCTTGTGCCACCTCTTCTGGTTCATGTGGTGCTGGGGATGGCTTTGGATGTACCAGGCAAACACTCTACCAACTGAGCCGTATTTACCAGCCACTGCCTCTGATTTTAATCAAGGTCTTTGCCTACCTGTCATTGCCAGGGAAGCCCCAAATTATCATTTCAATTTATCTCTAAATTTTCATTCTCTGAATAAAAAAGCTTAGTAATTTTCACAATCATAAAAAAGCTATTTATTCAAAGTCTGGAATTTTTCCATATCAATTTGGTCTGCATAAAATTGCTGAGGAGAAAGATATGTGTAAATTTGTGTGTGTGTGTGTGTGTGTGTGTGTGCGCGCGCGCGCAGGTGTGGCTGCATGCTTGAGCATGCATGTATTCCGCAGGAGCCATATTATACCTTGTTTGTGGGGATGGTTCTTTTGGTGGGATCTGGCTGGCTGGCAGGCAAGTCCTAGAGATGCTCCTTCCTCTACCTCCGAGCCAGAGCTGGGATTACAAGTGAACACTACTACATCGATCGCTCTTTATGTGTGTGCTGAGGTTTAAACTCAGGTACTCACCCTTGCAGGCAAACATTGTTGACTGGCCTCCCTGGCCTCTGCAGTTGCATTTTCATTGTTGTCAATGCTCCACCCCCTGGTGTTAAATTATTATTGTTTGGAAACAAATGATTCCGGGGTGTCACAGCCAGAGCTGCAATCAATCCCAGTTGGGATGCTTGGTGATCTGGGGCAGGAGCCTCACTTTGGCTGTTGAGTGTTGGGGTCTCCAGGCAGCCATGCAGATGTGACATGCTAAGGTGGCACAATGGGAAAGTACTTCTGGCTGCGAAGGAGGTCTGCATTCCTGCCCCCAGTCTGTGCGTGAAATGGGGAACACCAGCTCCTCTCTCTCTTCTGTCCTCAGTTTTCCCTTCTCCAGGTGGTCCTCCTAGCCAGGCTAAAGGTTTTCAATTTGTGTTGAGCCCCGAGGCTCCTGGGGTTTCCACTGAGGAAAGGGGCAGGTTCTTTGGTTCACTTGTCTGCAGGGAGAATGATCAGGGGGCAGGGAAGAGATTCACCTGCAACCTTATTCCAGGAGGAGCTCACATCCTCCTGTGCTATAGTTGGAGGATGGGCGGTGGGCGGGGCACCAAGTTCTGTAGGTTACTGAGGAAAACATCTGCTGCCGTTAGATGGCTCCTGGGCACATGGGTGGCCTCCATGTCCCCTTCCTGGGTGCTGGCCATCTGCCTGCTTCCTGTGGACAGCATCCCCTTTGTCCTCTTGTTTTATTGAGCAAAGCTGATTTGTCGGGCTGGGACAGCCTCCAGAGATGAGGAATGAAGGAATGAGGGCAGGTGCTGTGAGAGATGGAAGGTCCCACGAGAGAAGCAAGTAGAAGCCCCTGAGGAGGGGCTGCTACTCTGGGCAACACCCACTCACCAGTTTCTTTGTTACTTTTGTTTCTTTGCTCTTTACTTCTGGTTGGTCATTTATACTCATTGCAGGCCTTCTGCTCACCATCCATGCATCCAGCTACTGATCCACGGTCAACCATCCTTCCTGCTTATTCATTCATCTGTCTAGCTATCCCTGTTCATTTATAGGTTCACCCACTATCACTCCATTCACCTTTTATTTATCATCCAACTACCTTTTGGTACCCACTCATCTATCATCCATCCATCATCCATCCATCCATCATCCATCATCCGTCCATCCATCATCCATCCATCCATCATCCATCATCCATCCATCACCCATCATCCATCCATCACCCATCATCCATCCATCACCCATCATCCATCCATCACCCATCATCCATCCATCCATCCATCCATCCATCCATCCATCATACATCATACATCCATCATCCATCATCCATCCATCATCCATCCATCCATTCATCCATCCATCCTCCATCATCCATCCATCCATCCATCGTCCATCCATCCATCCTTCCATCTATCCATCCATCCTTCCATCCATCCATCCATCCATCCATCCATCCATCCATCCATCCATCATCTATCATCCATCCATCATCCATCCATCCATCCATCCATCCATCATCCATCCATCCATCCATCCATCATCCATCCATCATCCATCCATCCATCCATCATCCATCCATCCATCATCCATCATCCATCCATCCATCCATCCATCCATCATCCATCCATCCGTCCGTCCATCATTCATCCACCCTCTCACCTATTCACCTATTCATGCATCTATCAATGCATCCCACTCTACGTATGCATCCACCATTCACTCACTCACCTATAGATACAAATAAATTTATCTAGAACCTACATAGTCACCCACTCACTCACCCCTCTTGTCATCCATGCATTTGCTCATTTGGTTAAACCAGCCTCTCCAACCCTTTAGGTACCTGGGATTGTACCTAGATTCTTGTTTTTTGGCTGGTCCTTTGAGACTGCTCAGGTTGGCTTTGAACTTGTGATCCTTCTGTGCCAGACTTTGAGCAAATGGGATTACAGCTATGCACCAACCAGCTCAGCTAGCTATTTCTTCTTCCTCTCTCCCACAAACATTTGTAGCACCGTCTCTCCATTCCTGGGGTGGATAGGAGAATGGAGTCTCAGGGAGCAAGGTGATCTCACTTTGGTGGGGAGAGGGGTAATGAAGAGGCACCGGTGCCCCAGACAGCTCCTGAAGGTGGGGCTTAGGTTCATGAGCTGGACTTGGGAGTAAGCCTTTGCTTTATTGGGGTGGGGTGGGCGTGTTCTAATTTAAAGAATGGAAATGATATCTATTCTTTATAATTTTAATTTTTTCTTGAGATAAGGCTTCACTATGTAGTCCAGGTTGGCTTTGAAATCACTGTTTTCCTGCCTCAGCCCCCAGAGTACTAGGATCACAGGTGTGTGCCACCACGTCTGCCTCTCTGCCTCTGTGTTTATTCTTTGCAGATAATATTAGCTCTATTCTCTTGTCTCCTTCCTCCTTCTAAGCCAAAAAAAAAAAAAAAAAAAAAAAAAAAAAAAAAAAGAGTGCAGATTATTCATCTCAGATGGCAGGCTGATGAAATTCAGGTTTAATTCAACAACTGATTGTTCTTGTTCAAAACATTGGCTAGAAAAAAAGAAACATTCAAAGAGAGAGAAAAAGTATCAGCTCATAGCAGGAAGCTGCCTAATCAAATCTGTCTCTGGATGGCATTCTGTGCAAGTCAGAACTCAATATCCTGTCCACCTATTCATGTTGCAGAGAAGCCTGTGTTTGTGTGTGTGTGTGTGTGTGTGTGTGTGCGCGTGTGCATGCATTTCTGAGCTAATGTTATTTCATACATCCAGACTGCTTCATTTGGAATTATATTGCCAAAGGTGTCTCTTAGATACTGGCATTGTCACACTGTCAAAGAACTTGACATTCATGAGCTCAACAGTCATCAAATATTTTATTCATCAAATATTCATTAGGCTTCTATCTTCCAGGCTCGGTGCTAGATGCAAATGGCAGTTCAGCAAGGAACAAGACGGGCTCTTACCCTTCACATGCCCATAGTCCACTGCAAGGGCCACCCTGCTTTCCCTGCAGCGGGCTGGGGAGCAAGCTTCTTACCTTTACAGGCTGGGAGGTCTCTGCTTAGATCTGGAAAGTGTAAACCCCACTGGAATAGATATGTGGAAGAGTGGGCGGGGCTGCAGCCACCAGAACAGATTTGGATTCCAGTTGTAGGCTTCTGACCTCGTCTCCAGTTCAGCAGACTCACAGCTGGGCAATTGTAAAATGGCCTTGAGTTGAGTACCAAGCCGACTTGGACAGCGAGGACTGCTGTTTGGAGCAAATGAGACGTAATCTTAGACCCACCAGGTGAGCAGACGTGAGGTTGCTCCTGAGAACATGGCGGACAGTTCAAAGATGCACAAAGATCAGCAAAAGTTTGTGGGTCCAGGAATGCAAAGCAAACAGGAACAGTGGGTTTTCACTAGAGGGGTGACGTCAAGATGCATGGATACAAGAAAGAACAAATGAGACCTGGGAGAAGGCTGACTTCCGTTCATACAACCTCGAGGTCTAGTTTTTACGGTGTGTAACTACTCTGTTATACACATGAGGTTTAATGTCTTCATATTCCTGACAAACCTAACTTGTTTATTTTTTATTTTTAAGCATTTGAAAACATCATTTCACAATATACCCAGGTTGACCCAGAACTCATAATTTTCCTGCCTTAGTTTTTCACGTGTTAGACTGAAAGTGTGTATCACCACCTTGTGATAGTTCATATATGATTGGCCCAGGGAGTGACCCTATTAGGAGGTGTGACCTTGGTGGAGTAGGTATGTCACTGTGGGGGTGGGCTTAAGACCCTCACCCTAGTTGCCTGGAAGTCAGTCTTCCACTAGCAGCCTTCAGATGAAGATGTAGAACTCTCAGCTCTTCCTGCACCATGCCTGCCTGGATGCTGCCATGTTTCTGCCTTAATGACAATGGACTGAACCTCTGAGCCTGTAAGCCAGCCCCAATTAAATGTTGTCTTTCATAAAACTTGCATTGGTCATGGTGTCTGTTCACAGCAGCAAAACCCTAAGACACCACCCCAGTTCTATAGACTTGGCTTACAGCAATCTGTGGGGCTGTTGTGATAAGTAAAATGGTTCTTGTGATGGTTGATAGCAATTGTAGATCTGGCACGATCTAAAATCACCTTGGAGACAAGCCTGTAAGAGATTATCTAGATCGGCCAACTAACTAAATATGGTGGCACTGTTATAAAATATAAAGTGGCGGCAGGGGTGAGGGATTTCCTGGCAGGCCCATGCCAAGTGACACACCTGGTATAAGAGATTATTTGGGAAGGGAGGGAAGTGAGGACCTGGAGAAGGGGTAGAGGCAGTCAGAGCCACAAGGGCAGAGAAAGAGGGGACAGAGTGGGACAGAAAGAGAAAGAGAAACTGGTCATGAACACATGAGAACACAGAGAGTTAAAAGAGTGAGAGAGAGAGTGAGAAGGGGGTGGAGAGAGGGAGAGGAAGAGGGAGAGGGAGAAGGGGACCTAGGATAGGGAGCAGTCCTCTTTATATGCTGCTGCTGCCGCCACCACCACTGCCGCCCTGCCAGTTGCTGTTGCTGCACCTGGCTTGCACCTGGCTTGCACCTGGCTAGCACCTGGCTAGCACCTGGCTCACACCTGGCAGGCAGTGGTGGCAGGTGGCAATGCAATCAATTCCTAGGTCCCTGTTGCTAGGTCCCTGGGAGGAGCCTAGAAGAAGTGTCTGTAAGCCAGCAGGTACTATTGCATTCATTGGGGTCCTGAAATGAAGGAGAAGCAGAAAGCAAACCTGGAACCAGCAGTCACTCTCTGCTTCCTGACTGCAGATGTAATGTGACTAGTGGCCTCACACTTCTGCTGGCCCCGCTTCCCAGCCGTGATGGACTCACCCCTCACCCTCACACTGTGAGCCCAAACAGACCCCTGTTCCGCTGAGCAGCGTTTGTCAGGCCTTTCGCTGAAGCAGTGACAAGATTGGATACGGTTCCCATCCGGGGCTGGGCTCTAGCTCAGTGGTAGAGCACTCTGCTGAAAACCTAGAGAAGCACAGTCACCGGCCAGTTGGTAACGTTCTGGATTTTTTTTCCTTTTGCAGAGTGCTGTTCTTGGTTTCCTGCCCATTTACAAGCTAGTCACATAGATACGAGCTCCTGTGTGCAGAGGGAGTGCACGCCAGGTCTCAGGGTGTGGCTCTCAATCTGTGGTGCAGCTTCCCCGGGGTGCTGGAGGCAAGGATTCACCACACTCAAGGCTCAGAAATGTAGTGCCTTGTTCTGAGTCACCCAGTGAAAAGCAAAGCAGTGGTCTGACCCAAGATCGCTGCCGCTGACCGAGCCCGGTTCCTTTCCCCGCCCGCACCAGTAGCTTGCATTCTGTGGCCAAAGCACTGCTCTCCAGGTTGAGCCTGCAGAGGCCCACACAGCTCCACCACACAGCTCTCTGCAGCGTCCAATTAAGCTCCTGATTCAGCTCTTTGAGGCAGACAGCCCCTCATGAGGACGGGGCATGCATGAGAAGCATTTCTCAGTGTGGTGCTTCTTAGCAAAACAGCTCTGGCTCTGGCTAAGATGTCCTTGGGCTCCAAGGTCAGTATCTGAAACACAAGGCTGTAATGGTGGAGCTGTAAAAACCAATTCAGGCAAATCCTGGCTCCAGCATCCAGCCATCCTTGGCACCTGAGAGGACGCTCTCCTTATACCAAGTCTGCTCGTAGATTTTTGGTTTGTTGTTGTATCTAGAGAGGCCAGACACAGAGCAAGGCTTCGAAGCCAGATGCTCTGGGACTCAGTCTGGTCTCTTTAGTCGAGCTGAGCAGTGACCTACATAAGACCCCAAACCTCCACATCCCAGTTCCTCATCTCTGAAGTGGGCAGTCTCTTCACTGGACTGTTGGGAGGACTAACCATTCAAGGACAAAGAGCTCACAGTAGGTGCTCAGGAAACCCCACCTGTTGTTCTTTTTTTTTTTTTTTTTTTTTTTTTGGTTTTTGGAGACAGGGTTTCTCTGTGTAGCCCTGGCTGTCCTGGAACTAGCTCTGTAGACCAGGCTGGCCTCGAACTCAGAAATCCGCCTGCCTCTGCCTCCCAAGTGCTGGGATTAAAGGCGTGCACCACCACCGCCCGGCCCCACCTGTTGTTCTTAACCACAGATGCTGGATTCCACCTTGGCTCAAGGTCCTGCTTGTTTTTCTTTATTTTGTGTATGAATGTTCACACGTGTGTATATCTGTGTTAACTCGTGTACATGTAGAGGCCAGAGATCAGTCCGTGGCGTTGCTCCCCAGCACTGTCTACCTTGTTACTTTTGTTGTCATAGGAACCGTTACTGGCCTGGAACTCACCACACAGGCTGTTTGTCTAGCTAGCTTTGGGGATCTGCCTGTCCTCATCTACCAGTGCTGTGACCGCACGTGTTTGCCAGTCATGCCCAGCTTTCCTGTGCAGTTCTGGACATCCTCAGGTTCTCAGGCTAGCAAGGGCAGCACTTTCATCACCACCTTCTCTCCTGCCCTTCTGCACTACTTTGCATCAGCCGTGTGGCTTTAGTTGAGTTACTTGACATCGTTGAGCCACACTATTCTGTCCTAGGATAACACCCATAATTTTGTTTTTTGTTTTTTTGAGACAGGGTTTCTCTGTGTAGCCCTGGCTGTCCTGGAACTCACTCTGTAGACCAGGCTGGCCTCGAACTCAGAAATCTGCCTGCCTCTGCCTCCCAAGTGCTGGGATTAAAGGCGTTCGCCACTACCGCCCGGCTCATATTTTTTTAATTTTTTTTTTAAATTTTTATTTTCTATATTCTATGTTTACATTCCAAAGGCTTTCCCCTTTCCCAGTTCCCCCCCACCATACTTCCCATAGTTCCTCTCTCCCCCAACTATTCCCCAATCATTCCCCCTCCCCCCTCAGTTTCTTTACTAAACTGGATGCAATCTTTACAGGCCCAGGGTCCTCTCCTTTCTTCTTCTTGGGAATCATTTGACTTGCTATTTGTGTCTTGAGTATTTAGGGCTTCTGGGCTCATTAATATCCACTTATCAGTGATTGCATTTCATGTGTATTCTTTTGTGATTGGGTTAACTCACTCAGGATGATATTTTCCAGGTCTAACCATTTACCTACAAATTGCATGAATTCATTATTTTTAATTGCCGAGTAGTATTCCATTGTATAAATATACCACATTTTCTGTATCCATTCCTCCTTTGAGGGATATTTGGGCTCCTTCCAATTTCTGTCTATTATAAACAAGTCTGCCATAAACATAGTGGAGCGTGTGTCTTTATTGTATGCAGGGGAATCCTCTGGGTATATGCCCAGGAGTGGTATGCCAGGGTCCTCTGGAAGTGACATGCCCAATTTTCTGAGGAACTGTCAAACTGATTTCCAGAGCGGTTTTACCATTTTGCAATCCCACCAACAGTGGAGGAGTGTTCCTCTTTCTCCACATCCTCGCCAGCACTTGTTGTCTCTTGAGTTTTTAATCTTAGCCATTCTGACTGGTGTGAGGTGGAATCTCAGTGTTGTTTTGATTTGCATTTCCCTGATGACTAATGATGTTGACCCACTCTTATCTCTTTGCACTAAGATCAACTCCAAGTGGATCAAGGACCTCCACATAAAACCAGACACACTGAAACTATTAGAAAAGAAACTTGGGAAGACCCTGGAGGACTTGGGCACAGGGGAAAAGTTCCTGAACAGAACACCAATAGCTTACGCACTAAGATCAAGAATCGACAAATGGGACCTCATAAAATTACAAAGTTTCTGCAAAGCAAAGGACACTGTCAGAAGGACAAAACGGCAACCAACAAAGTGGGAAAAGATCTTCACCAACCCCACATCCGACAGAGGACTAATATCCAATATATACAAAGAACTCAAGAAGTTAGACCGCAAAGAACCAAATAACCCTATCAAAAATGGGGCACAGAGCTAAACAAAGAATTTTCACCAGAAGAAATTCGGATGGCCGAGAAACACCTTAAAAGATGTTCATATTTTTTTTGGATTTTTTTATTTAATTTTTATTTTCTATATTCTATGTTTACATTCCAAAGGCTTTCCCCTTTCCCAGTCCCCCCCCCCCATATGTCTTTTTTGGATTTTTTGAGACAGGGTTTCTCTATGTAGCCCTGGCTGTCCTGGAACTCACTCTGTAGACCAGGCTGGCCTTGAACTCAGAAATCTGCCTGCCTCTGCCTCCCAAGTGCTGGGATTAGAGGTGTGTGCCACCACTGCCCGGCTCATAATTTTTTTTTTTGGATTTTTCGAGACAGGGTTTCTCTATGTAGCCCTGGCTGTCCTGGAACTCACTCTGTAGACCAGGCTGGCCTCGAACTCAGAAATCCGCCTGCCTCTGCCTCCCAAATGCTGGGATTAGAGGTGTGTGCCACCACCGCCTGTCTCTTTCTGATCTTAGTTATTTTCTTTTAAATTATGTAAGTCTGTGTAAGGGCTTGTGCCTGGGGAGGTCAGAGCCACGTGGTGTGGGTGTGGAGAATCTAACTCAGGTCTTTTGAGAGCTGTATGTGAGCCATCTGTCCAGCTCCCCTCTCTGGTTTCACCGTGGGTGTACTGCTTGAGTTCCTACCTCAATTTCTCCTCAATGATGGACTGAAATCTGGAATTCTAAGATGAATAAGCCCCTTCCTACACAGAGCTGTGTCTGGCCAGGATACCCTGTCACTCCAACAGAAATGAAATAGAGCACCATCTTTGGGCAGAATGCCATGGGGGCATTTACAGGGGTTCCCATGCCGGGTTCCTCTCGTGTGAACCTGGGGTTTTGTGCTTCTACCGTGCAGAGCCCAGTTAAGGGCTCACGGGACAGTGTTGCTGGCAAGGGTGGCTCTCTGGAAGGGGCTTTGTTGGTGCCAAGGGCTTTAATATTTTATTGTATCTTTGTGATTACTGTCTAAGACCAAGCTGAACCAAGAAGTGCTGATCCCATGGATACGGGAGCACGGGTCTCATAAACTCCATGGAACCGAGCCAAAGAGAGGAGGGAAGGCGAAGATAAAGATCCTTGGAGACACCAAGCCCAGCAGATCTTTAACGTGAGCGGAGGGCCGTTGGCTCAGGTCACGGCTGGCCGCATGACTGAGAAAGCAAAGAGCACAAGAGAAAACATACTTTTCAAAATGGACGTATGTGGTTGAAGTTCACGTCAGAAAAACGGGACTTAATTACAGAGTGTCTACAAATACCCCGTTCATCGATCTCAGGCTAGGGATCAATTATTCCACCCAGTACCCATTTTCTATTGTGCTTGATAGAAAAGAGGGGGTTGCTCTGTGTGTGGAGGTGTGTGGTACACAACGGCACCTGTTAAATGTCACAGTCATTAAGCTGAATCCGAGGGCAAGGTCCAGAGGACAGACCGAGGACGTCAGTACACCGTCTGTGCAGTTCAGAGATGGACTGACTTTCCTGAGTGTCCCCTCCAGCTTCTGCCTGGATACCCTCAGTGCTGGGGACCTGGGTACTTGCTGAGGCAGCTCAGTCTCTTTTTTAGATGTAGTTAAATTTGGCCCACGGTTGTGTTCTTTCCACAGGGGGCTCCCAGCTCCCAGGGCTGTTATGTTATCCCAGGAGCCACAGCGTCTGTGAAACCCCCGTTAGACCAGTCAGCACGCCTTGCTCAGAGACAGACATCAGTGCGTGGGGCTCCAGGCTGGACCATGGAGGAGTTTCAGTCGGTATAGGGCGGACATAATCTGGAAAGATAAGGAGGGCACGGGGGAGCTGTCTACCCCACTGGAGGCGGGGCAGCAGTGAAGGTCTTCAGGCAGGAAGTGACCCTGAGCTGGGTTACAGAGGAGAGAGAGGTGGGGCAGGGCGGGGCTGGGGAGTGTGAAGGCATTCCTGACTGAAGGATGCACGTGAGAACCAACAGGAAGCTCCTCAGACTGGTGGGCATGGACACAGGTGCAGGTGTGTTGGGGAGTGTGGGGTTCCCAGGGATGAAGGCAGAAGGATACATGGTTCACTCTTACACGGAATTTGGACTCCATTCCGAGGATGAGGACTTCATCCAGTAGCTCTTTGACCACCTGCATGGGGCTCAATTCTCTGCTCTGGAGGCTCCCCTCCCCCTCAACAGTTATTCATTTTGTTTTAAATTTAAAAATTACGTTTACTGATTTGTGTATGTGTACCTTTTTTGCTTATAGCACGGGGCTATCTGTAAGAACAGCAAACCAATGGTTAGTCTCAAAGCACCAGGCGCAACCCAAATGCTGCAAATGTTACTCCACAAGCTGTAAGGTGTGTATTTTCACCAGCTCCAGTGTACAGATGAGAAACGCTGAAACGGCTTTGGATCGGCAGGAACAGGAAGCTGGTAGATGCCCCCCCTTCTAGAGCTGATAGGACGATCACAAGAGGCAAGCCTTGCAGAATCCTGGGTGCATAGCCAGCTCACGGCAGCTCCCCAGTGAAGCGTCAGTCAGCAGGGCATCGAGACAGAGCACAGCACACAAGGACAGAGTAGCTGGATTCAGCAAACTGCCCCCTTCCACAGGAGCGGGGGTTGGAAGGGGGATAAGACCCTGGTGCAAACGGACTCATTATCTCTGGACAATGGGAAATGGCGGATGAAGCCTTTGATAAAAGAGAGCGGGATGGCCATTGATTAGAAGCCAGTCTCCTGTCTTTCTTCTCTACTCAAGAACTGACTCCCCAGGGCTCTTCTGTCTGTGTAATTAAAGAGCTAGCGGAACTGTCTGGACTGTCCCTTCCCTCGGTCCACCATCAGTCACCACTGTGGGGTGGGAGTGGGGACAGACGTTTGGCAATCCACAGATCTTCTCCAGCAGTTAAGCTTTGGGATCTTGATTCTCTGAAGCTGCACATCACCCTCTCTTTTGGCATTCTTGTAAAGTCTTGGCAAGTACAACCAGCAATTGTGTAAAGAGAGAGGAGCTGGCGAGAGGTCTCAGTGGGTAAAGGTACTTGCTGCCAGGCCTGAAGCCTTGAGTTCAATCTTCAGGTCCCATGTGGTGGAAGGAAGAGACCTGATTCCTGCAAGTGGTCCTCTGACCTCCACATATGTGCTTTGGCACATGTGTGAATTCACACACACACACACACACACACACACACAAATCAAACACAGACAATAGCACAAACATGAAGCACAGCACTGGATCTGTCTCAAGAAATCCCAGTAATAGTAACTTGGATTTTTTGTGGGAGCAAGTGTCCATATTGAATCTTAATGCTTGTGCCAAGTAAGCCCACCAGAGACAGGGGGGAATGGTGATGGTTGCACCGTGGTCCATTTTTGCAGGAATCTTTCTCGCAATCTGTAGTGTCCCTATTATTCCACAGCACTGCCTGAAGGAGATGTTCAAAGAAAGCTATTGTCAAAACTTTAAAAGTACCAAACCAGAGCAGTTCCTGGAGATGCTGACAGTGATCTGGGGTCCGCGGATGTGGGTCATGATGGTGCCCGCCTCACAGGGCTTTCCTCCACCCCGATTTCTGAAAGCTGTCACTGGCATGAGTAGGTCTCCTAGTTGGGACTTGGATCCATTTTCCTGAAGTTCAGGGTTCTCTCTCCCCACCCCCACCCGCTGTTCACTCTCACTGTTGGTGGCTGGAGCTTGACTTCTGCGTTAGTAACAACTGTGCCACAGTTGAGGGACAGTAAAGAAAACAGAAAGCTTGCTGCCTCAGCCTCCTGTTTGCGTGCTTCCTAGGACTGACCCAGGTGACCAGGCCCCGCATCTCTATGACCAGAGTGAGGCAACCATGGTAAGGCACACCGTGGTCCATCTCTGCCGCAGTAGGTGGGATCACCTCGAGGGTGCATGCATAGAAATTTCTTCCGAATAGAAATGTTCCATCTTGAAGGAAACAAATAATCTTTAAGACTCAGGAAACAAACAACCTTTAAGACTCAGGAAGTTCATAAAACTTACAGGACTCCTCACCCCTTCCCCGTACAGCTAGATTAGTGGTGAGGACTGCTGAGGAGAGGAGAGCCAGCTGTCAAGCTGCCAGAAAGTTGTTCAGGGAGCTCAGAGGTGCAGCGTCCGTGAGTCATGCCGCCTTGTCCGTGAGTCATGCCCCGTGCTGCGGTGCCTTCTGGTCTCCTACGCTTTGCTCTTCCGTCATCCGTGTTCCTGCAAGTCGTTCCTTACTACTACTGCTAAGTAACCCCAACAAACTCTGGCTATTTAAGCTAGACTTAAATGGAATCATTTTTTTGTCATACCTATGCTTATTGAATTATTGGGCCCTGAGATATTCAGGAGCTAGGGAGGCAGCTTGGTCATTGAAATAACTGCCTTTAAAACACAAGGATATGAGTTTTGTTTAGTCCCAAGAATCCGTATTTTTTTTTAAAGCTGGAAATTATAATACAATCTCAAAGAGAAATAAAAAGAAAAAACTCCCAAAGCATGAAGAAATAAAACAAAAGGCAACTTTGCTTGTCAAGCTAGTTAGGATCCTAACTATGGAGCAGCATACTCCTCTCACTGTGGCTTGCACACTCCTCTCACTGTGGCCCGCACACTCCTCTCACTGTGGCCCGCACACTCCTCTCACTGTGGCCCGCACACTCCTCTCACTGTGGCCCGCACACTCCTCTCACTGTGGCCCGCACACTCCTCTCACTGTGGCCCGCACACTCCTCTCGCTGTGGCTCGCACACTCCTCTCACTGTGGCTTGCACACTCCTCTCACTGTGGCTCACACACTCCTCTCACTGTGGCTTGCACACTCCTTACTGTGACTCGCACACTCCTCTCACTGTGGCTCACACACTCCTCTCACTGTGGCTTGCACACTCCTTACTGTGACTCGCACACTCCTCTCACTGTGGCTCACACACTCCTCTCACTGTGGCTTGCACACTCCTTACTGTGACTCGCACACTCCTCTCACTGTGGCTCACACACTCCTCTCACTGTGGCTTGCACACTCCTTTCACTGTGGCTCGCACACTCCTCTCACTGTGGCTTGCACACTCCTCTCACTGTGGCCCGCACACTCCTCTCACTGTGGCTTGCACACTCCTCTCACTGTGGCTCGCACACTCCTCTCACTGTGGCCCGCACACTCCTCTCACTGTGGCTTGCACACTCCTCTCACTGTGGCCCACACACTCCTCTCACTGTGGCCCGCACACTCCTCTCGCTGTGGCCCGCACACTCCTCTCGCTGTGGCCCGCACACTCCTCTCACTGTGGCTTGCACACTCCTCTCACTGTGGCCTGCACACTCTTCTCACTGTGGCTTGCACACTCCTCTCACTGTGGCTGGCACACTCCTCTCACTGTGGCTCACACACTCCTTTCGCTGTGGCTCGCACACTCCTCTCACTGTGGCTCGCACGCTCCTTACTGTGGCTTGCACACTCCTTACTGTGGCCTGCACACTCCTTACTGTGGCCTGCATACTCCTTACTGTGGCTCGCACGGCTTGTCTGCCCCGACCTGGGCCTTCCCCTCCAACCTTGAGCATTCTCCACTTTCTCTGTTGCAGTCCTTCTGCATCCATTCCCACGACCCTTTGCTTCCGTAGACCCCATGCCACCCTGCCTTTGTGGTATCCCGTGATTAGAGTTCCCCTTCCTCGGCTTCGTTCTCTCCCGATCTTTCTCTTCTAAAACCGGCGCTTCCATGTACGGCCCCACCCTTTGGTGAGTCGCCTGTGTCATCACCGCCTCCAGATGTCCATGGCACCTCCTGCTACTGCATAGCGAACATGTCTCATACATTATTTGTGATTTGTGTAGCTCCCCACAGGGAAATGGCTGTGTGTTTCCCTGAGCCATGTTTTTCTTTTCTGTGTAAGATAAACAGGCTCAAGAATGCTTTCACACAGTGGAGTCTCAGTACATGCATCTTGAATTAATTAATAGTTTACGCAGCTAAATCGAAGATGAATATTGGGAATATTGGTTTATCTTTGTAAACCAATAGTTTCACACACACTATGCTGTTGTGTAATTACTAAGCCATAACCTCTTTGAAATAAAAATATGAAGGAATTAAAAACCAAAAGCAGAGTGTGAGGTAATGCCAGTGTTGGAGAGCAGATGGCCACGATGGCCAGACAGGTCCCGCCCACCTGACAGGCTGAGGAAAACTCTCCAAAGAAAGGGACTGTGCCTGAGGAATGGTGACAGGGTCTGCACACCTCCATGTACCTGTACATGTACACATGCCACAACACACTCACACGCACTCGCACACACTCATACACACTGACATGCACATACACACTCACATACATACATTCATACATTCACACACATTCTCATAAACTCAAACACACTCACACAAATACCCTCAAACACACTCACATACACTCACATACACACATACGCACATACACTCACACTCATTCACACACTCACAATACTGACACACACACACTGACACAAACTCACACACACTCACATTCCCACTCACATACTTACAAACACACACACAAGCACTCAAACATGCACTGACACACACATGTTCACATGCACACTCACAATACACACTCACACACTCTCACACACAGAGACTCGTATAGGTATCACACAAATACTGAGACACTCATATACACTGACACACACTGATACTTGCACATACATTTTCACAAATACACACACTGGCACACACACACTGACACACACACTGACATACACTAACACACACATATACTCACAAACACACACACTGACATACTCATACATGCACATACACACTCATGTACACTCACACACTCACATACACTCTGTTACACACCCATACACTCATATACACTCACACACATGCACACACGTGCACACCCTCACACTCACACAACACAGTCTCACACACTGACACACTCACACCCACAGACTCACATCCCCACACACTGATAAAAACTAACATACACAAACACACACTCAGTCACATGCTCACAAATGCAGTCACATTCACACTCTCAGACACACACTCTGACACACACCCACACACTCATATATACTCACATATACACATGTACTCACACACTAATACACACATATACTAATACACACTCACATAGATACTCACACACTCTCACATATGCACTCATACACACTTCCACACATTCATACACACTGACACATATACTCACATATAATCATTCATACCCACACTCAAATATTCACACACATACCACACTGACACAGACTCTCACAATACACTCATACATACACTTATAATACACTCACATACACTCATACACACAGGCTCACAACATTCACACACACATTCATACAACAGTGACAAACAACATTCACACATGCTCACATATACACTAACTCACACACACTAACACTGACATACTCACATACATACTCATCCACTCATACACACATTCACACTCACATAGTATATCAGTACACTAACACACATTGACACACACTCACATTCACATACACACTCTCACATACACTCTCACTCTCATACTCACACTCACACATACTCACATTCAAACTCACACACACTCTCACATTTACACACACTCACATACCTTTTCACATACCTTCACACTCACACTCATACACACACTCATAGTCACACTCATATACACAAACTGACACACATATACAACATTCACATATATTGACACACAGACACATACACCCTCACACACAAACACTCACCCTCAAACACACTCACAAATACTCATACACACATGTACACATATAATCACACATTCTCACACACACTCACACAGTCACACACACTCTAGTCACACATATACACACACCCACACACTTATACACACACATACTCACATATACATACTCAAACACACATTGACACACACAACTTATACAGACATTGACAATTCACAGGACACATACTTGCAAACTCACACACACATACTCACAGACACACTTATACACACACTAACATACATATACTCACATACTCTCATACACTTACACACATGTGATGTACTCATACACACACTGACACACACAGTTACATTTGCCCTCAGTCATATACATATACTCACTTGCACTCAAATACACACTGACACACATGCCCCCATTCACTCACACCCAACACACACACACACACACACACACACACACACACTTACACAATTCATACACACATTCAGGCACACTAACATACACACAAATTCATGCACACTGACACACACACATATTAACGCACACACACTTATACTCCCATATATTCTCACACATTCACACACTCATGTACATACACACATACATGCATACATATTCATACTCACCCTCACATACTCTCACAGAAACACACACACATATACTCACACACAGTTACATACTCATACATACCAACTTAAACACACTGACAGACACACTCACACTATACACTGATAGACACACTCACACAATACACTCACGTTCACACTCACATACTCACACACATACATACCTATACACATACTCACACTTACACAGTCACACACATATACACTCTCACATACTCACATACACATATACAAACTCACACACATATGCACACTTACACACAGTCACACATAGACACACTCATGCACATACACATGAAATAAAATAAATAATATTTAAATTAATAATGTTTTCTTTGTGCTTCCTGTTGTGTATGGTCATGTTGGTCTTGTGTCTCATGGTCTGGAGCCACACTGTGCCACATGCAGGCTTAGGAATGTCTGTGGCGGTGGACAAATCAGTATTAAAGCGGAGATTCAAAGTTGCCCCTTCAGGGCTCCACCTTGAACCATGAATGGGCTTTGGGAGAGCAAGGGCTGGCCCTCACTCTGAGCCTGCGGAATTTTATTCCCTTTTCTCAGTGGAATCTGAGTATCAAAACATTGCCTAGAAGGGGAATTTGGGTTTATTAAAATCGATTTGCTGAATGACTTCAGTGACTACAACTAGATAAATGGTGCCCCAGAAAAGACAATGACCACAAACAGAAGAAATTAGCTTTCCTTCATACAAGAGACATTTATATGGGAGGTTTCAAAGGAAGAAAAATGACCATTTGGCATTCTTATTATGCTGTGGGGTCACAAGGAAGAAGTGAAAGAGAAGAATGTGGAACCCCAAGATTAATACTTCAGATGACCAAATCATGAATTTGGCCAAAAAAATTCTTTCTTGTAACAACTACTGAATATCATGGTTAGTTAACTATTTAAAAAATTATTTTATATGTATGGATAGTTGGCCTATACACATGTGTATATGCCACATGCATTGCCTGTGTTCATGGAGGCCAGAAGAGGGTGTTGGATTCCAAGACCTGGGGTTACAGTGGTTGTGAGCTACCATGTGGGTTCTGGGAATCGGTGATCTCTTAGCTCCCAGCCTGGTGAGTTTTTATTTTTGTCAGTGTGACACAAGCTAGAATCATCTGGAAGAGGAAACCTCAGCTGAGAAAATGCCTTAATTAGACTGGCCTCTAGGCAAGATGGTGGGCCATTTTCTTAATTAATGGTAGATGTGGGAGGGCCCAGCCCACTGTGGGCACACTCCACTTGGACAGATAGTTCTGCTGCTATGAGAGACCAAGCAGAGCAAGCCAGAGGGAGCGGCCAGTAACCAGCATTCCCCCTTCAACCCTGCTCCAGCTCTGGCCTCCATGGCAGCCCATGATCCGGATATGCAACCCCCCTCCCCTCTCCAGATTGTGGTCAGTGCTTGACCACGGCAATAGAAAGGAATACAGACACTGACATGTTCAGGTCCTGAACCCTCCACTTCAAACACTACTGTGTTTAACCTTTCTCAGTACTCCTCTGTAGTCCATTAACGGAGTAGTCCTCCAGTACAGTGTAGTACTCCACTGTCTCCATTACAATCAAGAGCCCCAAAGCTCAGCACATTTATGTAATTGGATTCACCTTTACACTTCTAGAAGCACAGAATCAGGTTGGAACTCTAGCCTGTTATCGGAGCTAGTCTTCTTTCTCCTCCACCAGCCCAAAGGTGGGCCTCTATGGGATTTCTCAGTCTGACACGAATGCTGATTTCATGGTGAGTCTCTGGCCAGTTAGCTGACGCTTCTTTCTATCCCTTCTTGCTGTGGTAGAGACTGTGCGGAGGTCCTAGAGGGGGCTGAGCTTTTTCATGGGAAGGGTCAATCTGAAGACTTAGCTTTGGCATCTACGCAGAAAAACAGATATGCTTCTGCTCTGAGGATAAGACCTAGAGAGCAAACTCTTTTCCAGGAAGGGAATGAATTCCCTCCCTTCCCCCACTGTGCCTCTAAGGAGTGTGTGTGTGTGTGTGTGTGTGTGTGTGTGTGCGCGCGCGCGCGCGCGTGCAGATGTATCGATGCATACACGGATGCCAGAGAAGGTCAGGTGTCTGTCATTCTCTACTTATTCCTTGGGTCAGGTCTCTACCTGAGCCGGAGCGAGGCTGGCAGGCAGCAGTTCCCAGGGACCACTTGTCTCTGCTCCTCACAGCAATAGAGCTGCAGGCAGGCATGCCCACTCCTAGTTCTTTGTGTGAACAAAAGGGACTTGAACTCAGACCTTCATACTTAGGTAGCACATGCTCACACCTGCTGTGACATCGCCCCAGCTCCTCTTTGTGTATTTTTGTGTTTGGACCTTATACATTTTGTGGACATTTCTGGCCACAGAGACGCGTCACTGCACATGTTAGCAAATGTAAGTGTGTGCTGTTTTGTAGTTGTAGTTTTTTTGCACTATTAGGAGGTGTGGCCTTATTGGAGGAAGTGTGTCACTGTGTGGGTGGGCTTTGACACCTTCCTTCTAGCTGCCTGTAAGCCAGTCTTCTGTTTGCCTTCAGGACAAGATGTAGACCTCTCAGCTCCTCCTACTCCATGCCTGCCTGGATGCTGCCATGCTCCTGCCTTGATGATAATGGACCGAACATCTGAACCTGTAAGCCAGCCCTAGCTAAATGTTGTTTTTATAAGAGTTGTCTTGGTTATGGTGTCTGTTTATAGCAGTAAAACCCTAACTAAGACAGTAGTGTAAGGAAGCATGTGTTAGTATGTGCTCAACTAATCCCATGTGTGCATGGGGTGTGTGGGTTATGTATATGATGACTTGTAGCAATAAAGACATACGTCTACATGCATCCCAGGTCCTGCTTTGTGGACTGGCCATTTGCCTCTGCTTGGGAGAACTTTGCAATTTCAGTTTCTGTTTGGCTAAAGGGGTTTTTTATTCCCAGAAACCTCGCTTCTGCAAACCCAGCTCTGTAGCCTCTCTTTGTTCTCAACACTGCAGTTTATTTTTTACTTCTTATGGGGTTTAATATTCAGGTCCAGCTTCCACAGGATGCTAATTTCCTCTTGGGTTGCGATCCTGCTTTGCTGGTCTGGATGTTGAGAACTGTGGTTTCAGCAGCTGCTGCCCAGACCTGTCCCTTCGGCCATCCTGAGACACAGAGTTGACCTCTGGCAGATCTGGCATTGAGTTTGGCAACCGCTGGCTTCTGAGGCACCGGAAAGGATGCGTTTGAGATGAAATGGAACTATGTTCAAATTGGGTTTTGGAACTTCTCAGACAAGTGACTAGTCTCCTTTCAAGCATTAGGAATTCTCAGCTGTAAGAATAAATATACCATACCCAAAGTATTATCTGGGTTTGGTGGTACATGACAGTAACCTCGGGGAGGTGGAAGCAGGAGAACCAGGAGTTTAGGACATCCTTGGTTATGCAATTATTTGGAGTTCATCCTGGGCTACATAGGACTCTGTCTTAATCCGACAACTACAAACAAAGAGACACTGATTTGTTGCATGCTCAACATATCAGGTAGATATTGCTATGTAATAAGACTGCCTCAAACGTAGTGGTGAAAACTACTTATATATTAAAATTATTATTTGTGTATATATATGTGTGTGTACATGTCTCAGTATGTATGTACATCTTAGTCTGTGTGCATGTGTGTGTGTGTGTGTGTGTGTGTGTGTGTGCATACACTTGTATGTATGGAGGTCAGAAGACACGTTTCAGGAGTTGGTTTTCTTCCTCTACCATGCAGGCCTTGGGCACCAAACTCACATCATCAGGATTGACAGCAAGTGTCGTTGTCTACTGAGCCATCTCAATGGCCCGCAAACTAGACACACTTTGCTCGTGATTTTATGTGTCCTCCAATGACTTCAGGTGTGTTCTCCTTCCTTGAAGAATGGTGTGTGCTGTTCTTCCTCGGAAGGGTTCTCTGTATGTACATGTGGTCAGCGGAAGCAGGCTCAGCTTGCTGTTAGCTGAGGTGACAGTTCTCTGCACCTTCATGTCTTAGCCCCAGGTGTCCCAGTGCAGGCTTCTCCTGTCTGCAGAAGCAACAGGGACCAGGAGAGAAAGTAGAAGCTGGTGGAGCTCCGAATTGGAGGGCTGGGGTCCATTGAATTTCAGCTAATGGGTCAGGTTAGGGGCAATCCCGGAACAAATGGTGGGGAGGCAGACTCTGACTCACAGTGGAAAGATCTCAAGTAGGCAGGCAATTAACGGGCACCAATCAGAGCAATCGCCGGCTGCAATAGGCACTCAATGTGTGTGGAATTTTCTGGAACCTAGCAGGCACTTAGTGAACAGCAATCAGTGGCTTAGCATAACCTGTGTACAGCGGGAGCTCTAAGCGGTCCCAGTGGGGCACATCTGTATGAAAAGACATTTCATTCTGGACGAACACTCAGGGGAAGGGACGGAACACTCAGCCCAGACGATTGCCTAAGGTCACCTCTGGCACTCCAAACAGCCCTGCTCAAAATCTTTTCTGACAAGAGAATAACTTCTCCTCTCTAAAGCCCAGAATTTAGCCTTAGAAATGTCTCCATTTTTATTCTAAGTCCTATTTATTGCCGTCTTTTTCTCAGTTTTAAATTCATTGTTAATTTGTTGACATTTCTGCCTTTGTGTGTGCCTGGTAATGCATGCATACATGAGTGTGTACAGTTTCTTCTCCCTGTCCTTGTCTCTGTTCCTGTCCCTGTCTCTGTCTATCTCTGTGTCTCTGTCTCTGTCTCTGTCTCTGTGTCTCTGTCTCTGTGTCTCTGTCTCTGTCTTTGTGTCTCTGTCTCTCTGTCTCTGTGTCTCTTTCTGTCTCTGTCTCTGTGTCTCTTTCTGTCTCTGTCTCTCTGTCTCTCTCTCTCTCAGTGTCTCTCAATGGCCTGGAATTCTGTCAAACCTGCTAGCCCAACTGGCCAATAACCTTCAGGGATGCCCCTATCTTATGTTTCCAGTGCGGGACTGCATGCCACCATATTTGCCTTTTTTCTTTTTTTAAAGTATAGCAGGTACTGAAACCCAACGCCAGGGTGCCACAGGAGAGAGGGGGAGGGGTGTGGCTGCTTGCGAAGATCCCTGCTCTGCTCTGCTGAAGAGCTTGAGGTTTTTTTTTTTTTTTTTTTTTTTTTTTTGAGACAGGGTTTCTTTGTGTAGTCCTGGCTGTCCTGGAACTCACTCTGTAGACCAGGCTGGCCTCGAACTCAGAAATCCACCTGCTTCTGCCTCCCAAGTGCTGGGATTGCAGGCGTGTGCCACCACGGTCTTTTTCTTTTTTTAAAGGAGGGTTCTGGGTATCCACAGCAGCCCCTCCTGCTTGTGAGGCGAGCACTTCAGTTGAGCTATCTTTCCGGTCCTTTCTTCTCAAATGCATGGCTCAATTTTTCTAGTTTCTTGAAGATTTCCTCCCACTTCTATTTATTTTTATTTAGCACACAGTAAAGGTAAACCCAAGAGCTGGGGAGGAGAGTGGAGAACTCCTCCTCCTCCTCCTCCTCCTCCTCCTCCTCCTCCTCCTCAGCGGGAGTGAGATGGGAAGATGGGGACGTCTCTAGGCATCACTTCCCCGTTTCTGGCTTTGTTACGGAGATATTGTTGGTTTCAATGCCTTCTGTCCCTGAGTTCGAGGCTCTTTCTTCCCAGCCTCCTGTCTTCAGAAGACACCGCTGGAATACCGGGCTCTGGGGGAGCCTCTCAAGTCTCTCGAATTGTCAGAGAGGAGCGGGAAAGGCCTGGAGCCCTGGCTGCTAAGACCCATGTGGAAGTGTCTCAAGGAGTCTGTTCCTCTCTGCTGGGCTCCTAGCTTCCATCTCCATCCTAACGTGAGCCCCAACTCTGTTGCACCCTGAGACTTTAAAGCTACCTACGAGGGAGGTGCGAGTCTTTCCTCTCCCTGACGCCTCGCCTCCACTTGCTCTGCCAGCCCTCCCCCATTGGCTTCAGTCATCAAAACGCACCTGACGACTCATGGCCACGGTGACTGTCCACTTTGGCCAAACACCATGCTCGTGGATTGTGCTCATGGGATCAGGTGCCTGTGCCAGGCAGGGACCATGCCAGGCATGAAGGGAGATTACAGTGCTGGACCAAGATAATTTCCACTAACATAGCTGGGATTCAAACCCTGGTCCATCTGCCTTTATAAACTCTAAGTTGTAGACATACCTGTCTCCCCTGCCTGGTGGGAACAACTTACTTTAGTTTACGTCTGAAGACCCCGCCTCCCGGTGTGTCACAGGGTCCCAGGCAGAGTGAGGTGTCTGATGGCTGAGCTTGCTCCTGTGACAAGCCCCAGCAAGCATTCTGACCACTGACTCAGCAGGTAAGCCCCTCCCCACTTCTCCACTCCTGATGTGACAGCGAGTATCCAGGTCCTATGTGATCCTCTGGCTTCTCAGCAGTGTGGTCTTTTCCGTCCCACTGGGGATATGCCCTTAGCACCGTGGCTGCCACGGCACTGAGACCGTGTTCTCACTGCAGACCTGAAGGCCTGCTCACCTTGGGTGATGTAACCAAGTTTGAATTCCATTGGAGGTGCAGAATCTTGGTGTGCTTACTTGACTCTTAATGTCTTGCTGTAGCACTGGCATAAGCAATGTATTCTGGTTCCTGAGACAGCTTTCTTGAGTCCCTTGCAGTGCTTGATATCAGCCATCATGTTAAGCAATGGATCAATACGCAAGAGGAAGCAGGAGGTGAATAGGTGATTCCTACCCCTAAAACCAAGCAGATCAGCCCCTAAGAATCATTGTGTTTTATGTACTTAATTAAATAAAATGCCCATGCCACTTGTCATTTCAGCCTCCCTTTGGTAGGACATTTGCCTAGCACGTGGGAAGCCCTGTGGTTGATCCCCAGTTCTGCATACAAACTGGACATGGTGGTGCGCACTGGGAAGGTGGAGGCGGGAGGACAGGAAGTTTAGGGCCATCTTTAGCTGTATAATGAGTGCAAATCCAGCTTTGGGTGCAGACCATTTCTCAAAGCTAGTAACAATGCCTCTCAAGTAATAGAATAAAGCTCTTCAGATCAAGGAATTCAAAACCTTTAGGAACAGAAGACACTGTTTGGGATTTCTCTGATCACGGACCAAACCATCACAAAAGCAAGGAACCTCACAATGCAGACCTATCCAGGCTTGCCACGTCATCAGAAACACGACTGAATGTCTCCGATTTCCAGTAACTCACCCTCGATCACCTTAAGCTTGACCTCCCTGAGGCTAAAGCATCCCACAGAACACAGGGAAAGGGCATGAGTTGTTTAACAGCCATGAGCATTACTTTCATGTATGTAACATTCTCAACACATGTGTGTTGTCTGCAGGACCAACAGGCAGAGAAAAGAGAAGCCAAACCCAAGAAGGTGGGGCTGATCTCGTCTCTCAAAGTTGAGCATTAAGCAACAATCCTCATTTCTGGAGATTGGTGTGTGCTCAGGATATACAACGGGAGTCAAATCAATATTCACCCAGAGAAGCACATTAGGAGAGAGCAGGTCTGCACTTATCCAAGTGTGTCAAGCTCTCCAAGAACGTAGAAAGGAAAGATTTCCTCAGTCCTCCTGTACATGCCCCAAAGAACATCTAAAAGCTCCCCAAGGTTAATTCAAGAATTAAAAAAGGCAATTGTGATATTGTGAGAATTTCCATTAGATAAAGTTAATGGGATTTTTAAAAGTACTTCTTGGTTGCTATTAGGTGCATGCTGGGAAAATAATGGAAAAAGTCCAGCAAAAATGTTTTTCAAAATTAGTGGGAAGGAATACAGGGGAGGAAAGAGGACTTTGGTGGAAGACGGACACTCTGCTTCTTGGAAATGGCCATCAAGGTGGGTAGGTCTTTTATAATTACAACTATTGTTATAGCTAATGTTGGTACTAACCAAGTTGGCAACTGAAATTTACAGAGTGCTCAGGACCCCTCAGGAAGTAGGGGATGGCTGGTAAATTGTTCTATGCTTTGTTTGTTTTTGTTTTTGCTTTTTTTTTTTTTTTTGTTTGCATCCTAAATGGTCTTATTCATTCAGTTGGCCAAATTTGAAAGGTGAAGAAAAGGAGGGAAATAGCACACCTCTCCTGTTCTAGGACACAGTCTAGCTATCTGTGTAGCACCAGTAAAGGGGCTGCCTTGTGGGTGTTCTGGCTGTAGTTTGATGCTATCAGAACTTGAAGAAGAGGGCTGGGGGTAAGAGTCTGGAGCGATGATTCAGTAGTTAAGAGTGCTTGCTGCTCTTGCAGAGAAGCTAGTTCATTTCTTAGCGCTAACATGGTGGCTCACAACCGCCCATTACTCCAGTGCCGCGCAATCCGATGCCTTCTGGCAATGTAAAGTATGAGGGCCAGAGTTCAGCTCCCCAGCACCCAGGAGAAGCTGAGCAGCTCTAATCTCAGCACTTGGGAGTTTGAATTGGGATCCGCTAAGCAAGTAGGTTAGACTAGTAGAATCAGTAAGCTTTGGGTGCATTGAGAGACTCTGTATCAGTAAATAAAAGGGAGAGAGATTGAAGAAGACAATGGACATTATTCTCTGGCCTTTACATGCAGGAACATACATGCACACACACCTGCACACATGTGCACACATGTATATACCATCATTAAGTGAGTATGTGCACGTGTGCTTGTATTGGCACTGGCACGCACACACACACACACACACACACACACACACTGTTGGGTGACTGACTTCAGGTATTGAGCAGCTGTCAGAGGGAAGACAGACCTGGATGCTAAATTTTTACTTCCCTCTCAGAAGCTGGGCATGCTTCACACCCTGGCTTTTGCAATAAGAGGTAGAAAATCTCATCCAGTCACCATAATCTCAGGTCCTCAGGGAGCCCTGTCAGGGAGGCTTTGAAATCACACTGGGATTTCAAACTGAAGCAACTGCAGTTATTTCTCTAAGACACTCGTTTCACTGGTGTGTTATAGAGGCCAAAAGTCGGGGCTTGATTGTCTGGCCACACCAGCAACAAGCACTTTATCCATTCCTCAGTGAATCTGTCTGCCAGAATTGCTTGGGAATTTTAAAAATAAATTCTTTAGGATCCCTTCAGACTGACTGAGCTAGGCCTAGACATCAGTATATTTATATTGAGACATTTATCTGTAAAAGTCACCATTGCTAGGGAAATGGGCATGTGGGGACTGGCACCGTACATTGTATACATTGATTAGTAAACACCACAGGCTAATGATTCTGTAGCTACAGAGTGTAAATCAGGACAAGGAGCTTTATGTCAGTTTATGCAGAGAACAGTGAGGGGCTAGGTATTGACAGGGTCTTTCCCTGTAGGCCAGAATACATCTCAAAAATTGCTTCTGGAAACTTCTAGAAAGGTTTATGACCCTCCTTTCGTATATTCACCAAGGAACGGGTTTCTCTTGCAACATCTGATTCCCTTTATGAGCTTGCTCTACAGAGCCCTCAGGGCGACACTTCTTCCTCTGCTTGGATGGTTTCCATGAGGAGTAGGACAAAGAATGAACTGTGTGCCACAGCTAAGCATTCACTTGGGAGGATGAATGAGCAGCGGCGTCTGGTCACCGGAGCCTCCTGTTGCTGTCCCGAGGACTAGACGTGACTGTCTGTGTCTCACAGACAAAGCAACTGAGGCTGAGACAGGAAGAGAAACTCAAGGTACCAGATCTCAGCAGCACACACACAAAACAAAGCTCAGATGGCCCTGCCTCTAGGTCTCATTTTTCTCTGTTTACTCAGGGCCCTTCATACATCTTTAATCATATCTGAATCATGTCTGGAGAATTTCAGTGCCTTTCACACACTTTAGCAATCAATGTAGTCTCTGGGTTAAAAAAATCCACCTGTCTCTTTTGAGTTGAAGGAAGTGTCAAAGATGTGATTTAATACTTTATAGAAGTTCACAAGTGTGGAGGTCTTAAGGGGGCATACAAGTCATTGCTTTTTTTTCCATGAACCTCAAACTTAAAGAGTGGTTTATTTTTACTTACGTGTGTGTGTGTGTGTGTGTGTGTGTGTGTGTGTTGCTGGGAACCAAACTCCAGTCCTGTGGAAGAACAGAAATCGCTCTTAACCACAGGCCCATCTCTCCAGACCCTCAAAGAACTTTTAACACAGACAATTCTGTCCTGTATAGGTCTTGGCAAGGATGGAGTTAGTGCTGATGAAGTCTTTGACGTTCTGGATGTTAGAGACATTTTCCCCGGAGCATGGAGTCAAGTTTGATCATTTGTAATCAGCTGATAAAAAGACATGTGTGCACAGCCCCATGGGAAATCTATGACTAATATCAAATAACGATGTAGAGTATAATTAAGGTTGTGCTATTAAGTACTAATTAATTAAGCTGTCAGATTTTAATCAAGGAATTGATTGTTTCAGCACTGTGTGCTAGTGGCTTCATGTCTTTGCGAAGGTCTGGAACCCTGAATTGTAAAGATTAACAAATTAAAGGGCCACATTTCAGTCACGCATGGCAGGACACAGTGTGCTTCTATGATGCCTAGATTATGGGACCCCACACTTTTCTGCCTCTTTCAGGAAGGTTATGGTGAGATTGCGGAGATGGAAAGTTGGGAAGACAGCTCTGTCAGTAACGTGTTCTCTATATACACATGAGGACCTGAATTCAGATCCCACAGAACCCATGGAAAAAGATGGGCATGGTGGTGTGCTCTTGTAAAACTGGTGCCGGGAGGTGGAGGCAGGTGCATCCCTGGGACTCACTGGCCAGCCAGACAAGGATACTTGCTAGGTTCCAAGACTATGACAAAAGTTATCTCAAAAGATGAACAATACCAAGATTGACCTCTGGCTTCTACACGTGTGTGAACACATGCCTACCCACACAGACAAACACACACACACACACACACACACACACACATACCCAGAATATACACAAGCACACACACATGCATGCATACACACATCCTTATATCCACATATATATATACATATACACACATACTTGCATACATGTGCACATACACATATATAGACATGTATATATGTATGTGTGTCTTGAAAGGGGTATATTTTAAGGCCAGGTCAAAGGTGGTACTTCTGGTGGCAAATAGTAAGACGGAAAAAAGAATCCTACTGTGTGCTGCCAACAGGCTGCCTCACTGCAGTCTGGACACTGCCCATCTTACTGAACACATTGCATTAGTTACTTAGTCTGTCACTCCGAGAAAGCACCTCACAGGTCAGCGTGAGGGAGATGGCTTTATTTTGGCTCATGGTTTTAGAGACCTCAGTCCACCATGGTGGGAAGGTGTGATGGCTGGAGGCTCTTGTAGGCAACTGTAGGCATGTGTGTGGACAGGAAGAGACCAGGGATACTATACCCATAAAGTCTCAAGGCTCCAGCAGCCTGTCTCTAGTGATCCACTTCCTCCAGCTAAGCCCCATTTTCAAAAGGTGTCATGATTTCTGAAAATAGTACCATCAGCTGGGAACCAGGTGCCTAAATACATGTGAAACATTCCCGACTCATTATAACAAAATATCCTCAGGAAAAGGTTGTGCGTGTTGAAATTTATATTCTCTGAGCCTTAGTGTCTCTCTTTCTCCCTCTCTCTTGCACATGTTGAAATTTCTATTCTCTGAACCTTAGCGCCTCTCTCTCTCTCTGCACACACACAGACACACACACACACAGACACACACACACACACACACGTAATGAACCCTAAGGGGCCTCAAGCATTCTAGGCAAATTCTCTATCACTCTATCCCAATCCTCATTCCTGTCCCCGTGTGTGTGTGTGTGTGTGTGTGTGTGTGTGTGCGCGCGCGCGCGCGCGCGCGTGCGCACGCACACGCGCGTGAACATGGACACCAGACGGCTGCCTCAGGTGTTGTGACTCAGGTAGTATGCCCTTTAATTTAAGGCAGGGTCTAAGCTGCTTGGCCAGTGAACCTTAGGGATCCATCTGTCTCCACCTCCCCAGTATTGGGATTCTAGGTGTGTGCCACTGTGGGGAGCTTTTCTAGGTGGGTTCTGAGAATTGAACTGGGTCCTTTTCTCAGCCTCTGTTTTGATGACACAGTTGCAGCTTGTGCTATATTTTGCAACAGTAGCTTTTAGCTATTAGTTTCTTTTATTCTCAGAGGATCACTGTGGGAAAACCACCATTTTTAGAGTCATACTTACTAGAGTCTAAATCTTGTCTCTAATGGCTGCTGCTATGAAGGTCTGAAAACCCATATTAGTTCCCCTGAGCCTCTACCTTCTCATTGGCTGAGTGGGCACAATGACATCTACCTTGCAGAGGATTAAAAGACAGTAGCTCCGTTCCACAAAGTATGTCTTATTCTTCAGATGTGGTACTAAAGCACACTGTTATTTATTTAATCCATACTACAACCCTCTAAAACAGTATTGCTCAAAAGAACTTTCTGGATGATGGGATTCTTTATCACCTTATCTGATATGGTTGGCCATAAGCCACAGACGGCCATGATGCCTATTTTAGTTTGAATAGTGAATGCCTCCAAAGATGCTTCTGTTAAAGGTCTGGTTACCAGCATGTGACAACATTGGGAATTGGAGGAACTCTGGGCAGGAAGGAGGTCACTGGTGGGTGTGGCCTGGGGAACCTGGACCCTTCTAGTTCTTTCTGGTTTCTGGCTGTGTTACACCATCATACATGCCCAGCCCTTATGCTTATTCTCCTATATGCCTAAAGTGATGGGGGCCACCAAGTCTTTGAAATACTGAGTGAAAGAAATATTTCTTCTTCCATTGATTGATGGATTGATTGATTGAGACAGGATGTTATACATCCCAGGTTGAGGCTCTACGGTACGAACAAGCTTGAATTCCTGGTCTTCTTTTCTTCATTGCTCACTTGCTGGGAGGCCAAGTGTGTGCCACCATGCCTGGCAGACTGTTCTCCTTTAAGCTGTTGAATTTCTCAGATATTTTGCCCCGATGACAGAGAGCTGACCAACCCAGGGAACTTGAAAACATGCCTTGTGTAACTTACAAAAGGATTTTTAATATTCTTTTTCTCTTAATGAATTTAAATCCATTAACTTCATTTGGCTAGTGGCTATTATTTTTATTTTTAATTAAAAGTTCCATTTGGTGGGTATGAATATTTTCCTGCATGTAATGTCCGTGCACTATGGGTCTATAGTACCCCTGAGAGTCACAATAGGGCATTGGATCCCCTGGGACTGGAGTTGCACGTGGTTGTACGCTACCAAGTCAGTGCTGGGATTAAACCGTGGCCCGTCTGGAAAAACAACCAGCGCTCTTCCTAACCTCTGAGTTATTGCTTTAGCCCCTGCAGCGTCTCAGCTTGACAGCACAGGTTAAGCTTCATTCTTAGCCTCCTTTTCCAGATCTCCTTTCTCCAGGGCTTGGAGAAACCGTCTGTCTTGAACCTGTCCCTACAGTTCGTAAGTGGTGGAACTGAGACCTAAGCGCAGGGCAGGAGACTCCTCGATCGACACACTGACAAATGGGCCAGCCTAGAGACATAGCTTATTTGCTGGAATGCCTGCCTGGTATACGCCGAACTCTAGAGTCACTCCCAAGCGCTGTACGAACCAGGCATGGTGGCTCAAGCGTGCCATCTCAGCCAGCGCTCAGGAGGTGGGGCCTGAGGAACAGCATTTTAAGGTAATTATTGGCTACATAGCGAATTCGAGTCCAGCTTAGGATGCATTGAGAACTCTCTTTTTATCCCCTCACAGAAAAGGAGGCGGGGCTTAGCAAGCTTAGAAGCTGAGCTCAGTGTGCTGGGCTGCTTGCTCTGTAGTCCCTGAAGTACGACCGGTCCAGGTCTTCTTGTGACTTGTAGCTTTCTCTCAGCAAATGACAGGATAGCACCAGGTCAACCTCTGCTGCAGGCAGGGAGGGACAGGCACTTACTCACTCAGTGGGCTCGCAGAGGTAGCCCCGAAGGGTGGGAATTAATTATAGAGTCCATGCTCATACACTTTGGTGTCGGGCCAACGGGGAAGGAAGCTGGCGAGGGTGGGCGGGGCTCAGGAGCACGTTGAGAGCTTTTCATTGATGACCTCATGCCAGCCCTCCAGTGACTGCCGTCCTCACTCTTCCCACGACAGGCGGCTGGAGCCCCTAAGAGGTTACAAGATTGCCGATGGTCATGTGCAGCCATCTCGTAGCTCCCAGTGGGAGAAGCTGTCTGTGATCAGGAGAGGGTATGAGGTAGGTGGGTTCTGCATAGGTAGCCTTGAGCTCCGGCGAGTGAGCAGGCTGAGGAGGGAGGCGGGGAGCCCAGTGGGAAAGCCCTTAATAATAATGATCATTATGCCAGTTCTCCATGCCCTTCCTCTAGAACCTCTGTGGTGACGCCAGCATGGCATTCTCTGTCGTCCTCTGGGACAACGGTCTGTCACTCTCAGGGTGACCATTAGAACAGCCTTCCTGTGGAGCACACCAACATTTAAGGAGCTGCCTCTGTGGTTTTTTTTCCCTCTTTGTTTGTAATTTCGTGTTTTTCCTGTATTTGTAATCCATTGTTTCTTTCAGGAGGCAATACCAAGATTTATATGTTTCAGGATTCCTAACTGAATCATAGAAGCGTGGAGAGTGCTTGCTCTGGGAGTCTTCAGAGAGGCAGGAGGGTGGTTTCTGCGTGTCAAGTGTCTGGTCTGGCTCTGTGGACTGGGGCTGCGGCCTGGTGGGACCTCTGCCCTGGGGCTCGCCTGTGATAGCTCATCGCCTTCAGGGTATGCACTGTTCTCATACAAGGAACGGTTCATAATGAAACGAAAACTTAAGCCTGGCCAGGCAGCGGGTGGAGCCCTCGGCTTCAGTCCCCGCTAGGCTGACTCTGAGGGGGTCTGGGGTGCTCCAGAGATCTGCAATAGAGACAAGGACTCAGGTTCTGGGGAACTTTAGTCTTGGCTTGCCACGTTCTGGCTGTGCGATCTTTCATAAGTTACTAAGCTTCTTTGAGACTTGGCGCTAGACTCTGTTTAAAAAGAGAATGGGTTTGTAGTCTTCTAATGGGTTGAACTGTGTCCTGACATGTGAGCCCTAAGTGCATGCATATATGGCTTCTCTTGTAATTAGGACACAGTGGCTGTCAGCAAGATGGCGTCCTGGTGTGGCTGAGAGGATAGCTCAGTTGGTGGAGTGCATGTGTAACCAGGGGCTCCGGAGACCCTGGGTTCCTCCCTCAGCTTGCCCTGAACTGGCCGTGGTGATGCTTGCCTGTAATCCCAGCGATTATGAGGCAGAGGCAGGGAAACCAGAAGTCCAGTTATCCTTGGATATTTGGTAAGTCTGCGGAGAACCTGGCCTTTGTCTGAAGAAAGAGTCAGAATGGGGTAGAACATGATCTAGTCTAGTGAGATGGGCCCTGGGTTCTGCTCTCAGGAGGGAAGGGGCAAGCACAGGACGGGAGGGAGCCGTGTGAGGACAGAGGCTGACAGGAGAGGGGTGTGTCCACAAGGAGGGTCCAGAAGAGGTAAAGCAGGATGCCTCCTGAGCGCTGTTTTGGGGCTTCTGACCTTCAGAACTGTGGGATGGATGGGTTGGGGACCTCGGTCTTTGGGAACACAGAGAAGGGAGGGGGGGTTTGAGCAGTTGGAGCATCTGTTTCTGTGCCTGGCAAGATGAGACGTCAGAAGATGGACTTTTACTTCTTCCTTCATTGCAGTGTCAGGAAAAGATACAAGGTGTTAGAGTGGGTGAAATCACATGCCCAGGGTGGGCTGGCCAGTGTGTGTGTGTGTGTGTGTGTGTGTGTGTGTGTGTGTATGTGTGTGTGTATGGTGTGTGTATATGAGTATGTGTGCAGTGTGTGAAAGCACATGCCCTGGGTGGTCTGGCCTGTGTGTCGGTATGTGTGTATATGTGGGTGTGTGTATGGTGTGTGTGTATGAGTGCATGTGCAGTGGGTGAAATCACAGGCCCTGGGTGGCTGACCAGAGTGTGTGTGTGTGTGTGTGTGTGTGTGCAGTGGGTGAAATCACAGGCCCTGGGTAGGCTGGCCAGAGTGTGTGTGTATGTGTGTGTGTGTGTGTGTGTGTGTGTGTATGAGTGTGTGCACAGTGTGTGAAAGCACATGCCCTGGGTGGTCTGGCCAGTGTGTGTGGGTATGTGTGTATATGTGGGTGTGTGTATGGTGTGTGTGTATGAATGCATGTGCAGTGGGTGAAATCACAGACCCTGGGTGGGCTGTCCAGAGTGTGTGTGTATGTGTGTATATGTGGGTGTGTGTATGGTGTGTGTGTATGAGTGCGTGTGCAGTGGGTGAAATCACAGGCCCTGGGTGGCTGATCAGTGTGTGTGTGTGTGTGTGTGTGTGTGTGTGCGTGTGTATGAGTGTGTGTGCAGTGGGTGAAATCACAGGCCCTGGGTAGGCTGGCCAGAGTGTGTGTGTCTGTGTCTGTGTGTGTCTGTGTGAATGTTTGTGTGTGTGTGTGTGTGTGTGTGTGTGTGTCTGTGTGTGTGTGTCTGTGTGTGTGCGTGCTGCATCACTAAGTTTGTTTTATTGGGACTCTGGGCAACTTGTTTTGCTCCTTTGATCTCAGTTCCAGGAAGGAGATAGGAGCTGGAGCAGCCCCACCCCCTCAGCACTGTCCTGGTGGTGCCAGGACCTGGCTTGGCACTCATAGGTGCACTGTTGGTGTCAAGCATGAACACAGCATTGGCCTAAGAATGCTTTGACTCGGACAAGCCAAGGCGAAGAGACAGAGCAGGAAGGCGCCACATGGCCATACCCTGGCCCCCACTGCTCCCTCTCCAGTGTGTCTTCAGTGAGTCAGTGCTCCCACTTCGGTGCTCGCAGTTCGTAGCTGACACATTAACATCACAGACTCACCCCCACAGCACGACAGTGCCCTGTTTCTCTGAACTCTTCTCAGCAGTGACTCACGGGCCTCCAAATCTTATAATCATTCTTCTTCACACCATTTTCTGAGGCGACCCTTGATTCCCCAGGGCGGATGCCTTTCCTCCATGGAGGTCAGCTTGCTTGTTGCTAGTGTGATGCTGATGGATCTGAGTGGCAGGTGAGGACAGACTCACAGGCCGGCTGTGGCCTGCTGGACTGGCATGAGGGAGAGCAAAGCAGGACTAAGTGCCCACTGGAATTAGGATTGCTGCAAACAGTGCATGTGCGCCTTTGTGTGTGGCACGTGTGAGCATGTGCACTCATGAGCGTGTAGGTCAGAAAACAACCTCAGCTGGCACTTCTGAGGAATCTTCTATCTGTGTTTGAGACAAGCTTCTACTGGCCTGGAATTTAGGCCGGGATGATGGTTTATGAGCGTCCAGGGATCCCCCTGTCTCTATCTCCACTTTGCTACCACTGGGATTTCAGGCATGTGCCAATATTGCTGCCTTCTAACATTGTTTCTGGGCAGCCAGTGTCAGGGTTCCAATCTTACAAGGCAAGTGCTTACTTGTGGGACCGTGAAAGGCAGTATGTGTTCTAGTTGAGTGAGGCTTAACTTCTGGAGACCCCGCAGATTAATTCTGCAAGGGAATGACCTGTTGGCCACACTCCCAGACACTAGGCTTCTGACACAAGGCCCTCAACTCTATAATCCTGTGATAATCAGTCACATAGGGCAATGCCCTATGGTATTCTGTCTGGACTCTACCCCACAGTCGCCTGGCAATAGCCAGGTATGCCCTTCCTCACGGTTACCTGGCAACAGCCAGGTAGACCCAGCCCACTGTAAGAGGGGCTGTTTGCCCCTCCCCTCTCTCTTATTCTCTTACTCTCTTACCAAGCTTGTCTCTCTCTTGCCTCTTGCCCTCTTGGGCTCTCCTCTCTTCCCATTCTCTTCCCCCGTCTCTCCATGTGGTCATGGCCGGCCTCTACTTCTCTACCTTCTCCCTCTCTCTACTTCTCTACAATAAACACTAAAACCACGGACTGCCTCTTCTTGTCTGGACTCGCTGTGTGGGAACCACTGGACAGGTCTTCTCCTAAAGAGCCTAGTCTCTCGCTAGAAGGCCTCTCAGCATTCCCAGCCACTGTGGCCACCAACTTAAGCCATCTGCCGACCCAGATTAGGACACTTTTGTCCTCTCGGGACCCAGCCGGAGCTCCCCTGCCCCTTTCCCTTTGGCCCTGGGCCAGATCCCAGTCCCTGGGTCCCCCACTCTGTTCGCACTTCTTCTGTGACACCCAGCCACACCTGCGGTGTCCAAGACTGTGGACCTGTTACCTTTGAGCTCTGTCCTGCAGGCTCCCTGGGCGACCCCAAGGACACTCAGCTTTTCTGCAACATCTGGCAGCGTGTACGATGTCCAAGTCTGAGCACCACTCCATTACCCACAACCGGCATCCACAAGTGGTAGCAGAGGATGGTTGCGCCCCACACTTACTGACCGAGTCATCTCCACAGCCCCAGGAGTAAACTTTAAAAACACATTTATATGTCTTCTTGGATGTATTGCCTATGGCCATTTCGAGCTATAATGGCAGAGTTGAGTGGGCTTGAAAGGCCTCAGATGTCTCCCAGCAGCCTTTTTGGATAAAGCTTGCCCACCACAAGTAGCAACCGCATCTGCTTCCATCTCAGTGCTGAGAAGGCTCCTTGGGCAGCAGAGGCCACGACTGTCTACAGATGTGATTCTGTGCAAGGCCAAGGTGGGGGTTCTGGTGGAGGTCCTGTGAAGCATGCTGGGACATGTACCCCTTAAGGCTTTTGACTCTGCTGTGGAGGACAGAAAGTGGCCCCCCTCTTCTAGGATGGAGATGGGCACAGTTCTCGGGCAAAGTGGTTGCAGTGTAAGAGACTATGGCTGTGCAACTTGAAAGAGACTCACTGACTTCTCTGAGCTTCGTTCAGCAAAATGACAGTGATCACATTTGTAATGTGGCCAGCAGAAGGAGCATCTCACCTCTTCCAGAACATCTTCTGCATCAAATGCTTCTCCAGGACATGTCGTGCTTCTCAAGCCTAGTATGTAGAAATAGGACCCACCATTATCACTTCTGTTTGGTGTTGATGGTCTAAAGCTCAAGGCTCAGCAGATTTATATTATAGCAGCGAATGCCAAAGAGTTACAAAGGAAGATGGAACATTCGCATGACTTTCAAAGATTTATTTATTTATTTATTTATTTATTTATTTAATGTATGTGAGTACCCTGTAGCTGTCTTCAGAAATACCAGAAGAAGGCATCAGATCCCATTACAGATGGTTGTGAGCCACCATGTGGTTGCTGGGAATTGAACTCAGGACCTCTGGAAGAGCAGTCAGTGCTCTTAACTGCTGAGCCATCTCTCCAGCCCTCACATGGCTTTTAAATGACTTGACATTTACATTACATTACCCTGTGCAGGTGCTTTGAGGCTCTGCTCTCTTTTGTCCTGCTCCTTACCCTGGTGATTCAGTGTCCTGAAACCTGCTGGCCTAGCGAAGGATTCCAGATTGCCAGTGGAGCGCTGATGGCCTCCGTACCTTGCCTTTGGATTTTCTCCCTAGCCTGACTTCTCATAGTGGATACTCTAGCTCCTGCCAAGTGGCAAATGTGCCAGGGGCTAGCCGAGCACTTAGCACATACCCCCTCGTGTGTGTGTGTGTGTGTGTGTGTGTGTGTGTGTGTTTGCGTGCATGAGTGCATACGTGCATGCATGCATGTGTGTGCAGAGTTGAGTGTTGGTGTCACTATACTTTATTCCCTGGAGACAGGCTTTCTCTCTGAACCCGGAGCAAGGCTGGCAGTCAGCAAGCCCCGGCCACCCTCCTGTCTTTGCCCTCCACAGTCCTGGGGTCAGGGGTGTGTGTACCTGGCTTTTCTCGTGGGTACTTTGGGTCCTCCTCATGCTTGCCTGTGTGCTCTTAGCCTGCACCACCTCTCCAGCCTCACATTCCCTTCTTCATGCAGACTTCTAGGACAACGCCCACACAGCCACATGGTCCTTTGTTTTGCAGCTGGGAAGTTCTCATGCTCTCTTTCCCAACTGCATGAACTCCTACCCACCCCGCAAAACCAGTTCACAAAGATGCTTCTCAGCCAAGCAATTAAGAGGGAGACCCCCAGTCTAGCCATCCAGATGTGCATCCCCTTCTGTCTCTTGATTCCTCTGCTTTCTCGTGCAGGCCACCTTCTCTAAGCAGCAGCTTCTGTACTGAACAATGGGCTATGACAGCATTTCCCTCTAAGTGTTCTCGTGAGGGTCTGAGGAGGGCCACAAGGGTGGTGCTGGCAATTACTCCAATCCTTAGGTTTTCTGAGACCTTTTTCCCAGCACCAACCTGCTGAGAACTGAATCTCCAGGGGAACACCGCCTGCTTCCGGCCTGTGAGGAGGTAGACTGCATCTTCCACCCCACATTCCTGTCAGTGTCCTGACAGTGTACACAGTGCCTCAGTGTACAGGATTGAGTGACTGTGGTGGGCAGAGCCCTCGGAAACCGTGAGCTCAGACAATCCTTTCCTTAGGCCAGTTTGGTCAGAAACTTTGTCTCAGTGACAATGTGAAAAGTATCTAACAATGCTCATAAAAGTTTGAGGACATAAAGGAAGACATGGATTGATACTTGCTGGCCACATTTTGTGACTGGCTGCTAAATTTTGAGCGACACAATTAAGATCCTGATTTTTGCAATCTCTTCCCATACACTTTTTTTTGGGGGTGGGGAGGAATATTGTTTAATTTTGTTTTTCTTGTTTGTTTGTTTTTGTTTTTTCAAGACAGGGTTTCTCTGTGTAGCCCTGGCTGTCCTGGAACTCACTCTGTAGACCAGGCTGGCCTCGAACTCAGAAATCCGCCTGCCTCTGCCTCCCAAGTGCTGGGATTACAAGTGTAATTCTTAAGGCCTCCAGGTGCACACACCACTGAGTTATTGATCTGAGGTCTCACAATTATTAAATTTTTGAAAATTTTATTAGTATTTATTTAAGGTACAACTTCTCTTCCCATGAGCCTCTGCTTCCTTTCAAATTTATGGCCTCTTACTCTCTCATTATCATTGTTACATGTACACACGTATATGCACACAAACATATCACTGCAACCTGCTGAGTCTAGTGTTTAGTGTTGCCTGTATGTATAACTTTTTAGGGCTGACCACTTGGGAATTTCTAGGGAATCTAGAGTGCTCATTTCTAGGGGACGACTAATTCTCATTTTCTCTCCCCATCTCTCTCAGCAGTTTTTAATTCCCTTTAGCTCTTCCTGCATCCATGTTGGCATCCAACTAACGCTACTGCCCAGGCCTTGTTTAGGCAGCCATATTGCTTTGATTTCTTGAGTGTAGCTTCCCTGTCATTTCTAGAAGATATAAGCTTATAGCAGACATTCTGATCTTCTCACCCTTAAAATCTTTTTCCTCCCTCAAGGCTCCTTGAGCCTTAGCTGTGGGGGTAGTATTGCAGATGTATCACTTCTGGCTGGGCACACACAGCCAGTCCCTCTCTGTATTTCAGTTAGTAGTGGCTTTCTGTAATGACTTTTCTTCTGGTGTGAATAGATGCTTCTTGTTGAGGAGGAAGTATCTTACCTGTGGGATAAGCAAAGTGGAAGTAGGTAGTTCACATTTTCTGGAGAGGGAGAGTCTGTTTTAGGGATGTGGCCCCTGGTAGGTTGACCACATTCCCATGGATAACTACCCCACCAGCCCAATTGTTTGGGCTGCACAAATTGGACACAAAGTCGGGTGCATAGGGAAAAGGGGTAAATCTGGTGTGTGTGTGTGTGTGTGTGTGTGTGTGTGTGTGTTAAATATGGTCAAAATAAATGGTATGGAATTCTCAAAGAATTAATTAAAATTGTGTTAGGAGAAAAATAAGTTACAACTCTATAAAAATGCGCTCAAGCCCCTTATGAGCAGATTCTGGTGTAATGGACGAAAGCTGCTGGTCTCGGGGCAGTCTGAGATGGTGACGTCATGTGGGTGCTGCTATGGGCTTGCGTTGTAAGGGCTCTTGGCTTGGGGATTCCGTTCTGGGTAGCTCTGACATTGCTTGCCCTGGAGCCAGCTGGACTACAGCAGTTCAGGTTCATTGGCTCTGTCTTCCGGGCAGCCAGAGCGGTGACAGGAATGATAATCTCCTGTGGATGCAGAGAGCTTTGTGAGTTCTTCCTCCAACCTCTGCTACTCTTCACAGGGTGCAGGATGGAGCTGATAGCCCAGCTCTGTTCTGGCTACTGTCTGACCTTGGCTAGACCTGTTTCACGTTGTAAGACGAGGCCTGCTAAAGTTGATCCCCGAGGTTGTGAAAAGCCAGGTTGAGATAAGGAGGGGCAGCTGGGCAGCGATGTGCTGTGGAAGGAGCTTTCTGCAGCAAAGGTTCTGGTGGGCGACCTTGATCCAGCTCCGAGGCATAGATGCTCCCACCACGGTCAGTGCAGAGCTACCAACGACACAACACAGGACTTGGGAAGCAATCTGCTCTGTCAGCTCTTGTAAGTGGCTGTGTATGGCACATCCTGTTTGCTAGTGGCTATCTCGGGGTGTCTTCAGAAAGATCCCAAGACCGAGGACAGAGGTCATGATGCTATCACTGCCGGCATGGGCGACGGAGAATGATAGTGCCTAGGAGTGGGATGTGGCCTGAAGAGTCTGGCACCTGGTGGGCACTTTCATGCGCACACCCTAGGGTTGGGCAGGTGTTCTAGTGGATGCCTCATGCTCTGGTACTCAGGTACTCATGCTTGCTGAGTAAGTGGAGAAACTCATTGCACATCTAGTTGGCATTGTGTTAGCATTGCTAACATGCAGTTAGCAACATGGGCTTTAGAGGCAGTGAGCCTGGGCAGGTATTCTAGCCTGTTAGTCATGACTCTGGGGAAAACTGCTTGGCCTCAGTTTCCCTGCCCCAGAGAGGGAACAGTAGGAGGAGGGTGGAACATGACCTGCATGGAGATGAAACTCTGGTCCAGGGGTGGTATATCTCCTTCCCTTTTGAAGTTACAGAGAGGCTAATGGACAGTATTAGTTGGTTTCTTGCTCCTGGCAATGGTAACTTGGGAAGGAGAGTTTATTTTGGCTGGTGGTTTGAGGCTGCAGCCCACCATGGAGGGGAAATCACGCTGGCAGGAGCCTGAGGCAGCTCGTCACTTTGCACCTGCAGCCAGGAAGCAGAGAGAGATGGCTGCGGGCGCTTAGCTCCCTCTTCTTAGCATTCAGTCCTGGATGACGCTTCAGTCAGTGTGGGTCTTTCTACAGGAAATAGCTTGATCTCAGAAACTCCATCACAGTTGTGTCTTGAGGTTTGTCTCCTAGGTGATGCGAGGTCCTGTAAAGCTGCCGATGACCCGTTGGCCATCTCAGGAATGCACAGCCAAGTCAGCTCCACAAACCCTGGGCATCTGAGGTCTGACCCCAGCAGTGGGGAAACTCAGGATCACTCCCCTGACTCCTTATCCACTGAAAATGAGCTCTGAGGGGTGTTGTTGTTGTTTGTTGTTTTGTTTTGGCAAATAGGAAAAGTAGCGATTTATTCTACTCTCTGGATAAACAGCCGCCAGCAGTCCTCGGGGAAGGGCAGGGTGGCCTTGTTTGTGCCACATGCTGGGTTCATTATAGTCTGCACGGAAAATAGGTGCCTGAGAATTGCTGACGCTGCTCTTCTCTGTCACCGTGACACATGCAAGCATCTGCACTTACATCCCGAAATATGGAGGCTGAGCTTTTAATTACCAAGTTTTCTGCCTGTCTCATAGGGGAGTGCTGGTCACCATGAACTGTTAGATGTCACCTCTTGATTTTTTCCTTCATAGATCACAAGAGCTACACCACTCATAGTTTATCTTTGTTCCATTTGGGAGACTCGAGCAAGAGCTGGGACCCAATCGAGCTGAGGAAGAAGCTCTTCAAGGAAACAGACTCTGCAGGGCTGTGCGCAAACAATGGCTGTCCCTGCTAGGTCTCTGTGAGTCTGTAGGCAAGTTACTCAACTGTTCTGCTATCGTGAGGACTTTCTCTTTGGCAGAACTGATCAGGCCATGCAAGCTGGATCACACCTCCAGCTTGCAACGCCACAGCTCAGGAGGTGGGGGTAAGAGGATCTCTGGACAGACAGTCTAGAAAAGTCAGTGACCTCCAGACAAGACCCTATTCCCACAGTGAGGTGGACAGTGCCTGAGGGGCTACAGCTGAGGTTGACTACTGGCTCCCACATATGCACCAGAGTGAACACACACACACACACACACACACACACACACACACACTCCACATAAAACAATGCATGTAATATGGGAGATACTTCTGTTAACTGGTATGCCTTCTGTGAGGTGACCTGCTCTTTACGGATGTGGAGATGATTTCCCCCAGTCAGCTGCATTGACTCCATGTCAGTTCCCTTCTGGAGCTTATGCTCTTACTCACACTCTTGGCAGATGCCAGCAGGTTCCTCCTCTGCTGGGATTGGCAATGCTTGTCCAAGCACCAGGATAGATAGAGATGCTTATCAGTTCTTGCCTCAGAAGCTCTGGTTTGCTCATTTGCAGGATGCTGTGACTCCCGTGTCCTTCTAGATTTGGGAGCATCAGTAGACACTGCTATCCGTCAGAGTAGCCTGCTGCTCACAGTGCCCTGAGTTAGGCACAGAGCTTTGCATGGAGCAGCTTGTTCATGACTCTGTAATCCAGGAAGCAGAGAGGGATAGGGAAGAAAACAGGGCGGGGCTACAACACTTCCAGGCCACACCTCAGATACACTTCTTCCCCTTAGGACCCACCTCTTAAAGGCTCTGCCACCTCCTATGGTCGCTTTACCAGCTGGATACCAAAAGTTCAGACACTCGAGCCTGCAGGGCCACATTACACATTCTAATCACAAAAGTTAAGAAATAAGATCACTGCAAAATGCCCTACTTATTGTGTTAGCTGGAGAATCCATCCAGTGGGTATTAACACTCACAATTAGAAAACTATGCTAACACACTCCAATGTGTGTCTGACAGAGACTAGGTTTTCAACCGGTGAGTTGCGACCCCTCTGACAAACCTCTGTCCCCCCAAATATTTACAACACCATTCATAACAGCAGCAAAATTACAGTTATGAAGTCGCAACAAAAATAACTTTACGGTTGGAGATCACCATGACATGAGGGACTATATTAAAGCAGTGTGGCATTAGGATGACTAAGAACCGCTGGTCTAGAGTTACATAGTCAGGGCCAACACTTGAAGACCTCAGTGTTTGGGTAACACTCAGGGTGTCTCCAGTTCTGATTGGCTTTCATGTTGTCAGGTGAACACATTCTGGGTTCCTGTCAATCTCTCCAGCAGAGACAAGAAAAGGCCTTCAGCAGTAAGGTAAGGGATATAGGATGGCAGGCAGCTGCTATGAGAGACAGTAGCTACAGCTTACCCATGCTAAGGAGGCCTGGCTTCTGGTGGATCTGCAGCACACTGCAGCAAGTCATAACTAATAAACTCTCGGGGGCTGGGGAGATGGCCCGGTCAGGCAAGCGTGAGGACCTGAGTTTGGTATCCAGAAAAAAGCAAAAACTAAAACCAAAATAAAACCCCAACAGCCAAAAACATCCAACCAACCAAAAAACCAAAAAACAACAAAAAATCCAAACAGCTGGGTTGGGTGGTTTGTGTTTGTAATCCTAGTGCTGAGAAGGCAAAGATAGGCAGATGTTTGGCTGTTAGAAATTGACAAGTTCCAGAAGAGTGAGAAACACTGTCTCAAAAATCAAGCTGGGCAATGAATAAGGATTGATAGCTGAGGCTGTCCTCTGATTTCTGCATGTGTGCACACACATCTCTACATGTGTGCACACACACATCTACATGCATGCACACACATCTCTACATGCGTGCACACACATGTCTACATGCGCGCACACACATCTCTACATGTGTGCACACACATGTCTACATGCATGTACACACACCTCTACATGCATGCACACACATCTCTATATGCATGCACACACATGTCTACATGCACCTTCATACACATAGACCTACACACATTTGGGTACACCTGGGTGTTCAAAAGCTGTCAGTGAGGTGAGTTTTTCTCCCTGGTGTAGCGCGATCACTGCTCAAGGCTGGCCCCTGTATAACCTCCCGAAGATTGTGAGCAGAACTTATATATTTTCCCAGAGGTCCCTGGGAGCTGACTAGGGTGTCTCAGGACCATGGACATGGAGGCTGGCTCAAAGTGTCTTAAAGCTTTGTGTGTTTGGTCTCAGCTTTAACTGTCAAGTGAGACCATGTGTGTGATTCAAGGTCAAGCCGTGGAGGACAGAGGCTCTGCAAGGCTGAATCTGTGCTCAGCCACTTAGGACAATGAAGTGCACTTTGGATTGCTCCGCTCTGCAAAAGTGTAATGACAGCACCAAACGGAGTTATGAAAACAGACTATATCTGATGCACAGTATGCATATGTAAGGCACATGTATGTGTAATGGCTCAGCCTGTTGTGTGGCAACAAAGCATTTGTCCCTTTATTCATGAGCTTGTACATCTGTTCCTTCCAGACACTGGGATGTAAAAGCAAAAACACCAGCAGCGTGGACAGAAATTCAAGAATCATCGCAAGCCAGCTGGGATGGCAGGAGCAGGATCTAGGCAAGTGTTGGCAGCCCTCAGTGTCACGGTGACAAGTCTCTCTTTCTCTTTTGTCACCTGCTGACTGATAGTAACAGGGAGGAGTCGTGCTGGCATCATTCCTGACGCCTTCTAATATCGATTCGGGTGATTTCATGATGGTTGCTGTGACTATCACCACTCATTTGGCGACCAGGCAACAGAGTTCCTTAGAGGTTAAATAACTTGCCCCAAGTCACACAGTTGTTGCAAAGTGAAGGGGAGAAACAATGTGTCTGATTCCCAGGTTCTTGCTTTTGCCTGATGCATCAGACAGTGGGTCCTTAACTTTGTATCCTTTGCCCATCTCTACTCCATTGGCCACAAGTCTACCCTTGTCCAAGCATTTCAGTCCTGACACATTTCAGTTGAGACACACCTGTCCCAACTTGGTTCTGTCAACTCATTTCAACTCAACTAATTTTAGTTTGACTCAGCTTAGATTGGCTAAGGATAACTTAAACACAGAACATGTTCCTGGGTATCTGCATATGTGTATCCAGGTGTGTGTGTGTGTGTGTGTGTGTGTGTGTGCCTGTGTGTGTGTGTGTGTGCGCGCGCGCGCGTGCACATATGGGCAATCTAGGCTGTCTGTCATTCTTGGGCATTGTCCATCTTGCTGTTGTTTTGGGACAGGCTCTGCCCCTGACCTGGTACTTGCCTACTAGGCTGGCCGGTGAACCGCAAGGACCTGCATATCTCCTTACTTTCCAGTGCTGCATCACCGGATTCCACATGAGCTCTAACATTGCTGTCTTAATGCATGTGAGGCAAACGCTTTACTGACTGGCGCTTCTCTTCAGATCTGTGGCAGTAACATGATTGTCAGCTTGCTCGCACTGAGAGGCACTCAGGCAATTCATAACGCACTTCTGGTATCTGTGAGGGCTCTCTGATATGGACAGCATTGAACTACAGGCTGGGGCCTAGAAGGCATTAATGTGCATAAAAGAAGAAGCCCTCTCTGCCACCACAGGAGCTTCCTCTCTGTGTCCTGGCCTCCATGAGGTGAGCAGTTTGCTCGGCCCACCTTTCCACTATGACATTCTGCCTTAGGTGAGGCCTGTAGCAATGGGTCCAGGTGACATCAGGCTGAGCCCTTCAAACTGTGAGTCCAAACAAATCCTTTTCTCAAGTGCTTTATCCCAAAGATGAAAGCCCTGTTACTAAACCTTACCAGGATTGTGACACCAGAAAATGGTTTAAAACTCTGGTTTTTACCTTGTCACTCTGCTCTCAAGCGCCTGATGAGATTGTCGCCCTCAACCATGTAGAATGATGCCAAGGCCTGGGGGTGCAGCCCTGTACAGATTACGGAGCCCCTTTACACAGCTTATGTGTGGCATGTCTTCTAAGCTGAGACAGCTTAGAAATAAAGGAAAAGGGGGCTCCAGTGAAGGCAGTTGATCAGATGCCTGTTAACAGGGCAGATTATTCTGTATAGGTGCAGAGAGCATGGTGCTTAAAAGTTCCTCTAGCTCATTGGGAAGTGGACAGACAGTTCTTGGGTGTTTTGCAGATGAGGCTTCAGAAAGTGTGCATAAGCTCAGTGGGTTTCCCAAGTCCAAGGCTGGGCAGGGGTGAGCCCTCTGGCCCAGGGGCCCTGTCTTTCCGTAGCTCCTACCTGTTTCCAAAGATGCCCCACTAGAGCAGGATTGGGAGATATTGGTGCTGGGCCTCTCCTGGTGAACAGAGCATGAACCAAAAGTGTTCCACATGAGGATTCTAATTTCTGGTGCGAGTCATATTTCTGGCCCCAGAAGGAGACTTGATATCCCAAGCTGCTTGGGAGGCCATGAATAGGTACCTACCCAAACTTGATTCCAGGAACCTAAGCTTTCAAGATGGTCTGCCTGCCTGCCTTCCCTTCCTTTATTTTTTTTGAGAAAGGCCCAATGTAGCCCAGGTTGGCCTTGAACAGATCCTGCCTCCCTCTATCGCCTAAGTGCTGGGGTTATGGATGTGAGCCATCAGGTTAGCTAACAGGACACTTTCTGATAACAAAGACACACCATGATCCCCTTCTTTTTTTCTTTTTCTTTTCTTTTTTTGAGACAGGCTTTCTCTGTGTAGTCCTGGCTGTCCTGGAACTCACTCTGTAGACCAGGCTGGCCTCGAACTCAGAAATCTGCCTGCCTCTGCCTCCCAGAGTGCTGGGATTACAGGCATGCGCCACCACGCCCGGCTCCATGATCCCCTTCTATAAGAGACAATCTAAACGGGTCTGTCAATCACCTAGAGCAGGAAAAGCTCCATTCTCGAGGTTGCAGAGTGCGTAGATGAGACAGTGATCTAGTTGGATATTGTCTGCACGCATGTGTGGAGAATGTTCTTGTGCCGTGGCAAGCTACATCTGTCTTCTGAACTATGTGTGTCTTCTGAACCCTGTCAATAGCAACCACAAAGTCCTGGGACACAAGGAGAATCCAGATCAGGTTCTTAGTGACACTGCCATCTTGGGAAAGCAACCTTTATGCCACATCAAAGAATCAGGGCTGAGAGGAATGAAAGAGGCCTGAGGCGAGTCCTTAGCTACCTACTCCTTTGTAGGAGCTGTCGGGTTTGAGCCAGCTACAGGCAGATCTGCTCTGTGGACCTAATATGGTTTGATTCGTCACCTATACCTATGATACCCACTGAGATGAATTAGGGGCTGCAGCCTTCTGTTCTTGCTGGGGGACGTCTTAGCATTTGCATTGGGAGAAACATCACAGGCCGACCACTCATGTCAGATGGTGCAGAGGCTGGCCACAAGGAACAGACCCTCAGAGCCGTGCAGACGAGCCAGGGCTCTGCCCTCTGCAGAGCTCTTGCTGGGTTAATTAAGTTAAAAGCTGTAGAAGGAAGGAGGATTGAGATTTGGCTTTTTAAAAAATGAACATCAATCACGTTATTGATCTTTCTATTCCTTTTTACTCTCTTTGTGTTTGAGATCCCTGGACCATGCTTGCTGCAGGCTTCTCTCACAATAGAAATTATGTAAATTAAAATACTGACTTCAATTAAAAGAAAAACCCAACAAAGCCTTGTGGTAGAAAGGGTGGAAGCCATGGAATGAGCCCGGAGATGGGAGTTTAACTAAAAGACAGACAGAATCTGCGGAAGACAGATGTTGGGGAACTCCCACATCTGAGTCTTCATCTACATTTGCTTTGAAATGTGACCTGGGGAGATGGCCCGGCTCAGTGGGAGGTGCCTCGCTCCAGTTGCCTGCTCATAGCTGTTCGACCTTGGCTCAGCTCCTGACCTCATCAAGGCCTTCCTCATCAAGGCCTTGGTTCCCTCATTTGTTAAATAAGGATAATCGTCATCATGTTGAGGTTTCAGGACCTCAGGGGCCCTGTGCCTCTAAGGGCCCTGTGCTGTTCAGCAGTTGGGAATTCCTTATTCATGGTGCTGCGGTCATTTGGGATTAGGAGCATCTGGGGCCCATTGAAGATGCTACAAGAGAACACCCTAACCTGTCACAGAGCGTGTGGTATCTTCAGCAATAGGGTTTTACCCTCTAGTCCTGGTGGGCAGCCCATGACAGTGGTGATTGCCTGGACTGTTTAGGGAGGGTCATAAAACTCAGTGGGCCATGAAAAGAGACCAGGAAATAGAAGTGGGATAATGAATATATGCTAAAAACATTAGCAAGCGAGTGATATGGACTAGCCTAGAGGCTGATATCCTATCACCTTTGCAGCAGAGACACCGATCTTCATTTCTTGTTATCCCTGGAGATTAGGGTTCTGTCCTTGGCTCTTGAATGGTTGCTCCTCAGTCTGTTACTGACCTGTTAACGTTCTCTTTGTTTCTTTCTTTTTTTCCAACATAATCTTTTCTATGGATTCTTTGGGAATTTTACATCGTGCATCCCAATCCTACCCATTTCCTGGTCCTTCCACGTCTGCCCTGCTCTTGTAACTTCCCTCACAAAAGAAAACAAAAATAAGACTTATCAACAACAACAATACCTTGCCAATGCTCTGGACAGCGGCCTCTGTCAACCTCAGCCATCTCTCCCACCTGCCACAGCTGCTGCTCTTCAGTTCTACCTTACACCCACCACTCGGCACCTCCATCTTTCCTTCTTCTCTGCCACACAGTGGTTTGTTGTAGTGACATTGGCAGCAGCACTGTGTCAGCAGTGTCGCCCTTTGCCTAAACAGCTTTACTTGCAAATGTTCATTGTAATGAGTTGTTGGACTAGTTCGAGGCCTCTGGCTTCCTCTAGAGCATCAATATAGGACCCTCTCAGAGAGGAGTGTCTTGCTGTTGCCCAGAGACATGGAGGTCCTGTCACTATGGTTTCGTAGCACTGGTCTTTTACTCTTACAGCTTACAGATGGGGTAGGCCAACTCAAAGCCCTGGATCTGGGCCTGGGTGGAAGCTCAACTGGGACCTCTGTTGGGCCGCCACACTGCCATGAGGTGGCTGGTGAGGGGTGAAGCCAGTTAGACAACAACATGGCTGGGCAGCAGCCCAGATCACAGTCATCTGCATGGCCTTAGATGGGGCTGCAGACACCAACACAGCCTCTGGCTGCATCTGGACCACAAACTAGCACATAGTCCTCAGAGGCCGCATCGACCTCAGGCCTCATGATGGACACAGGTGGAAACACATGCTACTTATAACAACATGGCCCCCAAGGCAGAAAATCCAGAGGATATCACCAAGTCATCAGTGCTCACTGCTTACACCCACAAGAATCTCAGGCTTCATAGCAGTCTGAGGCAACAGCATGCACCACAGACACCAACATGGCCTCTGGGGTATCCCAGACGGCAGTGGTCCTTCTAGGAAGTCCAATCCAGGAACTAAACCTTCCTTCATCCTGAGCCTCTGTGGTTGTCCAGAGCCAGGGGAGGATAATCAGCTGCCAGACAACATGTCTGGGAGGCAGAGTCTGCATACATATTAGCTCCAGACACAATTTCCCTGACCCTACTAGTCAATGACAACGTGTTGCCCGAGCTTTACTTCTATCCTGTCACCACCGTTGCATCTCCAGTTCCGCCTCTCTTCACAGGGCATGGACCACTCTGTTTTTCTAGCTCTTCTACTCCATCATACATTTGATTATTTTAGTAGCATCTGCTGACCCACAACTCATGGCAAGGTGGTGGTGGTGACAGGGAGTCTGGGTGTTGTCTCTTTGACCCTGTTTCTCATTGACTGCTCAAGTATTCTGATTAGGTAGATGTTAGCTGTGAAGTACATGGCTAGAACTGACTTTGGAATTGGGTGGGCTCCCTCTGTTGAGCCTCACCGGTGTGCCTAGCTTACGGCCTACATTTGCTATTAGTATGCCTTAAAAGGAGAAATCACAGCGGATATGATCCTCCCTGATGGAATATGAAGAACTTGATAACAAGGTGTTCAGAGTAAAACACCGCAGAGGACGAAGGACAGATGAGCACTTACACTTCCTCCTTACCTCCTCAGTCAGGAGATTCAAGTGGGCCAATGTTTTCAGATCAGACAGCAGGTACCATTGATAGGGAGTTCCAGGAATGAATACAGAGCACACTCCTCAGGCCGTGTTTGAGTCCCTCCATGCCTTGACTCTTCTCCGTTCTGAGGCCTCTTTTCCCCCTGATCCCACTGGCAGGTTCTCAGGGTGACCGAGCTGCATAGTCTCCTATACTGGGGAGACTCTACCTCTGCATTCATTGACCACCATCTGGGTCTGCCCTCAGCCTCCTGACTCTTCTGACAGGACATTGATCACTCCAGCTTAGTTAAGCAATCTTTCCTTTCCCAGGAGGCAAGAGTCAGATTGGTTTCTTGCCTTCAGCTTAGTAGAGTGGACAAAATCAGGGCCTTCTGGTCTTGGGAAAGGATGAGGTTGTGACTGGCAAGAGGGGGCACTTCTAATTGAAGCCCTTTCTTGAAAAAGACCTTTTAGAAGTGTTCCCAACTCTTTTCTGCCCCCTATCTGTTTAGATCTGAGCAGTTAGAATTTAGTCATGCAGCCGAACATAGCAAGGGAAATATAATCTTTAAGTTGAGTGTCATGTGTTAACATTACAAGGAGCATCAAACGGGCACTAATGGCTTTGGCACGTTTCCTTGGGTTTAGTCACTACCCATGGCTATCGGTGAAAGGGACGAACATGGCTGAGTGCTGATGCTCAGATTTCCTCTTCTAGTCATCTTGGGGGACAGGAGATGAGCATTGCCTGGGGAGCTCCCCCAGAGTGGGCACCTTGACTGGGCTTCTCAGCTTTGTTCAGGCTTACATGACCTTGGGGACCTGAAGGAGTGGGTTATCAGCCAGGGATCTCTCAGGTTCTTACCTTGCTGTGAGTCTCAAGAAATACCCCATCCTAAACTGGTCCCAAGCTTGGGACCAAGCTCTGCTTGTTTCTGTTGTCACTAAGCTTCCCACCACTGTTTTTGGCTTTACTTATAAATGTTTTAAAATATTCACTTGGCACACGGGGATTATAGACTCTCTCATTTTCTGAAATGAAAAGAAGCTCATGTATTATTCAAGACAAACATTGTATTATTGAACAAAGGATGTGTCCGTTCATCCCTCTTTATGCATTCTGGTCTATATGGCCTTATTAGTCCATGAACTCTGTGAGGATTTTACTGATGGGGTTTGTAAACCAAGGTAGAGATCAAACACTAATGTGTCCAGATGCCAAGATTATGAGATTATCATAAAATCACAAAATTTATGCTTGGTGTACCCAGTGACTTCCTATTCTCTGTTTCCACTACATGGAAGTTTAACCTTGGTGTGGACTCTTCTTCCAGCAAACCCACTACAATTTATTTTCCCATTATAGAGTTTGAGAAAGTTCACTACTTAACAGGCTAATATCTCTTCCTGTGTCCTCTACCCAACTGGACTTTCGCTTTTATTTATTTTTACGAGATTTATTTATTTATTTAATCTAAGTACACTGTAGCTGTCTTCAGACATACCGGAAGAGGGCATCAGATCTCATTACGGATGGTTGTGAGCCACCATGTGAGTGCTGGGATTTGAACTCAGAACCTTCGGAAGAGCAGTCAGTGCTCTTAACCGCTGAGCCATCTCTCCAGTCCGGACTTTGGCTTTTAACATGGACACTTCTCTTTCTCTGTGCCATCCTTTAGGTGTGTGAAGGTGACAGCTGTGGAAACCCACTAGCTCAAGGCTAACTAAATCCCTTATTTACAGCCAGTGCCACAGCACATAGGAAAGGTCAGTTGGACCTTGCAGCACTTAGCAAAGATACTGCCCTGTGTGGTCTACTCACCATTCATGACTGACACCTGGCAGTGTAGCACAGGGCTTACGAATGTCCATTCAAAGTTCATATTCTTATCATATCTCCAGCCCGGATATTCCCACTCTCCTCCTTCAACCTCCTTGGGTTTTCCCTTTTGCTAACACTCCTGTTCAGGGTCTCAGCTTTTGCTGTTCTTGCTGCCTAGTATGTTTTTCCCAAATCCTCCTATCTGCTGCTGCTTCTCAGTATACATCTCTCTGTCCACAGGACATTCATTTGGGGAAGTCTTCCTCTTTTTGCACTTCCTGCCTGTTCCCCATTTTATCTCCTCTTTCTCTTTCACCTGTCCTTATTTTTTACGTAGGACCTGTCTCTGTAGTCTCAGTTGGTACTCATACTTTACCCTCCCAAGTGCTGTGTCACAGGCATGTGCGACCATGCTTAGTTCTTAGCGAAGCTACCTTGTACCTTTGTGTGAATTATAGCTTCCATCCCATAACTGTCTGCTTTAGGCTCATAACAAGACACCATCTATTGAGAAATTTTTGAACAACAGAAGTGTTCTCCTACTGTTCTGCAGTCTGGGAAGTCCAAGATCAAGGTGCCAGGATCTGGTGAGAGGCTACTTCCTGATTCGTGAATGAATCGGTGCCTGGTAGAGATGGTAGAGTCTCCTTTATGCAATGCAATGTTTAGTCTTCATTGTCAGCTTATTAGGTTTGGATCTTGCTGTTTACTGGGTTTAGAATCACCTGGGAGACACACCTCTGGGAGTGTATTTGAGGAGTTTCTGGAGGGGCTTAAGTGAGGAAGGATGTTTTGTCCTGAAGGTAAGTAGAACTATCACCTGGGCTGTGGTCCATGACTGAATGAGAAAGGGGGTGGGAGGAGCGGGGAGGAGGGAGAAAAGCCAGCAGAGCGCTTATTCATTCCCACTGCTTCCTGCTTCTTTAAGATGTGAGGAGCCACAGCTGAGACCTGCTTCTGCAGCCACACCTCACCACAATGGACCATCAATCTGCTCTGAATAAACCCATTCTCTCTTAAGTTGCCTCTTGTCAGATATCTATTCATAGCAGTAAGATGTGTAAGTAGCACACATGGGAATTTGAAGTGGAAATTTCTGGTTCCCTTGGAAACTTAGCTATGGTATATGATGTTTTGCTGGAGCAGATAGATGAAAGGATGTTTTGCTGAAGCAGACACAGGTGAAAGAATGTTGAAGCAGACACACAAAAGGATGTTTTGCTGAAGCAGACAGGTAAGGGGACATGTGATTGTTTAGAAAAAATATAAATACAATCTGTCAGACAGTGGGAGGAGGCTCTAGCATTGGTTTGCCCTGCTCTGCTTTTAGGCTTCACTGACAATGCTCACGCATTGGTTCACCCTGCATTGTGCTGCTGACCTTCACTTGTGATGATTTTTTAGAGATTAACTCACCAAAGAACTTATGATATTCTGGTGGCTTCTTGCTGCTTCCACAGACCTGGGCCAGCTGGCCGAGCCTCACAGTCTCTTCTGGATTGGACTGCCCTTGCTGATTCATGAATGGTGATTGCTGGACGGTCTGGACCGCAGCTGCTGATTCATGTCGGGGCTTTGCTAGAGGGCTGGACTGCTGACAGCAGAGATTGGGATAGCCCCAAAGAACTATTTCTAAACAGGCCCACAGCCCCTGTTTCCTACCATCCTGTCTTTTTTACTACTTCTGGTGGGTGATGGGCTAGAAGGAAGGTTGAAGTGTTGTATTGAAGAACCCTAATTAAAGTAGGTTTTGAAAAATCTAAGTCTACAGGCATTAGTCCAATTTGTGAGGACTCTATTGTTATGATGTAGTCATCCTCTTTAGATGTCTGGGTACATATCTGGGTCATGGTACTCTCCACTCCACTGATTTGCTCTATTCATCTATCTATCTATCTATCTATCTATCTATCTATCTATCTATCTATCTTCTATGGAAATCATCACATATTTACTGGACAGCTATTATAAACCAGCTGCTGCTCTAGACACTTGGGTAACGTTAGTGAACAAAACAACCATTATGCTGGAGGGGTGGCTCCATTGGTAAAGGGCTTGCCTTGCTAGCACAAGGATAAGAGTTCAACTCCTAGAAGTCCTGTATAAAAAGAAGCTAATTTTGGTGCTGTGCACATGTGGCTGCAGAGCTGGGGACTTGTTGGACAGCCAGCTTAGCCTACTCAATGAGTTCCAGGCCAGTGAGAGACCATGTCTCAAAAAAAAAAAAAAAAAAAAAGAGTAGGACTGTAGCTGAGGCACAATAGCCAAGGTCTTTGCCTTCAAGAAGCCTGCATTCACACAGACAAGATGGAGACTATGCAATATAGAGAGAAATAACATCAGAGGTTAGGAGGTCACAAGAGGACAAAGGGAAGGTCAGGGTAAGGTATTGTGATGTATGGAGCAAGGTTAGGCATGGATAGGGCAGTAGTCATACTTCCTAATGAGATGAACTATGTTAGGACTAGTTTTTCAAATAATCCTCTTTATTTGCACAAATATTGATTCCTTTAATTAAGGTTTATGAGGCAGAAAACATGTGTGACTGTTGCTCATCTGTATCCAGTGCCCCACCCACTCTAAGTGTTCAGTGATTGTCAGATGCCACAGGACAAGAATCTGTTTACATCTAATACAAAGTCCATGCCATTGGTGCCTGATGTTTCACTCCTCCTGTGATACTCTTTCTGGGCTAGCATCCCTCCTTCCTCTCCCACAGACATCCAGAAGACTGAATTTGCACCCATTTGCACCCTGTTCCATGATTATGGCTAGTCAGAGTAAGTGTTGTCGTCCTCATCTCCCAGATGAGGAACCAGAGGCTCAGAGAGGGTCAAGGTCACTAGGCATTGGTAACTTGGAGCTTCGGCCACTGATGGGAGGGCCCTGTGTTCAGCATGGAGTCCCTGCCTGGGACTCTCATGGGGCTGACTTCATATGTCTCTGCTCAGTTCAGGTACTGAGGAGGATGCAATTGCACCACTGAGCTGCTTCACAGCTTTCTCTGAGCCAGTCCTGTGCAGGCAAATCCTTCTGACCCGACGGAACTAATGAGTATGCAGGAAGCTTTGAATAATTGGCTTTGGCTTCTCAAAATCAATTGTTATCAAAACGAATCCTTGATTCTGTCTCTTTCATTACTTTGATTAACTTGTGTTTTGGAGCTCAGACGAAAGATGAACCTTTTGGCTTCCGTTTGTCTTCAGGGCAAATAGTAATTCCTTCCCTTTCTACACAAATTCTGGGTTTACAAAGAACAGCCGATTGTGATTTCAGTATAGGTTAGTATAGGGTTTTTGTTTGTTTTTTTGTTTGTTTTTGTTTTTAATAAACCATGGGCTGGAGTGTGTAGGGCACTTCTACATACTGGATGCTTATGGATGCATCAACTTTCAAATGATAGAAAACTCAACTTCAGTGGTGGAGTGCCTGCCTAGCATTCTTGAAGTCCTGGCTTCCATCCCCAGTACCACAAAGAAGAGGAAGAAGAGGAGTAGTAGTAAGAGAACAAAGAGGAGAAAAATACATAAAAAGAAAGGGAACTAACTAGTTTGTTTATTCAATTATAATGTCCAGAGCAAGCACAGGCCTCAGGTTCAGTGTGATCATGTCTCTAGCTTTGTTGGGATAGTCCTGGATTTGCTTGCATTTTGATGCTAATTCCACTCTCCTGGAAGGGGCTGCAAATGAGGAATGAGTTAGTAGCCATCCCCTAATGAATAAAGGAGCCAATCACTGGGTGAGTAGGCAGGACTTCCAGGTTGGATAGGCAAAGAGAGGAAAGCAAGAGAGAGATAGGATCCTTTTGGATAGATAGCGGGAGGATAAGATGTATCTACTAGCGACTCCCCACTGGAGGATTTAGATAAGGCTTACAAGATTAAGATTTTAGTTGTTGGGCTCAGTGATTGAGTTACTGTTGTTTCTGAACTAAGTTTGTGTTGTGCTTTCCTTCACAGGTGGCTCGTCTGGGTTCAAGAGAGAAAGGTTCGGCAGCAAAGTGTGGTTTGCTTGAGGTGCACCACAAATGCTGTGGGGGGTTTGAAGCATGGGACTGGTGTGGTAGTGACCCGCCAGTGGGAACCTAGGGAGCTGGGTGGAGAGATTTTGGAGCTCTGAGTTAGAGTCTCCATGAGATAAGAACTGGGCAGTGAGACCACTGGGGCTGAGAGTAGCTGGGTGGAGTGGGAAATTGACGTTCTTTTTAATATTTCCCGCAACATGGCTTCGCTGCCCAGTCACTTCTACTATGCCATAAAATTCTTTCCCTTGATGGAGTATTTCATGTCTGCAAGGTGGTTCCAGCAAATGACACTTCACGCATTCTTGTTCATGCCCAGGGCACAAGGGAACATTCCTTTCTGCTTGGCAATCATGAGTCTTGAGATTCACCTCAGCTGCCCCTCTGTATTTCCCACGCCTACACTGTCACCAATGACTGTGGTAGGAGCGTTAAAAGATACTGACAGGTTTAAGCCAGTCAGAGCTGACTCCCGCTGCAGGGCTTGAAGGCTATTTTCTCTAAAGCTGTTAGGGAGAAGAGAGTAGAAATGGAGGTCAAGGAATCAGCCAGCCTCTGCTCCAGAATGCCTTTATTGTAGGAAGACCCAAGGACTGGGATCCTTATTAGAGAGAATCTGACTGTTTGGTAGAGGGGCAGAGGAGCAGAGACTAGACCCAGGCATCTCTGTGTCCAGAGCTCTTTCTAAACGTCAGACTCTCCCTGCCCTTTGTCAATGTTAAATTTGAGATCCCTTTTTCACAGCTGAGCAGCTATCAGCAGGGTGACATACAAGGGGTGAGAGAAGGTCCCCTTCACATTTTGCTGATATGAAAAATTGCTCACAATTATTTTCTTTTGGGTTACAGTATTGCTCATTCATTCAAAAACACATATTCACTGAGCTGAGAACATTGGCTCGCCTGGCCCATCTGGAAACCTGTCTCCTAATCAAGAGTCTTTTTAGCCGCAAGTAATAGAGACCCACACAAGCTAGTTTAGGTAAGAACAGAAGGAGGTTAGTGTAAGGACCCAGAAGCCTCTAGCTCATCTTCTGTTCTCCTATAAATTATAGCTTACCATATGACAGTGTATTTACTAGCAATGCCCCTGACTATATTGGATATATTGATTGACATCTGAGGCCTCTGAAGTTTGCTTAGCAGCTCCTTCCTTCCTTTCTGGGTGTATACTCGGTTCACTGTCATTACACTTTGGTTTAGGGAACTTCAAATAAAATCTAACCCCACTTGTGTGCATTTCCAGCTAGCTCATTTTGGCTTAATTAGATGGTTGTATTGGAGGATAGTGAGGGCACTGGAAGGTTCTCAGGGAGCAATGGGTACATGATGAATAGGGGTACCAGAGACTGGACTCAAGTGTTACAGGCGTAGGCGGTCAGTGGCTGTACCTTAGTAATGTGCCCATGTCTGGGTACAGAGCTTGCATCCTGGGGGCCCACTCCAGGCTCGTAGATTATTTTCTTACATTTTCCTCTACTCAGCTCTATGTTAAGAACTAGGAACAGGACAGTGCTCCTGGCCACGCAAGTGTTAGTACAGTATCAAGAGACGGTGGGTGATGTCTTCTCTGGTGACGTGGTGACCAACAGTTCCTTTCTCAGCATCTCAAACGACTCTTCCTGATTCATGGATTTCCTTTTTCTCTCCTTTCTGCAAAACCAACATTTAGGTTAATGGATAAGGCAATGTTCTCCTAAGAGTGAGTTCTTCCTTCATTTCCCGACCGTTTCTCTTTTTGGCAGTGGTGGTGGGTTTGGGGAGGGGCTAGGGCTGGGCTGAGGCAGGGTTGTCTGGGGAGTGGCTGGGTGGGGCTGGGTGGGGCTGATGATCTGAATGTGTAGCACAGGGCCAGCCGATGGCTTGCTTGTCATTTATACCTCAACCTCAACAGGTCTAAGCCGTGCCCTCATCATAGAGTCTGTAAGTCAGTAATCATCCTTGGACTCAGTCACATGCATTTTAAGAGTTAAGAAACAACTGTAGAAATTGCTTCTGTATCCATTCCCATCTTTTATGTCACTTGATGGGTTCCTTATCCTGTCTGGAAGGCAGGTCAAGGTCATGTCTACTCCTCTGGGTCTCCATCTCCTACAAAGTGGAGTCTATTGGGAATTAACAGCCATTCAATAGATGAAGGGATAGCACAACCACGTTTCTGTGCTTGTCCCATAGGCAGCAGTCCTAGGGGGACAATGCTAGGCCAGGAGGAACAAGAAAGGTCATTGAGCCACTTCTGTTGCTGCCAATATTTCTGTTAATTTGAACATTGAATTTATGAGAGGTGAGCGGATGACTGACATTATGCAGTTTGTTCCCAAAGAACTTTACCTGGTTGGTAAGGGTGTAGAGGGGTAACCAGTTGAACCCCACATGTCTTTCTTGCTGGCTTGTAGCACCGTCTCTGTATTAGAATGAGCTTGAGTTTATTGTTTTATCTTATGTCTGTCATACAACATAAAAAGCTTTGGTGTTGGCCACATACTCCCCTGTTCCCACAGTCCCTGCCAGCAGCTTCTGCTGTAAAAGAGCCCATGGCTCTGCTCAAGGGATCTCTGGCCTTAGGGACTGCCTGTTCCAGAAGTTATAAGTGCCAGGGAAGAATGCCTCAGGAACTGCCTTCAGCCTACAGCGGCCAGGAGGTGTTGAGTAAATGCCCTTGTGGTGACTAACGCAGGAGAAAAAATGTTCTGCATCAACTCCCAGTGCTGTTGTTGGGACAGAGCCCAGAATTCTATGCTGGTGACCTGCTCAGAGCACACTCTATTGCTTTCCTCCTTTCTCTGTCCTAGTGCTTCCTGTGTGTATATGTATGTGTGTGTGTGTGTGTGTGTGTGTGTGTGTATGTGTGTGTGTGTGTGTGTGTGCATTTGTGTGGATGCACATGTATGTGTGCATGTGCTCACATGTGTACATGTACCTATGTGCATGTGTGTATGTGCCTATGTAATGCATATTCATGTGTGTATGTGCATGTATGTGTGCAATGTGTATATGTGTGTGTGCATATGTATGTGCACACAGTTGTTTACATGTGGAGGATAGAAACTGATGTCACGTGTCTTCCTCCATTGCTTTTGACCTTATCTTTTGAGACATGGTCTCTCACTGACTGGACCTTTCTCGATTGTCTAGTCTGGCTAGCAGCCATCCTTTGGGATCCCCTGGGCCTCTTCTTTCTCAGCACTGACATGACAGGCATGGGCCACTGCACCTGCCTTGCCTCCCTCTCTTATGTGGATTTGTGGAGAAGAGGCTCCCACTTCTTCGGTTGCCTTCTTGACATTTTCTGTTAAAGAAATTGTTTGCATTCAAATCCTGGTAGAGCATTCACCTAGGAAAACAATGTAAGACAGTATCTGTTAAGCAGGAGTGAGTGCAGCGAATGTGTTCTGATGACCTGACCTGGTGTAAGCATCTGTGCACTGTCTCCTTTTGCCTGTGAGTGAGGTGGACAGATGATGAGGACACGGCTTAGACCTGTTTGAGTCTTTTTAGATTCTTAGTGGTGGAGTCAGGGGTAGGTTGCTTCTTTTTCATATCAAAGTGGTTTTTCAAAAGCTGCCTCCAAAGATTATGAGGGTTATTATCAAAATCATGGGTTTGAAGATACTTCCAAATAAAGGAATATGTCTAGGATACTTTCTAGGATGGGCTTTGTTAAAACCTTTCTTTTCAAGGAAGGGGAATCAGTCAAGCAAAAATTTGTCAGGATAGTTGGAAAACATTCATGCTAGGACTCAAAGACTCCAAAGGAATATGAGCAAATATAGAGTGTATGTCAGGCCATGTCTTGTCTATGGAAGAGGAAGAGGGTGGATGGATATGCGGGCAGGGTGAGAAAAACCAAGACTGATGTAAGTCCCTCTGCAGACAGTCCATGTGTGCACGATGCTTGGGAGTCAGGACACAGGTAAGATCTATGGTAGACACACATGGAAGTAGGAGGAGTTATAGGTCATTTACAGAAGTGGAAGGTAAGCATTTGGCTTCCATATAACCACATCCCGCCACACCCTGAACAGCAGTGTGGCAGGGATTTCACCTTCTGTGCCCCTCTGACCAACTCCCTATAGCCCAGCATAGTGGGTACATATGAAACTGTTTTCCATCTCAGAGCCAGAGAGTCATGCTCAATTAGTGATGTCTGCCTAGGCACAGGAATGAATCGTATTAGCATGGTATCCCACTTGGAACAGACTAAATTCCAATAGAAATTGAAATAATCCTCTTAGAACTTCAAAGCGCTTATGATCCAACTAGTGTCCACTTTTGAAACAGTGGTAAAGTTTATTTATAACTTAAACATATATGGCAAACTTAGGCAAAATACAAAATTCACTAAAAACTCCCTATAGACTCAATAAGACAGAAGCCACTGTAAAAACACTGAGTTGAATATATGCAGAAGAGAAAGAGAAGAGGCTGGGGCATGGTGTGAGTGGCTTTTATCCACTGGCCCTGGTGCTCACTCTATTGAATGGGATTCACAATGCCCACTCTTATTGTGACCTTTCCAAAAATGTTATTTTTGTCTGTGGTTCTTTCTCTTTGGCATCCTGGCTTCATCAACACAGCAATGACAGGTTCTGATTGTTGGAATTTAAAAACAAAACAAACTTTCCACAGATGGAGAGGGTGGCAGAGAGCCCAGGTCATGGAGAAGGTGCACATCTGTGAGGAACATTGAACAAGATCTATAAATAATGTAGCCACTTCTGTCCCTAAGTTAGAAGCTTGAGTAGACTCCAATGCATCCTAGAACTTAGGCTCAGTGCAATAGGATAGGGGTGGGGTGGGATTCAGAGTCAGGTTTCCAGTTCAATCCAGACTTTATAGCCTTGATTTCAAGATTCCTTGAAGTATACCCCCACCGCCCCCATTGTCTCCAGAGGCATTGTGAAGTTCTGAAGTTCATTTTCAAAGGAAACTCATTTTCAATTTGCCTTAATTAACAATGTGTCTAAGCGTTTAGGTGAAGTCATGTGGAATGGATCTGTCATGAAATCTCATGGGGACAAATTCTGTTCCTATGTAATTAATAATTGTGGGATTAAATGGTTTGATGATACCATCCACATCAAGACATTTATAGCTCCTTCTTAGAAATGAGCTGTGTTTTCAGTGGGTAAGAGGGGTGGGAAGAGGAAAGGTAACATTCTATCCAAAATGATGGTCTGCAAACTCAGCTCTATCCAGCATAGCTGCAGAGAAAGGTGGGAAGTAGATTTCTTTGGAATGATTCTAGAATTTGGATAAATAGTAAAGACAGGCAAGGAGGATTGGTTAAAAGAGAATGGCAAGATTGATTAGCGATGTCTGCCATGGACAAAGGAAGAGAGGGACTAGTATGTATACACATAGTTGCTGTCTGTCCTCCAACAACATAGTTGTTACAGGAAGGCAGAGCAAGCACAAACTGTCCTGAAAGTAAGATATAGTGAGGTAAGATCCATCCTTATTGGTCGTTACAGGAGGCAAACTTTTGATTTAGACATTGGCAGGCTCCCACAAAAGTTGGTGTTTCTGTCCTCCCCACCAGTATTTTCTAGGAGGATGAGCCAAAAGCATTAAGAGTGAATGCAAATGAGGCTTTGAGGAGGAGGGTTGGAGTTGCAGGAGGCTTTGCAGAGGAGGGATTAATGAGAGGGAAAAGAAAATGCCTTCATTTGGCACCAGGCAGCAACCAGGAACTCCTTATGGAGCCACATCCAGGAGGGCGCTGTGAATGTCCTGGACCTCCAGCTTCTTCCAGAGAAGTGCAAGAGATCATTTGACTTTGGGTCAGACTCAAATGCTGACTTCATTCGTTATCTAAGGAACCTTGACCGGGACCTTCCAACCTTCTGGCTTTTGTTTGTTTGTTTGTTAGGGTTTTTTTTTTTTTTTTTTTTTTTTTGCCATATGTCAATTGAAGAGTAAAAGCATGTTTAACTAAGAAGCTCTCACTCACAGGGGACAGAATCAGCTGTGGATGTTACCAGCACAGCATTGGGACACATGTGTGCTCATGTGTACCCCAGCGAACAGGCAAGTCCCTTGAAGGTCACTGCCTTGGTGATTTCCTTCTCTTTTTTCCTATCCTCAAGCATTTGAACCTTTCTTTCCAGAGGCCCTTATGAAGCTGCAGGGTGGGAGTGATTGGTGCATGCTTTCTGATCTTTTTCTTTTAGGACCTGAGTTCTGTACTTCAGTTTTTAAGTTTTCATGCCCCATGTTGCTTATGCAACCAAGGGGTTTCCTTAAGGGATTTGGGGTGTGGGCGGGGCAACTGTTTTCTCACCCAGTGTTTCCATTAGCAGAGAGAAAGGTTATAGGGTGTCAGGGCCTGTAATTGTGACTGCCATTAGGTGAGACACATCGTTAGCAGTGAATGGATAGAACTCCATGTTTGTGCACGCGCACGCTTGTGTGTGTGTGTTTATTTGTGTACAGGTGCTTGTGGATGCGGGTGTGATGGCAGTTGTGTGCACATGAGCATGGGAGATAGAGGACAACTTCAGCTGCCATTCCCAGATTCCATCCAGGTTTTTTTTTTTTTTTTGAGAGAATCTCTCATGGACTTGGAACCTGTGAGGTAGGCTAGGCTAGGTGGCCAGGGAGCCTCAAGGATCCACCTATCCCCACATTCCCTGTGAAGGGATGCAGCATGTACCACTATGCTTGGCTTTATTCTCTTTTAAATGTGGGTCTGGAGTATTGAACTCAAGATTCTCATGATTACATGGAAAGTACTTTCCCAGTTGAGCCATCTCCCCAGCCCGGGGCTTCCTTCTGTTTTACTCTTTCACCCTGCTTGCACCTGGTTAAGCTCTGTGACACAAAGGGACTTTTCAGCTTCCAGGAGCAGCCTGTCTTTGTCCTTGGCCCTAACTGCAGTCACTGGGTCTGCCTTAGCTCTTTCTTGCTTTGGGACTTAAGCCATGGTCACTTCTGCCTCACTTTCTCCTGTCTGGATGCCAAGAGAGCTCAAGGGAGGGTCGGGCTGCCTCCCTGAGGCCCTGTGCAAATGGAGAATGCTGGAAGCCCATGCTCATGCTTTGGCTTCTGTGGGACCTCCCAGTTGGGTGTGCTCGAATGCTTTGTCCACAGGGAAGAAAGGCTTTGCCCTGGGGCCTCTCTGAGGTGCAGATGCAGAGCCTGGTCGGTGCTTCTTCTCGGTAATCAAGGGAGACACGCAGAATGCTCTGTTTTCTGAACCAAGCCTTCACTTTCCTTCCTCCCTCTGGGGAAATTAGCTTGCTGGCATGGATGGAGGAAAAATAAACAAGCTCAACCTGAAATATGCATTAGAGTTTAGCTATTTTTGGAGGTTTCCAAGATTGAAAATGGCTGAGGGCTGACCAGTTCTCATCTGTCCTGAATTAACTTCCTGAGGTTTCGTGGAGGTAAAGTGAGGGGCCAGGACATGTCAGACCACTTAGCTGGGATTGGTACTGATTTGTGGAGCTGGGAGAAAGAATTATGACCACAAAAAGGTCGTTTCTTTCAGAGTTTATTTCAAAGAGGGGTTGGAGGAAGCTGGCAGGTTCCTGGGCTTGGAGAACAATGGAGAGACTCTGGAGCCCCCCACTGTGGCATTGATTGTGTTTTCTCTTGAGTGACAGGGTTGGAACTTTGATTCTGTTGAGTGGCAAGGGTAGGCACGAGTTCTTTTTTGGAATCCAAATAGCACGGAGTGTCTGGCATTAATGACCAGTGGTTAGGTTAATATGGAGGAGCTGAGAAGGAGAAGTTAGCTTGTGTCCTCCATGGCCCTCTGATCCCGGTGCACAACCAGGCCAATAGGAGCTCAGAATTGTGACTCCACTGGAACACAAAAACAAACACAAACAAACTAACACACCTCAGCAAATTCTGATTGCAGTGAGGCGAACAAACTCAGTTCCTACCAGATGGGCATGAAAGACCCTCAAAGTGAAGCGAGGACCCCCCACGCCTCCACTCAGGAAAGCAACACCCAAATCACTCACAAGAATTGGTCTTGATGCAAACAGCAAGAGGATTTTTATTCCAGGCGCACTGGGGTCCACAGGAGTATGCCACTCGGGGGTAAAGGACTGTGGACCCCGAGTGCAGAATCGGGACAGCTTTTATAGGTTTACAACAAAGCCTGTGCATCGCAAACCAATCATTCCTTAGCATCGAGAGCCCGCACAGTATGAGCCAATCGATTTGTACCACTCCATAGTTTCTAGGCCAATCAGTTTAAATTACCCAAACCCTCGCTCCATGGACCAATCAGTTTTCTATAGTCTTGGAGGTCCTCATCTGCATGGGCTCCTGGGTGAGGGTGATGGTGCAAGTAGTTTACAGAAGCTAGATAAGCAGTTAGTTAGCTCATTTTCAGTTACCTCTCAGGGCCAGGATCATGTACTCAAGGGCCTATCTTATGCCCTTTTGCCTAGTGCCATACAGAGATTGGGCTCAAGGAATGTGACCTTTCACCTATTTTCTAACAAAGAGCAGGGTCTGGAATTTGAGGTATTTGGGGCTCCTTAGGAGTGAGACCCTAAACTTAGGCATTGGGGAGTTAAGCTGTATTTCTTATTCTTTCAGGCACTTTCTGGTTTAGCATGGGGTCAAAACATCCTCATAGTGTTTTAACCTTTGCTAGTCATGGGGACAAAAAGACTTAATTTTTTTAAAAAAAGTTTTATGTATAGGGGCACTTTGCCTGCATGGATGTCTGTGCACCATTCCCATGTGTAACAGAAGAGGGCATTGAATCTCCTGGAACTAGAGTTGCAGCCAGTACTAAGCCACCATTTGGATGCTGGGCACTGAACTTGGATCACCTAGAAGAGCAATTGGTGCTCTTAACCACTGAGTCATCTCGCCAGTCCCTAAAATGACTCTTTAAAAATATTTTTAATTCATGGTGTGTGTGTGTGTGTGTGTGTGTGTGTGTGTGTATGTGTGTGTGTTTGTGTGGATAGAATCTAATTTTGTACTCCAAACTGGCACAGAACTTGTCTTCTCCTCCGGAGTATTGGGTGTTAGGCCCAAAGTGGCCCCCAAGTGGCAGTGCCACTGACCATGCTGTAAATGGCAGTCTGGGCTCAGCTCAGCCTGCGTTCTGACCAGGCAAGTGGAAGTGTTGCTAGGGGATAAACAAAACCCTAAAAGCTGTGCTCCTCAGAACCTTGTTTGTCAGGAAGAACCGTTACCCCCTCCCCACCCCCAATCTACGCTTTCAGACAGGCAATGCAGCATCTAGGCCAAGTTAACACATGGGTGCAGCATCCATCAAAGTCTCCACCCAGCCTCCAGGCTCTTCTAGCCTGCAGACCTCCTCTCCACAATGACTAAATTCCCAGGCTATTTCCACTCACAGACTCCCTCCCACCACTGCAAATACCCCTTCAAACCTGGCAAGGCTTTCCCACCTTTTGATACTCTTCTCCTTGATACTCTTTTAGCAGTTTGAATAAACCTTTCCTTCCACCTACAGGGTGATCCAGTTTCATGGTTTCACTGAGCCTCAACTATACCTGGGGGTGAAAGTTATTAATGATCCATTCTTCAGTCCAAGCTGCATGAGTTCTGCCTTGTCCTGGCCTCCTGGAAGACGATTCTAAAGTAATCCCCGAGTCTTCCCTGCATCTATGGCAGTAACAGTGGTTCCTTTGATACAAGTTCCTGCTTCCTTTGTGTTCCCCAATAGCAGTCCCTCGTGGCAGTTATTTCTCTCACCAACTTAACCCTAAACTCCAAGTCCTGTAACCCTCAAACCATTTCCTCTCCCCATCCCCGCTTGTACTTCTCTACTCTCTAGAGAAACCAGGTGATGCCACTTTAGTAATGGTTCCTAGTCCCACCCTTCATCAGCTCAATGCCAGAAAAATTACTAGCCTGGAGGAACCCTTGTCTGTTGTCACTTCAAGCTCTACCAGTGTGTAGACAAGTTCAGTGACGGTCCAAGTTTCCCCATTCTGTTTCTTGTCTAACTCACCTTAAACACCAAGGGAGAGAAGAGTGCTCTATACTTTCCTCCAAAGCATGAAGAGGACCCAATGAGCTGTGGCTTTCCTGGTCATGATTGGGATCAGTTTGGCAGTTTCAATGGCTGCTCTAGGTTTGGCTGTATGTAGGCAGATTCATTCACAGTCTGGGTCTATCTCAGCAGATATCCACCTAGCTTAGCAGAGGCCATCCAGGAACCAATTTAGGCTCTGCAATGTCTCTAAAACCACTCACTTCACAGGCACATGTTCTCCTTTCACTGGATTATAGGGGTGTGCCACAACGACAGGAATTTAGAAGAAAAGATTGTCCCCTGAGCTTGCTTTGCAACACAATCCAGCTGAAACAAAGGATGGGGTCTGTGGGCATACTCTATATAAATGCAGTGCTGAATATTAAACTTTGAGCCTTGATCAGAACTTTTTTCTTGGCTTCATTCTTCTCTTGTTGCCCTCCCTCAGCCCTCCTTTCAGGTAAACCCAGTTCATCCATGGCCACTGGACAGCTACAGGTGTTGCCCAAAAGAGGGGCCTGAAAACAGGGGTGGGGGGGGGTAGGGACCCACTGCTGTCTTGGGTGGAGTTCCACAGAAAACAGAAGAAAAGTAACAGTATCCTGCATGGTAAACAACAAACAGCATTAATTCTAGTGCTAGTTATAAATTTTATTGTTTGGAGGCTGTTGTTGCAGGCAGTGCATTTGAGGGCATACAGGCTAGGCAGAAGAGGTGTTGACCTGACACTGACTTCATTTAGGGGTGACAGCACAATGGGACAGGGGAATTCTATATAGGCATTTGTCCTCAGCCAAGAGCTGCATCAGGCGAGAGGAGCAGGGCTTAAAAAACAGATGTTAAAAAATTCTTATGCTGTCCATGGTTCCCAGAAGCAGGAATGGTAAAAGCTATTTCAGAGCTCTCCTAGGGACAGGAGGAAATTGGGAGACATCCTGCTTCCTCTCTGGCTCCTACTGGAGATATCCTTAGCTCTGGTTATATCTGGTTCCCTTTGGGACATCAATTTCTCTTCCCTCTTTGTCTATTGTCTGTCCTTGGTGCACCAATCTGTCCATGTCTGTTAATTTATGTCTGTTTTTGCTTCTTTGTTTGAATGAGTGTTGTTCTGTTTCATGTTCAAAAGAAAAAATGGTTAAAACTTTATCTGCTGACTGTCCACCTCTTGATTTAGTTTAACTTGTTTAAAAGGCAGTCTCAATTTGAACAGCAGAAACGGATACATTACCCTGTGAAAAATTTCTGTGTCTGTATTCATTGGGTTCAGTAGTGACAAGGTGCTCCCTTCTTGAAATTATATCTAGAAAAAGTAAGAAAAATTTGTTTGGTCTAAATATATAAGATGTGTGTAGCTACCTCACTTTCATTTCTGGCTGGTTTTAAAAGTATTAATATGTTCTGCATGTTTTGGTTATAGAGTATTGGCCTATTAGTTATTGGGTATGACTAGAAATTTGTAACATTGGTAACAGAAAGTCAGCTTAAAACTGGTAACTCAGAGTTGGAATAATTTTAAACAATAACACACGGCATGAGCCAACCCAGGAAAACAGGTCTCTAACGATACTTCTAAACTGGGATAATATTTTATGTAAATCTTATCTTAGAAATCAGAGTAGGTTTTAGGGCAGTGTCTCTTTGAGGTATTGGAGACTGCACCATCATAGGATCATGTACAGGAACTGGCAGCCAAAACCTTTGTAGCATGGGGGGGGGTGATGCACTTGGTGCTTTTGGATTGTTTGTTGGAAGTTGACTTTTGCTTTCTAAAGTTATGATTGTGCTCTGGTGTTATAAGGGAAACTTAAAAAGTATAGTTAAACTGCCAGTATTGGCTGCAGTTTGCAGTTGGATCACAGGTTAAAGATTTTAATTCACACATATTTGTAATTAAGAAAAAATCCAGCAGGTGGAAAAGGTTGCAGGGTTTTTGAAGGGTTGATGAGGCTGTGGAACTTGTGGAGCATTGCAGCCTAGCTACCATTCCACAAAATGCATATAGAATTATTCTGGATTTGGAAGTTTATTTTTATACTGTTCCTTTGTATTCTGGTGACTGGGAGGTTTGCATTTAGTGAGCTTGCTTATAATTTTGAAGAGCCTATGAAGTGATATCATTGGAAAGTTTTGCCTCAAGGAATGGCTAATAGCCCTATATTATGTTTAAAAAAATGTATTTTTTTGGCTCTGCTTCAATACAAGAGATTAGGACTTAGAATTCTTCAGTGCATATTATTCATTATATGGATATTTGTTAGCTGATCCCTCTAAAGGAGTTTTACTACAAGTCTTTGCTCTTACACAAAGAGCTTTAAAATTTTGGAGTAGTTGTTGCTCCAGAAAAGATTAGAAGCCATTATCTTTTTCAATATTTGGGATATCAGTTAAACCCTAAACAAATTGCAGCACAGAAAATTCAAATAGGAAAAGATAAATGATTTTCAAATGCTTTTAGGAGATTTTAATTGACTAAGACCTCACCTTAAGCTTTCCACAAGAGAACCTCAAACTCTGTTTGATATTTTTCAAGGGGAATACAAATCCTAATTTCCCTGGATAATTAACTGATGAGGGACAAATAGCTTTGTAGAAAGTTAAGGAAGCTATTAGCCAACAACAGATACATTATATAGACTATGATCAATTGTTGACTGTTTACACCCAGAACAGTCCTTTGGCAAAAGGGACTATTAATGTGGATTCATCTTTCTTCATCTCCAAGTAAAGTTTAAGCATCCGATTATGAAGCTGTTGTTCTGTTAATACAGAATTGTAGTATAGAACAAGAAAGTATTTTGGGAAAGAACCTGAAATATTTATTCCTTAATCTGAATAGCAATCAAATTAGTTATTGTAGAATACTGATATTTGGCCTATGGCATAGGCACACTTTTTTAGGTAAATTTAATAATCATTATCCAAAAGACAAATTGTTAGAATTTGCCTTTATACATACTTTTGTATTTCCTGTAAATTTATGCATGCAGCCAATAGAAAAATGTGCTTACTATATTTACAGATGAAGGTAGTATATGTAATTGGATCTCATGTTCATTCTCTTGAGTTTCCCCTCACTTTAGGACAAATTATTGAGTTACATGCTGTAGCCACTGTTTTTGAAATGTTGAAAAATCAACCTTTTAGCTTGTATATTGATAGCCAATATATAGCTCATGGTTTATAATTGCTTGAAATTGTTCCTTTTATAGATACTGCTAATTCTGAAAATTTATAGCTATTTATACAAATACAGTTTAATTTAAGAAACATGTACAGTTCCTTACTTTATAGACCATTTAGGAGCTCATGTTGGATTTCCTGGACCCCTGGGCAATGCCACAGCAGATTTGTATACCAGGCAGATTATAGGCCTTACAGGAATAATTATCTAAACAATCTCATTCTTTACATTATCAAAATAGTAATAGTTTGAGACAACAATTTGGTATTTCTAGAAAATATGCATGCCAAATTGTAAAGACATATTCTCAGTGTCCTCAGTTTCTTCATGTACCACTTAAAGGTGTTGATCCTCGAGGACTCATACCTAGTCAGTTATGGCAAATGAATGTTACTCATATTTTCTTATTATCCTAAAGGATAATGGAGGTTTAAAACAAAATCTTTGCTGGGCGGTGGTGGTGCATGCCTTTAATCCCAGCACTTGGGAGGCAGAGGAAGACAGATTTCTGAGTTTGAGGCCAGCCTGGTCTACAGAGTGAGTTCCAGGTCAGCCAGAGCTACACAGAGAAACCCTGTCTTGAAAAGAAAAAAAACCCAATATCTTCATAAAACAAAAAAGGGGGAATTATATTTCTGTACACCACAAAATTATTAAAATTATGCTTTTTATTTTAAAATTTAAAACTTGGATCTCTATGAAAAATGTTACTTTTACATCAATCATTCACGAATAGTAAAGGATTCCATGGCTAAAGTTCAAGAAGGACTAGCCACAAAAGAAAAGAGGAAAAGGACAGATTCAGGGAGGGTTTGAATCCTGGTTCTCTACTTCTCCATGGCTTACAACTTTAACTTCTACTCTTCTTGGACCATAAATTATAATTCTGCTGCTTTTAACTTTTGGACCTTGCATCTTAAACAGGTTGGTTGTCTTCACACAGGGTCACTTTCAGCAAGCTCAGCTATTCACCATGGCAGTTACTCATCTCTATGAAGAAATGCATTGAGTGCATCTTTGTATGTCCTTCATGGCTTTGGGCTGAATGGGAAAAAGGTGTGCTTATGAAGGCCGGTGGTCAGAGATGGGTAAGAGTGTTCTTGAGCTCTTATTGACCTAAGACAGAGACATACATCAATGCTATGTTTGTTCTCCCTGGTGGGTAAGAAGGAGCAATATAGGTACTGACTTAAGGCAGGCATGGTCACTTGGCCACTCTTTATCCTAGACAGAATTATGGAAAAGAAATAAATCTTGTGCCCATGCCCAGCAACTGTTACTGTTCATCTTTAAAAAACAAAAAAGGGGGTATGGTGCCCTTCCCCAGCCTTGAGCAGGGAGTGCTTGCCACAGTGGGCTTAAAGACCAAGGTGGAGTCATCAGTCTTGGTTGCACATGCAATGTCCTACAGGAACTTAGAAGAATAGACTTCCCACTGAGCTTGCTTTGCAACATAATTCAGATGAAACAAAGGATGGAATCTGTGGGCCTGCCTTATATAAATGCAGTGCTGAGTATTAAATTTGGAGCCTTGATCAGAACTTTTTTCTTGGCTTCATTCTTCTCTCCCCCCCCCCTCCATTTCATTTCCAGCCCCCCTTTCAGGTAAACCCAGTTCATCCAGGGCTGCTGGACAGATACATGCCACTGAAAGGATGAGAATTACAGCCTAAAAGTCCCCCGTGCCTAACTCTTAAATGACCCCAAAAAGTCAGAGGTTTAGCCTGCTCTTTGTTAGAAACTAGGTGAACGGTCACATTCCTTGAGCCCACTCTTTGTTAGGAACTAGACAAAAGGGCCTTGAATATGTGGCCCTGGCCCCATAACAGGAAATGCGAACGTGACCCTGGCCCCATAACAGGAAATGAGCTAACTAGTTGCTATCTGGCTTCTATAGGAAACTGATTGGTCCTTGGAGTGCGGGCTTGGATAATTTAAACTGATTGGCTTAGATGCTATGGAGTGATACAAATCAATTGGTTTGCACTGTGCAGGCTCTTGATGCTAAGGAATAATTGGTTTGCGTTACGTGGGTTTTGTTGTAAACCTATAAAAGCTGTCCCAATTCTGCACTCATGGTTCATAGTCCTCTACCCCTGCATGGTGTACGGCTATGAACGCCAGAGCCTCTGGAATAAAAATCCTCTTGCTCTTGCATCAAGACTGTTTCTCTGGAGTGATCTGGGTATCGCCTTCCGAGTTTGTCTGGTTCCTGCAGTGTGTGCAGGGGCACCTGCTGTCTGAAACTGGGCCCCTCTAGGGGCAAATTGTATGTTGATTTTCCTTGCTCTGTGATCTTGAATCTAGAGGTCTGATGGTGGCAGGGTCAGGCTGTCTGTGTGGTGTTGTTTTGTATCTTGTTCTGTGTTCTTGGACTGAGATGGATGATATTGTTTGGACTTTACTGACTGAAAAGCAACTCTCTTTCTCTGTGGCGCCAAAATAGGTCACGTGACTCAAGCCCGCCAAGTTAGAACAAAAAGAGAGACAAAGAGGCCCCCTGGTGGAGAAAATAAGTCTTAATAAGACACTTGAGGTGGCAGATATGGGAATTCTGGGTTTAAGTTGATACAGATGGTTTATTTCATTTATCTTAAATTGTTCAGATTATTATGATGGATATGATGTTAAACTTTGTGGTTATATTGTTCCTCTGGGAAAGAGATCAAAATAAGGGAGATCTCCAAAAGACTAGATTCTAAAATATTAAGCAAAAAATCTGTCTTGGTGATAATAAAATCTTGTTTTGAGATTTATATTACAGAAAATACCACCCCCTTCATATCTCAACACCCATATTAAGCTTGAAGAAGTTATATAGACTTAATTTCATTTGATAAAAGTCTTTATAATTGTTATTAAATTCAAGGCATAAATTCTTATTTGATACAGATTTAATTTTGATACAAAATCAAGGTTTTCATTGGTATAAATACTAAAAATGTAAAAGTACAGGATTTACACCCAGTCCTTCTTTGCTGTTATTATTATAAATCTGAGATGTTTAAGCCTGTGAGTTTAGGGCCAAATAAAAATAGAAGGCTCTGAGTTTATTATTAGGGTGTTTTCTATGTTTTAATCAGAAACAGCTGAAGATAGTTTAACACCACCACACCTAGTTAAGGCTGTTTATTTATTGTGAATGATATCAGTGTCATGGGCTGATGGGACAGGTAACTTTTGGAGTAGAACGAGAGCAAAGAAAACTTTCAAATGAATCCTGTCCCGGCTTCCTGTACTGGGCTCCCTCAGGTGCAGGGAGACGCTTTTTACATGAAACTTTCCATCTCAGCATATTTAAAACTTAAAATTACATGCACAGCATTAAGCATTTAAAGGCCTTTAGACTTAAATGGACTCAATTCAACTCACACATTTCTACTGAGCCTCTGCTATGTACCAGCTGTTTTGTTGGATCCTGATAAACAGGGGAGCAAGCCCAGTACAGGAGCTTGCCATGCAGCTGACAGGGTGCAGATGAAGCAGCTACACACACACACACACACACACACACACACACACACACACAATCCCTTGACACAGGCCATCTCATTCTGAGATACTTGTTAGCATTCTGTCTAAATTCTACCCCACAGTTACCTGGCAACAGCCAGCTAGGCCTGGCCCACTATAAAAGGCTGCTTGCCCCCTCTTCTCTCTCTTTCTTCTCTCTTTTGCCTCTTCTTGCTCTCCATTCTTCCCATTCCATTCCCCCTCTCTCCACATGGTCATGGCTGGCCTTTACTTCTCTACTCTCTCCTTCTCTCTGCCTTTCTCTGCCTCTACTACCCTCTTAACTCCCCTCCCCATGCCCCGAGGAAACCCTATTTTATACTATATTATCATGTGACTGGTCATCAGGGGGAAAGGGATGCCTGAGAATGGGCCCATCGAGGAGCGCCTATCCCCCATACCTTACCGCACCCTCATAGAACATACCTTATACCTCTTTATCTTTTTATAAACACATCAATACTAATTTTACATTTTATTTTATTATCTATTTAATGTGTGTGTGTGTGTGTGTGTGTGTGTGTGTGTGTGTGTGTGTGTCTGCTCTTCTGGATAGACCTTCTTGATCAGCACTTCAATTAGAGTGGTAATTTCCTTATTTTTGTTTTGTTTTTTGGATTTGGTTTTTTGAGACAGGGTTTCTCTGTGTAGCCCTGGCTGTCCTGGAACTCACTCTGTAGACCAGGTTGCCTCAAACTCAGAAAACTGCCTGCCTCTGCCTCCCAGAGTGCTGGGATTACAGGCATGCACCACCACCGCCTGGCTGGTAATTTCCTTCTTTAGACCATGGACTTACTTTTAACACATGATGGGAAGAAGTGTTATATTCCCTGGAGCTGGATTTGTAGTCAGTTTTGAGCCTACAAGCGTTCTGGGAACTGAACTTGGGTCCTCTGGAAAAGCAGAAAGGACTTTTAACTTCTGAGCGATCTCTCCAGCCCCGTAAACTCCTTTCAGAGTTAAGTAATATGTAACTTGAGTTTTATCACAGTCCCCCTTGCTGTGGATGTATCAGATTCACAGGCCAGGGAATAAATAGGCTGACATTTCTCTCATCTGCAGTGCTCCCCACCTGATCTATCTAGTCTTCCATGACAAGGCACAGTGGAGGAAACATGATCCATGAGGATGGAAGAGGCACAGTAGAAGAGAGGCCAGGTTTGTGGTTTGAAAAACAGTTATCATGGTTAGTTGACAAGCAAGGTCCTCAACAGGCTCACACTGAATCCTTCTCCAGATGGTAGGGATGCTTTGGGCAGCTGTGGAACTTTCAGGAGGTGTGTGTGGGGGGCTTGCTGGAGGAAGTTGCTATTAGCATCTTCTGCCTACTGGCCAGCTATGGTGTGAACAGCCACTGCCAATGAGCTGAGCTGCTGTGCTGTGGCCTTGGTGGTCTTGTAGTAATGGGCTGAAAATTTCGAAATCCATTATCAAAGTAAGTCCTCTGAGTTGTTCTGTTAAGTATTTCATCACAGCCATGCAAAGGTGACTAATAGATGTTAGCAGGAGCTGCTGAGTAAGACAAGCTTCTGGAGTCACACTGCCTGGCTTTCAGACTTGTATTGTGATTTTGGCAACACACCTCTGAGCCTTAGTTTCCCCCTGTAGATGGAGGAAATGTAAGATGCACCTCTCAAGAGTCACAGTGAGGATTAGAGAGGATAATGCTCGTAGAACTTTGGCAGATAGTAAAACAGCAAATGTCAGTTACCATTTGGAAGCTAAAAATGGCTTTGCATCATGGCATGAGTCCTTTCTAAATCTGAAAAGAACTCCTGATTCTGTTTATGTCAAGGACCATTGTAGCCCACCCTCACCCTGTGTTGGTGTGAGCGCATGTATATGTCATGGTTCTCCAGAGTTGAGTGGGCATCAACACCTGTGAAAGCAAGGCAGGATCAGCAGGCCACAGCAGGATGCTAAGTGAGGCCCAAGAGGAGCCTGCTACAGGCACGCATTCGAGGATGTAAGGCTAAACTGTGGGCATCTACAAACCCAATAGAAAGTCTCCTCCCCATGTACTTCCTTATCTTTTCCTTTTGTTGAAAAATCGATATTTTCACATAATGTATCCTGATTACCGTTTCCCTCAGTCCATTTCTCTCAGTTTCTCCCCACACCCCTTCACATTCTTTGTGTCTCATTAGAAAACATATAGGCTCTTAAAGGATAATAATAAAATAAAATATAACAAGTTAAAATATAATAAAATAAAACAAGAAATTAACACATTGTATTAGGACAAAATAAACAAACAGAACAGAAACATTCCAAGAAATATCATAAAAAATACAAAACCAGAAGCTATAATATATACATATAGGACTTGTGGGTTGGGGGGAAAGAGGGGAAAAAATAAAATAAAATGAAGAAACACAAAAAGGAAGAAAAAGAAAAAGCCCTGACACAACATTATGAGACAAGGAACCTCCAAAGATGTTACTGATTTCCCATCTTCTGCAGGAGGAAGCTTCTCTGATGATGGCTGATCAAGGCACTGATCTATGAGTACAGTAGATTGTCATTAGGATTAATTTTATTGCTACATTCCTTTAGTAGAGCAGTAGTACTTGATTTTACCCTGGGTCTCTGTGTTATTTAGTTTCAGGTTCTTGGTCCTCCAAGCAATGTGAGATATGGGTTCCATCTCATGGAGTGGGCCTTCCCTCACCCAAATCAAATCAGATATTGGCTGGTTACTCTTGCAAGCTATGTGCTGACATTATGCTAGTATATCTTGCAGGCAGGACACCATTGTAGATTGAAGGCTTTGGAGCCAGGGTGGTGTTTATATTTAGTTTTTGGTAGTATACAGAATCTGATTCGGTTAGTAACAAGAACACTTGTCCATATGGGTGAAGGTTCTAGGTAGGACCAATTCAACTTCTCTGTTGAATTCAATGAGTTGAGTAGCTGTTGTCTTCAGCAATAGGACCTTGTCTTCAAGGCTTTGTCTTTCTGTTCTTAGAGAGCAGTCTATAGCCTTGGCAATATCCTGGGTCATTTGGTGTTCCAATGGGACTCCTTTGGCCAACAACTCAATTAGATATAACCCATTCATGCCACTAGGGCTTCATTGGGTGACAAGAGCTGTATCTACATAGGGAGAATCTGTCTTGCCTATTATTTAACACTTTTATTTAGCTTGCCTTCATATTTTCATAGATTTTAAAAAGCATCTACTGTATTAGGTTTGCATACTGCCCTCAGATGGCCCTTAATGTTTGCTCTCTCTCCCTGATTCCTTTCTTGTCCCCATCTTCCCACCCCTTCCCCACTTAATCCTCCAATTTCAGTCCCACCAATCTGTCCATAACTCTCTATTCTGTTTTATTTTTGTAGGAAGATCTAAATACCCCACCTCCAGCCCCTCAATTTATATTAACCTTTGTGGTTCTACAGATTGTAGCTTGCCTGTCATTGGCTTAATAGCTAATATTCACATATAAGTGAATATTTGTTTTTGGGTCAAGGTTGCTTCAGAATGATTTCTTTTTTAGTTCTATCCACTCATTTGCAAATTTTATTTTTTAACAGCTGAGTAATATCCCACTGTGCAGATGTATTATATTTTATTTATCCATTCATTTGTTGAAGGTTGTTTCCAGTTTCTGGCTATTATGAATACAACAGCAATGAACATGGTTGAACAGGTGTCTCTGAAGTAGGATGAAGCATCCTTTGGGTATATACCTGACAATGGTATAGCTGGACCTTGAGGCAGATCTATTCCAGCTTCCCGAGGAACTGATTTTCATAGTGTGAATACAAGTTTGCAATGGATAAGTGTTCCATTCAATCCACGTCACAAAAGCATGAACTGCCATTTATTTTATTGATCTGAGTTACTCTGACAGGTGTAAATGAAATCTCAGAGTAATTTTGATTTGCGTTTCTATGATGACTAAGGATGCTGGGCATTTCTCTAAGTGTTTCTAAGCCATTTGAGTTTTCTCTTCTGAGAATTCTCTGCTCAGATCTGTATCCCATTTTTAATTGGATTATTTTCTTGATATACAGTTTTTTGAGTTCTTTATATATTTTAGATATTAGCCCCCTATCAGTTGTGTACTTGGTAAATCTTTTCTAATTCTGTAGAGTGAAGATCTGTCTAAATGACAGTGTCCTTTTCCTTACAGAAGCCTTTCAGTTTTATGAGGTCCCATTTATTAACTGTTGATCTTAGTTTCTGTGCTAATGGTGTTCTGTTCAGAAAGTCTTTTTTTGTGCCAATGAGTTCAAGGCTATTTGCCATCTTTTTTCTTTTTCTTTTTTAACAGAGTGTGTATTTCTAGCTTCTTTATTAAAACAAACAAACAAACCCCAGGTATCCATATGTGTGTGGATTTATGTCTGAGTCTTCAATTTGATTCCATTGATCAATGTGTCTGTTTTTGTGGCAGTATCATGCTGTATTTTTTCAACAGACAGAAAAAGTTTATTGGAAACAAACTGCAGGGCTGTGGGTTCCCTGCGCTCATATGCATATGGAGGAGCTGGAGAGCAGGATCTTAATCTGCAGTGAGTACAGCAGGTGTGAACGGCATGGGAGTCTGTTTCGGGACAGCTCATTTATGGAAATATATGGGCTAGCCTATATAGCTCAAGTCATGGGAGAGAGGAGGAAAAAGGACAAAGGAGGAGATGCTGCAGCAGGGGCAGGGGCACTCCAAGTGTGTCCACTAGACTAGCAGACTGCTGGGCACATGATTCTGAGAAGCCAGTTCTCTGGCCGGTAAACAGAAGCCTAAATGGCTTTACTTTCATGGCCTTTGTCTCTATGGAGTTGAGTAGACTCAAGCCTGATTTGGGTAGGGAGCACTCCTGCTGTGCTCTCAGAGAGATGTTAGGGTATGGGCAATGCTCTACTATCCCTTATCTGGCTTGGGAACCTGTATCTCCCCTTTTGTTTTTTATAATGGGGCCATATCAGCATGTGTCAGCATAGTCTGTGGGGACAGCTTGATATTGTACCAGGACTTGGGTGGCAGTAACTTTGGCTAGTATTAGTAACTTGGTTTTTGAGAGAAACTGAATAAGGTATGGGGTTAGAAGGAGGAGGGCTCGGATGGCTGTGACAGGGCCCATCAAGGGCAAGAACCTGGCAACGAAGGGTCATTGGAGGCATATTGAGACCTCAAATTGGAGGTCGCAAAGGGTCTAATATTTTGTTCAACCAATCCTGATTCGTTTACATAGAAACAACACTCTTCCCCTAGGAAGTCCTCCCCCCAAACCCCATCTGTGATCAGGAAGTCTAGAGCCTTTCTATATGTAGTACAACTTAGCAATAGAGGTTGTTTGTACCTGGGGGAATAATTATAACAGGAACTCAGAGGTAGGTGCTCCTCAAATGGTTGTTTAAGGGAGAGATCCAGGGCTGAGGAGGAACCATGCAGGGTAATGTTAGCAGGTACCTCCAACAAGAGGGGACTCAGGAGGCACAGAAGAAACATGGAGAGGCATTGGGGTGGGATGTGGCCGCAGCTCAGCAGCATACTGAGTATGCTATAGCTAGGACAGGGTGGATTGGGCATTTCTTCTCAGTTGTGTTTGCTGTTCAAGAATATTTTTATGGGTTAAGCATAAACTGGGAGGCCCACACCACTGGTTGAGAGATATGAACATCAGCCCAGAGATGTGTGCAGCATAACTGGTGGGACATAGTTTTCCCAAGATTCCTGGTCTCCATCTTATTTTTTTTAAATGATTTTTTTCTACAAGCTTTCTTTTTTTTTTTTTTTAATATGTACACTGTAGCTGTCTTCAGACACTTTTTTTTTGCGATTTTAAATAAGAATTTAATGAAACCATCTAAGTAGCAATAAAGAATTATTTTCTCTCTCTCTCTTTTATTGAAAAGGGAAGTAAAAACACTTATGATAAAATTAAAGATTTACATAGAAAATATTTCAGATAAAATAGAAGAGATACATAGAAAAACACGTTAAAATTGACAATGTTCATGGAAAATTAAAGAGTAAAGTGGTACACATAAAAACATTGCTAAATTAATTGAAATATGAAATAAAAACATTTTATGATAAAATTGAAGATTTAAGTGGAAAATATTTCTAATAAAATTGTAGGAAAATGTAGAAAAACATGTTAGAATTGAAGATTATCTTGGAAAATTATATATATATATATATATATACATATATATATATATAAAATAATGGTAGGCATAAAAGTATTCCTAAGTTGATTAAAAGTGGAATTATAAACATTTTCTGATAAACTTGAAGATTTACATGGAAAATATTTCTGATAAAATTGATGAAATATATAGAAAAACATGTTAAAATTAAAGATTATCATGGAAATTATACAGATTAAAATGATAGGCATAAAGATAATTCTAAGTTGATTGAAGGTGGAATTATAAACATTTTCAGATGAAATTGAAAATTTACATGGAAAATATTTCTGGTAAAATTCAAGAAATATATAGACAAACACATTAAAATTGACTATTTCATGGAAAACTTTACGTATAAAATGTTAAATATAAAAACTCTTTCTAAATTAATTGAAGGTGGAATTAGAAACATTTGTGATAAAATCAAAGATTTACATTGAAAACATTTCTGATAAAATAGTCGAGATATATAGAAAGATATTAAAATTGAAGATTATCATGAAAAATAATGCAGATAAGATGGTAGACAAAAAATTACTAAATTAATTAAAAAGGAAATTACAAACATTTTCTGATAAAATCAAAGATTTACATGAGAAATATTTCTGTTAATCTATATATTTTTTTTAATTGGGGAGTTGAGTCCACTGTTGTTAAGAGATATTAAGGAATAGTGATTGTTGCTTCCTGTTATTTTTGATGTTATTTTTATATTTGTGTGAGTATTTTCTTTTGGGTTTGTTGGCAGAAGATTACTTTCTTGCTTTTTCTAGGGTGTAGTTTCCCTCCTTGTGTTGATATTTTCCATCTATTATCCTTTGTAGGGCTGGGTTTGTGGACAGATATATATATAAATTTGGTTTTATCATGGAATATCTTGGTTTCTTCATCTATTATGATTGAAAGTTTTTCTGGGTATAGTAGTCTGGGCTAGCATTTGTGTTCTCTTAGGGTCTGTATGAGGTCTGCCCAAGATCTTCTAGCTTTCATCATCTCTGGTGAGAAGTCTGATGTAATTCTGATAGGTCTGCCTTTATAAGTTACTTGCCCATTTTTCCTTACTGCTTTTAATATTCTCTCTTTGTTTAGTGAATTTGGTATTTTGATTGTTATGTGCCAGGAGTTTCTGTTCTGGTCCAGTCTGTTTGAAGTTCTGAAGGCTTCCTGTATATTCATGGGCTTTTCTTTCTCTAGGTTAGGGAAGTTTTCTTCTATAATATTTTTAAAGATATTTATTGACCCTTTAAGTTGGAAATCTTTGCTCTTGTCTATACCTATAATCCTTAGGTTTGGTCTTTTCATTGTGTCCTGGAGTTCCTGGATGTTTTGGGTTACCAGCTTTATGCATTTTGCATTTTCTTTGACTTTTGAGTCAATGTTTTTTAAGGTATCTTCAGCACCTGAGTTTCTTTCTTCTATCTCTTATATTCTGTTGTTGATGCTTGCATCTATGACTCCTGAATTCTTTCCAAGGTTTTCTATCTCCAGAGATGACTCACTTCATGATTTCTTTATTGTTTCTACTTCCGCTTCTAGATCCTGGATGGTTTTGTTCAGTTCCTTCACTTGATTGTGTTTTCCTATAATTCTTTAAGGGATTTTTGTGTTTCTTCTTTAAGGGGTTCTGCCTGTTGACCCACGATCTCCTGTATTTCTTTAAGGGATTTTTGTGTTTCCTCTTTAAGGGCTTTTACTTGTTGACCAGTGTTCTCCTGTATTTCTTTAAGGGAGTTATTTAAGTCTTTCTTGAAGCCCTTTATTAGGGCTTCATCAGATATGATTTTAAATCTGACTCTTGCTTTTCCGGTGTGTTGGGGTATCCGGTACTTGCTGTGGTGGGAGGACTGGGTTCTGATGTTGCCATGTGGCCTTGGTTTCTTTTGGTAGGGTTCTTGTGCTTGCCTTTCACTATCTGGTTATCTCTGGTGCTAGTTGGTATTGTTTTCTCTGACTAGAGTTTATTCCTCCTGTGGGCCTGTATGCCTGTGTCCTTACTCCTCTGAGCTCAGAAGTGAAAGCACTGCTGGGAGATGACTCTCTTCTGGTGGGCTGTGAACAGAAGGCTGTGGAGTCTCCTGGCTTCCTAGTGCCAATGGTGTCAGGAAGACTTCTGTCCCAACTGTTCCACTGATCTTATGCCCTGTGTGCTCGGTCTCCATTTTTTCTATATTCTTTGTTTACATTCCAAAGGCTTTTCCCTTTTCCAGTTCCCCCCTCACCATATGTCCCATAAGTCCTCTTCCCCCGTGCCTATTCCCCAATCACACCCCCCCCACCATTTCTCGGTTCTGGTACTCTCCTACAAAACTGGATCCAGTCTTTTCAGGACCAGGGTCCTCTCCTTCCTTCATCTTGGGAATCTTTTGATTTGCTAATTGTGCCTTGAGTATTCAGAGCTTCTGGGTTCATTAATATCCACGTATCAGTGATTGTATTTCATGTGTATTCTTTCCTTTTTTTTTTTTCGAGACAGGGTTTCTCTGTATAGCCCTGGCTGTCCTGGAACTCACTCTGTAGACCAGGCTGGCCTCGAACTCAGAAATCTGCCTGCCTCTGCCTCCCAAGAGCTGGGATTAAAGGCGTGCGCCACCACGCCCGGCTTTCATGTGTATTCTTTTGTGATTGGGTTAACTCACTTAGGATGATATTTTCCAGATCCAACCATTTGCCTACAAATTGCATGAATTCAGTATTTTTAATTTTTAATTTTTAATTCAGTATTCCATTGTATATATATACCACATTTTCTGTATCCATTCCTCCTTTGAAGGACATCTGGGCTCCTTCCAACTTCTGGCTATTATAAATAAGGTTGCTATGAACATAGTGGAGCATGTGTCTTTATTGTATGCAGGGAAATCCTCTGGGTATATGCCCAGGAGTGGTATGACAGGGTCCTCTGGAAGTGTCATGCCCAATTTTCTGAGGAACTGCCAGACTGATTTCCAGAATGGTTGTACCATCTTGCAATCCCACCAACAGTGGAGGAGTGTTCCTCTTTCTCCACATCCTCACCAACACCTGTTGTCTCTTGAGTTTTTAATTTTATCCATTCTGACTGGTGTGGTGGAATCTCAGTGTTGTTTTGATTTGCATTTCCCAGATGACCAATGATGTTGAACATCTCTTAAGGTGCTTCTCAGCCATCCGAATTTCTTCTGGTGAAAATTCTTTGTTTAGCTCTGTACCCCATTTTTAATAGGGTTATTTGGTTCTTTGGGGTCTAACTTCTTGTGTTCTTTGTATATATTGGATATTAGCCCTCTGTTGGATGTGGGGTTGGTGAAGATCTTTTCCCAATTTGTTGGTTGCTGTTTTGTCCTTCTGACAGTGTCCTTTGCCTTACTGAAACTTTGTAATTTTATGAGGTCCCATTTGTCAATTCTTGATCTTAGAGCATAAGCTATTGGTGTTCTGTTCAGGAACATAGAGGCTGAACAATATTCTACTCAATGATACCTTAGTCAAGGAAGAAATAAAGAAAGAAATCAAAGACTTTTTAAAATTTAATGAAAACAAAGGCACAACATACCCAAATCTATGGGACACAATGAAAGCAGTGCTAAGAAGAAAACTCATAGCCTTGAGTGCCTCCAAAAAGAAAACTGGAGACAGCATACACTAGCAGCTTAATGGCACACCTGAAAGCCCTGGAACAAAAAGAAGCTAATTCACCCAGGAGGAGTAGAAGACAGGAAATCATCAAACTAAGGGCTGAAATCAATCAAGTAGAAACAAAGAGAACCATATAAAGAATCAACAAAATCAGGAGCTGGTTCTTTGAGAAAATCAACGAGATAGATAAACCCTTAACCAGACTAACCAAAGGGCACAGAGACAGTATCCAAATTAACAAAATTAGAAATGAAAAGGGGAATATAACAACAGAAACTGAGGAAATTAAAAAAATCATCAGATCCTACTACAAAGGCCTATACACAACACAACTGGAGAATCTGGAGGAAATGGACAATTTCCTAGACAGATACCAAATACCAAAATTAAATCAGGATCAATTAGATCAGCTAAACAGTCCCATAACCCCTAGAGAAATAGAAGGGGTTATAGAAAGTCTCCCAACCAAAAAAAGTACTGGACCAGATGGTTTTAGTGCAGAATTCTATCAGACCTTCAAAGAAGACCTAACACCAATACTCTTCAAACTATTCTACAAAATAGAAACAGAAGGAACACTGCCCAACTCGTTCTACAATGCCACAATTACACTGATACCAAAATTGGTCTACATTTTTTATCTCAGCATCATCTACAACAATAGTAAGATGGTTACTTAGGTTTTGAAATAGGCTATTTCCATGAGAGCTGATCCTTGGGGCATCCCACTTCTCTTTTTTGATGCTTTTATCAATAGGAGAAATAGAGGGAGGGGTTGTTGGTCACAGGAGTGAAGTTAGGATAGATAGAAATAGAAACAGCATTAACATCCTTGCTCAGGGCAGTCTGTGGACCTTATCTCTTGGTTCTTATCACCAAAGGTTTCCTTAACAGAAAAATGCCAGTGGTAGTTGTTGGGGGAGAGAATTGGAGGATTGAGCATTGGTGGGATGGGCCTGCAGAATAACGAAGAGTGCCACTGAAATAGCAGAGAGAGAGGGTTGAGGAGGGCACATACATTTGCTACCAGGTTATGAATGTCCTGCCAGGTGATCTTGTTCCTTGGTCATGGGTGAGGTCTCCTTCTGGGTCTCCTCTTTCCCTTTCCCATCAGCAATAGATGGACCATCTTTTTGGTGGGCTGGAAGATGTCACACATTTTTTGCCTGTATCTGATAGCTAGAGGCTGATCCTTTGGATCAGGGAATACATAAAACCCCTGCCCATTGGGAGGAGGAGATTAGATTGCTTCCAGATCCCAGACGTGGAGGGCAGAGACACACCTGAATGTAATATCCTGCTGGCTGAGCTGCTTGATGGGCTCCGATGGAAAGGAAGGGCTTCCTGGCCAAAAAACTCATCAAAGCCCAACATGATTTTGTCTCAGCCCTTATTCTACCCGATTAGAAACATTCATCCTGGACGAGGGCCTCCCATTGTAAAACAAACTGGGCTGGACAGAGAAGAGTGACAGATATCCCACCTTTCCTGGGATGTGTTTAGAGTGGCAACTTGACTTTGGAAGGGGGATTTAATCCAAGAGGGCATAGCTGTTGTCCTCCTTGACTGCCTGTCTGAGCTCTTTCAAATCTAGCTTGATAGGGGTACTGACTGATCAGCCTAGCCCAGGTTTACTGGGGAATACTCGAAATTCCAGATTCTTCCCTAGTGTTCCTCCCTTTACCCTTGGATCATTGGCCACTGGCCTGTGAGGATAAAAGGTGCAGAGTTGACAAATGGGGTTTCTAATGGCCCATGAGTACTATGGAGATGACAGATTTATCTCCTGAATCAGCTTCAGAGAGGCAGTCCAATGTTATCTGGGGTGAATAAAGGGCTACATACTTTTGGGGAAGGTGGAAGAGATTTCTAGGGTGGGTGCCTGCCATTGGCTACAGCATAGGGTACCAATAATGCCTGTTTGCATGGGGAGGTAGTTCAGGAATTCAAGGTGCTTGCTAGACAGGTTCTTATCAGGAGGAAGGAAGTTGAACCTGTAATCTCACCAAAATTACCTGCAGGTAGAGGTTTGTGTGGTCAAATATCATTGGCCAGGGCAGGGGTGTTGGAAGATGCTTCATCTACATACTCAGGTGCTGTAAGGCCTGAATATGTAGGAGAAAACAAAATCTTACATGGGTCTCCTATGAGTCATTGGCCACCAGTCCGTGAGGGTGAGGGGAGCAGAGGCAGGGGGCAGGGTTCTGATGGCCGTGAGTACGGTGGAATGAGTACTGGGATCAAAAAGAAGCTCTAGAAGTTCTGTAGAGATAGGTAACCATGGCCAGAGCTAGTAGCATCTTGGGGGAATATTAGAACTGACTATGAAGACTGTCTGAGGTTAAGGAAATTTCTGTCTCCAAGAGGTGATGGAAGCATGTGAGTCTGTGTTTGTTCCCCCTCGTTCCTGGGGTGCTCTAGCAGATGAAATGGAAAGGTGCTAGATTACATTGCATCCTCTCCTATGGAAGTACTGGGCTTGTGGAATGCTGACACCCACTTGGGGGTGGTGGAATGCAGCCTAAGATGGGGGCCCCAGCCCAGGTGAGAAATGATGCAAGCTGGGGATGAAGCTGTGGTTCCCAAACTCCCAGACACCCAGACACCCACTAGGAACCATGAGGAGTTGGGAATGAAGTCGGTCTACTGGCTGTGACTACTGGGGGCACATGGGTGGGATTCTGTAGGAGATCTGTAGGAGATGTAGGCAGCTGCAGCTCTGTATGATGAAGGCTTCACCCCATGGCGGTACTTGATGAGTGAGACATTCCTTAATTGTCCAAATTGTCTATTGGTAGAAGAAAATGGATGCATACAGCTTATTCAGGGTGAACTAGAGATGAAATACCTTTTGCAGGAAGTAATGTCTGGGACAGGAAGTTTATTGGCTAATCTAGAAATCTCATTAGCATGGAGAGAACTCCATATGCTCTGTGCTAAGTGACTAGTTGTCATGATTCTCATGTGGGGTGTCATGGTCATGTGCTCCAGGACAGGAACAGGGGTTGGGAGTAGATGACATGCCTACTCTTCTCAGATACAAGAGTTATTAGGGTTTCTGAATCCACTCAACCTTCCCAGTTTTTGTTTGGTGAGATGGTCCCACTTGTCACACAGAGGAAATGAGTTGTATCTTATTCAGGGCTATTTTGCATTCCATTTTGTGAGAGAGGAGACCAGTAAATCTTTGAGATTATGGAGTGAAGATTTTTGATCTCACAAGGCCAAGATATCATTCATATAATAATGTGTATTTCCTTTTCTAAATATAGTTTCACAGTGGCAGCAACCACTTCCTGGTATATAATGGGGATGTTGGCCATCCCTTGTGGGAGGACTCTATACTGAAATTGGGAGACTAACTCAAGAGTTGTTTGTTTGGAGGACTTTTGAAAAAGCAAACAATTGACAATCTTTGGGGTATCGGGGATGGAGAAAAAACAATCCTTAATATCTATGGCCAATAATGGAGTATCGGCCGGGATTACAAAGACAAGGGAAGGCACCACTGAGGGGACGCCCAGTTCCAAGTGGCCTTGTTGATAGCCTGTAGGTATTATAATAGCTATAATGCCTAGAATTTTTTTAATTGAAAGTATGAAAGTATTTCAGGGGCTACAGGAAGGGGAGATATGTTGGAGTATGAGCTGAGTAAAAACTTCTAATTTCTCTCTGGGTAAAGGCCATTGTTCAACCCAGACAGGCTTATCTGAGACCCATTTGAGGCAGGGAGTATCATACCTAACAGTGGTTCTTAGAATTGGGGCTGACCACCAGGTGGTGGTGGCGCATGCCTGTAATCCCAGCACTTGGGAGGCAGAAGCAGGCAGATTTCTGAGTTTGAGGCCAGCCTGGTCTACAGAGTGAGTTCCAGGACAGCCAGGGCTATACAGAGAAACCTTGTCTTGGAAAAAAAAATCAAATCCAAAAATCAAAAGAAAAAAAAATTGGGGCTGACACCTGGGAGGGTGTTTATCACAGTCCTCTATCTGGATGTACTCACTTTCCATGCTATTTGGGAGGACTACATTTAGGGCTTCTAAGATATCTCTCCCCAGTAGATTGACTGCCATGTCCAAGATAAGAGGTCTGATAAGGATAATGGCCCCATCTGGATCCTTCCATTGAAGGCCTCTTTTGTGGTATAAACCTGGGAGGAGCCTTCTTGCCCCAGGGATTTCCCCAGTGCTATGGGACCTTAGATCAGAGTCCTGTCTGGTTTGGTATCAATTAGGCATTTAAATGGTTCTCTTTCCACTTTCATATTGAGTTTTGGGTGTGAGCCTTCAAACATACTAATGATTCACAAATTTTATGGGTTTTCCTTCTTATTGTTTGGGCTGAGGTTTGTCCTTTTTGGAGTTTAAAGGCCCAAGGGGCTTACCATCTTTATCATATTTAGAACGACAATGCTTTTTCCAATGGAATCCTTTAAGGCATCGAAGACAGATGATGCTTTTAGGAGGTGGAGCTTCCAAGCCCTTGGATGGGGGCAGATTGGGACATTAATCTTTCAAATGTCCCTCCTTTTTACCTTTAAAACATTCTACTTCTGTTTTAAGAGCCTCTGTGAAGGCCTTGGCGAGGGAGGAAGCTTTATAGGAAGCTGTCCCAATGTCTTCAGTGGCAACTATCTGTTTTTTTGTAATGTTCATTTTCCAAGCCCTGACACACCAGCTGGTGTTCCAAATTCATGCCTTCCCAAATTATGTGTTTAAAGAGGAACCCATAGGATCTCTACCCATAGGATTATGAATTTTGATTTCTAGGCTCATTTTTGTTCTAAGAACAAAGTCAGAGAAAGTTTTCTCAGTCCTTTGTGGAGGAGGAAAAGCAAGGAATTCCCAACTTGGGCTGAAGAATAAGGCATTATTCGATCCCAGGCTCAAAGGGCACAAAGGTGTACTTGATCAAAGTACCCTGGAAGTTGGGTAGCCTGCTATACTGTGGAGAAGTTATCTTGGCTCAAAACCTCACAGAAGCCTCAAGGGACAGTTGGTTTTCCTGATCTCTTACAGGCATTCATCTCTATAAAAAGCCTCGCATTGAAGGAACAGGAGGGTAGGCAAGGAGGACCAGCAGATGTCACTCAGTCCTGTGGTGTATTAAGGATGGCACAAAGGCTCAGGAGGATGGATTTGGTCCAAGGGGTATGAATAACATCCTTTTGTACCACTTGGCTAAGCTCTTTTAATTCTGTGGCCTGGTAGGGATACCAGTCTACAGGCTGAGTGTGAGTGGGATGAACATTAATAGGGAAAGCCAAGAAGTTATTTCCATTGTGGGCAAGTTTGGAGAAGTCTCTAATCTTGAATAATTGTTGGGTGGTAGTTTGTAGGAGGTGGGTAGAAGGCACGGAGTGTTCAAGAGTTTTATGAGTGTCCTGAGAAGGAGAGGCAGGAGGGGGATAAAGAGAGGTGGGTGTGTGGGGTAGGGGATTATTTTCTGTCTAATGTATTCAATGGCTCATTCAAGGGCAGAGTAGTGTGCCCCAGGGAGGTCTTTAGGGCTTTCCTCCTCAGAGTCATTGCTGGGAGTAAAGGGTTTAGGTTCATCCTTAATTTCCTTCTCAGAGTGACCCCTGCATTGACGAATGACTGCAATGATGGGGATGAAGGAAGGGGGAGTTGTCCCTTCTTGGACTTTCCAAGTTTGTGTGAGGTAAGCCACCCAAGTCCAGACCTCAGTGTCATAGGGGTCGCTGGAGATCATTCAAGGGGCTAATTGAAGGACCTCCTCCCAGAAGGAAACTGCTTCCTTTGGGAGGTTTTACACCACATTGAGGAGGGCCAGAGGCCTCCAATTTGGGATTTTTGGGACACTTGCTGGTGAGAAGCAGAATTTCCCAAGACAGAAAAAGAATGAAAGCACGCAGTCAGAGGGGGATTTTCTGGGGCTACAGAAGTTCCAGGTTTCAAAGTCTGCCTGAAATTTAAGAAAACCAGCACTACCCTAAGGGTTAGTAGCTAGTTGTTATGCTACCAGGTTCTTTCAGAAATATTTAGAGAGATGATTTTTGCCAATGCCCAAAGGGTTGTTGGGGTCTGACCATCAGGATCAGATTGAAGATGAAGGAGGAAGAACCAGACAATCCTCATATCAGGGTGAGAGGTATGATGCTGATGTCTCTTGGAGTGGAGTACTCACCCTATTCCAATTGCCCTGAAGAGTCTGTTTCAGTGCCAGATGTGATTCCTCTGATCCCAATTGGTATTTTGTACACTGGTGGTATCAGGATGCAGAGGAAGTGTGAAGTAAGGTCTTGAATGGGGGTTGGCAAATATGAATGACCTAGGAGATGCCAGGTAATTTCACCTGCTTTTCCTTGGGGGGAAAAAACCTTCTCTTCTGGAAGTTGTACCAGTTCATCTCAAGCTCCAGTGCTTATGTTCATTTGCCCTGGACAAAGCACCACCACATCTGGAGCACACCATGGTGGAAAAGCTTATTTTTATTACTATAGGGATGTAATACAATTTGAGGTTGGGATGGTGATACCTTCAGCTCTTTTATTATTCAGGATTATTTTGGCTCTTCTGCTTCTTGTAGCCAGACTTTTGGCTCCATTATGGGTTCCTTCTTCTACCACCCTTATTCTATGCACCCAATCCCCAACACTATGTAGGAGACAAAGAAGGCTAAAGGGGAAAAGCAGGTGTTGATATTCTTAGAGTACTTATTGCTGATTAGGGGCATTGAGTTCCTAGGGTAATTTTGATCTTTACCATCAGGATATCTAATTTCCTCTTCATGTCTTTTTGGGTGTGGCCACTTGACAAAGCACAACAACAGCAACAGGAACTAGCAACCAATAGCAGCAGCAGAAAGAATGGCAGCTATCATGGTCCCTCAGTGTCTTAGTACATGTAAACCCTCTCAAGAGTCCCCAGAATTCCAAGGTTCATACACTTTCAGAAACTATCTGCAGTGGCAAAATCATGCCCCTGCTAGAGCATGAGGCAAATCACAGTCAGCTGCTATGGGCAAGCTAAAGCAGCCCCATATCCCACACCTGGGATTAAAATGAAGACATACTCTTATAACATTTCTGTGTTTTAAAATAAACCAAAATTCTCAGTACATTTCCCCCTTTCTGTTTTTAAGTCATCAATTATGCTGTGTTTAGTAAGAGAGTATTAAACAGACACATTTTCAATGAACTAAATACTTTCTGGATCAGTGGCCAAGATTTTTAGAAGTCTCCTGCTCAATTCTAACTTTTATCAATTTTGACAGTATTGACAGCTTTTCCTTTCCTGTGGAAACATAAAAAAAATCCATACCACCAACACAAAACTTTGCAGGCTTCCATTCTGATGCTCACACATCCTTTACTGTATTCAGTCCCCTTACTCTGCTTTCCTGTTCAATATTCACAGCTTCTTCCCTCCACCATGTTAACCACTGTAACTTCTGATCCACATCTACCACAGCTGTTACCACCTCCTTCCAGTCTTGGAGAATAATTATATTTTGGGTAGCCCAGTTATTTAGAATTTGTTTTACACAAGATAAATTTACCCAGTGGGAAACCATGGGCTCTTTGAAATGCTTCAACCTATCATTTCTATAGGACACCACTCTATTTCATCATAATCATGATTCACACCATTAGCATGCATGTGCTATGCGATTACTGGAAAACAGATGGTGATTTTGTAATCCCAGTCCACTCCTCCTCTATCTCTGACTGTTCAGTTGGTTTGAGATTAATCTTTTCTTTTGAAATGGGCTGGTCAGTTTTTCTTTGACCTGTTACCGTCCATGGCCTCCTCTTCCTAGCCATATACCCAGCTTCCCACCCGACCCAGGGGATGTGAGGACTGGAAATTAAAAGTTTACAACACCAGGCATGGCCAAGTTCTTCCTTCTAGCCCCATTTGTTTTCCTCTTTCCTCCTGGGGGAAACGCCAAGTCTTTTTCTCAGCCACCAGGTCTGAGCCTTTTATTTCTCCCTTCTCCAGTGCTACTCGTTCCTTAAACTCTTCCATTTCTACCTGTAATTTTTCCAGTTGCATAGCCAACTCTGCAACTCTTTCAGAGATGAGAGAATAGAATGACCTTTTTGGTTTTCCAATTTTAGCCATTTTTTCCCTCAGGTCCCTCCATTTCCACTCACAATTGTTCCAATTGCTTCTCAATTCTCCCAAGTTTTTTTTTTTTGAAGTGAAGTATAGGAAAAATAAAAAGTAGAAAATTATATCTGGGAGCAAAGTATAGATAGCCAAGTGGCAGTAACCACAATATACTTTTTGCTGATTTTCTGAAACAGAATATCCATCCCTTCTTCCCCTATTGTTTCTTCTATGGCATTTGAAATCAGATTGTCCATTCTGCCAAGCTCTACATTGGGCGCCACTTTTAGCTTGACTTCCGGCTACTTTGTGAATTCCCTTTTCTTCCACCCTTCTCCAAACTTATTCCATCTCCCAACCCCCAACACTAAGTAGGAGAGAGAGAAGGCTAAAGGGTAAATGGGGATATTGATATTATTAGACTATTTCTTGCTAATGAGCAGTGTTGAGTTCCTTGGGACAAGTTTGATTGCCATCAGGATATCCAATTTCTTCTTCTTGTCTCTTTGTGCAAGACCACTTGACAAACCACAACAACAGTAACCACTAACCAGTAGCAGCAGCAAGAGGAGCAGCAGCCACCATAGTCCCTCAGGGTTCTGGCATTTATATACCCTCTCAAGAGTTGCCAGAATTCCAAATGGTCATCTGCAGTTGGTAAAATCATGCCCCTGCTAGAGCATGAGGCAAATCATAGTCAGCTGCTGAGGGCAATCTAAAGCAGTCCCATATCCCATACCTGGGATTAAAATGAAGACATACTCTTATAACATTTCTGTGTTTTTAAATAAACCAAAATTCTCACTACAGTTTCTCTTTTTTCTTCTTTTTGTCACATGAATCTGAATATTGTCTTCAAGTTCTATAAAGAATTGTGTTGGAATTTTGAAAGGGATTGCATTGAATCTATAGATTGCTTTTGGTAGAATGGTCATTTTTACTATATTAATCCTACTGATCCATGAGCATGGGGGATCTTTCTATCTTCTGATTTCTTCTTCAATTTCTTTCATCAACATCAGGAAGCTTTTATTATACAAGTCTTTCATTTGTTTGGCTAAAGTTACCTCAAGCTATTTTAAAACTTTGAGGGTATTATACAATATGTTGCTTGATTCTGTTCTCAGTTTGTTTGTAATTCTTCTATAGGTAGGTTACTTTGCTGTTGTTCATTTTTTATCCTGCTGCTTTGCTGAAAGTGTTTATCTACTATAGGAGTTTTATGGTGAATTTTTAGGATCACTTATACTATCATATCATCTGAAAATAAAGATACTTTGAATTCTTTTCCAGTTTGTACCACCTTGATCTTCTTTAGTTGTCTTATTGCTCTTGCTGAGAATTCAAGTGCTCTTTTGAATAGGTATGTGGAGAATAGATAACCTTGTCTTGGTTCCAATTTTAGTAAAATTGCTTTGAGTTTTTCTTCATTTAAGTTGATGTTGGTTAGGAGCTTGCTGTAAATTGCTTTTATTATATTAAGGTATACCCCTTGTATCCCTAATCTCTTTTGGACTTTTTTCGAGACGGGATGTTTGGTTTTGTAAAAGGCCTTTTCTTCATCTCATGAGATGATCATATGGTTTTTACCCTTTAGTTCTTTTGTATGGTGAAATACATTTATTGATTTACATATTTTGAACCATTTCTACAGCTCTAGAATGAAGCCTGCTTGATAATGGTGGGTGATCATTTTGGTTCATTCTTAAATTTGATTTGCAAATATTTTATTGAGAATTTTTGCATCTACATTCATAACTGAAACTGATTTGTACTTTTCTTTGTTAGGTATTTATGTGGTTTAGTTATCAGGGTAAGTGGCATCACAAAATAAACTGGATAATGCGCTTTCTGTTTCTATTTTGTGAAATAATTTGAGGAGTATTGGAATGAACTCTGTGAATATCTGGTAGAATTCTTTGCTAAAGTGATCTGTTCATGGCCTTTTTTGTTGTTGTTAGACTTTTAACTACTGCTTGTATTTCACTATATCTGTTTAAATTGCTTATCTGATCTTGGTTTATCTTTGATAGATGGTATGTATTCATAAATTATCCATTTCTTTTAGATTTTGAAAATATTTATAATTATTTCATATTCTTTAAAAAGCCCTTTTATTGATTCTTTGTGAATTTCACATCATGCATCCCAATCCCACCCATCTCCTCATCTCTCTATATCTACCCTCTGCCTTTGCAACAACCTACCCCCAAAGAAAACAACAACATCAACAACATTTTACTATGTAAGCTGCAGTATGCCAATGCTGTGTCCCACAGTATACCCCTTTGCCCCACAGCTCTATTTCAAATGTTCATTTCAATGAATCATTGATCTTGTTCAGGATGTCAGGCTTCTGCTACATTATCAATACTTAATCCTCACCAAGATTCCTGTTGGATAGCCTGTTGTTGCCCCATGTCATAGGTTTGCAGAACCAGCCCCTTAATGTGCTTCATAAATGATGTAGATGTTGGGGTGGGCCAACTCAAAACCCTGGATCTGGGTCTGGGTAGTGGTTGAGTTGTTCAGTCCAACAATTCTCCATCTTTGCCAAGGAGAGGAGTGGGACCAGCTTTCTTGCCTGTGGTAGTTAGCATGGGGGAGAGAACAGCGTTTCAGTACTCACACAACCAGCTCTCCAGCACGGACTCAGTGAGGGGCAAGGCAGCTCTCTGGCTCCATGCCCTTGGGACTGGCTCTTCTATACCCATGTCACCAGGACCATCTCTTCTGTACTGCTCAGGCAAAGTAAAGGGACTACTTTCTTGAGCAGTATATCTGGGGAGTAGCTGGGCCAGCTCTGTGTAGTCCTTGAACATCAACATGTCCCCAGATGGCAGCCCACATGGCCTTAGGTGGCAACATTGGCCATGGACATTGACATAGGTCCCTGCTGCTTCATGGCCATGGATTCACCCATGGCCCTTGGTGGCCGCATGCACCATGACATCACCATTTTGGCTTTCTATTCTTTCTGTTGTTGTTGAAATCCAGTTTTGATCCCTGGTGGTCAGAGAGAATGCAGAAATGTATTGCAATTTTAATGTACCTGTTGAGACTTGCTTTGTGACTCTGTGCCTAATTTTTGAGAAAGTTCTATGAGGTGCTTAAAAGAAAGTATATTTGTGTGTGTGTGTGTGTGTGTGTGTGTGTGTGTGTGTGTATGTTTGTGAGTCTTCATGTGGAGGCCAGAGGTCAACCTGAAGTTTAGAGGATACCTTGGTGTCCTCCTCAGCTTTCTCCTTTTTTTTTTTTTCAAGACAGGGTTTCTCTGTGTTGTCCTGGCTGTCCTGGAACTCATTCTGTAGACCAGACTGGCCTCGAACTCAGAAATCCACCTGCCTCTGCCTCCCAGAGTGCTGGGATTACAGGCGTGCGCCACCACCGCCCAGCAAGCTTTCACCTTTTTGAGACAGGGTTTCATTACCATGTGTATGCCAGGGGCCCAGAAGCATCTGGGGATTTCTTTGTCAGTGTCCCACATCTTGCTGCAATAGCACTGATTGTGGATCTGTGCTACTGTGCCCAGTTTTTCATGGATCTAATGATTCAAACTCTGCTCTTCATCCTTATGCAGCAAATGCTTTAGTCACTGAGACAGAGTCTTTCTTTTCCAGTGTAGCAAAATCAGTGAGTGATAAGGAATTTTGTGCAATTCCTAGAATCCTGGCTTACCAAAGACTCTATCTGAACTGTTTTCATGGTGCATGTGTTCTCTGTCCAGTAAAACACACAGCTAGGTCACATGGTGTAATCTGGTGGTGTACAACCCCCCTGTACTATGACAAGGCACAACGGCAAGAACCATGATTCATGAGGCTCAAAGAGGCATGATAGGTGAGAGGGCAGGTATGTGGTTAGAAAAGCTGTTGTTATGGGTATGTAGTTTGTCAAATCTGACATAAAAATATCCCATGAGCCAGCTTTGCTGTTAGTTTCTTCAATGTCCCTCTAGATCTATTCTATGCACTTAACTGTGATAGTTAGTATTAAGTGTCAACTTACTGGGATCCCCTGGCCTCTGGCCATATCTGTGGGGGATTATCTGGGTTGGGTTAGCTTCTTGGCAGGCATATTCGGGATGACCTGGACTAGTTAATTGACCTGTTTTGGGTGTGGATGAGCCTGTTCCCTAGGCAAGGGAGAATGGACGTGACGAGCTGAGCACTAGCATGCATATGTATCTCTGCTTTTTGCCTTCAGACAGACACAAGGTGACCCTTGGGCTCCTGCTGGTGTGGCTTCTCCTTCACAATAGACTATCATTTGGAACGTTGAGCCCAAATATGTCCTTTCCCACTTTGGCTGCTCTGCTCAGTGTTCTGTCACGGCTACATGGAAGTATCCACACGTGTGAGCTGCATGTGCTGCTTTCCATACTTCTCTCCCCAGTTCACAATACTTCCTATGCTATGTTACCTGTAGGTCCTCTGTCCAGTGCCAACCTCTGCACCAGATCGTGGAGACTAATCTAGACTGCTACAAAGAGGAGCACGCTCTACAAAGATGAGCGTATCCTACAAAGAAGAGCACCCCTCCAAACAGGAGCACCCCTACAAAGAGGAGCACCCCTACAAAGATGAGCAACTACTACATATATCAATTATCATCAATTTTAGTTCTTAGGTAATGCCTTGATCTTCAGTGTTATAAGCAGTGTTGTGAATAATCCTTATAATTACAGCATTTCACATTTCAAGTATGATTGGAGGATAACATTTTTTTCCAGTGTAATTTCTGGGTCACATGGTATGTACATTTTTTAATATATATACTCCCCCTTCCCTTCTCCCTCTTGCTCTGGCCCTGTTTGCTCCAACCCTGCTCGATCCAGCCCATAGGATTTTTATTTGTTTCTTATTACAGATGGTTATGAGCCACCATGTGGTTGCTGGGATTTGAATTCCTGACCTCTGGAGGAGCAGTCGGTGCTCTTAACTGCTGAGCCATCTTACCAACCCAGTATGTACATTTTTTTACTTTAAAAGTTTGTGCCAAATTGCTCTTCAGAGCTGTTTATCCATTTATCATCTCACATGCAATTAAGAGAGTGGCTGTTTCCCCACAATCTTGACGCCACAGCTTGTTATCAAACATTTTGATTTTTGCCAGTTAAAAATATGCTGCTCTAGTTTACATTTGTGTTTATTTTGTAATTAGCGTGGGTGAGCATATTTTTGTATGTTTAAAAGCTACTTATCCATTTTCCTTAGCTGAAAGCAACTTGGCTTACTTTTCCATTAAGTTATTGGTTGTCTATTATTATTATTATTGTTATTTTGAACCTGGGACCTCACACTTGTTGGGTGAGTCCCACCACTAAGTCACAGCCTTAGTGTGCTCGTGATTGTTTAACATACTGGTTGAATTTTAGAAAATGACCATTTCTTCTGGTTCACCCAGTTCTTAAGTATGTTTTGAAAGTTCTTTGAGATCAGAGAAATGGCCCAGCAGTTAAGAACACTTGGTTTAATCCTTGGCAGAGGATGATGGTTTAATCCTTGGCACCTACAAAGAGAGGCTCACACTCACAACCACCTGTAACTACAGTCCCATGGATCTACCACCTTCTTCTGACCCCATGTACACATATGGACATATTCACACAGACACACATGTACACATAAACAAATAAAATAAAAATCTTAAAACTTTAGTTTTTTAAAGTTAGAAATTACTTGTTCAAATATGTTATGTGTGGATTGTGATTTAAAATACCTCCAAATGTTTGGTTTTTCAAAATTTTATAAAAATTATTTCCACCCCTTCTTTTAGTAGTTAATGGTTCCATTATTTTATACTTAAATCTTTGATCCATCTGGAATTTGTTTTATTGCAAGGTGTGAAATGAGGCATTGGTGCATCTCTCCAGATGGCTTCCTGCTTGTTATCCTTTATGGAGTAATCTGTCTTTTCTTCCCCCATTGGATACGAGCAGGAAGGTGCTATGGGCTAACAACATGCGAGAATGTGGGGCTGCTTCTGGACTTTGTATTTGCTCATCCTCTGCCCTTTGAGGGATTTCATTTGGTTTTTAGACATCTCTAATGTTTCTTCCCTCAAGTCTGTCTAAACACAAGGAAGGCGGTTTCTGTTCAGTGGCTGCTCCTATTTGGGAGTAAATTCAGGCCTGAGATGGAGACTAATTGGAAAGAAGGTCATGGGGTTAGGGAATTCCTCCCATCTATTAGGCGCAATCACATTCTCCCTCAGGATTTGGGAGGTTTCAAATTGCTGCACTGGAGAGTCAGAATGGAAAATGAATTGACCTCCTGTCTCGGAGAGAGACAGATGGTGACAATAATGATAATATCTGTGATTATAAACTACTGTCCCCGTGGCAGTAGGCAGTTTAAATAGGTTATTTCATTGATCCTTACAGCAACTGATAAATTAGCATTTTTATTCTCAGATTACATAAAAGGGAAGTGGAGTAGATACGAAGTGGAGAAAGGATTTGGCTCAGGGAAAACTGATTCTAGACCTATTCGCTCTGTGATTTTATTACATGGTGCTAGGGATCAAACTCGGGTCCTCCTGTTCGCCCAGTGAACAGTTCACTGTGAGCCATCTCCCTAACCTCCAGGGCGATCCCACTGTCTGTCTTGTGTCCAAGATCATGCAGCACAGAGTGAATAGGGAGCCTAGATTTGGAATCAACATTGCCCAATTTTAGAATTTTTTTTCAGAGAAACAAGATTAGAGGATTTTTATGTGGCATATTCCAATGTTTCTATGTCCACAAATTATAAAAGCTATCAGTGTGGGTTCTTGAAAACTCAATATTTAATCCTAGAAGTCCCCCTTGTAGATATTGCATTAAGCAAACAGTTTATTATTAAATGAATTTGACCCAGCAGTGAGAGAAATAGCTTACAGATAGACCACAAGGCACAAATGTAATTAGAAACAACATGTAGCCAGAACCAGGCATACAGAATATGTCTACTTGTTTGAAATTCTAGACCATGCAAAATGAATATACCAGGGCAGAGGTCAACTGGGAATTCGGGGGAAGCACTTCCTGGGTGTGATGATTTCTATAGTTTGGTAGTAGTTTGGATGATCTATTCCCAGAGATGTGAACACCTGTCTGCTCACCCAGACACAGTGCCAACAATATACCAACATGACGGTTCCACCCAAGTCCAACTTGGTGAACTCATGAGTTTACTGGGCTTACTTAAAGAACATGGGTGAGGGGTTACCAAAGAGTTACCCCATCATGGATGATAACGTCTCCACGACTGTAGTCTGTAGGGATTAAGTACCCAATGCAGTGAAACTTCTACCCCCTGTGTATTCTATCACTTACTGAGAGCAGAAGACCATACACGGTGGGGGCACAACTGTGTTCAGCTGGCAGGGAGCTGCAGGGGTGAGGCTGAGATCTCAGGGAAGGGTTTGATGATTCTCCCCACAACCTCCTTCTGCGAGGAGATAGGCCGGATCTCAGGACTCTTTGTGGATAGTCAAAGCTGCTCTGATTGAGATGGTGATGGCTATGGGGCACAGAAGATGGCTTCCTGCAATGCCAATGCACACTGATAAAGTCTGGATCTGGCATGTCCCCCAAATCCTCATGTGCTGTTGAGACACAGCAGGAGTCAGGGGTCCTCTGAGAGATGAGGCCTGATGGAAGACTTTACTAGGTCATCAGGGTGTGCCTTTAAAGGAAACTGGGATACATCATCTCATTCTCTTACTGCTTTTGCTGCTATGATAGCACCAGCGTGGCCCTCTCACGTGCTCCCTGCCATGAGGTGCAGTGTCTCTCTAGGTCCAACCTAATAGGGTCAAACATCATGCAGTGATAACTTCGAAACAGTGATATCAAACAATCTCTTCATCTTTGTAAGTTGATCATCCCAACTCTTTTGTTATAGTAACAGAAAGCTAGGACATTTGTCCAATTTGTTTATAGAAGCTGTGTTTGAGTCTATTTAACTTGCATACAGAAGTCTGTAAAAATACCACAGAGATACTTTTATATCAATGCTTTACATAGCATTAGTTCCTTTTTCTCTTTTTTCTTAATAATAATACTATTTTTATTAGATATTTTTCTTATTCACATTTCAAATGTCATCCCCTTTCCTGGTTTCCTCTCCCAAAACCCCCATCCCATTTCCCCACCCCCTTGCTCGCCAAATAGTACACATGGAGGGATCCATGGCTCCAGACGAATATGTAGCAGAGGATGGCCTTGTTGGACATCAGTGGGAGGAGAGTCCCTTGGTTCTGTGAAGGCTCAACGCCCCAGCATTATTTCTAGTCACTAATTTGTGAGGGCTATGGTCTCTACAGTCACTAGTATTGCTTTTAGTACCAAGAACAATGATGTTTACATCATTTGTACAAAAATAGATGCAGCTGGAGACAATCGTATTAAGTGAATAGTGTCTATTTTCTTTCATATGTGGCTTCTATATTTTATATGGATATATAAATCATGAATTTGTATGTGGCATAAAAGAAAGAAAACTGTGGGAGCAAAGGTTACTAATGGAAGGGGTGAGAGAAGGGAGTGAAGGGGTTCTCAACATATGCCATGCGCTTGTATGAAAGTGTCCTTGTGTAATACGATATCATGTCCAATGATGGCATACGATGAGAAAATTACATACCAGAGCTGGGGCTAGGACATAATCTTTAGATCAATGTTATTAGCATATTGCACCTGTTCTGTCAGACACAATCTCTGATGGCCATGCTTTCAGTTCTGAATACGTCAATTAAGCATGTAGAAAACAACAGTAAGACAATTGGCAAGCAGCACACAGATAACCCCACCAGATCAGGTGCTTACCACACCCTGCAGGACTGACTGGAGTAGGCTGAGCAAAGGCTTAATGCCGAGTAGCCAGAAGCAGACGGGCACCACCATCAATCGGAGTGCTTATAACATCCAGCAGGACCACTGTAGAAGCCCCCGAAACAGCCGACTTGGAGCTCCTGACAGATCTCCAGGTGGAGCAGAGTATCCTCCTTCTTCTCTGTGGGTGAGAGGCTGGCTTCTCATTCCCACACAGACATTTTTATACCATGGGATAAACAGCAGTAACTGCCGTTAGAATGGCTCACCTCCTAACTGATCTTCAGGGAACACTGTTATTACACCCTCGGCTGTTTGTTACCATTCCTTTCTGTTACAGGCCAGGGTGGCCAGTCTGCTGCAGGACAGAGAACCTCAGACAATTGCAAAAACATTCTTGGGTTTGAAATGAGAGTGTCCTCCTGTCTCTCCAAGTCTGTGTTCAACAAGCGCAGACAGCATATGACATTTTATCAATATAATTTAAACTATACCAACTTAGACAAAGACTTGGGCATTCAATATAAAAAATTCTATAAATAGATATTGAGGTTTAGTTCACTAAAGTCATGTTGAAATCCTTATCAGGAAGTATATGGAGGTCTGTAGTTTACTTTGAAGAGACTAAGGCTAAGATGGACTGATGGATGGACAGAGGCAGGGAAAGACGGGTGGAGTGTGATATATCAAACTTAGTAAACTTAATGAACCTGGGTACATCTGTGTCTAAATGTTTCACAATAAAACATTAGGAAAATTAGTAAATGAAAGCCAACATGTGACTTGACGCACCATGACCAGCCACATCGGCTTTCCTAGACCTACCACACTTGGGCAGGGTCTGGCTTTTGGGCGCCTCGGCAGGGTCTGGCTTTGGGCGCCTCGGCAGGGTCTGGCTTTGGGCGCCTCTTTTTGAATAGCTTTGATGCTTGTTTTGTCTCTTTCTTCTTTATCCCACAACCACCTGGTGCCTGCCACTCAGCAAGTTGATTATAAGGGCATTTCTCTTGCAGCTCCTTGTTCTTCACCCACCTTGTCCCGGGCTTGATAGATCTGGCAGGGCTCAGTGAGTGAGGGTGTGAGGAAATCCATCACCTGATGACATCATTAACATCTGTCCAGCTCGATCCAGCTGAGATAAAAATGCTCAGCCTGGCCTCCTGCTCATTAATCAAGGGGAAGGAGGAAAACCATTTTGGTTGACACAGCTCCTTAGTCCCTCTGCTAATCCATCTTGCTTCTCTGGCATTCTCTCTTCACGTGGCATATAAATGCCCAGAGAGTAAAGATTAGCCCACAGCAGACCCTTCCCCAGAGAGTCAGTTTTATCAAGAGTGTTTTCAGATTTCAATACTGTTCCTTGTGCTGCTAGAGTATGCGTAACCTTCACCAAATAGCAGAGGCCAGGTGAGTGTCTGTGTCTGTGCTCAGTGTCCACTCTATACCCTGGCTGTATTCAGAGAAATATGTGACCTAGCAGTTCCAGAATCCTGGAGAAGCTTATAAAACCTGTAGGCAGAAGGGAATGGGGGTGGGACATACTTTCTCTCAGCACCTCTCAGAACACTTTCTAATGCAGCACCTATTCAATAATTTACAAAGGCATTTAATTAGTATAATAATTGCCAAGACGGTGATACGTACAAATGAGAGAAAGCAAAGGTCAGCCTTACTAATGTGTGACTGACACATCAGAGGTTGAACCTGAAGATGCTTCAAAGTTCCAGTCAAAGGTGTCACCTTTTGATGTTTTTTTCTCTCCCTGTGCTTGCCAAGTTATTGGCTAGAATATTCATTCTTCCTCCTTGGAGGATAGAAATGCTTCTGTTCTTCAATGATGTCATGTTTTTAACTTCCCTAAGCTAATGCAACATGAGCAGAAGCGACCTGGGTCATTTCCAAGCAGAATATTTAAGAATCACACTCCAGATTGCAGCTGCTCCAAGGAGAAGACATGTGGAGATGTGGAGTACAGCCATAGCTGAGCCCAGTGGATGTACATCAAGATGAGACAGTGCTTGGTTACTGATCAGTCACTGAGCTACGGGGGTCTTTTGTTACTACAGCAACACCTGCTCTATCCTAACTGATGCACCCTTAACTCTTTTGTCCAAGACACAACCTTCTTTTTTAAAATTTATTTTCTATATTCTTTGTTTACATTCCAAATGCCTTCCCCTTTCCTGGTTCCCCCCTCCCCATAAGTCCCATGAGCCCTCTTCCCTCCGCCCATTCCCCAATCATCCCCCTCCCATTTCTCTGTCCTGGTACTCCCCTACAATGCTGGATCAAGCCTTTCCAGGACCAGGGCCCTCTCCTTCTTCTTGGGAATCATTTGATATGTTAATTGAAGACACAACCTTCTTGACATGAAACTTTCTCCGTAAAATTGTTAAATGTGGAAGAAAAGGAATTACATGGCATTAAATATTCTAGATAAACTTATGATCAGGCAATATAAGAATAATTTTGTGTTGAGAGCTTGTTGCTTAGGAAAGCTAGGGTATGGGTTGGCAGGGATGGAGTGGCTTTTATGCGCAAGAGATCATGGGGCAATATGAACCAGTGGTCCAGTGCTCACCAGGCTGACCTTGAGGGCTAGGCTTATTCTATGACCAGCTGTGTGGGTTTGAACAAAGCCCTTGGCTTCTCATACCCTTCCTTCATTCCTGAAACAATCGTTGTGAACCAAATCACAAGGAATGATCAGGTCGTTCGTAAGATCAGGGTGGTGACTTCAAAACCCCATCTCTTCTCCCTCTTCTTCCCATTCCTCCTTCTTCTCCTCTTCATTCTCTTCATTTCATCTTCATTGACTGGACAAGAGAGGAAGGTGGAGACTAGCTATAACGTGAATGAAGACGGATGCATGGCAGAGTAGCGTACATAATCGTATAAGAATATGGGCTGAATAGCTAGTTTTGTAGCTATCAGTATGTGATAACTGTGATGTCTGCTTGCCACAAGACAACTGTGATTTGTAAAAGGCGATCAGGGTTTCTCTCACTGATAAAGTCACAATGAGGTGAACTCCATCATGTTGTGTTGCCCACACTGAACTGAAAGACATGAAGACTATTCAGCTAGAGGTTATGAAAATTCTGTTTCCTTTTAAAGTCCACAGACTCCTTAAAGTCTACTTAGGATGTTGTAGGTATCTGCAGACCTCAGGGTAAGAACCCCTGCCACAGAGATTTTCTGAGAAGGTCACATCCCTTCTGAGCTCCAGTGTTCCACTGGGAAGTGTATGCTTGCTCTTCAAAGGGGTTGTTACCTGAAGACAAACATCCCAGTGGAGCCTTGGTTGGCTGGACAATAGATTTGCATTAACATCCAGAGGGGAAGGAACATATTTCTGTCTCTCTTCTGTCCCCAAATCTCTTGATTTGATGAGAAAAAGGGAAACAAGGACAGAGGATCTGAATGAGAAAATAAGCTGAGCTGCAGCTTGGAAGACAAGAATGGAAGCCATCAGCATTCCTCACAGAACAAAACCGGTTTGCAAATTTGGAGAAAGAGTCATTGGAAATAGTGTTAAAGCATGTGAAGGAATGCATCATGTTAAGGAGCTCTTACCTCATGCCAGGAGTGTCCAGCTTTGTCCTCACCGTACTGCAGCGCCTCTTACAGTAACTCTGCAGTAGTTCCTTTCCTTGTTCGGGGATAAACCATCTGACAGAGTCAACCTAGGGGCATAGTCATTCATTTGGGCTCAGTTTCTTGAAGGTGAATGTGGTGATTGGGTCTTAGACACAGCGCTCAGTTAAGAAGCAGAGAGAAGCATTGGTAGAACCCCAGACAGTCTTTCCTCTTTAGACCTATGTGGGCCACCTGAGGCAGCTGGTCACGTTGTATCTACAGTCAGGAAACAAATAAATAGGAAGTGGGACTATGCTAAAAACCTCAAAACCCATCCCCAAGGACCCACTTCCTCCAGTGAATTTCCACCTCCTTAGGGTTCCAACTCCCAAAACAACAGCACTACCCAGGAATCCAGCATGCAAACACACCAGCCTATGGGGGACATTTCACAGTCAAATGCACAACAAACTCTAAGGCAGAGAGTGCGCTGGCTGGTTTTTTGTCAGTGTAACACAAGCCTACAGGGCAGTTTCTTAATTAGTGATTGATGGGGACAGGTCTAGTCCATTGTGGATGGTTCCATCCCTGGGTTGATGTTCCTGGGTTTATAAGAAAGTAGGCTGAACAAGCCATGGGGAACAAGCCAGGACGCAGCACCCCTCCATGGTCTCTGCATTAGCTTGTGCCAGGTTCCTGCCTGGCTTAGGTTCTCTCCTGACTTCCTTTGATGATGAACAGTAATGTGGAAGCATAAGCCGAATAAACCCTTTCCTCCCCAACTTACTTTCTGGTGATGGTGTTTCATTGCACCAGTAGAAACCTAACCAGGGTTCAGTTGCCTCCATTTCAGTGATGGAAGAGCATAGACCTTGTTGAGGTGCTTTGCCCAAGATCACCCACTCTGAGGGACAGCTGAGAGACATATGCCTAGTGTCCAAGCCTTTTGTCTTTCTTGTCTTTTTGTTTCTTTCCCACTGCATTTAAGTCTTAAGCAGGGAGACATTGGTTTCTTTTGTTAAGTACCACTACATTCTGCAAGCTTAAGAAAATTGGGTGAAAGCACTGGGGTGCACCTCAGATGTGGGAGGAAAGGTTCAGTGGCACCATGCCATTTGGGGACAGTCCTCATCCAACTCCTTCTGGGTTATCAAGGCAAGCAAGAGCATTCTGTCTCTGAGAGCTGTGTGGAAACCCTTCCCTGCTCTGCTTGGAATATCTGCACTTGAACAGATATCTCGCCACTTCTCCTCAGCTCTTCTCTGAACTATTTGCCCTAAAAATACACTTTGACATTATGCACAAACATCGGAGAGACATTTATTTGGCCCTGACCTTTGTATGGTTTCTGCTAAAAGAGATTTGGTGACACACAAATGGGACTGAATTATTTATAGGTCCAAGGGGAAATCAAAGTTGCTTTTATCCCTATTGAAAGTGTATCAGAAGGCAAGAGAGTGCCAAATTAGCTTTGGCTTCTCTCAGAGGGAATCCAGCTAGACCCAAAGGTGCTTATTAAAGTTGGGGGTGCCCTTAATGACCGGCTCATTGGAAATCTCCACAAGTTGCATCTATTGTTCCTTTTGAACACCTTGCCAGGAGATAAGGGCCTGCACCCTTCCTGATAGGGAGTTTGTAGGATAAATGTAGCAGGCAGAGGTGGGTCTATGGGCTCAGTGCACCCTCTGGCTGTTGTTCACTTATGAGTTTATTATATTGGCAAATGCTGATTGGATATGTATTTAGTGCTGAGGATTTATGAGTTCTTTAAAAAGATTTACTCTTTAGTGTGTGTGTGTGTGTGTGTGTGTGTACATGTGTGCATGTGAAGAGGCCATAAAAGTCTAGGCAAATGAGAGCTGCCCTGCATGAGTGCTAGGAACCTAATTTGGGTGGTCTAGAGCAGCAGTATATGCTCCTAACCACAGTCACCTCTCCAGCTTTATGAACTCGTTTTGAACAAGGATTTAACAAATACTCAGTTTTTGTCTTTTCTTGGCTTGTTGTTCCAGATGTGACAATCTATGAAGCAAGACTGATGAAGTCTTTTGTGAGTGACACACTAGTCCTCTTTTCAGGGAAGCAAAGATAACGAGTGGTCAAGAATCAAGCAGACATCCCTCCTCCTTGTCCTCCTCTTCCTCCTCTTCCTCCTCTTCCTCCTTCTCAACAACAACAACACTACCAACCGCTATCACTCATGTTCATTGAATAAATTTAACTGGTCATCCCTCCCATGTGTGTCAGGTATGAGAAGGGCAGAATTCCATTTAGGTATCTTCTTTTATTGTTCTTTTAATTTTTCGAGACAGGTTCTTTCATTGAGCCTGGAGATCGCCGTTTCTCCTCCTCCCCAACGTAGAGTTGTGGACGTGTGCTCCCACTCCTGGCTTCCTCTGGGTTCTTGGAATCTAAACTCAGGTCCTCAGGCTGGCACAGTAGGCACTTTCTGACTGACTGACTTGTCCATCTCACCCAGTGCTATTTGTCCTGTGCTAAGTCAGCTAGTCCATACTCTCACTCATTGAGGCAAGAATTATTAAAAACCACCCCCATTTCATAGTCAAGGAGAATGAAACACATAGTTTAAGTAACTTACGTGGAGACCCAAGTCTCTGAATTTGGGAACTGGGCTCAAATCAAGGCAGTCAGTGTTCTAGGTAGCTAAGATAGAGGGGTATATAAAGGCAATAGGCCTAGAGGCACAAGAAAGTCAGAGATGGGGAACTAAAGCAGGTCTAAGTGGAAGACAAGAAGGAAAAGCCATTTGACTCTTCCTGAAATCCATCTCCTTAGCTTACAAGACAAGGGTCTTAAGAGGAATGGAAGAGTAGGGCAGTGGTGGTGCACGCCTTTAATCCCAGCACTTGGGAGGCAGAGGCAGGCAGATTTCTGAGTTCGAGGCCAGTCTGGTCTACAGAGTGAGTGCCAGGACAGCCAGGGCAACACAGAGAAACCCTGTCTCAAAAACCAAACCAAACAAACAAAAACACCAATTAAAAACAAAAAAGGGGAATAGAGGAGAAGAATTAACTGTTATGTCTTCTCTGAGGACCAGAGGGTGAAGCTGAGTTAGGAACCTAAACAGATACTTTTGAAGAATAATGGAAACAGAGTTACAGAATAACAAAAGAGTATCTCCGTGTTAATAGTCATTGAATTCTCATCATGTCATAGGAATTGTGAAAGATGTTTAATTGGGACTGGGAGATGGCTCATTGAGGATCTGAGATTGGATCTCCAGAGCCTATGAATCATAGTTATTTTTTGTCAGTTTGATACAAATCGAGACATATCTAGGGAGAAGGAGTCTCAACTAAGGAATTGCTTTTGTCAGATTAGCCCATGGGGATGTCTGTGGGGGTAATTTTTTTTTTGGTTTCTGATTGGGGCTGGAAGGGAAGCAGGTGTTCTGAGTTGTATAAGAGAAGAAGAAGGCAGTAAGTGGTGTCTCTTTGTGGTCATTGATTAAGTTCCTGCATCCAGTTCCTGCCTTGAGTTCTTCCTTTGACTTCCCTCAATGATGGACTGTAACATGTTAATCCAAATAAACCCACACCCCAGGTGATTTTGGTTAGTGTCTTATAGAAGTTAACTCAAAAACAGCTGGGTATGGTTGTTTGCATTTGTAATCCCAGCACTCGTATTGGAGATGTCAGTGGATAACTAGAGAGCTGGTCTCAAACAAGGTGTAAGGTGAGGACATCAAGACTAATCTCTGCTCTCCACATACATGCCATGTAAGAGCCTGCATGTACAGACACACACATACACACACACACACACTACACACACACACACTACACACACACACACACACACACACACACACTACACACACATAACACATGATGCAGAATGCATGTATGCACAACATATTTTTTAAAAGAAAGATGTTTTAGTTACTAACAAACTTATGAAGAAGAAACTTAAATCTCCATCTCGTATCAAAAATAAATTGCAGCTAGATTTAAAAACTAGTTGCACAATATAAACACATTTAAAATTCCTTCTATGTGATGAGGACCTTGAGAAAAATGTACAAGAAAATCAGGAGTGTATTTCACTATCATCTTGGGTGAGAGGTTTCGCAGAACAGGCCCCAGGCTGGAGAGCTAGTCAGTGCGTTGGTTTCTGACCTTGGCTTGTCTGATTCCAGACGTGCCCTTTAATGCCAGGCTACCGTGCAAAACAGAAAGGCCAGGACTATGGTACAGAAGGCTAATAATGTAACTTGTGGCTTGTGGAAGAAAGTTCACAGTGTAAAAGACACGCCTTCCTAATACCACTGGACATTTTGTTATTTGGTAGAAAATAATTAACTCTCCATCCCATTTTATCAAAATAAATTGCAGCTAGATTAAAAACAAACATATAAACCCACTTGATACACTTCTCTGTGAACAGGTGAGAAAGATCTTGAGGAAAAATTTACAGAAGAGGCTGGATGAATTTCATTTTTCTTTGTAGTTTTATTTTTTGGTTTTTCCATAGTCTAGCCAGGTAACTTTGAAACCAAGAAATGCACAGTAGATCCTCTTTCTCTCTGTGTGTATGTGTGGGCTCACATGTGTATTTGTATGTGTGCAGGTGCACTTTTGTGTGTGTAGGGTACGTCACATGTGTGCAGGTAGAGGCCAAAGGTCAGCCTCTGGACTTTTCACAGGTGTCCTCCCTCTGTTTCTTTCTCTGTCTCTGTCTGTCTCTCTGTCTCATTTTTGTCTCTGTTTTCATCTCCCTCTTTCTCTCTTGAGACCAGATCTCAGAATGACGTGGCAATCCCTGGTTATGCCAGGTTGCTGGCTCAGAGCCTCCCTGATCTACATGTTGTTGCCTTTACATGGTGGGATTACAAGTGTGAGCACCTCAGCTGACTTCTTATGTGGGTTCTGGGGATCAGACTCAGTTCCTCTTGCTCATGACGCAGGCTCTTGGCCTACTGAGCCATCCTAACTCAGTACCCTTTCCCCTCCTCTTTTCAGTTCCGTTTCTATTCCCATCACCACTAGCTACCCCCCCCTCCTGCCTCTTGCCCTTGCAGCTCTTCTCCCAGGAACAGAAAACCCCAGACTCCTCGTCCACTCAGTACCACCCAACGCCAGACTGTCCTCAAGTGCTTCAAAGACCTGGGGCTCGCCCAGCTCTGGCTTCCGAGAGCAGCAGGAGTCCCCTGCTGATGGGGCTGTCTTACCCACGTTTAGCCCTCGCTGTGGGTTTCTCAGGTTCTCTTAATATGTAAGAAGATCCACTCAACTTTTTAGCTAGGGGCGTCTTGAATTTGTATCCAGTAACTATACTGTAATATTTACATCTCAGCTGAAATGCTGAAGTGCTCTAACTCATCTAGAGCACACACAATACAGTTCAAATGCATGCCCCAAACTTAAAGGATTGATACCCTCCCTCCACCGGATGAAGATGGACCTAGGGTTTTGCCCATATTTGATGACTGGATTTAGAATTATTGTGGAAACACACCTCTGGAAGTGTTCATGAGGGTGTTTCAGAAAGGCTTAACTGAAGAGGAAGCCTTTGGATGTGGGCGCCACCATCTCACAGGCTTGGGGCAGGGACTGAATAGCAGCCAGCAAATGCTCTGAGTACCTGCAGTTCTCTCTGACAGGGGCTGCGACACTCCTGCTTCGCACATGGCTTTCCAGCATGTTGGACTGTCTCTCAACCTGTGAGCAAGATAAGCCCTTCCCCACTTAAGTTGCTTTGGGCAGGTATTTTGTTATAGCGATGGAAAAAGTAGCTGGAACCATAGGCAAACACTCTGCTCCCCTGACTCAAGTGTTGGGGTCTAATAAAATACTGATATGAGCCTTATGAAATACTGTTGGGGGATGGGCCTTGTGAAGGCTGACTGGGTCACAAGGATTAACAGGGTAACATCATTGCTAGGGCAAGGTAGTTCCTGGAGTGCAGGCTGCTACACACACACACACACACACACACACACACACACACAGAGAGAGACAGAGAGAGAGAGAGAGAGAGAGAGAGAGAGAGAGAGAGAGAGAGATGTCTGCCCATCAGGCTTCCTCTACAACGAGCTGTCTATTGATTTTCAGCTTTTCCACTACGTTATGACACAGGATGATAGGATGATAGCCCTTGGTGAATGCCACCTCCACACCCTCAGCCACTCCACTCTCCAGAATAAGTAAGCTTCTCTTCAAATTTTCCCATTTGGTGAAGTTCTGTTACAGCAAAACAAAGTGAACTAAAAGCACACACTTCACCTTGAAGTTGCTATCACAAGTTGGGGGTTCCAGCTTTCATTTCAGCCCTTGGGAGGATCTGGGCTCTGGCCCCATGTCAAATGCCAGGCATGATGGTGCACACGTGTATTCCCAGGAGCAGTGAGATGGGAGGTAGAGGCAGATGGCTCTGGCTAGCCTAACCTACTTGGAGAATCGGCCAATGAAAGACCCCGTTTCAAACAAAACATGGAGGGTACCCGAGGAATAACCAAAGGCTGTCCTCTGAACTTCACAAACCTTCTTACAGGCACACATGTATACACTTGCACAGGCACTCACATGCACAGGCACACACATGCACGCACATGCACACACCACCCACACAAGCACACACGCACTCCGAGCAACGGGAAGAATGAGAGGGGAAGTAACCTTCCCCGTTCGCTGCTCTGCACCGTGACTTGGTCCTGGCTCAGCGATTGTTTGGTGCAGTCGTTTCCTCCCCAGCTGAGATAGTCTCTCATGAAAATGTGCTCCCTCCCCCAGGAGGGAGCACCTCACCGTGCCCTTCAGTGCTTCCATTCCACTGTGGAGTTCCTTTGCCATTCCTGGGTAGCTTCTCTGCATTCTTTGAACCCAGTCCTTTTCTATCAGCTGCAACTCTGCTGGAATGTCCTCCTGCAATGTGCTAGGTCCCGGCATGGGTCATCCCAACAGTGAGCCCCTTCACCGGGGCTAGCTGCTTCTGCTTCAGAGCTGGTTTTCTCGTCTTGTACTGTGTTGGCCTGATGGCCGGACAGATTTCCCTGCAGCTCCTGAGCAATGAAAGGGGCAGGGGTGGCTCCTGCAACTGCCATAATCCACCAAGTCAGCCTATTGAAAGGGTTGAATCATGTGGTTGGTACACACACTCAAGGGCACACCCAGTGCTTGAAGGCTCCCAGATACTTCAGGAGTTGCTCCTCCCTGACCACACCCATCCAGCTCTGCCTCTCCTCCAGGCCTCCCAGAAGTGCCAGTTGAGTTCGGTGAGTTCTTTTGTTGGGGTTGTTTGTCATTTTTTTAGACAGCGTCTTGTGATGTAACGCAGGCCAGCCTGGAGCTCATGGTCCTCACACGTGTGAGTCAAGCGCTTTCCGGAGCTGTCTCCTCAGCTGCACTTTGCTCTTGAGATCATTCGTGCTGTGGGTCATCTTGGCTGACTCTTCGGTTCTTCAATGGCAGACTTAGAACCCTTTTTATTTTTTGCCCTACGTGGATGTGGTGAGCCTCCAGTCCTCCCGTGTTATTGGGAGTCAGTCGTGGGCAGCTGACATTCTCAAGCTGAATCTCTGTCAGTTCATCTTCTCATCCCACTTGCACAGAGGGGCCGGAGGACTCCTGGTGGCTGCTTTGCAGAGAGATATTTAAGAAGAAGCTGTTGTCTCCTTCTTGAGGAGCCACTGGACTGGATTTCTCTTAGATGCTCAGTGCTGGCAAAGCCTTAGTGACCAATTTTTACTGTATTTGAGTCTTTTAACTTCCTTTGACTTTCTAACCTATAGTGTCTGTCACATATATTTAATTAATTAATTAATTAATTTTGAGGCAGTCTGTTTTTGTTTTTATTTTTATATTTTTTATTTTTTAAATTCTTCTCTCTCTTTTTTTCATTTATTATATGTAAGTACACTGTAGCTGTCTTCAGATGCACCTGAAGAGGACATCAGATCTTGTTACAGATGGTTGTGAGCCACCATGTGGTTGCTGGGATTTGAACTCAGGACCTCTGGAAGAACAATCGGTGCTCTTAACCACTGAGCCATCTCTCCAGTCCGAGGCAGTCTCATGATCACAGGTTGGCCTCAAACTGGCAATGTAGCAAAGGATGCCCTTGAACTGTGGTCCTCCTGCTTCCACCTTCTGAAGGCTGATGTAGGTATATATCACCATACCTAACTGACTCAGTGCTGGGACTGGAACCCGGAGCTTTGGGCATGCTCCACTAACTGAGCCACACACAGAGCTTATTATTTCCACTTTCAAGCAAATCATTATGAAAATTTGAGCAGGAGGAGTAGGCAGTTAGCCTGACAACTCTTGTTGTACTCACTGAAGAGTTTTCGGATCTGAGGTGTATTATAACAGCCGAGTGTACAATTACAGTTCACCTGATAGCAAAGGCATGACTGTTTTCATATAAAGGAGATATAGAGATGAATGTCTGCGCTTAAGAAGGGAGACTGAGAAGATGGTGCGGCCTGTAGATAGTTCTGTAGTCTTATAAAAACAATTTTTTCTAGGCAAGAGGGAAAAGAGATTCTTAGAGTTCATGTGAAGTGCTGACAGGCTCAAGGACTTAGCCACCCACTTTACCAATGCTGACAAAGGATTCCTGGTCTTTACTATTCATGACATTTTTTTCTCCATTGTAGAGTTGATTTTTGTCTTTATTTCCTTAGAGAAAACCCATCTATAGCTTTATAAAAATATCAGTGACGAAGCTGGATTTGTTGTTTAGATCATTTTCAGAAAATACCTCTCTTTTCTAAGGCAACATGATGTTCACTTTGAGTTGAATAAAAGCTAGTTTCTCTAAAGTAAAAATTATTGAAATTGTCTAGAGTGGTGTTGCTTGTCCTACAAGCTGTTCTGGAAGTGTGGGTAACAGGGCAGACTTCAAGGAGACACCCCACTGTGAACAGCAGAGAAACATCTGTCTGTGCTTGGAGATCAACTGCTAAAAATACCTCCATATGCTGAGGTCAGTCACCCATGTTAGGGACCTTTCCTCAAAAATACCCATGTGACAACTGAAGTCCTACAGTGGTCCAGGAAAAAAACGAGCCAAAGGAAATCAAGACCACCATCTTCAATCCCCCAATGGATGTGAGGCAGTATTTGGTCTTAGGCATGTTGTCTTTCATCTGTCCTCCTCCCTAGGGTTGGGATGATGTACTAGTGTATGAGCTCTTTACTTCCTGACTGCTGGGCTCAGCACCATGAGCAAAGGATCTCTTAAATCCACCTCCACCCAACACAGCATGAGCTCGTGGCACCGCTGTGTCATGACTTTTTGGTGGTAGTCACACAAACCTAGACGTACTTGGGGAAAGGGACTCTCAATTGACGAGTTTCCTTTTATCAGATTGGTTTGTGGGCCCATCTGTGGGCGTGTAATTTTCTCAACTGCTGTTGGCTCTGGAGGGACCAGCCCAGTGTGGGCAGTGCCATCCCTGGGCATGTGGGCTTGGGCTGTATAAGAAAGGGAGCTGAGCCAGCCAGGAGAAGCAAGCCAATGAGCTGTGTCCCTCCAGGGCACCTGCTTCAGTTCCTGCCTCCATGTCCCAGTCTCAAGCTCTTGTCCCAGGTTTCTCTGATGACAAACGGTAACTTGTAAGCCACGTAACCCTTTCCTCCCTGCGAGTTGGCTTTGGCCAGTGTTTTATCATAGAAACAGAAAGCAAATTAGAAGTTGGTACCAAGAGATGCAGGACCACGGAACAATGGCCAAGGTCGGCGACAGGCATGGGCTGGAACTGGCCGTTGCCTATAGGACAAGTGACATTGCATGGACACAGATTTTCATTTCTCTTGAGTGAATAGCTAGATGGGCAATGGCTGCATCATAAGCGCATGTGGTTTTCAAAGTTGTAGCTGCTACGATAGGAAGGACATAGTATGTCCTGGTTCTCCCTAATGGCATGTACACACACACATGTTACTTTTTAAAAGATTATAATATAATTACATTTCTCCTTTCCCTGTCCTCCCTTCAAATCCTCCCATATTAAGTTCTTTGCTGTCTTTGAAATTCATGGCCTCTTTTCTTCATTAACTGTTATTACATGCATATATATATATATATATATATATATATATTCCTAAATATAACCTGCTTAGTCTATATAACAGATGTGCTTTTAATTTAAGTGTTTGCTAAACTGTTTTTGCTCACTTAAGAAGCATTTTAAATAAACTTGTTATTATTACTGTGTGTATAAATATGATGTGTGTGACTGATGTGCATATACTCGTGTGTGTGTGTGTGTGTGTGTGTGTGTGTGTGTAAGACCCGAAAGAAAAACGGGGGCACCCCAGTGCCCCACGCCCTGGAAGCCATCACCCCAATCACTCATGAGAAACAGTCTTGATGCAAATAGCAAGAAAATTTTAATTCCAGAGCTCTGGGGTCACGGCCATCCCCCACGCGGGGTAGATGACAGTGAACACTGGGTGCAGAAACAGGACTGCTTTTTATAGATTTACAGCAAAACTCACCTACACAAGCCACTCCATAGTTTCCAAGCCAATCATTTTAAATTATCCAAGCCCACGCTCTCTGAGAACCAATCAGTTTCCTATAACTAGTTAAGTCATTTCCGCTTACGTGGCCACCACGCACAGGGTCATGCCAGGGTTACACTCAGCGTCACATACGTATTGCGTGGGCGCGAGCCCCACAGCCCACTGTGTTTGCCTTTACCCCAGCCGAAAGGACGCTGGGGACCTTCCCAGGCCGGAGGATGACACTGTGGAGTCATCCCTTTAATAGATTCCAGGGAATGAAACCCAGGTCTCCAAGCTCTGTCCAGTGCTGCCTTATTCTGCTGAGTCATCTCGCCAGCCTAACTTCCCTCTGAGTCTTCGGGGTTCCTTAAATGATCTGACACAAGGCCTTGGTTGGTTATCTGTCTCACAAACACTTTGCCCCAGGTGGCTCTTTTTATTTCTGTAATGATTTCTGTAATGTGTCCTTTGAAACCATAACATTTTAAGCTTGACCAAGAACAATGCTTTTTTTTTTTCCTGTACGTTGTTTTTGGTGTCATGTCTGTGAAACCCAAGGTTGCAAAGATTTCATTCTGTTTGTTTTTGTTCTCTTGAGAAATTTTACATCTTAATATTTTATGCCTAACCTTGTGATCCATTTTGACTTTTTTTGGTATATGGGCATGTGAGAGATGAATTAATTAAAAGTAACTTTATTGTTTTAAATTATGTTTGTGTGTGTGCGCGTGTCTGTGTGTGGGTATGTGCACATGAATGCAGGTGCCTGCAGAGGTCAGAAATGTTGGTTCCCTCAGAACTGGATTATAGGTGATCGTAAGCAGCTTGATGTGAGTGCGAGGAATTAAACTGAGGTCTTTTTGAAAATGTATTATGTGCTTTTAGCCCTTGCAAAGGTAGTAGGTGCTCTTAACCACTTCTGATTTTCCTATAAGTATTAGTTAGACAGGTTGATTGACGACTCCATTTGAGTCTGCTGTAAGCCTGTTCATTTTCTGAGCTCTGGTTATATTAATTTATGGAGAGAAGTTCCAACTATGATTATGGACTTGTCTATTTTTTTGTGACATTCTATCTGGTTTGGCTTTATAAATTCTGAAGCAAAAAAACCAAACAAACCTGTTTTATGTGCTGAACGTTTCACACTATGTCCTCTTGACGGACCGACCCCACATCTTTGGGAGATGAACTCACGCTCTGCTCTGCAGTCCACACTGTATGACCCGCAGTCACCCCGTCTCTCCTGGCTGGTGTAAGCGTACTGCATCCTTTTCTCTGTGCTCTCACAGGATGGTTTTTTTACCCTAGCTCTTTTTGGTCAGGGTTAGCATGGTGTATCTTTCTCACCCTAGCGTCTTTTGATTAGCATGACATTTCCCCCGACTTTCTACTTTAATATTAAAAATCTATCACTTGCAGTCAGGGATGTCTTCTGAGCAGCAGGCATTGCAAATTTTACTTTGCTGAATGTCGGGCATCTCTGTTCCTGTGTGTTCTCCAGCCAGCCTTCCCTCCAATCTTATTACATGGCTCTTTTCAGTCAGTGTCCCAACTAGTACTTGGTGGAACACTTGGGGGCTTCCTCTGCACCCTTAAATGTACTGTTCACCCCTGATTTAAAGGTCCCCCTTGATTAGTTTTTAATAAGATAAATGTCATGTATCTATGTATGAATTAAAAAATTTACATCTAATAATGATAATGATAATTAATATTTTTACCACCATCACCATCACCTTTGTCATCATCATCACCATCATTTTAAAAGCTTTGTGGTATTTTGAGAGAGTTTTCACTGTGTAGTTCAGGTTGGCCTTGAACTAACAACCTTCCCGTTTTAGCCGTCTGCGTGCTGGGATTTTCAGTGTCCTTGGCCTACCTGGGCTTTGCTGAGCATCTCTATCTGGAGATTGTTCTCTGTTAACTTTGATGAGTTCTCACATCACTCCGGCATTGTACGGAGCCATTTTCTCACTTTGTCATGCCTTAGATACTCAAAGCAACGTGAGTTGAAGGCTTGGTTCATAACCTGGTGCTCTGCTGGAGGGGAGGAGAACCTTGAGGGACCAGTGCCCAGCGGAGGGAAGTTATGCCATTGGGAATATGTGCTTGATGGAGACTTGTCTCCCTTTGCTCCCGGGCGCCCTAAGGTTGCCCATTTCTTCCACTATGCACTTCTCCATGATATTCTGCTGCACCAAGAGCAACAGGATGAGCAACCATAGACCGAAACGTCTGAGATAGTGAGCCAAAGTAAATTGTTCCATGCCATAACTTGATTTTCTTAAGTACTTCATCGACAGAGCTCCGACACCTCTTCGCGCCTTCCAAGATGCCAGTGAAAATGTACAGTTTCATTTGACATCGTCTGACCCATCCCTAACAGTGTCCAAAAAGACTCCCATTCTTCAGTTGCTTTGTTTGTATAATTTTGCTTTGTTCCAGACGTCTCTCTCCTGAGCGAGTCTCTTCCAGTTCATGACCTTCCTGTTGTGCACTCCCGGGTGCTCAGATCACACAGGCATGCCATCAGCTGGCTTTGATTTGAGGGCCCCCTGTGCCTGCCCTTTCCTGCAGTTATAGAGAAGTTATCCTTGGCTTTCTTGGCTGATTGATCTGTCAATCAATATCTAAAATGTATCATTCTTCCCCGTGCATATGCCTCTTTTAACTTTTTACTAATTGTAAAGTTTGATTCTGTAATCCACTTCCCGAGGGGCTGGGGAGCACTGCAGCTCTGATATAGTCTGCTGTTCTAATACTATCAGACACAAAAAATCTATTGCTATTATAATATAACAATAATCATATAACACATTATTATTAATTATTGTTGTTGTTCTCCAGTTCTTTGCGTAGTCACTTGACTCTGCCTGGCCGTCCCGTTCCGTCTGACTCACCTCAGCCCTGCAGTCTCCCTGGCAAGGTCACAGAGAATTTGAAGAGCAGCCTTCAGCTCCATCCTTCCGACCTTCCTAAGGGGTCACACCGGGTTGCTGTGAAGCCGCTCCTGCGGCCAGACTGTAGCCCTGGATGGAGTCCCGATTAGAGATTATTTATTTATTTCCTGATAAGCCTTTCATATCTGTGACATTTATTTTCAAGGAAATTGGTTTCCTGCTTGATGTCTGAGGAGGCATTTGCTAAGATTCAGCCTCACCAAAAATCATGGTGCTGATGACAATGGCGCCCACCCTCTGCCCGGTGCTTTGCCTGCATTACCTCTAATCCTCCCTGCAGTCCCGCACCGCAAATATTATCTCAGCCTTGCAGCCATACTTTATTTATACCCCAGTACATTCTAGGACAGTTTATAGAAGGCTTTATGAGGATTCACAAAACATATCCCCAAAGCAAAAGGTAAGGAAAGTGTTCTTTAATAAGCGGGGGCTGGAACCGGCTTGGGGGATGAGGAGGCTTGCCAGTACTCTCGGATGTGCTAAATGGCAGAAATGGGATTTGAACCCGGCTCCTCTGGCAGCTCAGAGCTCTGACCTTGTGCTAAGCCAGAGTGTCAAGCTGGACCTTGAGATGAGACAGGCAAGCATCGGAGGTAAATTCAGTAGGCATAGGCAGCCCGAAGGTGGCTCTGTGAAGGCTGGGGTAGATCCCGGTATCACGCTGGTAACAGTGACCACAGCCCAGCCTGGGAGAGCAGAGCTTGACAATTGTCACACCCCAGATGGGATTCAGAACAGCTGAGAGTTATGCTCAGCACTGCATCTTATCGGAGCCAAGAAGCATGGAGGCCCTGCGCAAAGGCCTGCTGTGAGCCAGGCAAGCGCTGGCTGCTGTGGGCTGTCCAGTGGGGACCAGCCCCCACCCGCCTCTCCCTCAGGGAGCTCTTTGTCTAGTGGGGTAGCTGGGTGCGAAAGAAAGAAGAACACACATGTGAACAACCGAAGTGCTCTGCAGGGGGAGACCCGGATACCTGAGGATCATCCCGGGACTAGTGTGGGTGGAAACAGAGATCGGGAAAAGGACCCTGTGGAAACCTCAAGGCCAGTTCTCTTAGTTGGCAGCTGCTGGTTTTTGCTTTCTTATCACCCCCTAGTTGATGTTTTTATTGGAGAAGTCCTGCCCCTGAAGGCTGTTTCCTAGCCTCAGGTTTGGGAATTCACATTCCCAGAGTCATCAGGCCCCAGCGGTGATTCAGAGGTCAGCTCAGAGCCCAGGAGACCCCAGGCCCTTTCTGGAACCTTTTCTCCAATGTTTTGGCAGGATCCTGGCTTACCTGAGGTTCTACTGCTAGCCTTGAGAACCCAGGGCTTCTGAGTATGCCTGAACCCACATGGAGGGAGACTGAACGCAGGCTTTCTTTCCTCCAGCCCCTGAACCCAACCTTATGAACAGCCTGCAGGACCTTTTAGTTAAATGAAATGATGAGGTTTCTGGTTTGGGGGAGTGTCTTAGTTAGGGTTTGACTGCTGTGAACAGACATCATGACCAATGCAAGTTTTATAAAAGACAACATTTAATTGGACCTGGCTTATAGGCTCAGAGGTTCAGTCCATTGTCATCAAGGTAGAAACATGGCAGCATCCAGGCAGATATGGTGCAGGAGCAGCTGAGAGTTCTACATCTTCATCTGAAGGCTGCTAGTAGAAGACTAACTTTCAGGCAACTAGGGTGAGGGTCTTAAGCCCACACCCACAGTGACACACCTACTCCAACAAGGCCACACCTCCTTATAGGGTCACTCCCTGGGCCAATCATATACGAACCATCACATTCCATTCCCTGGCCCCCATAGGCTTGTTCAAGCATGAGTCTATGGGGGCCATACTTAAACATAGCATAATGCAAAATACATTTAGTCCAACTTCAAAAGTCCCTGTAGTCTATAGCAGTTTCAACAGTGTTAAAAGTCCAAAGTTCAAGGTCTCTTTTGAGATTCATCCAATCACTTAAATGTAATCCTCCGAGCAAGACAGTAAACCAGCTGGGCAAAGTCCAAACTCTTCATCTTCATGTCTGCTGGCAAAGCAGTCTTCAGATATTCAACTCCTTTTTCATCTTTGTTGACTGCAACAAGGTTCTTTCTCCTGGGCTTGTTCCACTCCCTGTTAGCAGCTTTCCTTGGCAGGCATCCTGACTCTGGCATCTTTCACATCTTGGGTACCCCAAGTCAATTTCAGCTTCACATCTTCTTGTTCCAATGTCTGAGATCCAGACATGATCTGTGCATCTCCAAAGAGCTGGTGTCATTTCTCCAGCTCTGCCCTCTGTAGCACTCTACGTTCAGATGGATCCCCTCCACTGCCACTGCTATTCTTGGTGGTCATCCCATGGTACTGGCATCTCCGATATGCTAGGGTCTTCCACTGCAACTATGCTTCACCAAAGCATCTCATAGGCTCTCTTCATGGTACCAAGCCTCAACTCCTTTGTATGACCCCTTCAGTCCTGGGTTGTCAACTACAACTGAGGTTGCACTTTCACCAATGGCCTTCCACGGTCTCTCACAGTTCCAAGCCTCAGCTGTTCTTCATGATGCCTTTATGCCTTCAAAGCCAGTATCACCTTGGCTTTGTACATTACCAAGTACAGCTGCAGCATGAGATACAACCTTGGCTATCTCTGGAATACAGCTTCTTTGTGCTCTCAGAAAACACTTTCCAGAAGATTTCTCCTAAGTGATGCTGGTCTTTTCTTAATCACCACTAATTTCTTAGCTCCAGCTAACCAGCATCAATTGTCCCAGTAGTCTCCTTCTCCTCTTGACTGTAAATCCAGAGACACATGACCGAAGCTGTTGAGTTCTGCTGCTTGCAGGAGCTGGAACATTGCCCCCCCCCCTTGTTCTATTACGTTATCACTAGTTTCCTTTTTCCCAGATCCTTCACTGCCTAAGTTGACTGTTCTGAATCTTGCTCCATAGACTGACTTTGAACTCAAGAGATCTGCATGCCTGTCTCCTAAGCACTGGGATTAAAGGTGTGGTCCACCAAGCCTGGATTTAAGTTTTTCTTTACCTAGAATTTGCTCTGTTCTAGACTGGCCTTGAACTCAGAGATCTGTTTATGTTTGCCTCCTGGGATTAAAGGCTTGTACTACAAAGCCTGGACCTAAATTTAGCTGGGCGGAATCTTGCCTCAAGGTCACTACTCCCTTAATTCAATTTAATATCCTCGAATTCAGATCAATTTCACTTCCTAGAGTATCTTTAATACTCAAACTATATATTTTGTACTTTTCCTTTCTCAGCTTGCTATATTTGTTCAAAATTCTCTTCATCAGACTTAACCAGAGAACAAAGTCTTTGTTGGGCTTTTTTGAGACTTCCTTTGCAGATACAATTAATATAATCTCTTTACCTTAGCCCTAGGCGGTCTCTTCAGACAATGGCAAAAAGCAGCCATGTTCTTCACCAAAACATCACAAAAACAGTTTCTCTGCCACATTTTAAAGTTCTTCTCCACTGAAATCTCTTGGGCTATCAGGCTTACACAGTTCAAATGACCCTCAGCACCACTGTCTTCCGTATTCCTACTAGGCTGGCCCATTAAGCCCCACTTAAAGCATTTCATGGCTTTCCAAATCCAAAGTCCCAAAATCCACATTCTTCCAAACAAAAGCATGGTCATGCCTATCACAGCAATACCCCACCCCTGGTACCAACTTCTGTCTTAGTCAGGATTTGACTGCTGTGAGCAGATACCATGACCAATTCAAGTTTTATAAAAGACAACATTTAATTGGGTCTATCTTACAGGCTCAGAGGTTCAGTCCATTGTCATCAAGGTAGAAACATGGCAGCATCCAGGCTGATATGATGCAGGAGGAGCTGAGAGTTGTACATCTTCATCTGAAGGCTGCTAGTAGAAGACTAGCTTCCAGGCAACTAGGGTGAGGGTCTTAAGCTCACACCCACAGTGACACACCTACTCCAACAAGGCCACACCTTCTAATAGGGTCACTCCCTGGGGCAATCATATATGAACCATCACAGGAAGCCGTTACAGTTTGAATGTGAAATGCCTCCTATAGGCTCATGTGTCTGAAACCTTGGTTCAGCAGGGAGCTGTAAAGCCTTTGGGGATGGAGGTATGGCAGGTAGAGGCTGGACACTGGAGGAGAGTTTACAGCTGGGTCTCTTCTGGATAGAGCCCCCAGTTCTTGGCTTCTGAGATGTGGAGAGCTGAGTCAAATGGCAATGCTTCTGTTGAGGAACCTCCATACTCATTCCCACAGCAGCTGGCCCCACCAGCTTCTGTTCCCACCAACAGTGTATAACCCACCTGTGGCAAACTGCGACTGTTTTCTTGATGGTACTCATTCTAACTGAGATTCCAAATGGAATCCCAATGTCTTTTTGGAATCTGTTGTGGCAGGTGGCCACTCTGATCTTGGAGCTTGTCACAGCATTTCCAGGAGGTGATTCCATCACACCTCGTCCTGGACAAGGTCCTTGTGGTCCAGCAGGACAGAGGACCCTGCTCATTGCTGGGACCTGAAGCCAAAGGCTCGTTTCTCCTTCCTGCCATTCACTGGCCTCACTTTGCTTCCTCAATTCACCACATGAATCACTTGCACCCAGGCCTTTTCCTTATGGTTCGCTTTGGGGCAGTGTACATGGAGATGGATGCCATTTCAATGTGCTTAAGGCTTGTTCTCAAGATCCATACTATGAAGCGCCCTTCAGACAGGTCAGTGAGTTGGTTTAATGAAACCTACAAGAGGCGTCTCAGTGCCCTGTGGTGCCTGATTACCACTGTTTAGGAATCCCATTGGCAGGTGTGGGTAGGACAACCTGCTCCGAGAGAACCGAGAGAGCCATTGCAGACCCTCCTTGCTCTACCCCACCTTCTCACCCTCCACAGGGGACACAGCAGGGTTTCTGGTGGTCAGGCTAGACATATTTTTCTCCCTCCGGTCTTCAGGCTTCTGTTTCGATGCTGCTGGCTCTTTGGACGCCCAATCACCGAGCAATCCTCATTACCTCTCCTCACCTCACCGGCAGGCAATGAACAGCTGTCAAGCTTGTCTGGAAAAAAACAAGGCAATTCCTCACACCTCCATTACTGGTGCTCAGAACTCGAGCGAGGGAGAGAGGAATTTTGTCATTGAGCGTGGCTGTGGAGACTCCTCTCTCTAGCAATGCTCTCTCTGTGGTCCTGGGAGGTGGAGGCAGGGACAGGGACCCAGGCAGAAGTGGGCTCCTGGCAGGTTCATGTCACCTTTTAGGGGAAATGAAACCTTTTAACTACACACGTTGGGATCCCTGTGCAGTCTGTACCTGTGGCTCGACTGGGGATGGGATGGGCAGGCGGGTGGAGGCGTGCTTTCCAACAAGCTTGTCAGTAAGCTGCAGTCAGGTGAGAGATGGTCTGATGGAGGGTCTAATATTGGAGGGGAGAGGAGGATTACCTAGACGTCCGCAGAATGTTGACCATTGTCTCAGTTAGGGTTTCATTGCTGTGAAGAGACACCTTGACCATGGCAACTGTTATAAAGGACAGCATTTAATCGAGGCTGGCTTGCAGTTTCATTATCATCACAGTTGGAAGTGTGGCAGCATGTAGGCAGACATGCAGCTGGAGCAGTTCTACATCCTGATCTGAAGGCAGCCAGGAGGAGACTGTCCTCAGCAGGCGGTCAGGAGCAGTGGGAGAAGCTTGAACACTAGGAGCCCTCCATCTACAGAGGGACACACTTCCTCCAACAAGGCCACACCCACTCCAACAAGGCCACACCTCCTAATAGTGCCACTTCCCATGGGTCATACCACGGCAAGCGTGTTGTAGGTGGGAACCCAATAGATGCATCCACATGCTCTGTTCTTCTCTCCATATTCTTTTTTTTTCTTTTTTTATTTATTTATTTTATTTTATTTTCTATATTCTATGTTTACATTCCAAAGGCTTTCCCCTTTCCCAGTTCCCACCCACCCATATTCTTCATTTCTCTACTTTTTCTCCACTGCCTACATTTAATTTCCCAGGTTAACTGTGAAATATGTCCATCAAGTGCACCAAGGACATCAGAGTGTAAGGGAATAGCATCCAGCCTCAGTCATCTCCCTCCATTCTAGTCCAGCATGGCCATGATAACGTTAACTTGTTTGTTTGGTGACGTTTGTCTACATGTGGGTGTGCGTGCCTACATTGCCACTGTGAGCCCGTGGAGGGTGGAGGTCAACTTGTTGGGGTTGGCAGCGATCATCCTTAGTGGCTGAGCCAACCCCAACAAGTCCTGGGGACTGCGCTCAAGCCATCAGGCTTGGCAGCGATCACCCTTAGTGGCTGAGCCACTTCACAGGCCCCTGGAACCTTTACAACAGAGACAACCTTCCCTTTCTCATCAAAGCACAGTCTTCAGTGACCTCATCACGTCTCTGCGGCGTGACGTGCTCATTCTCAGTGCTGAATGCCCAGTGCTGAAGTCTTTTGTTTGAGATGGTCTCATGTAACCCAGGCTGCTTTCGAACTGACTATGTAGTTTAGAATGGCCTTGAACTCCTAATTCTCCAGTACTCCACGCTCGTACCACTCTAGTAGGCTATTGAGCTAAAGGAACAGTGTCTGCTCCTCAGTCTATCCTGTTTACCCGCAAGAGTCACAGCGACGCCTGCCTCTTCTGGAATGGCTGTCTTGAGTTCAAGTCTGTGATCACATCATAGCTCGGGAATACCTCCTCTGACCTCGAACAATGTTGGTGCAAGGTAAGACGCCAGAGTGTTTGGACATCTCTTGTTTTAGTGTTTGCTAGCAGACACTTTCACTGCCAGCTCATGTTTAGCTCAGTGTTGGGTGAAACTCACAAGTCAGAGTCTGCAAAGTCAAACACTGTCAGATGCCAGACGACGGCACATGAGAGCGGCGTGCTGGGGGAGGCTCCTTGTCACTCAGAGGGCTCCTGACTTAGCAGATCGCTGATCTGCGGGAGTGTAGACTCAGCATTAAAAACTAGACACGTGAACATACAAACCCAGGGGTAAAACTTCTTTTTGTGTGTTAAAAAGAAGCAGCTAATGTTCCAGTAGCCTTAGGGGCATATTGCAATGGGGATCCTAGTCAGAGCCTTAGAAACAGTCAAGGGCAGTGGGTCTCTGAGCTTACAATAAGCTAATCAAGGAGCGTGTGGGCGGGGCAGAGGGCGGCGCGGAGAGCAAGTGGGCGGGGCAGGGGAGGTCCTGCAAGCAAGTGGGTAGAGCTGCAGCACTAGTTTCTAGGATAGGCTGGTGCTGAGAGACAGGTATTTTTCTCTCTGATGTCATTTAGTCATTTATGTAAATTATCATGGAACTGGAATCAGAGGCTCAGTCCTAGCTGCTCCAGAGTTTTAGCATTTTCTACTTTATAACTGGAGAATCAATACCTCTTTGTCTGTCTCTTCTTCTGTGTCTCTGTCTCTGTCTCTGTCTCTGTCTCTGTCTCTCTCTCTCTCTCCACAACCTTGGGTGTCATTCATCAGGAACCAACTACCTTGCTTTTATCTTTTAAATTTTTTAATTAATTATTTTTTGACCAGTTCTCTCTTTGGCCTGGAGCATATACCAGTTAAGGCTGGGCTAGCTGCTGGCCTGTGAGCCACAGGGTTCCTCATGTATCTGTCTTCCCAGAGCTGACTCTGCATAACAACGATTTGCTAGAGTCGGGGGAGCCACTATGCCGGAGACAGGTTTTTACCGGAGTCCTGGGGACTGAGCTCAGGGCTTCGCGCTGTGCAGTATCTTTATTGCACGTTACTAGCTGGGCCTCTCTTTAGCTCAATGGGGACATCTTAATTATTTATTTTGTAGTTTTCATGTAAGTATATATTATGCATTGAACATATTTAAGTCCGGGCCCCTCATCCTCATTTTCACTGCCTTTCCACCTTTATCCCGGTAGAAAGTTTGGGGCCTACATCCATTGTCGTGTGTGTGTGTGTGTGTGTGTGTGTGTGTACATATATATGTATATGATTTACTGTATCCACATAAAATTCAGGAAGTACAAATGAGGGAAATATTTATTTATTTATTTATTTATTTATTTATTTATTTTTAAGGCTGGGTTAACTAATTAAACATGGATGAGTCTGGGTTTGAAGGGATAAGGTTGCAAGCTAGGAATCCCCATGCCTGAGTCTTTGGTGACCCCAAAGGAACGGGGGTTCGGTCCACTCTTTGTATGCACACATTGCGCCTGCCTCCAGGGTCCGGCAGTGAGCCTCTGGGAGTGTCCCTGGCATTTTTTTCCATCTCACCTCCGCGGAGCGGCTGTGGCAAGGACTAGCGTGGCTGGGGGCTGGCAGAATCACCACGGGGGCTGCAGAACTCCTGCCTGGGGGCACTTAGGTCCCCAAAACCTAATGCCAGTGGGGGAGGGTGGGTGTGACCCTGTGCGTGGCGGCCACGTAAGCGGAAATGACTTAACTAGTTCTTCCGGCCTCTGTGGGAGGCTGATAGGTTCTCAGAGACCGCAGGTTCGGATGGTTTGAACTGATTGGCTTAGAAGCTTGTGGTAGGCGGGTTCTGTTATAAGCCTATAAAAAGCCAATCCTAGTCTACGCACAGGGCTCACTTCTTTTATCCTGTGTGGTGAGACTGTGACCCCCAGAGTTCTGAAAATTAAAATCCCTCTTGCAAATTGCATCAGGTCTGCTTCTCGTGAGTGATTGGGGTGCCGGTTTCCGAGGCGTGGGGTGCTGGGGTACCCCCATTTTTCTTTCGGGTCTTACAGGTTGTATCTATTTCCCTAAAATAACACAACTTTCTTCTTAATGGCAGATAAGAAGTTTCATGCAATGGGGGATTTTGCAAGTTTCTCGGTTTCTGGAGACACAATGCTCCCTATTATAGTTGGAATGTGGAATGTCTCCTGCGGGCAGGCTGATGGTTTCAATGCTTGCTCCCCAGGAGACAGCTGTTCTGGGATACTCCAGGGACTTTAGGAGGGAGGACCTCTGGGGTATGCAGGTACTCTGGTATTTGACGGTGAGAGTGTCCTCTGGTTCTCGGCCCTCTCTGCTTCCTGGTCAGCTGCAGTGCCTAGAGTTCTCAGCCACACTCTTCTACCATGTTCTCCTCCATGTCTTCCTGGCCACGATGGACCAAAACCCTCCGAAGCCCAGAGCCAAAGTGATTCTCTCAGCCTGTAATTTGTTTCCATCGGGTATTTGGGTCAGAGTCAGACAAAGTGAACAGAGCTAAAGGGCCGGCATTCTGGTGAGTCAGGGGAAGGACGCTGCAGGGGTTGGAGGGAGGGCCGGTGAGCACAGGGCGGGGTGTCACTGCTGACTGCTGAGCATAATGGAGGGAAGAGAGCAGCTCTTGTACTTACGTCCCTGTATCTTGAGTATGTATTTTATCAGTCTCTTCTTGGCATGATAACAATTACTATAAACTTAGAGTTCTCGAGGTCAGAAAGGTCTCACTGGATAACATCAAAGGGGCCTCGGAGATGGGCGCTCTTTCTGAGACTCTACCAGCAGAACTGTGACCTTTGGTTTTCAACCTGAAAAGCCCCCTTTGCTGCTGAGGAGACATAGTCACAGGTCTGGGGAGCAGGGAGTGGGCATGTCTGGGATTGCAATACTTCCTGGTAGTAGGAAGGGGCAGAATGTGGTATTGTGTCTCTAAAATGTCAGGGATCTAAAAGGACATTCCTGTAATTCCAGAACTCAGAATGCTGAGGCACTGCAAGTTTGAGGCTAGCCTTGGCTACTGAGTGAGACAAGGTCTCAAAAAAGCAAGTAAGCGAGTAAATAACAAAACCAGAACTCAAACGCCACAACCAAACAACCGGACAACAAAACAAAACCCTAGCTGGTGCAGGGATTCCCTGTCGGGACCTGAAAACCCAGCACGGGAAACCTCCATTCGCCACATAGCACGGCTGAGAGAAGAGAGGGGAGAACACTTCGGCCCGTGTGGATCTCTTAGGGTCTAAGCCTCACAAAGTTGCCTGTTGATTAACTGAGATACATCTCAAGCAAGCCCTTTTAATTTACCATAGTCTTTAGTACTTTGTTGTCTCAGCCTTTGCCCTCTTCACTCACATTGTTATAAAGAATATTAAGACCCCCACATGTTAGGCATGTGCTTTACTACTGAGCTACAACACCCCCATTATCATCATCATCACCATCACCATCACCATCACCATCACCATCACCATCACCATCACCATCACCACCACCACCACCACCATGATCATTGCTGTTATTGTCATAGTTATTGTTAAGAGAAGATTTGACTTTGGTGCTCATACTATCAGGCTTGTGCTCTAACAGGGGCCTGGTTTTGCCAGCTGCAGAGAGTTTCCAAGATTGTGTGACATTTGGAATTCTGGGGGCTGCTCAGAAGGTATTTAAATGCTAGGGTCCTGAGGGCAGTGACTGGTTGCTGGTTGTTGGCTGGTCATCGTTGTTGATCACTGTTGGTCAGGGTTTGTTAAAACCATTTGCGCAGAAGAAACAAGAAGTAGTAGTAGTAAAGAAGGAGAAGTAGAAAGAGAAGGGGAAGGAGAGGGAGGAAGAGAAGAAGGAGGAGGAGGAGAAGGAAGAGAAGGAGGAGAAGGAGGAGGAGGAGGAGAAGGAGGAGGAGAAGGAGGAGGAGGAGGAGAAGGAGGAGGAGGAGAAGGAGGAGGAGAAGGAAGAGGAGGAGGAGGAGGAAGAGGAGGAGGAGGAGGAGATGGAGATATTACATATCCTGATGGTGAAGATCAGATTGGCCCAAGGAACTTGACACCCCCTAATCAGCAGGAAGTAGTCTAATGATAACATCACCCCCTTTCCCTTCTATCCTTCTCTCTCTCCTATCTAGTGTTCCGGGATTGAGCGGGTGGAAGGAAAGGGGTGGAGAAGGTTGGAAGAGAGAAGGACCCACAAAGTAACGAGCAGCTACACTGTAGAGCGTCTCCTGGCGTCTGGCCCTGAGATGTAGCTTACTGGGGGAAGTGGCGGCGGTGATCACAGCTGATGCGGATCATCGCCTACCCCGTAGGCAACTCTTGCTCCTTGATGACTTTTCCCTCTTCCCTGTAGCGTGACATGTTACAAGGGAAACTGTCAGTGAGTCCCTGTGGTCCTGTCTCCATGCTCTCCTGGCTTTCCTCAGATAAGGTTGCTCCAAGCAAGAAGCGCGTCCCCTGAGCAGATCTGACTTGATGAAGTCATCATATGTCAGGGCAGAGCTAAGCTCTCCACTGACAGTCACTCTGGGGGAGCAAGCCAGCGAGGCGCTGCCTGACACTTCTCCACTATGGGTTTTCTTCTAGCTCCCCATGCATGACAGCTTCCAGAAGAGTGCTCCTTGGAGGCCATCTTCCATGACCTCAGCTGACAGGTGGCCACCCAAGTGTGTCCCTGGGCTGCAAAATCCCAAGCTGTTACATGAAAGAGAGGATTATAATCCTCTCCATAAATAACGACACATCTCTAAAGGATTGTTTGTTAGAAACAAATGGTTATCAAGTGTTCGATATGAACAGGCAGAAGAATGCATCACAGAGACCCAGCCTTGCTCACACTCATTCACCTCCGGCCCGTCTCCACATTCCCTTTGCTTATCGTATTGGATGGATCATGCCATCTCTCTAGTGTCGAAGTGACTGTCATGTGCTGTTCTCACTTGCTTGAGCTCAGATGTCTCAAGGACCAGTTTCAGCTTGAGCTAGAAATGCTTATTAGCTGGGATGAGTAGGGCACAGGAAAGGTACCCACGTAAAGCAGTTTTATCAATAGCAATTTATTTCTCAACTAAAAAGAATTAAATAGGAAATGTATCTGAAGTTGCTTCTAGTGGTCAGCTGTTTGTCTTTTTTTAGGGGGGGGTCATCTCATGGAGCCAAGATGGCCCTTTCCACACTGTCATCCCATTCCTCATGACAATGTCTAAAGTAGGTAATGGTGGGTGGATCGCTTGCTGGCTAGACAGACAGTGAGGTCTGGGGCCTTTGCTGCTGGTCATCGTCCTAGGGACTGATGTTTGACCCTTTCTAATCTGGAGCTGTATCCTCTGGGCCATCATCGTCTCAGAGATGCTAAGTGGTTTGTGCACAGACCACTCGGGGCTCAGTGAGTGTTTCATATCAGGATCCCCAAACCCCATTTTCTGTGTTTCTCCTACTGCTATCCAGAGGGGGAGTTTTCAGCTAAGGAGCCTGGCATTGTGGACAGTGTTTTCTCTAGGGGAGTTACACCAAGTGCTGCAGGCCATCCAGCAGCTCCCAGGCTCTGCCCCAGTGGATAACAGTTGTGCCTCCTCCTTTGTGTCAGTCTCAGTGCCCACAGACGTAGCCCAGGGTTCAGACACTACTCAAGTCCCTGGGATTAAGAGGGTTGTTGTTGATTTAAGCAGAACCAGTCTCATGTGGGGACACCTCTCTGGAACGTTGTTGGGGTTAACTTTCTTCCCTGGTCTATATTGGCCTTGAGCCAACACAGAAAACTCATTATGCACGCCTGTAGAGACCTTCCAGAGGTGCCAGGCGCCTTGCTAATTGGCTCTCAACACAGGCAGAATTGGAAATAGCCTTATGTATGTATGGTAAAAGGTAAAACTAGCTTTGGTATGAAAGAGTGAGTTCAAGGTTGTAGGGGGACAGGAAGGGGCTCCGACAGTTGAGAAGGAGCGCAGGGGTCAGTGGGAGCTCTGCAGGGGCGTCTCACAAGCAAATCTCAGCTGTTGCTTTGCTTCTCCACCAAACTTCAACCAACCAGGTGGCTTAAATTGGCAGAAAATTGTTCTTGCCACTTTCTCTCCAATTAGCCAGTCATTTTCCTATCATAAAAACATGACCTTGGGGTAAATTATTGGAGTCACTGTGCTGAATGAGAGACTGGTTTTTAAAAAAGGAAGAAGATAGACTGAAGGAGGCATTGGGTTCCCACAAGCTGAGGGGAGGGGCTTAGGAGGGAGGTGACTGGAGTCTGGAGTGGCTGGGGCCAGGGAGGAGATGATCACACTTATGGAACATCCAAAGCTTACATCAGGGAGAGGAGATTGAGCCACATACTTAAAGCATAAATTTAAAGGAGTACTCTCAAGTGTAAGCAAGGAAAACGAATACTATTTTAATATAGTATATAAACAAGTCAAAATCAATGCTGAAAGCCAATGATAAGAAATATATCTGACTTTAAGTGAAATCAAAGTGAAAAGCTCCCATGTCTGGTACTTGGCACATAGCAGATAATCAGGACATCAGCCTGCAGAATAGCAAAGTCACAATATTGCCAAATATTGTCATAGCTCATCTTGATCGTTGACTTGGTTGGCTTCAGAGCCACCTAGGAGATTTGTCAGGTAGAATTCTGGGTGTGTCTATGGGGGCATTTCCACAAATTGGGTCATGGGGTTCTGACTTGATCAATGGATTGATCCCTTGATGGGGTTAGAATATGATTGGGATGTATTGAATGTAGGAGGTGGAGCTTAGTTGGAGGAAATAGGTCATTGGAGGCTGTGCCCTTGGGGAAATCATCCTTCAGCCCTGTCCTGTATAGCTTTCCTCTGCTTCCTTTCCAGTGTGACACAAACAGCCTCTGTCATACACTCCTCTCTCCAAGCACATGGGGCCAAGTAACCATGAAGCGAGCCCTCAGAAATCAGGAGCCAAAATAAATCTTCCCTTCTTTAAATTGTCTCTCTTCAGGTTTGGCCAGTTGTGCAAAAGTAGCTAATGGGTATATCTAGCCTCCTTTTGTGGACTTTGTATAGACTTGTATTTAATTTAATCTCTCTCTCTCTCTCTCTCTCTCTCTCTCTCTCTCTCTCTCTCTGCCTGTGTCTCTCTTCTATTATTCTTTGCACATACAGGTAGAGGCCAGACAGAGGTCAACAGTGGTGCCCACCGCAGGTCCTTCTCCACCTTATTTGGTGAGACAGGACTCACTGAATCAGGACTCACCTGATTCGACTCCTCTGACCGGTGAGCCAGCCTGACACCCTGCCGTCCCATCCTGTGCTTGGGTCATAGGCACACGGCCATCTGCCTGAATGTTTACGTGGGTTCTGGGGATCTGATCTGACAGTAGCTCTTCTTGCGTCCATTTCGTAGATGAGGAAAACAAAGACACGTAGAAAAAAGAGGACTCAGTTGTGTTGACAGAATGATCAGGGACTTGGGCCAGAATGAAGCCTGGTGACCAGGGGCAGCATTTGTAGGCAAAACACCAGTGACTCTCATGGTTGAAAATCAGAATCGAAATGTTTTCACTGTGTCCCCGAGTCTTCATTTTGGATGAATCTGAGCAGAATAGGTCAGCCAAGGAAATGTTTCCCAATGCTTGTAAATAAAGAAAATTAAATCATAGAAAGAGTCTGTCTGGGAGCCAACGGCTGCACAATACCTATTAAGAACAGCAGAAGAGAAACCAGCTCTAGAATTTTGTGTCCGCCATACAGGTGACACCATTGATTTGATTCACTGCCAGCTCCAAGTCAGCTGTTGTCAGGGAGGAAGACATTACTGGGGGAACAGGAGGGGTAATCAGTTTATCTTCCATCAGCTGCCAAACCCCACGGCTCACAGGCTGTTCTTCCCCGAAGCGAGACCCACAGGTAGCAAGCATCATGCAGGAGTGGCCCACGAGGGGTTGGTTGAGGACTCTGTCACCTTTAATAAGTCTCTATGACAAAAACTGGACTGAAAATCCTCTTGGAGAAGTCAAAGTTTGTTTGCATAGTCCTGAGCTCTCTCTTCCTTTCCTGACACGGTGCCTTTTCTATTTCCTTCTTGGCATCAACCATTTAATTGACATTTTGTTTATGTGGTTGGTAGTTGGGCTGGCACACATGAAAGTGTGGTGTGTGCATGCAGAAGCCCGAGGACAGCCTCACCTGTTGTTCCTTGGATTCCGTCTACCTTTTCTGCAGCATGCCTGTCCTAAAGGGTGAGTTCTGGGGACTCCTGCTTCAAGGAAAATGTTTTAGTGACTGATTTTTTTTGTGTGTGAAAATACATTTGTGTGTGGGATCCTGATTGGCATGGTGCACATGCAGAGGTCAGAGAACACTTGCAGGAGTTGCAGGACCACCATGTGGGTCACAATTGAACATAGGTCATTAGTCTTTGCCCACTGAGCCACCCACATTGAAAGCGTGGCTTTTGCTCCGAAGTGATGGTTTCAACTCAAGTTTAACATTGATTGGTACCCTAATCTGGCACCAGACTCTCAGGGATTCAAGGTGGAGAAACCATAGATTATTGCCTTTCAGAGGTTCATGGTCTGTGTGTGGGGATTTGGGATAAATAACCAATAGGGTACCATGAGTGTCAAGGGCATTGATCAGGGCTATCAATGCCAAGAGGAGCCTTTTGAGTCTCCCTGTGTCTGCAGAGGGAGTCTTACCACTCACTCATGTGTACAGTGTATATGGTCTCTAGTTCATGCATGTGGTGCTGAGCAGATGTAGACACAATGGGGGTGGGATGGGGGAGGGCTCTGGGAAAACAGATATGTATCTAACTCCCTGTCTGAGTTCTGCTGAGCTGTGGGACTCTAGGTGCCCACTTCTCTGATCCCCACACTGCTCATGGGACAAGTTAGAAATAGCAAACTTACCCATGAGGGTTGCTTAGAAAGAGAAATAATAACAAATGTAGATTGAATACAGAATGAAACCTTGAGTCAGATAAAAATGTCCTCTTTCAATATGATGGCAGAAACACGAGTTTTTTTTCCAAGCGTCGTAAGTAATGTTTTAATACGGGAAACACATCCATCTTCTCTCCTCTGCCTTGTTCCTCTTCTGTTCTTCCCATTCTCCATTCTTTTAAAAGAAGTATTTGTTACTTTATGGGTATCTGTGCATCATGTAGTGCAGTTCCTGTGGAAGCCAGAAGAGGGCTTCCTGGCCACTGTACCCTTGCACTCTCACCCACACCGGCCTTTACTGAGCACGTATCCACACTGAGCCTGTATCCATGCTGAGCCTGTATTATTTGTTTGCGTGTATGAGTTACTTTGCGCCAGTCTCAAAGATTTCCAACACCACTTTGTAAACCAGAAAGCAGAGGGGACCCTGTCCAGTTTCTCCCAGCAGCCCTGTATCAGACGCTTTGCCTCCTGCTTCCATCCTGTGTATCCACCCCCCCCCCAGCTCTCCACAGCTCTTTAAATCACACCTCTGGACTGGGCTTTGGGGACCTCTGGTCACACTGTGGACACCCTCTTTGAGACTGTTGGCAGTCACTGAAGTTTATCAGGGAAGACATTAAATCCAGCAGGTCTTAAGGGTCTTTTTTTTCCTGGCCGGCTGGTGGGCATGTGGGCAGGCCAGCGAGTGGGCTGTTCTCCTGTTCTGCCCATGACGATGACGTCATCTGCCGATGAGGGCAGCAGAAGAGATGCACTCATTGACCACGCCTTTACGGATGAGGAAGCTCAGGAAGGGCCATCAACAGCATCATCTTTGTTCTCTCCCCAGAGAGGCTGCTCTGTTTCGGATCCAGGTTTTTCTTCTGGAAAAACACAGAATGTTTGAGACTGCAAGAGCAAGGAGCCAGTGCACTCCCCTGCCTCACATACTGGGGCCCACAGACCCAGGCTCCCTGGGAGTCACTGTGGGAGCTCCAGCCTGGGTCCCCTCTTGCCCTCACCACGAATGACTGCCAGCTCGAGTTTGCTAAAACATGGGATCTTTCCTAAATCAGGAACTCCTCAGCACACCCCAGAGCCTTCCCTAACCTAATTCACTTCCCTCCCCCTCCCCCCAGCCCCTGCCCCCCAGCCACCACTCTCTCCACATGGCCTTAAAACAGGAATTGCTGTGACATCATAAGAACTGTATTTGATCTCTGCTCCAGTTCCTGGCACATGGCTAGTAAAATGCTTTTAACCTTTTGGGTGGGGCAGAGGAGATGGGAGCTCTTTTGTTACACTCTTTGGTCTTAGCTCCCAACACAAGACCTTTAAAAACCCTTGACTTTCCCCCAGTGCCTTTCTGTATGCTAATGAGGCTGTCTGGCTGGGGAAGGACCAAGTTTGCCATTGTAAGCTGGAATTTTCTGGCCCACACAGACCTCTGGGGTGTGAGCAGGGCTGGAGAAGGAGTCTAGTCTCTAATGGCCAGGAACCTTAGCCACTATGCTTGTGGAGTGGAGCCTCTGTAAAAACCCTAAGCAGTGGGCTAGTGAAAGTGTTCACATATGGGGAGTCTGGCACCCTAACCAGGATTTGAGATCTGGTCTGAGACCCATTGGGCCTTCATCCTCTGGCCTCTGTACCTGGCTGTTCATTTGTATCCTAGGCAAGAAGTTTCCTTGAGTGTTTTTGAGGCACTCTGGGAAATAATTACACCTGATGAGGGGGGGTGGGAACCACAGGTTCCAAGTGCAGTGATCAGGTGGGAGCACAGGTTCCAAGTGCAGTGATCAAGTGGGAACACAGGTTCCAAGTGCAGGTGATCAAGTGGGAATACGGGTTCCAAGTGCAGATGATCTGGTAGGAACAGAGGTTCCAAGTGCAGGTGATCAGGTGGGAACACAGGTTCCAAGTGCAGGTGATCTGGTGGGAACACAGGTTCCAAGTGCAGGGATCAGGTGGGAGCACAGGTTCCAAGTGCAGGTGATCAGGTGGGAGCACAGGTTCCAAGTGCAGGTGATCAGGTGGGAACACAGGTTCCAAGTGCAGTGATCAGATGGGAACACAGGTTCCAAGTGCAGGTGATCAGGTGGGAACACAGGTTCCAAGTACAGGTGATCAGGTGGGAACACAGGTTCCAAGTGCAGGGATCAGGTAGGAACACAGGTTCCAAGTACAGGTGATCAGGTGGGATCACAGGTTCCAAGTGCAGTGATCAGGTGGGATCACAGGTTCCAAGTGCAGGTGATCAGGTGGGAACACAGGTTCCAAGTGCAGGTGATCTGGTGGGAACACAGGTTCCAAGTGCAGGTGATCAGGTGGGAACACAGGTTCCAAGTGCAGGTGATCAGGTGGGAACACAGGTTCCAAGTGCAGGTGATCTGGTGGGAACACAGGTTCTAAGTGCAGGTAATCAGGTGGGAACACAGGTTCCAAGTGCAGGTGATCAGGTAAGAACACAGGTTTCAAGTGCAGGGATCAGGTGGGAACACAGGTTCCAAGCGCAGGTGATCTGGGACTTGGAACTGGAGTTGAAAGGGGAGCATCCTATGGGGTTTTACTCTAAGGTCTGCTTGACTCTGAGCAGTTTTGGAGTTGAATTAGGATGTCCTGTTGGTGGCAAGATCTGGATAATTATTCGATTTAGGGGTGGAAGTCCCGAAGTGTTGCGAGGGAAGGAACAGGGATTTCTTATCTACGTGTCTCTTTAGCATCTGAGTCCTGCCTGCTTCCACCTTCTCGCCGTGGAGTATACACTTGCTTCTTGTTCTGACGTTGGCTGGGTAGTCTTCCTCTATCTCATAGCATGGTCAGGTATCCTATAAATGTATTCCCAGAGATCCCTGTGCTTTTCTTTCCTTTTTATTTTATTATATATATGTGTGTGTGTGTGTGTGTGTGTGTGTGTGTGTGTGTGTGTGTACTGAGCACGGCACACCTTCCATTGCTGTGAGTCATGTAGCCCTTTGAGACGAGAGAAAGGGACATGCCACAGGGGGCTCCTTCCTGCTACAATCAAGCTGGACACAGAGGCATGAGAGGCATTAATCAATAATTTAATTTCTTAAGAGGACATTAATTTTAGAACCTTCTTATTGGCCACTTGGATGGCTATGTGAGGATTTGGAAGGATTTAGAGCCTCTTAATTTTTCTAACTGGCATATTCCCCTTCATCTCTTTTCAAAAGGAGAAGGGCAAAATGCCATCATCATATTTCATGTCCTGGCCTTGAATACCTGCCACAGGGACATTCTCCTTTCCGGCCTAATTAAATGGGGAGGGCATTCCTAGCTTTTATGTTCCTGTAAAACATATATACCACACCAAACCCTTTCAGTGCCGTTTCAAAGTGGGAAGAAGGCAGACATTCAGTGAGGACCTACTGTGTGCTGGTCTCTTTATACGCAATAACTGCTCAGTGATGGAGACCTTATTCATGTCTGTTTTACATATTGGGTTTGAAGAAGTGACTTTCTCCAGGAGTGAGCTGAGATTTGATTCCAGGACTGTGTTTTCCAGGTCCGTGCGCACCAATCCTATGTCCTGCTCTGAATTTAAGAAGGGCAAATTGATCCTTACTGACCAGCACTTAGCATTCATTCATTCGCTGATTCCTTGACCTAGTTAAAAGAAAAGTTAATTCCCAAACTTTTAGGCACGTCTACAGCTCCTAATTGTGTTTTAATATTTGATGGACTTGGAAGAACACGGATGCTCATTTAGAGACAGTTGCCTCATCCCTGGGTGTCTGTCTAAGGCCTGTGAGCTCTGGCCCTCGGGACCGTTCGAAGCATTTTCTTTTAATCATTGTGGTACAGACTGAACCCGTGCTGTTATTCAGGGAGCCTGTCTAGACTTTGTTCTTTGTCACTTAAAAAATTATAAGATTTAGGAGAAAATGGCTCTTGCTTTCCTGAAGACGCTGGCTGAGTGCCTGGGTCTGCGGCCTGCTGCGAGCCTGACCTCTGCCCAGATTCAATTTGGCTTCCAGTCATTTGTGGTGAAGATATTGTATGATTTTGTTTTCTAGTTTTTTTTTTTTGATGTTAAAATTTTTATTGAAGATCATTTTCAATTCGTGTTCGGTGGCTAGAATTCAGACAGACGTACATCATAGTCCTCTCTCCAGTTTCTTGGAGTACCCCCTGCAAACCTGAGGGTAAATGTTGGCAAAGCTCCTCCCTTGTTCTCTACAGTCATGCCCAGTGAAAATGGTTTGTTGAAAATAATGGAAAAGGTTTAAACAAGAAGGGAAAGAAGGGGGAGAAAATGAGAAGGAGGAAGAAGGAGAAAGAAGAGAGGAGATAGTAAGAGGAGGAGAGGGAAGGAATGGAAGGAAAGGAGGAGAAATGAGAGGAGAAGGGAGTGCTTGGGATGGCCCTGTGCTCGGTGTCTGGTAACAGTGTGGACATGGGCATCATCATGAATATTGAAGAATTGCCTGTATCTGTGTGGTGTAAAGAACGCCTCTCAACGATCTCAGATTAGACAATAAAAGGTGAACAGCCAATGATTTGGCAGAGGAGACGGAAAGGGTGGACTTCCGGTCCCAGCGTGGGGTCCCAGGCAGGAGAGCATGGTTGAAGGAGTTTACCATGAGTCCAAGGAGAAGAAAGGGTGGAGAAAGAAGATGGTAGCCATGAGGTTGGGCATGAGGACAGACAGCTACAGCCGAGTGAGCCAGGAGACAAAATGCAAGTAACTTGTGGCTGGGAAGTGGCTAAGATAGCATAGCGGTTAGGAATAGCTGCTCAGGTAGTGTGCCTAAAGCTTGTCGAATAAATCTCCAGGTCTTGGTCTTAATTATTTGGGATTCACCAGGGTTAGAAAAAACTGTCCCCTTTAAATTTCATCCTATGAGGGAGAGAGGAAGGGTAAAGAAGGAGAGAAGGAAAGTGAGGAAGAGGAGGAGTCATTTGTCAGAAGTGGGTGAGCAGCCCCACTCTGGAAAGGTGTGGCCTTTCCTATTGCCCCCCTTCTCCTTCTCATCTGGCTCGGCACTCTGGGGAGGTGACAACCAGACCCCCTGCTCCTGTTGCCTTAGAGATTGGTGGGGTGACCCAGGCCCCACTGATTTCATAAGCCACTTCTGGCTCACGGAGACTGGCTGTGGGTGGGTGGGACCTCTGGAGCTTTGCGGTGACGCTGGAAAGGGCTTGCCTCGGGTGGGAACTGGAACAATGATGACTTATTTCTTGAATCTCAATTTTTTTTGTTGCTGTTCTTAACATAAGTATTGTAAATATTTGAAGTTGCCTTTTGATGTTATTAGATGGTAAAGCAGTCAACAGATGCACTGACCCGAGCTGACAGACTTAGTGGATAGAGGTGGCCTCCTCAGAGACTGGACTGTTAGGAGGTGTGGCCTTGTGGGAGGACGCGTGAGTCAAGCCTTCCTGATCAGATGTAGAACTCTCAGCTCCGTCTCCAGCAGCATGCCTGCCTGCATGCTGCCATGCTTCCCACCGTGACAGGAATGGACTACACCTCTGCACTCTAAGCCCATCCCAATTAAATGTTTTCCTTTATAAGAGGTGCTGTGGTCATGATGTCTCTTCACAGACACCTATCGTCTCGGTTCCTTTAGGGGAGAGATCAGCAAAAGTCCACACATTCAGTAAAATTCCTAGTACAAATGCTTTGTTAGCTCCAGTTCTCCATGGACCTCGAATCTCTGGACACTTTATCTTGTATCTCTTGTTTTTTTTTTTTTTTTTTTTTTAACTCGTGCCTCTTCCCTCCACCATGACAGCCATGCTAAGTTACTACTTCTGCACATTTGAACTCTTTCCAAAAAGAAAATATCAAATAGCTGAGAAGTCTTCTTTCACTTGGCACAATATTCTTCAGGCTCGTCAATATTGTGAGAAACGGCAAAATATCCTTTGTAAGACCAATATTCTGCGATACATACTAAATACATACTTAATTTTTTAATTCATGCATTAATGAATTAATTCAGCTGTTTGCATTATCCTGTGTGTTTGAACAGTGCTCTTATAATAATTATATTTTTTTGTAACACTGGGAAAACCTCTGTAGAGGAAGAGAGAATAAAATCTCACACAGACGAGGCAGACAAGCTTAGAGAATAACTTAGCAATCTGGGACCCTGCTTGGCATGGGTATATGCATAGCCTCCTTCTAACAATGTATCCTAATGTAAGCACAGTAACCTAAAACCCTCATCTGCATCAAACTGCATTACCTGTTTCAAACAATGCAGTAAGTTTCTCCTCCTAGAAACCCTTAATAAATTCCCTTTCATGGTCATTTCTATTCCTGAACATGTCTAGGATTGGGAGATAGGGGTCTGGACATAGGCCTCAGCTGGTTTTGGGTATATGTGTCTTCTGAATCAACTTTTAGGGAAAGGCTCCACTTGTCATTTTTTTGTATATGCATAATTGGGCATGGTTAAAGTCATGCATGGTGGAAGGTACCTGTCGTCAAAGTCCATACATTATGAGAAGGGACCTTGGCAGTGAACAAAGGCTTACATAACTCAGTCCCATCGATTTAAATGGAACTGAGTGCACTACCCATTAAGACCTGATGCCTCCTTCTCCTCTCCCCACACTAGGCAGCACCTGGGGACCCCTGTGTGCTCTAGCTCAGCAGGGCTCTGCTCACCTGCAGCATGCTTGGTCACTACTGTCAGTGTGTGCTGGAATAAAGAGTCTACTTATTTTCAATCTTTGAACAAGACACCAAGAGCCTGAAAACAGTCCAGATGGTGACCACATGTAACACAGCGACAGGTGGGTTGGATCGCTGGAGGGCGGCACAGTGGAAGAGATCATGACTTTATTTCGTCCCTGGGCCCAGCTGTGCCCGAGGCACCTCCTTTTCGCTACTTAGAGGTTCTCCTGTCTCTCTACTATTATCAAGTAGAAAAGGGTGGCTATAGGAAAGTATGTGGCTGGCTACTGTTATTTTCCTTTCCTGTTTGTGTGAGTATTGCCATTTTCCATCCAAACAAGATCCCTGCTGGATCACAAAAGATCCCAGGAAGCCTATTGGATCCAGGTCCAGCAGGGATGTTTGAGGTCTGAACCACACTTCTTTGGTTCTTTTGAGCTACTAGTTCTTTGGGTACAAGGAACCAAAGAATGCTCGCCCTGTTTACTGCTGTCTAGCATTCTGTCTACTCAAGTCCAGGGACCCCCAGAGGTGGACACTACAAGATGAGCGTCCCTATCAAGTGGCTTGTCCCAGCCCAAGTTCCAGAGGCTGGAGGAGAGCATGTCCCTATTCTACCTCGCACGCGCTGTCCACAGCCGGCGAGCTTCATTCGTCATAGGTGAGGTGAGAGGAAGCAACAGCTTCAAAGCAAGCTGCCAGTGCTTCCCCTGAGAGATGGGAGCCTGTAGGAGGTTCACTGATACTCCCCAAAATCATTACTACCTCTGTGTTATGGAGAATTTATTTTTATATGTGTATGTGTTTGTACGTGTGTCCATACATGTGTATAGGTACATATGAGTGCTCATGCTTGTGTGTATACACACGTGTAGATGCCAGAGGTTCACATCAGGCATCTTTCTCTATTATTCTCCACTGTATTGCCTGAGACAGGGTCTCTCACTGGAGGTTACCAGTCCCGTTAGGCTGCCTGGTCAGTGAGCTCCAGGGACCCGCTTGCCTCTGGCTCCCCAGTGTTAGCATCATTACTGTGTCTGGCTTTTCATATGAATGTTGGGAATCCAAACTCAGGTCCTCAAGGATGCACAGTAAACACTGTCGCTGGGCTATCTCCACAGCCTAAGTGTCTGAATGTTAGCCGTATTTCATAATCTCTAAGAAGCTCTGGAAATACCAGTTCTCAGTACCCTCCAAGATTCAAACTTAATTGATCCAGAATAGAGAACCACAGGTGAACAAACAGAACTTTCAAATACAGTATCAAGGCATAGTTCAGGCCGAGAGTTACTTGTGTAAAAGAACATGTACAAAGGGGTTTGATAATAATTTTAGAACTAATCTGGACTTCCCGATCAGGCAAGAAGGAGCCCAAATAAGCTTTGGGAGGTATTCTGTTCTTTTCTTGTTACGTAGGCCCATATGGCCCACAGGCACTCACTAATTGAAGAAAGCTCCCTGGAATTCCTCTGCTTCTGAAAACATCTTTTCTTCATTGATTTTAGCTGACTTGTGGGACTTATGTAATTTTGGTGTTCTGTTAGTGTACTGATACCAGAAGTAGAATTTTGGGTAACATTTAAACGCATCTAAAACTTCCCAGCACTTGGGGACCGGTGAGTTGGCTCAGTAGGTAAAAGTGCTGGCCTGAGTTGGATCTCTGGAACCCACACGGTAGGTGGAGAGAGAGAACTGACTCCCACACAGTGTCCTCTGATCTCCACAAGCATGGCATAGCATGAGCCCTTCCTAACCCCACTCCAAATTAATGCAGTCATTAATATAACAAAATAAACTTTCTAGGGAGTGTAGACTCTAAGTATGAGTCTTCTTAAACCTCAATAGTGGGTGGGTAGGGAGGGCATAGATGAGGCCGTCAATACCAAACATTCCTGATGTGAAATCAAACTTGTATTTTAAAGGTTGAATCTTTCTTATTGATTATTACTTTTTCTGGTCAATAGGGGATGTTGGCAGTTATAGTGATGTGGTGTGAACTGATTCAAGAAGGGATTGTGATAGTCTCCAAGAGTCACATACAGCTTGTTAAATTTCTCCTCCCCTGAGCTGGGACTAACTCATCAGAACTTTTATCTATGGTGTCTATTTGATCTTTTGGGTTATAGATACAAAGGGAGGTGGGGGGTGGGGAGGTGCTGTTCATTGCTGTTACAAGGACTGGAACCTGCGCAAGACACCTCAAGACCAAGTTCTCAGGAAAAAGGATATTTATTTTCCTCAGAGGTCAGAGGGCAGGAAATAAGAGACAAAGGCAGGAGACAGAGGATGATGGAGCAGGGGAAAGGAACAAGAAAGGGTGGAATATTTATGCAGAAGAGACAGATAACTGCCTCTGGATAGAGAGGAGACAGACATGGCCTATAGGCAAATGAAGTTTATAAAGGAAAAAATGGGGGGGGAACCCCTTTTTAGGATGAAGTATTTAATTGGGCATGTTAATCAAGATATCCAAAGGGGTTTATTTTTTTTAATCGTTGGACTTCAATACTTTGATAGCTGGACCTTGCTAGTCAGCCCCAGGTGGAGGAAGTGGCCATATAAGGGAAGGGGCCTTGGGGGCTAGCTTTAGGGATGTGATGTCATGTTTTAGCAAGGCAGAAGGGCTGGAGGAGAGCAAGGCCTGCCAGAGCCAAGTTTGCCAGTGCTTGGACCTGCTAGAGCCTTTCACTACTGCGGTCTGAAACCGCCTCATGCTCGGCAGTGTAACTCAAACATTTTTTCCATTCACATTTTATCACACATTAAGGCAGGGGTGGCCTCTGCACTGCTCTGTCCAGGGCCCTCAGCTGATGTGACTTAAGTGGTTTGCATCCTTGTCTGAGGTTCCATTTCTAAAACGACACTCATCTGAGCCTGCATGGGATTTCTTCAGGACTTTCATTCCTTCTTCTAAATGACCGCTTTGCTAAAGGGCCAGTCTATAATGATATTGGGTGGGCACCGTCCTGTCAGGCTCATGGTCTGGATGCTTATTTCCCAGCAAGGGGAGTGTCCTAGTTAGCTTTCTATAGCTGTGATAAATACCAGGACCAAAATCATCTTGGGGAGGAAAGATTTGTTTCATCTTACAGTTTATAGGCCATCATCCAGGCAACTCTGGACATCTGGAAACATGTTTCCTGTGCTGTGGAGCCTCCTGTGCTGTGGACTCTGTTTCCTTTCTCAATTTTTCTTCTCAATATTTCTTAATTCACAGGACCCACTCACTGATGAACCTTGATTGTCTCTAAGTGGCAGGAAGTCTCTCCCCGACGAGGGCCTGGCACTCCGAGAGGGGCTTTGTTCTGCAAACTCATGAAAAGTAGGACACAAAAGCAAGAGCTGTTCAGGAGTCCTGACTGGCCCCAGGCTGGTCAGAAAGATGCCCTGCTATACCACTCCTGGGCATATACCCAGAGGATTCGCCAGCATGTAATAAGGATACATGCTCCACTATGTTCATATCAGCCCTATTTATAATAGCCAGTTGTCCCTCAGTGGAGGAATGGATACAAAAAGTATGGTATATATACACAATGGAGTACTATTCAGCCATTAGAAACAATGAATTCATGAACTTCTTAGACAAATGGATGGAGCTGGAGAACATCATCCTAAGTGAGGTAACCCAATCTCAAAAGAACACTTTGGTATGCACTCACTGATAAGCAGATATTTGCCTAGAAGACTGGAATACCTAAGACACAGTCCACATATCAAATGTTGTCTAAGAAGAAGGAAGGAAGGGCCCCTGATTCTGGAAAGGCTTAATGCAGCAGTGTAGGGAAATACCAGAACAGGGAAGAGGGAAGGGGTGAGTGGGGGAACAGGGGGAGGGAAGAGGACTTATGGGACTTGCGAGGAGGCGGGAGCCTGGAAAGGGGGAAATCATATGGATGTAAATTAAGAATATATCGAATTAAAAAAAAGGAAAAAGAAATCACAGAGCTTGAGGGACCTCTGCAGGGGACAGAATTTGGGACAGGGAAGATGTTGTTCAAATCAGACTGAGAAAACATTTTATAGAAAGAACAAAGCCTGGGAGAGGAAAGACAAGGCTTCCAGCTTCCTACATGGTTGGAGCCCTAAGGAAAGGAGTTAAACACGTCATATTTACGTGTCAGGGCAGAGTGATGGTAGGCTCACTCCAGTGTTGGGGGAGGGAGGAAGTAGAGGAAGGTGAGTTTATAAATGTTGGGCATGGAACACCAGGAGAGAACTTTTCCTGCTTTCATTGGGCATCTATCTGCCTTGTGAGTTTCACTGGCCAAGAATGACGACCAAGGCAAGCAACATGGTCCTCACGCTCCGGACCTGAGCTGTCAGCAAATCATAGTCGCTATGAGGTGTGGGGTGAGAGCAGAGAGGAAGGTGCTGCTTCTAGATTGAGGGTCAGACTAGGCTTCCTGGAGGGAGTGCGGAGGTGGGATCTGGATTTTACAGCTCAGTAGCAAAGGTTTAGTGAGGTGGGTGTCCTAGATAGGACCAGCAGGTACTAAGAACAGAGAGAATCCAGTGGGGAGTTGGGCAGCCCAGGTTGGTGGGAAGATAGAAAGATGACCACCCATCCTGGAGACAAAGTTCCCAGTCTGGTTAGGGAGATGAGTGAAATAATCAGACTGTGTTTTAACCTTGGCTTTTGTTAAACGTCTCTCCTTTTATTTTAGCAGGGCACACAAACACAGACTCATCAAATAGCCTTGTCCTTGTTTCTGTTGGCACACAGACACAAACTAAAACTGACCGTTCACAGGCTGTCCAGGACTGAGTCAAGAGCATCCTTTCTGTCCGAGCAGCAATATACAGTGTTGTTTGAATGTATAACCTGAACACAACACCCGCATTTATATATCAAGGTGAGACATTTGGGAGGTAAGCTGAGTTTGGTAAAGTCATGAAGGTAAAACCCTACAATAGGATGGGGGGGGGGAAAGAGGAGGAAGAGGAGGAGGGGGAAGGAGAAGGAGGAAGAAGAGGAGGAGGAGAGATCTGAGCTGTTAACTGTACTTCTTTTTCTCTCTTACAGTTTTTCCCTGCCTTCCACCATGGGATGTGGACTTCTCAAACATCAGCACTATGAGCTAAGTAAAGATATCTTCCTTGTCATTTTCTCAGTCTTAGGCATTTCTTTTATAGCAAGAGAAAATGGACCAAGATAACCTAGTTCCCAAAACTCATAAAAATGGCAGAATTCCTCTGTGGTACTCTCCTCACTCCCTCCATCTTTCTCAGCCTCTGTCAGGGCAGAATGTTCCTTCCCTCCAGCCTGGGTGCTCTGAGCAAGGAAACTGATTTAGAAAGGACACACGTCGAGGTACAGGGATGGGGACAGGTGGAGGGATGTATGAGAGTGTTGTTTTCTAATTTAATTTATTTTAAATTTTATTTAGTTTTTGTTTAATTTTTTGTGAGAGGTCTCATATAGCCAAGGCTTGCCTTAATTCATTATGTACCAGAAGCAGGCCTTGGAGGAGGAGGAGGAGGGGGAAGAAGAAGAGAAGAAGGAAGAAAATGAGGAGGATGATCTATCTCCCAAAAGCTGAGATTACAGTTTTATACCAAACCTGGCTATGATTTTTATTTACTTTTTAAGGCATCAGAATTTCTTCATGGGGGTCATGGAGACAGGTGTGGTGATCACTATATTGAGGCCTTACAATTAAGGAGATAGATTAGACACACCTCCCATGATATGTTCTGGTTTGTTTAGGTGCAAGGTCAGACTTAATTTTTCTTTCCAGGAAAGAATGTCTTCTCTTCTTGCCATGCGCATTTCTCACTGAATCAAGGGGATGATGCTCTTAGCAGAGGCCAGGTTCTCCCTGATGCTGAGGTAGTCACATGCTCCCTGGTGTCCTTGAGGAACTGCCTTTTCCCCTTAAAAGAGCTATATAATGTCTTTGCCTTTTATTCCCACCTAGAGGAATGCGAACTAGGCTGTCTGGTCCACTCAAATCACCAGAGGTGAGGCTTCAGATGTGCGCTGTGCCCACACCAGTATTCTGCCCCCTTACTCCATTTCCTCTTACACAGAAAACCCAAGAAAACATTGTTCAACATAGGGAAGCATGGAGTCTTGAGATTTCAGGGTGCTGTACCTGACTGTAACTTCTAGATGAGTATTTTCACTTGAGGCTATAGCTAAGCTGGTACCGTCTAGCTAAGTTGGTACTGTCGAGCTAAGCTGGTACCTTCTATCTAAGCTGGTACCACCTAGCTAAGCTGGTACTGTCTAGCTAAGTGGGTAGTGTAAATTGTGTGCTCCAGCTGAGCCCACAGAGGACCTGGACTAGAATCCTGATGCTCATTTCTAAGGTTTCCTAAGAGCAATGAAGAAAAGCAGGTCATCATGGTGTGGCTGCCAGCTGACGCCCTTCCTCAGCACTGGCTTCTGATGGAAAGGTAGTGTATGTGAAGTCCTCTGCAGGCCCTAGGTGAGTTTCAAATCTGGCATCGGAGGCTGGCGAGAAACAGAACAACATCTTCCTCTGGCTCAGCCAGTCCCTTGGGCTTGAGATGCTGAAGCGGTCTGTCTGTTGTGGTGGGCTACCTGTCTTCAAAATGTTGTTTGATGTTAATTACTTCTTAAAATTCACCCTGAATAGAATAGAACATTTGCCTTCTTTATTTCTTAACAATCTCTTTCTTCCCTTCCTCTCTTCCCTTTGCCCTTCCTCCCTCTCCCTCTCCTGTTTCCCTCACCCCATGAGCACAGTCACCTCTGGGAGATAGAGACGCTTGTGCTGCGCTTCTGGCCTGGAGCTATGTTTTACTTCTGTTCTTCTGCATCATCGATGGAACAGACTTCCGTCCTTCTCAACTGCAGCACAGATGGGGGCCTCGCATCCCTGGGGACCCCACCCCAGCTGGAGGGGCATCCTCAGTGCTCCCCGGCTGCGGAGCACAGTGCTCTGCTAGCCTGCCGTGGCATGAGCAGGACTGAGAAGCAGGGTGTGGTGTGGTACCGCTGAGGCTGGGGCTGTTTGCCACAGGAGTGAGACCTGGTTTACGCTGGCTGGCCGAGGCATGGAGATGCGTGTTGGCGTGGTGCAGCAGGCTTGAGAGCCTTCGACCTTACATGGCAATGTTTTCATGCTGCAACTGGAGTAGCTCTAAAATGCCTTGAGAAAATAACATCAGTTTCAAGCAGCAAATTGTTCAAATTGGAAGAGAGAGCTACTGACAAAGGAGCACGGAAGGAGTGGGATGGGGGTGGGGGCAGGGAATGCTCCGAGGGACATGCTGTTCAAGCAAATGTCTTCTAATGACTTCATAGGCCTTGCCACGCCAACTAGGCTACTGTTCCAACCCTGTTGTGTGCAGGCTGTTATTTTTTTTTCCTGAGTAAGGGGGGGGGGTCATTTGCTATCTAATAAATAAATCAACTAGCAAAGAGAGGTTGTCCCCTAAAGACAAGAGCCAAGCAGGGGTCTCTGGGCTTACGGCAAGCTGGACCATAAACTGCGTTCTGAGTCCACAGATAAAGCTGGGATCTGAGCCTCGATGCCAGATTGGAGGGTCACTTCTAAGGCTTCCCCAAACCAGAGAAGAAGAGCAAGGCAGTACTGTGTGACTGCAAGCCCAGGTTTAGACTCAGATGACCTCAGCTTGGCTCCCAGCTGACTTTCTTTCAAGGGGGGTCACATAGAGAAGTTGTTTTGTCTCCAAGAAGCTTCCTGGAATATGAAAGAGTTAAGGCAGCAGCAGGGGTGCGAGGGGATGGCTCATTGCAGCTATAGCAGGTGCTAACAGAAACGACATTTAAGGCCACAGAGAGAGACAGGGCAGGAAATACAGGCCCTCTCCACACCACCCAATCCTTGCTGCTCACAATGTTGTCCTGCTTTGCCTGCGAGTCTAACCACGCTTCCGGTTCTGGTTGACGGTGCTTGTGCTGATGTTATTGCAGAGGAAGCGATCTGGGCTCTTGCAGAGTCAAGTCATGGTGGCTGAGGGCGGAGAGGCTGCCTCAGCACCTCTGCTGCATGCCTCCGATGCTGTTTTAGTTCCCCACTGCTGCAGAAAACATTTCCTCCAAATAGGAATCTTAAAAAAAAATCACTTGAGGCAGGGAGATCGCTTCCTTGGTAAAATGCTTGCCTGGCAAGAGCAAAGACCCTGACTTCAATTCTCAGAACCCAGCGGGAAAGGCAGATGTGTGTGCTTGCAGTCCCAGAGCTGGGGAGCAGAGAGAGGCTGGTGTGCTTCGGCCAGCCAGCTTAGCCTATAAGATAAGGCCAGTGAGAGACACCGTTTCAAAAGAAAAGGCACACAACATCTGAGGAACATTGTCCTTGGACATGTACACATGTATGCTTACACACACATGCACACACAGATACACACATGCACATTCACAATCACAGACAAACACAAACAGTCAGACATTTATTATCTCTCAGAATCCATAGATCAGAAATCTGCATGGAGTGTGCCTTTTGTTCAGGGTGTATTCAATGTGTCTGCTGAATGCCAACAATCTCTGCTTCTGGCTTCATCCGCCTGGTCATTGGATGGTGGGGGAGAGCCTCAGGCCCTGCCGATATGAGTGTCTTGGAAGACTATAGGCTCCAGTGGGGAGCTGACATCATGGAATCAACTGCCTTCTACAACAGAGAGGCTTCCATAAGGGAGAAGGGGGGAGAGAAGGGAGAGTATTAGGCAGGAGAGAACCTGAGGCAGAAGCAAGTATCTTAGTGCTTGACTTTGGAAGTGAGGTCCCATTAGTTCTACCACAGTCCATTCATAAGAAACACATCAACAATCCTACCTTATGTTTAACAACAGGTACACACAGAGGTTGATAATTGGAGTAAGTTCTCTCAACTCACACTGGGGCCCTTGACATAGGTCTCTACCCTATTTTTAAAAACCTGTCCTATTTTCTTTCATATGTTCTTGGAGTTGACCTGGGTGAGCGTGGGGCTGGGTTGACCTGAGTGAGCATGGGGCTGGGTTGACCTGGCTGAGCATGGGGTTAGGTTGACCTGGGTAAGCACCAGGGCTTGTGTTCTTTGACACTCTGAAGGCAAGAGAATTCTGATTGAGTTTTCCCAAGTCTGTTTTGAATGGAGCCATTTCTATGCCAACTCTTTTCAGCCTTTGAGATCTGATATGCACAGTCTAGGATGGTGAAACTCAGAAAACAAAGTCTTGTTTCTGCCAAGAAATTTAGAAGCTTGTTTTAGAGCTCAAAATCAGAGAAATACGTTTTCTTTCATTCCTGATTTTTTCTTTTCTGTAGCATTCTTTCCTTAAAGCAGAGAACAAAGAAGATGCTGGCATCCCAGAGTGGCAGGAGAGACCAGTGGTGGCTTGCTTTACATTGGCACTGCTTTGGATCATCTTCATCTCTTTGTGAGAAGTAACTTCCGGAGCTTAGCAGGTAGCAGGAGTCAGGGGGTCAGGGCCATTGTGTGAACCAGGGCAGTGACGAGCTGCATCTGTGGGTGGAAGTTTCGTTGGCTGCTTCCAGCCCAGCAGGCCAGGCTGGCTTGCAGGTGACAAGCAGGGGACACCAGGTGTAAGAAGAAAGAGGTGAGGTCCAACAATGTCACCGCACTGCACCATGTGAGAGCGGGGAAAAGGTCATAGAGCAAGGATAGTTACAGAAGAAACCCTTAAAATTCTATGGTGGTTTTAATTTTGTCAGGTAGTCAGCCGAACAAGGGAAGACTCAAGGAGAGGAGAGATCTTGGAACACTGTGGTGGTGCAGCCTTGTTGAGGAAGTGTGTCACTGTGGATGTGGGCTTTAAGACCCTTGTCCTAGCTGCCAGCAAGCCAGTCTTCTTCTATAACCTACAGATGAAGACGTAGGACTCTCAGTTCTTCCTACACCAGGCCTGCCTGGATGCTGCCGCCATGTTCCCACCTTGATGATAAAGGACTGAACTTCTGAATCCGCAAGCCAGCCCCAGTGAAATGCTGTCCTTATATGAGTTGTCTTGGTCATGGTGTCTGTTCACAGAAATAGAACCCCAACATAGACAGACATCATCATAACTGTTACAATCACTGTCATTTTATCTTTGTGATGACCACTACCACCACCACCACCACCATCATTATCATAATTTCCACTATCATAACCATCATCATCATCATCACCACTACCATCACCACCGGTATCTTCACCATCATCACATTTCATCATCATATAATCATTATCATCAACATCATCATGGACGCCACACCACCCATTGTATCACCATTATCACAGCACCACCACCACCATCACCATAATCATCATCATCATCATCATCATCATCATCATCATCCTCATCATCATTATCACTTGTGAAATAGTGGTTTAAGAAAGCTTAGTCTAATGCCTGGAGTCTCAGGACCCTGAAGATCCCAGGCAGTTCTGAGCTGCACCATCAGTGTGTCCTTCTTCAGGGATTAGAGGATCCTCTCACTAAGGGTGTTACAGATGAGCCTGTCTTTGCTTTACATCTACAGCCAGCACCTTCCCACTGGGATGTGAGTTCTCTAATTGAAAATTCAGGACCGCTGCCCATGGCTCGGAGGCTCCTACCCTTCTGAATTCTAAATACTGCGAATGCATTTGAGATTCCTTGGCAGCCGAGAAAGGAAAAAAAATGTGCTTGAGTTGCTCTTTGTTTCTCTCTCTTAAAGAGACTCAAAGGTCATTTTGGTGGTGAGCCCAAGTTCCCTGGACGAGTCCACTCCCATCCGGAGACAGGAGTTGACTTCTGACGTCTACTGCAACTGACTGCCGTTGTTTTGTCCTTGAAAGGGAAAGCGTGTCCTATTTTAAAAGGCTCTCTGTGCCCTGCTCCCCTGTAATGTTGACCTCGGGCTTCTAACCTTATCCTGGCCAGATTTACAGCTCAGTTACCGGTGTCCTTCCATGGATGGGACATAAAGGGAGACAGGAAACTCCCAGTCTTCCAGGTAGATCACCATCGTGTGTTACAGGACTGGCATTGTGACTGCTTCAGACAGCGCCCAGAGTGTGCTGCACATCACCCCTCTTAGCTGCAGTGTGTTTTATGTGCAGCCCCACCATATCCTTATGTTTCTGTTATGAGCTGGGATTGCCGGAGGCCGAGGAGCTGCTTGGCTTCCCCGAGACCAGAAAGTGGAGCTGGCATTTCACTGCAAACATTTGACGTTTAGAGTTGAGACTTGTCCTGACTCATCCGACTGTTTTCTATTAGTGATTGCTTCCCATGAATTAAGCCTTGCTTTGTCTCTAGGGGATTACGAGAAGAATTTGATAAATGGACTCCTAAAAATTCTCTAGTGTGGGAAATGAAGTTTACAAACTAGCACAAATGGCTAGATCCACAGGTGTTTCAATGCGGGCGTTGTCGGGCGTGGGATGAAATGGCACTGTAATCTTTGAAAGCATGCAGGCCTGCGCCAGGACGCTCTTCCGGGGAGGCACCATGTAGAACTGACAGCTGACGTGATGTTGTGGGTAACAAGGGGTTCTCTGGCCCTGGAGTGGCTTCTGTCCCAGCCCAGCTCCCAGTGTAGACCTCCCCGACTCATGGTGTGATCTGCAGATCAGCAGCTTCTGGGTCACGTTCGGAGACACCACGGAAGATCTCTCTAAGCTCCAGGCCTGTGCAGCAGTATCTGCATTTTAACAAGGTCCCTGGGTAACCTGAATGCACAATGCCACTTCCAGAGCAGAGAGGCTGAGCTTGCAGCCTCCGATGGGATGGATCGCACTCGAAGCCCGGGCTGCTGGGCCTCCAACGCGCTCCCACGTCCTCACCAACCCCAGAGCTGTGTCTATCCCTGAGTCATATGACACATGAAGAACAGCACGTCCCCAACCTTCTTCCACTGTTTCCCTGTTGTTCTGACCTCATGGACATTTTAAATGCAAACATCAATGTGAGAGTTCTTGCAACATTAATTTTCTGCAACAAAGCGCTTTCTGGAGCAGATTCCATTAAGCCATCTTAATCCAGGGTTTAATTTTCTATATGGCTCCACTAAACCATTTCCATTTTTTTCATTAAAATGTTCATTTGTACCAAATTGTTTTCACGGGATCAATTATTTTCTGCTTGAATTTTATAAGAAACATTTGAGTCATCAGTTTTGCTCCTGCACTCACTTCTGCTGATTGCAAATGCTGCATTGAAACCAACGTTCATGTTCATCTCCCCATGCCAGCCTGGACACGCTTCCACGGAAGATTCATGTGCTTACCCAGGGGGTTCATAGGGTCTGGCCCAGAGAGTTTAATGCTACAGTTCAATGGTAGAAACTGGTTTTGCAATATTCATTTCAATTCAATACATAGTTGGTGAAAAACAAGTTATAAGATGGAGACAATAATACCCAAAGAGGAGTGCGTTCATCAGGCCTCTGAGGAGATGCTCAGACCCGAAAGAGGGTGTGTGCATCTGACCCAGCTGCTTTTGTTCTGTCAACTGCATTCCAGAGACCCTTCATTCTACCCTGAATTAAAAATTCATCAAAATGCCAGCAGCCTGTGTGTGAGAGCACCTGTGTGTATACAAGCATCCATGTACATATGTTCACATATCTGTGATTTATGTGTATGTCTGAGCTTGTGTGTATATGTACATTTCTGTATATGTGTAGATTCAGCTGTGTTGATGTGAATTTGTGTTTCTATGGGCCCATGTGTGTATGCCTGCCTGTGTATATGGATATGTTGATGTTGTGCTTGTATGTTTAGTGCATATGTATTCATGTACATATATGAATCAATATCTGTGTTTGCATTTCTGTAAATGTATGACTGTATACCTATGAGTATGGCATATGTATGTATACCTATGCATACCTATGAATATAATATATGTATGCATAAATATATCAGTGTGAATGCATGTGAGCCTCTATATGGCTATACACTTGAATATATTGTACATAGGTATACTATACTTAGATATGCATATCAGCATATGCTCACATTCGTGTGTTTATATGTGTGTGGCTGTGCATATGTAATCTCTGTCTGCATATTTGCATGTACTTATGTTTGTGTATGCATGTGACTGTAGGTTTGTATATATGCATATATGTCTTCTGTTTGTATGAACAGGAGTGCACATGAATTGTGAACATGTATACGCATATAAATTTGAATGTGTTTGTGTGTGTGTGTGTGTGTGTGTGTGTATGTGTGTGTGTATGCATGCCTATACTTGGGCATGTTCGTCTGTGTGCACACATATGGATGTATGTGCACTCTTCTTTTTCCTGCACTTTCCCCATCTCCACCCAAATCTTTCTATTGAAATTGTTCAGTCTTACTAGTAGATGAACATAGTCATCAATCTTACAATTCAATCATTGTTGCATATTTATCTTTTCTTTCCATAAATACTTTTATCAGGCAGATATCCTTTAGGTACCTGATATAAGACAGCAGATTTTAAGCAACACACACACAGACAAACACACACACAGACAAACACACACACACATACTATAAATACACACACATACACACACACACACACACACACACACACACATATATACGGGGGGGGGGAGATTCTGGTGCATAGAGTCTGCATTATAGTCATCATCTATTATTATTATCATTGTTATTGTTATTTTGCCACATATGACAGGCAAGTACATCCAATGACATGTAAAACTAACACTGCTCAAATACAGCCCGCCAAATGTGGCCCCAGGTCTCAACTCCAATTAGAAGGCAGCATGTGTGACTGGAAAGTCATGAGAGCTGGCACAGCTAAGACCTGGGAGGAGCAACAGAGCTTAGGGAGCACGGCTTGACTATGGGCTGAGCCATCACTGTCTCTGGAGCACTGGCATCAAATCACCAAGGAAACCCAGGGTTACTGACAAAAGGCCAAAAGTTCTGGGAATTTTTTTTCTTACGTTCCCACCATATCCGGTCTCTAACTCTAGCTCAGGCACTCCTCCTGTTTCAATCTCACTAGCACTACAGCGCCTGTCACCACAACCGCTTTCAGATCTGGAGTTTGTTCTCAGGTCAGTCAGGGTGGTGGACTGTGGCAACGCTCTCCCCAGTATAGTAGCTTACCTCTGTAACCATGTTTTTTTCTCTCAGGTTTGTAGGCAGCTGATCTAGGCTAGCCACAGTTTTGATGGTCTCCACAAAGACAAATAACTGAATCTCAGCATTCTCCACATTTTTTAAAATATTATTATTCTGTTGGGATCATTGATTTCCTAAAATTTAATTGAATGGTTTAGGCAAAAATGGAAGAGGGCAAATCAATCCCACACATACTTTATAAGCGTGATGTTCTATCACCCCAAACCACAGGGCCACACTTCTTCAACAGGGAGGAAGACAAGCCCCACCTTGGTGGGAGATATTACTGACTGGGACAGTCAAACAAGGCAGGCACAATCCCAGTATGGAAGGAAGGCGAGGACAGGTGAGGACACAGGGCAGCCTTCACATCCCTTGGGGCAAGACCGGCAATGGTTAAGTGCCAGCCTGGAACTCCAGTAGTGGGACTCACCTGAGAACTCAGGAAAGTCGTCTTAGAAATGGATATAATAATAGCAGATGATCACAGTGAGGGTGGCCTGGTTCATCTCCTCAGCCTGACAGCTGGTCCTTCTGCTCTTACCTTGCATGGTCTGTGAGCTCTTCTCTGTTCTACTTATCCCCTGAGTACAAGAACACCCACAGAGACAGACAATAGATTAGTGGCTGTCGGGCTTGAGGAAGGACAGAGGCTGAGGAAGTGAAGGGGGATGGCTGAGTAGGCTTGGTTTCTCTGGGGATGACTCAATGGTCCTAACATTGTGATGCCTGTGTGTGTTGGTGATTATTCTTGTTCCTGTAACAAAATGCCTGACAAAGCAGTTTAAGGAAGGAGCTCCTGTGAACTTATTTTGGCTCACAGTTTGAAAGAGTACAGTCTCTCATGGTGGAGAAGGCTTGTGAGAATGTGAGGCAGCTTAGAGAGGGAGAAGAGGAGGGAGAGGAGGAGGGAGAGGAGGAGGGAGAGGGGGAAGGAGAGGAGGAGGGAAAGGGGGAAGGAGAGGAGGAGGGAGAGGCTGGCATCCAACTCACTTTCTCCTTCCCCCTTTTAATCCAGCCTGGGTGTTCTACCCCTGGGATGGTACCACTCTCATTCAGGATGAGTTTTATTTTATTTCTTTAATATTCAGTCAAACTTCTATGCAAATGGCCTCATAGACACATCCAGGTTCTCTTAAAGTGATTGAGTGATTCTAAATTCTGTCATGTTGATAAACAAGATTAACCATCATTACATTGTGTGAGGGTGAATATATTCCCTTCTTTCTGAAAACCCTTACTTTAGGTCCTTACAAAAACATACCAGGATGTTTCCCAGGACTCAGTCTGTGGTCCTATCCTCCCACAACCTCTCCTGGCACTTTCCTATGCTGTACGCTTTATTTATTATCTACCTCCTTCTTTGCCCTGGAATGCACGGCAGAGCACAGCCCTTAGGAAGGCATGGTTGTATATCTTTCTGTCTTATGGCTGTATCTGCAGACAGTGCTGGCACACAGAAAACACTTCATAAATATTTGCTGAGTGGGTGACACACACAACCTAACTCTTGGTGAGCGCTCAGGACCTGTTGTGCAGGATGAGCACATGAACACCAGTTCTTATTATTGTTATTCATTTCAAATTAGCTACTTAATCGCCAAATTTCCTATCTAAAGTGCCTCTGAGGTTGAGCCAAATGTCTTTCCCCTGGGAGTTCTTGCTTGACTCCTGCAGTGCCTGTAGACACAATGCTTCAGACCCAAGATCCTTACTGCTGGGCACAGAGAGCTGGTGACATTTATGAATCTCTAGGCTCTTAATCCCCTGCTGATCCTTGGGGAGAGTGGCAGTTTGTTGCTAAACACATTGCCCTGCATGGAACAAAAGAACGGGGGGAAAAGCTAAGCATGGGTTCCAGGGTTGTAACAACAGGGGTGGGGGTGGGGGTGGGGGTGGGAGTGGGGGTGGGGGTGGGGATGGATGCAGTCATGTGAACTGACTTGTCTCCCTGTCTCCCCTTGGGGCTGAAATGACCACCACAAGAAGACATCTTTAGCATTCTACACCTTACACTTCATTCTTGTGTTTCTAGTTGGATGTGTTTGCTTCAAGGTGTCTCTTGAACAGAGCTCAGGTTGTCAACACTTGTATAACTCCTCTAGTTCTTTGCTATCAGTCTATTCCCAACAAGCTAATTTTTTTAAACCTGGAACTACTATTGCCCAGCAGACCTGGAAATTGCTGTATAGTTGATGAAGACCTTGAACTGGTAATCCTCCTACCTGTCTATCCCAAGTGCTGTAAATAGAAGATTGTTGCCTTATTTTGAGGCAGTTGGTCAAACCCATGGCTTCATGGGCAGGAGGCAAACAAGGCTCTCAGATGAGCTTCATCCCTAGGCCCATGCTTTTTTCTTCAAGGCAACACTCCAACTCTAAAGCCCCGTGAGCAGTGTCTGTAGACTTTGCACGGAAACCACCACAGGCATGTAGATAGGCCAGTTTTCAGTTCAATTGAATTGCGATTTGTGGTGCACAGGGTAGAGTGTTAAGCCTGGTCCCTTCATTTAATGGAAACTATAGGACTGGGAGTTGTTCTTGCTGAGGCAATTAAGATGGTCTGGGATGTTTTACTGGGTAAGGAGGAATTTCCTTAAAGACAAAGCCACACTTCAGAAGGCCTGCAAAAAGCTACCTTGGTAACAGGAGCCATGAAGACTAAGGATGTAAAATATCAATGGCAGCTCCAAGAACCAGTATTTGCCAGCACACCATTCAAAGACTGAAGGTGTCCATTAGACAACTACATTGGCTGGTCAGCAGAGAGCCAGGTAAGCTGCAGAAGCTGCAAAGACAGACCAGAGCATGCCGAGTCATTAAAAATGTGTTTGCCTTTTAGTGGCAGGCCGTTTGAATTGAGTTTAGAGGATCCTGCTAAAGCAAGTCTTGTGTGCTTTAGGCCTACAGACATGGTCTTGGCTTGCTGGAAAGCTTGCGATTAGCAGTTCTTGACAGGAAGGGTGTAGCGGAAAATATTAAAAAAAAAAAAAAAAAAAGGCCAGCCCCATGCAGCAACTGCCCATTTCATGTGGTTCTCTTTTTGCAGATTTTATTTACATTTTCAGCCATGGAAAAATCAAAACTCTAGAGGCTTGTGATTTATCAGTCAGATTTATATTTGTAAATTCTCAACCCACAAAACACCCACACAATGAACTCAAAACTCAATTGATATAAACACAAGCTATATACCTAGTTTGGGCAGACGCACCCTAATTATTATTTAATCGCCTAAGAAATCCCCAATACTTATGGCTCCCAGAACTGTGTGGTTCTGGCTCCTCTTCCTCTCCTAAAGGTTCTATCTCATCTCTTCTCTTTCCCTTCTTCCACCTCTCTGTCTTTCTGTATGTTATGCCTGTCCTCACCTGCATATAGACAGCAATCTACATTTCCTCCTTTCTGAACAGTTAAAATGCTCTTTCCTCTCAAATATAAATTGAACACAACTATTACCATTTTGTAAATTATAAAGCATAAGATATATTTAACATATTTAACATCTGGGCTATCATCTTTGACAATTAAATAGAACACTCTGTTATCTATCCTAACTTTAAAAAGGCTTATAAATACCTATCTGTTATGTCCTTGTGTTAGCTTGTATATTATATGAAAACTATCTTCTTAAATATATTTTTTCAATGTTAAATAGCCTGGGTTGGCTATGAGATTATAACTAGTCTTTCAACCCTGCCAGAAATCTGAGAACAACCAACATTATCTGAAAATATAGGAAGCTTAACAGAGCTTCTAGAACTGAGACAAACTGTAGAGACAGCTGCCTACCCATACAGCCCCAGTAAGTCAGGAAGTTGGAGCAGTCTTTAGCTTCCTGGCCCAAAATATTTTGACAGACCTTGAAAGACAGGAATTATTAAGGACTAGCTTAATCTGTCTTGGCAGAACTAAGCTGTCCTAACCTGTAACTTGTGTCCTCTCAAGGACAGTATAGGTCTGCAGGAGAGACAGGCAATTTCTGCCCAGTGACCACCTAGCCACAGTGTACAGCCTCACCTGGAGGTAGAGATGCTTAGCTGCTTCTTTGAATCTATAAATGGGGAGCCGTTAGGAGCGGATTTGTCTCAATGGCAAGTGAATAAATTACATTAAATGTCACATTCCGTGGATTTCTGACATGTTTGAAAACCAACTATGTAAAGTAGTCTGGACTGTTGTCCATTAACTACTCTCAGCTATTTCTAATTAAAATATTTGAAAACACCCTAACAATAAACTCAGAGCCATGAATTTGCTATCTGGTCCTTAACTCATTAAACATCTTAGATCAGTTTGTAATGGCATTTATAGAAGGACTGGGTCCAAGCCTAGTACTTTTATACTTTTTGTATCAATAGAAGAAATTTATACCAGAGAAAACCTTGATTTTGATCAAAATAAATTTTGTATGAAAATAACAATTTATGACTTCAACTTAGTAACTGTTGTAACGCTTTCTATCAAAAGAGCTTACAGTCAATTTTAGCTATTTCCTCCTTGTTAAAATTATGACCATTTTAGAATTCCCCAGAAAGACATCTTGAATAACTACCTCTAGACCCCTATGTCTAGGGAACAGGGGCAACGACTCTTTATAACTTCTTCAAGCTGAATATGGGTGTTGAGATATCTTTGAAGGGGGAAGGGTAGGGAAAATTGGGGCATTAGTTGGCCTTAAGAAGTCCACACCAATGATTGTTTTAGTCTTTGATATCTGTGTCCTCACTGGATATGGCTGAAAATCCAAGAGATCAGGAGTTTGAGACTTACCAAAGCTTTATATTCTGTAATATACAAATATCAAAACAAATTTTTAATATTAAGATCTGTATGGATTTTATTAGTCTGTGTAATGTGTTCAGAGTAGTTAGGAAGAAATTTTGCTCTAATCATGTCTTCATTCGTGCCTTGTAAAGGATGGCACAAAGAATTGTTTGTTTGTTTGATTCACTGAATCTGTTTTCAGCTGGTCTTCCTCTGTCATATCTGATCCATAGAACTCTGGAAGGTGTATAGACACCAGTCACCTTTTCTAAAGAATGCAAAGACAAAACCTTTCTCCCAAATCAGCATATCCTTCAGGTCAGCAACAAGGAAGGCTTGTATCCTGCCCTCTCTTCCAAAGGAATAATAAAACAAACAAAAAACTATTTATTTTGAAAATCTGTATTCTCTCCTTCTAATTATAAAAACAATTTAATCATACTTCTATTAATACCTGTTAATAAGAAGCAGGCAGCTAGTCAAACCAGGATTTTAACCCAAAATTCCAGTGGAGTCTACGAACAAGGAACAAGAGTTTCCTGTCGACTTTATCTGTTATGCTTTCTAACTGGAGCCACAGGCTTCTATTTATTAATTCTTTTCATAATATCTATTTGTTATGTTCTCTACCTGAAGCCACAGACTTCTATCAATACCTGTTCATTGCAGGCATTTATCACTGATCTATATACTTGGAATCAGTGACTAATTTTCCCTATTCTAGTTTTGAACTGTGGGCAAAATTTCCCACGTGATTTGGACAAAATCTGTATATACATCTATCCTAAAAGCAAATAATCCCAATCTTATAAGCTTACAGTTAATCAGTATCTGTACCAAGAAACAGGCAGGCAGCCTCTATTCTCCTGGCTCTCTGACTCCGAGCAGCCATCTTGTTTCTTTTCACAACAGGGGAAAGAGCCTCAGAGCCCTCTTTGTTTTAAAGTTCCTATTTCTGAGGCATCATGTGACTGGACTCTGTTTAGACTCAACTCTGCTCTGATCACCCAGACTTTTAGTGGATTTCTGCCCCACATTGGGTGCCACATATAGTGGGGAAAAAAGGCAAAACATTGCACTATTGCTGGTTACTCTCTGGGCCCAGTGGTCTCGCCGCCTGCATGGCCAGCCCCATGTAGTGACTGCCCATCTCGTGTGATTCTTTTTTTGCAGATTCTGTTTGCATTTTCAGCCCTGGTAAAATCAAAACTCTAGAGACTTGTGTTTTTTTCAGTCAGATTCATATTAGTAAATTCTCAACTCACAAAATGTTCACACAATGTACTCAAAACTAAACCGATATAAACACATGCTATACTCCTAGATGGAGCAAATGCACGTTATTATTTAATCATCTATCTAAGAAATTCCAATACTTATGGCTCCCAGGACTGTGTGGTTCTGACTTGTCTTCCTCTCCTATAGGTTCTATTTTATCTCTTCATCTCCTTCCTTTCTTCTCTCTTCTCTCTTCTCTCTTCTATCTCTCTGTACTTGTCTTTAAAATTCTCAGCCTGCCTTCCTTTTCCAATGCCCAACCATAGGCTCTCACCTTATCTTATACCTGCCCTCACCTACATATATACAACGACCTACAGAAAGGGTTCATTTATTTTCAGATCAGTTTAGCTCTTACTGAGGGCTGGTGGGTTCACAGTTGAAGAAGTTAGGGCTGTAAATATATAGAAGTCAAGCAGAGGGTTGATATGCTATACGACTATGGGTGCCAGTGTCTGAATATGCATGTTTATATAGGTAGAGGCTTACATGGTTAAGAGACACAGAGTGAAAATATCTTTAGCTTCCATAGTGACTAATAGTGGTTGTCAACTTGACAGGTTTAGAGTCATTTAGGAGACAAGTCTCGTCCTCACATAATCTGGGATTTTTCAGAACATACTCATAGAAAGTGGTGTAAGACCCTGACCCTCAGTCAGTGGTACTTACTTCGAGACACCCTCAAGTGAGACACCAAAATGCAGATCAATGCAAAAGCAAGAGGTTTACTTTCCAGTGCGTCAGGGTAGACTCTCATTCAGTCTCTTGAGACAAGTGACGAGAAGGTGACTCTGAATGGCTATTATAAGCACTTTTTAAACTTTTTAGGGGCATAGGTTACATCAGCAAGGTTAAGGTTCAAACTTATTGGTTAAACACATTGGCCTTTAACTCTATTGGCTAGCAAGCATGGGCAGGTCATGACACACATTTGAACTCTATCTATGTCCAGAGGGTCAGGTGACGATCAGTCACTACATTCGGCATTTTCTCTGAGAATGAGAATTGTTTACTCAAGAATGTTCCTGTGAGTGGAGAGTGGAACTTGGCCTAGCCTTGACCCCAGGTGGGAGAGGGAAGCTGTGTGTGTGTGTGTGTGTGTGGGGGGGTGGGCAGTATAAGATTGGCAAAAGTCCTTAGCGTCCTTCAGTGAGAAGACCCACCATAAATATGGGTGGCACCATTCCATTGGGTCATAAAAATGACATCATAACAATGAGACTGTGAGCTGAGTACCGCACACATTGCTCTTTGCTTCCCGACTGTGGATGCAGAGCGACCAGCTGCCCCTAGCTCCTGTGGCCAGGCCTTCCCTGCCAGAGGACTGTACCCTGAACTAAGAGCTGGAACCGCCCCTCCTTCCCTCACGTTGGTTTGTCTTGTCAGGCGTCTCATCGCAGCATCAGAAACCCTATGCCTTTCCATCACTTCTCATTCTATTCCTTTTGCCCAAGGCAAACGCTAATCTATTTTCTGTCTTGATGCATTTTATTTTTCTAGGCTTTTGAATGATAAAATCATATAGTATGTGAGATATTGTATCTGGTTTCTTTCACTTAGCATAATGTTTGTGTGGTTCATCCATTAGATGCACTTGGAAGCAATATTCCACCCTCAATATACAATTTTCCCTTTTCCCTTTGTCAGTGGCATGCCTGCTCATCTCAATAATGGCTGAGATTTGATCCCTTGATGCTAATGCTAGCACAGTGACTTTTTTCCTTTGTTCACCTTTTATGAACTAGTAAAGACCGGAAATGAAATGAAATAGCTAAATAAATCATATAAAAAAAGACAGTAATGGTGCTGGAAAGGCCATTTGGCAAACAGGCTGACTGCACAGGCAGGGACTTGTTGAATATGTGTGAAAGTTAAGTTTCAGCACACATGTTTTATTTATAGATATTAGTGAACTAAGTGTGACAGTGCCACTCCTGGACTGAATTGAAGGCTCTAATGGACTCTCAGTGAGTGTCATTACCGTTGTCTTCCTCATTCCTCAGACAGCAGCAGCTACCTTTGTCTGAATTCACGCTGTGTGCTAGACACTGCAGTTTGGTTCCCATACACTTTCACTCTGCCCCCAGCTACGATTTGAATGCACCTTGTCTATGCTATTAGTGTTTGTAGACACAGGGTCTCATGTAACTCCCTATGCAGCTGAGGATGACCTGGAACACCTGAACCTACTGTCTCCTCCTCTCAGGGTCTAGGATCATAGACTTCACCTCAAAGTTTCTGCAGTGCTGCTGCTCCAACCCAGAGCCTCACACTTGCTGGGCAAGCAGTCCATCAACTGCTCCATTCCTGACTCCACTTTGCATTTATCATCATTTCTATTTTGCAGATGGAGAAAATGAAGCCCAGAAGTTATGAAGAAGTATAACATAATGGGTAGAGACAGGAAGACAAAGACACTTTAGGTCCTATATCCTACAATGGTATAGAGATAGATACAGAAACAAAAGCAGACCACAGTGTGTCTATGTCTATGCACGAACCGTAAAGAGATTGCACTGTGTAGAGTGGGTTTAATACCTAGTCTAATGCCTCGGGATCCACTGCTCATTCTCTCTGCTTCCTTACACATGAAATAAGCAAGGTTTGTCTTTGCACTTATGACCATTTGGTCTGTTTTATTTAAGGGGGTGAAGGAAAGTCATAAAGAACAATGTTGAGGGAGCAGAGGTTCCTGTGTGCCAGTCAGGTGTGGGTTCTGTGCCCTGTGGGGTATCCTGCACTCCCCGCTGCCATCTTTGCTGCTGCTTGGACTGGGCAAGTGGACTCAGGTACCCGAGTTATCCTGAGTTTAAGATCTCTAGGGACGCAGGCCTCCAGGTGGTGACCTGCGCACAGGATCTGGGCAGAAAGGTAGTTCATCTGTGTGCCAGCCAGGCCTGGGTCTTGTGCCCTGTGGGGTGGTCAGCACTTGGAGGGGCTCCCAGCCACCATCTTTGCCCCCTGACAGAGCAGACAAGCAGCATCAGGTCCACAGAGACAACCGAGTATAATATTGCTTAGAGCAAGATACACCAGGGGTCCAACAGCACCCAAGAGGAGGGCAGCACATCAGCAATCTGTGCCAGGGGAAACCCAGTCATCCAGTGGTGGGGAAATAGCCTTATGGGCCCACAGGGGGTTCAAGCACCAGCCAGTGACTACAGGACCAATTAATGCCAGAGATAACCAGATGGCAAAAGGCAAACATAGGAAAGTTACTAACAGAAATCAAGGCAATATGGCAGCATCCAAACCCAATTATCCGACAGCAGTAAGTCCTGGATACCCCAACACTCCAGAAAAAACAAGATTTATATCTAAAAATCACTGGTCACGATGCTGTTAGAGGAACACAAGAAGGACATAAATAAATCTCAACGAAATACAGGAGAACATGGATCAAAAGTTAGAAGCCCTTACAAGGCAAACACAAATATCATTTAAAGAAATTCAGGAGAATATGGATCAAAAGATAGAAGCCAATAAGGAGGAAATGCAAAAATCACTTAAAGAAATACAGGAGAACATGGGTCAACAGGCAGAAGTCATGAAAGAGGAAATACAAAAATCTCTTAAAGAATTACATGAAAACACAAGCAAGTGAAAGATTTGAGCAAAATCATCTAGGATCTAAAAACAGAAGTAGAAACAACTAAGAAATCACAAAGGGAGACAACTTTAGAGATAGAAAACCATGGGAAGAAATCAGGGGCCATAGATGCAAATATCAACAATAGAATACAAGAGATAGAAGAAAGAATCTCAGATGCCGAAGATACCATAGAAAACATTGACTCAACAGTCAAAGACAATGCAAAAAAAAAAAAAAAAATCTTGTAACCCAAAACATCCAGGAAGTCCAGGACATAATGAGAAGACCAAACCTAAGGATTATAGGTATAGATGAGAGTGAAAATTTACAACTTAAAGGGCCAGCAAATATCTTCAACAAAATTATGGAAGAAAAGTTCCCTAATCTGAGATAGTTGCCCGTGAATATACAAGAAGCCTACAGAACTCCAAACAGACTGGACCAGAACAGAAATACCCCCTGTCACATAATAATCAAAACCCCAAATGTACTAAACAAAGAAAGAATATTAAAGGCAGTAAGAGAAAAAGGCCAAGTAACATATAAAGGAAGACCTATCAAAATTTCACCAGACTTCTCACCAGAGACCATGAAAGCTAGAAGATCCTGGGCAGATATCATGCAGACTCTAACACAAATTTCAGCCAAAACTACTATACCCAGCAAAACTCTCAATCACCATAGATGGAGAAACCAAGATATTTCATGACAAAACCAAATTTGCACAATATCTTTCCACAAACCCAGCCCTACAAAGGAAAATAGGGGGAAAACTCCAATACAAGGAGGGAAACTACACCCTGGAAGAAGCAAGATAGAAACCTTCTCTCATCAAACCCAAAAGAAGATAAACACTCAAATATGTGTGTGTGTGTGTGTGTGTATTTGTGTGTATATATATGTGTGTGTATATATATATACACATATATGTATATATGTATATATATAAAACTTCAAATATGACAGGAAGTAATAATTACTATTCCTTAATATCTCTTAACATCAATGGACTCAATTCCCCAATAAAAACACATAGACTAACAGACTGGATATGGAAACAGGACCCTACATTTTGCTGCATACAGGAAACACATCTCAGTGTCAAAGACAAACACTACCTTAGAGTAAAAGGCTGGAAGTCAATTTTACAAGTAAATGGTCTGAGGAAACAAGCCGGAGTAGCCATTCTAATATCAGATAAAATTGACTTTCAACCTAAAGTCATCGAAAGAGACACTGAAGGACACTTCTTTCTGGTCAAAGGAAAATTCCACCCAGAACTCTCAATTCTGAAAATCTATGCTCCAAATGCAAGGGCACCCTCATTCATAAAAGGAACTTCACTAAAGCTCAAAGCACACGTTCCACCTAACACAATAATTGTGGGTGACTTCAACTCTCCACTTTCCTCAATAGACTGATCAGGAAAACAGAAACTAAACAGGGACACAGTGAAACTAATTGAAGCTTTGGACCAATTAGATTATATATATATATATATATATATATATATATATATATATATATATAAAACATTTCATCCTAAAGCAAAAGAATATACCTTTTTCTCAACACCTAATGGTACATTCTCCAAAATCGATGATATAATTGGTTACAAGACAGACCTCAACAAATATAAGAAGATTGAACTAATCCCATGCCTCCTATTAGATCACTATGGAGTAAAAGTGGTCTTCAATAGCAGCAAAAATAGCAGAAAGCCCACATACACATGGAAACTGAACAATATTCTACTCAATGATACCTTGGTCAAGGAAGAAATAAAAAAGAAATCAAAGACTTTTTAGAATTTAATGAAAATGAAGGCACAACTTGCCCAAATCTATGGGACACAATGAAAGCAGTACTAAGAGGAAAACTCATAGCCCTGAGTGCCTCCAAAAAGAATCTGGAGAGAGCATACACTAGCAGCTTAATGTCACACCTGAAAGCCCTGGAACAAAAAGAAGCTAATTCACCCAGGAGGAGTAGAAGACAGGAAATCATCAAACTCAAGGCTGAAATCAATCAAGTAGAAACAAAGAGAACCATACAAAGAATCAAGGAGCTGAAAATGAAAAAGATAGATAAACCCTTAGCCAGACTAACCACAGGGCACAGAGACAGTATCCAAATTAACAAAATTAGAAAGAAAAGAGAGATATAACAACAGAAACAGAGGAAATCCAAAAAACCATTACATCCTACTACAAAAGTCTGTACTCAACACAACTGGAAAATCTGGAGGAAATGGACAATTTCCTAGACAGATACCAAATACCAAAATTAAATCAGGATCAAATAGATCACCTAAACAATTCTATAACCTCTAAAGAAATAGAAGGGGTCATAGAAAGTCTTCCATCAAAAAAAAGCACAGGACCAGATGGATTCAGTGCAGAATTCTATCAGACCTTCAAAGAAGACCTAACATCAAAACTCTTCAAGCTATTCCACAAAATAGAAACAGAAGGAACGCTACCCAAGTCGTTCTACAAAGCCACAATTACCCTGATACCATAAGCACACAAAGATCCCACAAAGAAAGAGAATTTCAGGCCAATTTCCCTTATGAATATCAATGCAAAAATACTAAATAAAATTCTTGCCAACTGAATCCAAGAACACATCAAAATGATCATCCACCATGATCAAGTAGGCTTCATCACAGGAATGTAGGGATGGTTCAATATTTGGAAATCCATCAATGCAATCCACTACATAAACAAACTCAAAGAAAAAAACCACATGATCATTTCATTAGATGCTGAAAAACATTTGACAAAATTCAGCATCTTTTCATGCTAAAAGTCTTGGAAAGAACAGGAATTCAAGACCCATACCTAAACATAGTAAAAGCAATATACAGCAAACCAGTAGCCAACATCAAACTAAATGGAGAGAAACTTGAAGCAATCCCACTAAAATCAGGGACTAGACAAGGCTGCCCTCTCTCTCCATATCTTTTCAATATAGTACCTGAAGTTCTAGCCAGAGCAATTAGACAACATAAGGAGGTCAAAGGGATACGAATTGGAAATAAAGAAGTCAAACTATCACTATTTGCAGATGTTATGATAGTATACGTAAGTGACCCAAAAAACACCAGAGAACTCCTACAGCTGATAAACAACTTCAGCAAAGTGGCTGGTTATAAAATCAACTCAAGTAAATCAGTAGCCTTCCTATACTCAAAGGATAAGCAGGCTGAGAAAGAAGTTAGGGAAATAACACCCTTCACAATAGCCATAAGCAATATAAAGTATCTTGGTGTGACTCTAACCAAACAAGTGAAAGATCTGTATAGCAGAAACTTCAAGTCTTTGAAGAAAGAAATCGAAGAAGACCTCAGAAGATGGAAAAATCTTCCATGCTCTTGGATTGGCAGGATTAATAAAGTAAAAATGGGCATATTGCCAAAAGCAATGTACAGATTTAATGCAATCCCCATCAAAATTCCAACTCAATTCTTCATAGATTTAGAAAGAGCAATTCTCAAATTCACCTGTAATAACAAAAAACCCAGGATAGCTAAAAGTATTCTCAACAATAAAAGAACTTCTGGGGGAATCAATATCCCAGACCTCATGCAGTACTACAGAGCAATTGTGTTAAAAACTGCATGGTATTGGTACAGTGACAGGCAAGTAGATCAATGGAATAGAATTGAAGTTCTGGAAATGAACCCACAGAATTATGGTCACTTGATCTTTGATAAAGGAGCTACAACCATCCAGTGGAAAAAAGATAGCCTTTTCAACAAATGGTGCTGGTTCAACTGGAGGTCAGCATGCAGAAGAATGCGAATTGGTCCACTCTTATCTCCTCGTACTAAGCTCAACTCCAAGTGGATCAAGGACCTCCACATAAAACCAGACACACTGAAACTAATAGAAAAGAAACTGGGGAAGACCCTTGAAGACATGGGCACAGGAGGAAAGTTCCTGAACAGAACACCAATAGCTTATACTCTAAGATCAAGAATTGACAAATGGGACCTCATAAAAATACAAATTTTCTGTAAGGCAATGGACACTATCAGAAGGACAAACAGCAACCAACTAATTGGGAAAAGATCTTCACCAACTCCACATCTGACAGAGCGCTAATATCCAATATATACAAAGAACTCAAGAAGTTAGACCCCAAAGAACCAAATAACCCTATCAAAAATGGGGTACAGAGTTAAATAGAGAATTTTCACCAGAAGAAATTCAGATGGCTGAGAAGCACCTTAATAGATGTTCAACATCATTAGTTATCAGGGAAATGCAAATCAAAACAACCCTGAGATTCCACCTCATACCAGTCAGAATGGCTAAGATTAAAAACTCAAGGGACAACATGTGCTGATGAGGATGTGGAGAAAAAGGAACACTCCTACACTGTTGGTGGGATTGCAAGATGGTACAACTGCCCTGGAAATCAGTCTGACAGTTCCTCAGAAAATTGGGCATGACACTTCTAGAGGACCCTGTCATACCACTCCTGGGCATATACCCAGAAGATTCCCCTGCATACAATAAAGACACATGCTCCACTATGTTCATAGCAGTCTTATTTATAATAGCCAGAAGCTGGAAGGAGCCCAGATGTCCCTCAAAGGAGGAATGGATACAGAAAATGTGGTATATTTTTACAAAGGAATACTACTCAGCAATTAATGAATTCATGCAATTTGTAGGCAAATGGTTGGATCTGGAAAATCATCTTAAGTGAGTTAACCGAATCAAAAAAGAATACACATGAAATACAATCACTGATAAGTGGATATTAATGAGCCCAAAAGCTCTGAATACTCAAGGCACAATTAGCAAATCAAAAGATTCCCAAGAAGAAGGAAGGAGAGGACCCTGGTCCTGAAAAGACTGGATCCAGTTTTGTAGGAGAATATCAGAACAGAGAAATGGGGGAGGGGTGATTGGGGAATGGGTGGAGGGAAGAGGACTTATGGGACATATGGTGAGGGGGGAACTGGGAAAGGGGAAAGCCCTTGGAATGTAAACAAAAAATATAGAAAATAAAAAAAATCAATATAAAAATGGGGTGCAGAGCTAATCAAAGAATTTTCCCCTGAAGAAATTCGTATGGATGAGAAGCACCTTAAGAAATGTTCAACATCATTAGTCATTAGGAAAATTCAAATCAAAACAACCTTGATATTTAACCTCACACCAGTCAGAACTGCTAAGATTAAACACTCAGGAGACAGCAGGTGTTGGCAAGGTTGTGGAGAAAGAGGAGCATTCCTCCACTGCTGGTGGGATTACAAGATGCTACAACCACTCTGGAAATCAATCTGGCGGTTTCTCAGAAAATTGGGCATGACACTTCCAGAGGACCCTGTCATACCACTCCTGGGCATATACCCAGAGGATTTCCCTGCAGGCAAGAAGGACACATGCTCCACTATGTTCATAGCAGACTTGTTTATAATATCCAGAAGCTGGAAAGAACCCAGATGCCCCTCAATGGAGGAATGGATACAGAAAATGTGGTATATTTATACAATGGAATACTACTCAGCAATTAAAAACAGTGAATTCATGAAATTTGTAGGCAAATTGTTGGAAATGGAAAATATCATCCTAAGTGAGCTAACCCAATCACAAAAGAATACACATGAAATTCAATCACTGATAAGTGAATATTAATTAGTCCAGAAGCTCTGAATACTCAAGACACAATTAACAAATCATATGATTCCCAAGAAGAAGGGAGAAAGGTCCCTGGTCCTGAATATACTTGATCAAGTACTGTAGAGGAGTACCAGAACAGAGAAATGGGAGGGGGTGATTGGGGAATGGGCGGAGGGAAGAGAAGTTATGGGACATATGGTGAGGGGGGAACTGGGAAAGGGGAAAGCATTCAGAATATAAACAAAGAATATAGAAAAAAAATCTATTAACCAAAAAGAAAGAAAGAAAGAAAGGAAGGAAGGAAGAAAAGAAAAGAAAAGAAAAGAGAGAAAAGAAAAGAAAAGAAAGGAAAGGAAAAGAAAAGAAAAAGAAAAAACAATGTTGAAATACATTGTGGGAAGGTGTGTATCTATACTCAATTGTTAATTCTGAACCAGCAGAGAGCTAAATGCTGTCAGGATCTTGGTATTGTTCCTTACTAGCCTAGAGGCAATCTAGACTTGTATCTGGATGGTTGTGATAAAGATCTGATGGTCCAATAGCTTGGCAAGAAATAGAAGGTGAGACTTGAGAGTCAGGGGCAGCTGGGAGAAGAAGGGAAAGGTAGGAAATTCACCAGGGGATACAGAGGAGAAGGACTGACCAGGGAAGAGCAGAGCAGAGCAGAGCAGAGCAGAGCAGAGCAGAGTGGAGCAGAGCAGAGCAGAGAGGTAGACCTAGCCATGGGGCAGGTTATAGTCCCAGGGTTAGCCAGGTAAAGCTAGATGGCTGGCTGGGAGACTGCCCTACAAAAGGCTCAAGCTTAAAATATTAAAAAGCCTCTGTGTCGTTATTTATACCTCTGGTGGGTCTGAAAGTCCTGCCATAGACCAGATTTGGAATCTGGAGTTTGAAGTATGAAGGGGGATCTGAGTGGACATATAGGGGAGGAAAAGGCTCACCATGCAGAAGGAACAACAGCTCTACCAAATCATGAGTTTGGGGAGTCATGGGTGTGCCAGGACTGCTGAAGGATGAAGGCTGAAGGCTGAGAGCATCCTGGAAGATGAGGCTGGGGGAGGTGGGGGGGCACATCCCAAGTGTGATCAGACATTTGCAGGGAGCTTGCCTTTATCACAGGGAGGTGGAGAGATATTACAGAGTTAAGCTCAGACGTGATAGGGACAGAACTCAGCTCCCAAGTCAAATCTTCAATGGAGTTGTGTTGAGGGTTCATTTCCTAGGAGATGGAAGTCTCACAGCAGTTTGAAGACTCCTACAAAGGTTACCTTTTTCCTGCAGTGATTCAGAGAGCTCATACATACCAGGCAGTTCTTGACGTTTCTTAAATCCTTAGCTGATGCCAGAATGAGTATCCACATAACTGGACACGGTCCCAGCTTCCTCTAATCCACTGTCTGATGGAGAAGCCACTAACGATAAGTTCTTACCTCTTCTGCCCCTTAGCCAAAAAGCATCTATGGTTTCTTTTATTAGAAGGGCATTCATACCTTTTAGTTGGGAGTCTGGTGTATTGAGACCTGGCATTCTTATAAAATGCAGAAGACTTCTTCCAGCTGCTTTTATGGATGAAGAGAAGCAAGTGTAGAATATTCTCACCTCTGATTCTGTCCTTCTTAACAAAGATAAGTAGATAGTTTCTCAGCAAATTAGGGTGATCAAGGGACCCCTTTTCTTGATGTTCTGCTGGATGAGTTACAGGGGTATTGCCTATACACTGTGCCTCCTGCAAATGTTACTTCTCCAAGTCTCAGTGCTTCATCTGGGCGACAGGAATGCAGAACAGTCATAGTGCCATCTTATCGTTATTAGTTTTGAGTGAGCTCATATTTGCTCAGCATTTAGAACGTACCTGTGCAATATGAACTCATTCAAAACTAATAACGATAAGAGATGGCGTTATTAGTAATCCCAGTCTACATGGGGCCACCCTGTCAAGTGAAGCAGAGCCCTTGGGGGACCTCACCGTTGCCCTGTGGATAGCTCAGGCTTCTCTGGACATGGTTTCTGTGCCTGATGACCAACCAAGGTTATGGGGAGGGCTGTCCTACTGTGTGTTAATTTAGTGTGTGGGACAATGTAGAGCCACCTAGTATATTAGTAACTTTTCTTGTTGCTATGGTAAAATGAACAAGAGAAAGAAATGTAATGCAGAAAGGCTGGTATGGGCTGACAGTTTTAAGTCTGCCATGGCAGGGGTCACAAAGGATGATTCCCTAGTTTGCAAGCATTGAGATCACATGGAATTTGGTTAGAAGTGCAGACTACAGATAAACCATCATGGCTCAGAGCTCTGGGCCGAGACCCATAATCTGAGTTCACCAAACACAGCAAGGGTAATAACGCCACTGTCTTTGACCCAAACCTATGCGTTACAAGCTTAGCTGTAAATTACCACCACTGGGGGAAGTGTTCATGGGTTCATACTTATGCCCAAATCATCTTGTGTGTGTGTGTGTGTGTGTGTGTGTGTGTGTGTATGTTTTACAGAAGTGTCCTCAGATATCTTAAGGTCTGTTCAGTTTGCTCAAATTTCAAAATAAGAAAAGTTATATTTATATTTCAAATAACTTTAGCTTAAGTATGTTCCATACATTATTGGAACAAATTAGCATTAAAAGTCAATTTATTTGTTTATTATTTATTTATTTTATTTTGAGGCTAGGTCTTACATAGTTCAGTCAAACCCAAAATTACTCTGTAGTCAAGGATGACTCTGAACTCCCGTTGCACTATTTCCCGAGTGTTGGAATTGCAGGTATGTGATGGACCAGGCAGACTACATCTTAGGGATGGAAGCCATTTGGTTAAAAGGTCAGTACAGCTTCATTTCTGTTGGCTGCAAAATTCAAGTTAACCATTCTTTAACCTGTTTCTGGAATTAGACATGGTCCCCACTCCATAGGGTTTCACTCAAACTTTGAATATATTCTGATAAGATAAGGTGTTTTGCCAAATAATTTAAAGATGTTTAGCTAAGTTCTTATGTAACCAAAATTCCTCTGGGAATTCCCCCACCTTTGACAAACCCCTAGTATTATAGCTTCTTTGGTTTATATAAGCCTCATGTTTTATCCCAGTTGAATATTATATTCTCAAACCCTGCTTTTAAGGAGATAGTCATGTCTGATGGTAATAAAGCCTGCTTAATTTGACCAAAGAATTCGGGTAATGGACTTTACTGTTGTTCAGTGGTATTAACACAAGAACCACACAGTCCCATTTTATGCAGGCTTCATGCATCCTAGGTAAGTACTCTATCAACTGAGCCATATCCACAGCCAGTACTAAAATTTTATATCAACCTTATATGCATCCTTTGATGACAGCCACTAATCTTTGAGCAGTGATGTGTGTACATAACCATCTAAAAGTAAGAAAGCACATGACACTAGAAAGATCACATGATTCATTCAATATGATAAGCAAAGGGCACAGAATGTGGAGACAGGCCAGAGTTGAATGAGTGGGAGCAAGGCTGTGTCTCTGTGATGCATTCTTCTTCCTGTTCATATTGAACATGTGGTAACCATTTGTTTCTAACAAACAATCCTATAGAGATGTGTTGTTATTTATAGAGAGAATTATAATCCTCTCTTTGCATGTAACAGCTTGGGATTTTGCAGCCTGGGACACACTTGGGTGGCTGAGGTCATGGAAGATGGCCTCCAAGGAGCACTCTTCTGGAAGCTGTCATGAATGGGAGCTAGAAGAAAACCCATAATGGAGAAGTGTCAGGCAGTGCCTTGCTGGCTTGCTCCCCCAGAGTGACTGTCATATGACATCTACGTTATGACCTGACCAGACAAATTCATTAGGATGATGTGATCACAGAGAATACCAATGAGGCAGCCATGGCAGGACAATGAACTAAAGTGTTACACAGGGCACTCACAGGGGCACTCTGCAGTCCACTGCTTCCCTGTGTCTATCTGCTGATGTCATAGAGGAAGGAGGATCATACAGAGTGTGACTTTAAAACCATCAGAGGAGCTGGTTATAAAGGTCACTATAGCAGAGCGATCTGCTTGTTTGGAGGCTTGAAGATACTTGGAAAGGAGAGAAATGGGCATGGTGAATTAGGATTACTGCCCCTGGCTAGGAATGCATTTCTCCTGAGGAAGGCTACAAGGGTAGTGTACTGTTTGGGTTAGGTTGTGAAGGGAGATTGGAATTTTCTGGGAAAATATGAGGATGGGCATTGAAGGGAAAAAGGAACAGTATTTAAGGAAGCATGGAGGGTGGAGAACAGATAGGAGATGAGTGCAGCAAGAAGGGCAGGGAATGGGTAAGGATGAATTTCTGTATTAAACTAAGTCTCTCTATCTGCTACCTCTCTTCCTCCTGTTGTTTGTTCTCTCATCCACCTTGCCTTAACCATCCCTTTCTCATATTGCCTTTACACTTGTTATATCTGTGAGGCTGGCCTTGAACTTCTGATCCTGCCTGACCCACTCCCAGTGGTTTATCGGTATGTAGTACCACTTCTGGTTTTCCATCCATTTTTGATAAGGCGGGGACTAATTTTTCACAGCACAATAGATTTTCCACAAATATAGCAGTTGAAATACTTATCAAATTTTACTATTTCACAATTTCTGAGTGTTAGGAGCTCGAGAGAAATTCAGATTGAGTCTCCACCGAAGATAAATCAGATTGTTGTGAGATACCTCAACTTGATATTTCTAAACCCCTAGCAGTTAGCCTAACACAGAGAAGTTTTGCTTTTTTCTGCTCTCAGCCTGAGAAACTGCTAATTAACCTTGAGATAGCACTCCCAGCACTCCCCGCTCCAGGAACTAGCTCACCACATTCCTGAGACACCTGGCATCTTGCTCAAAATTTTAACTATTTGAACCTTCCACTGAGCCATAAACTGCTGCCTAACCCACCCCCCTTATGACATGAATCACTGCCTACTCCCCTTTTCATTGTAGTTTTTTTCTTAAAAAGCTTCCAACTGCAGCTGCAGGAGGTCAATCTGCTCTGCCTCTGCAAGGGATACGAGTGCAACCCCAGTGCACTGGCTCTCTGAATAAACCTCGTGTGCTTGCATCAAGAACGGCCTGTCATGAATTTTTGGGGCATTGTTTTATCCCAAGACTAGAGTGAGGGTCTTCCTGATCCAGGGGCCTTTTAGTTGTTGGGGACTTTGCTCATTGAAAGGCTTAACTGCAGTGAAGGAGGTATTTCCTAATAAGGCGAGCAAGTCAATGTGCCTGCATGCTTGAGGTTCTGCTCCACACAGAGCTTTCTAGAGGTCACTTTTGGTATCCTCATGATATCATGTGTGACTTCTTGAATGAGTGGTTCCAACAGAGAGATGAGATTAAGAGACGTCGTATGGTGGCATTCATGCCAGAAGTCCCCTGCATTAGTTCCACAACATGCTGTTGGTTTAAGGCAGTGGTGGAAAGGACTATTCAAGACTGAACTATCAAGAGATCGTTTTGGGGCCTTTCTGGAGGCTGGCTACCTTTCCAGTGAAATGAAAGGTCACACTATTAGTTCTTCCCTGCCCCTCCTCCACAATGAGGAAACATGAGGCATGAAACTGAGTGAGTTACCTGCACATTCTGCCATGAGATTCTGGTTGTGTTGATGCTCTGCTTCTCTGCCAGCAGCTCTTGCTCCTATTCAAAACTATCTTGTTAGGATTTTTGAAAGCATCTTTGGCATAATGGAGAATTGAATTCCCTGTGTAGAATTCTAGAGAAATTTATAATCAGATCAGGAAACAAACTAAGAGATTATTTGATCCCTCTCCTCTGAATTTCAAGTTCAAGGGAAAAAATATGTAGTGTTAGATCAGAGTTGAGGTAGGTTTGTTGACTGGTTGTTGATTTGGGGAAGTTTGTAACTAGAGAAAGAAAGGTTATACTGTATATCTAGTCAGACCGGCAGGTGGGGAGACAGACAGACAAACACGATAGATCGTGATAGAGATATGTAGATATGTAGATACACAGATGGATGGGGAAATGGGAGGGTAGATAAGTGGGAGAGTAGGTTGGTGGGCAGGTGGATAGGTGGTTGGGTGTGTGTGCGAGGGGCTGATGAGTGGATGGAGGCTACCAAACTTCCTTTTGAGAAGGGCTTTCCTTTAGTCCAAGGTCAGGTTCTCAACAACATTAAACAGTACGAACCTTGGGCTTCACTCTTTTGCTCACATTTCATGTCCTGTCAGAAAATCCTGTCCCTACTCCAGCCTTGGCCACCTTGCTTGTTGCCTGTGGAACTGAAGCTGCCTCATGAAGTTCTGAGACTCTCCATAAGCTTCACAGCTCCTGCTGTGTGTTTGCTCAGATCCTTCACAGCTCCACACCCAGTGCATGCCTCCAAGTCCTCGCTGTGGCCGGCACAGCCTCTCCCAGCCCGTTGCTCTCTCTAACCTCTACTCTTCCCATTTCTTCCCCTTTCCATTTACTTGCTCTGGCCTCTTGTCCCCACAGCTCCCCAGTCAGTTCCCTCCTCTACTCTTGGTCAATCAATTCTCCTACTCTGTTATCTCCATAAAGCCATCTCTGGAGACACTAGCTAAATCCTGCTTTCCTTCCATCCATTCCTCCTTCCTTCCTTTTCCTTTCTCTTCCTCCTCCTCTGCTTTCTTCAGGGTAATACTAGCATCTGGAATAATACTGAATTATAGGTAAATCTAAGAAATGTTTTGAATAAATGAGCAAATGAACAATTGATTATAGGAGGCACTCTACATTGGTCAATCCTACCATAGGTGGTTACTACTCCCATCTTAAAGACAGAGAAACTGAGTCTAGAGTGGTTTGTTGGTTGGTCATCCTGGGCAGGGCTGATAATGAACCTCCATCTGTCTTCCAGGCTGATGTGTTCTTTGCCTTTTAGGATTTGTGGATCTCTAGTATGTGGCTCTTCCTGCAGTAGGTCTGAGAGAGGCCAGAACAATGGCTTCAGATGATGTGCTACTACTAGAAAGATGAGTTCTCAGAGTGGAGGTGTTTGAAGGCAGTGAGATGTAAAAAGAGGAAAAGTTTCATTAAATGCTTTCTACTTAATTTCTAATTGGTGTGTGTGTGTGTGCGCGCGCGCGCGCGCATTTGGCAAGTGTGTGTGCATGTGTGTTCAGGTATATGCATGTGTGTGTGTTCGTTCAGGTGTGTACACATGAATGGACATGCCTATGGAAGCCATATGGTGTAGTTTGGTGTCTTTCTCAGTCACTCTCCATATTATTTTTATTGGTTATTTTATTTAATTACATTTCAAATATTATTCCCTCTTCCCGTTTTCCCTTCTGAAAACCCCCATTTCATTCCTCCTCCCCCTGCTTCTATGAGGGTGCTCCCCCACCTATCCACCCACTCCTGCCTCCCCGCCCAAGCATTCCCTTATGCTGGGGCATTGAGCTATCGGGGCATCAAACCTCCACAGGACCAAGGGCCCCTCTCCCATTGATTCCAGATAAGGCCATCCTCTGCTACATGTGCAGCTGGAGCCATGTGTACTCTTTGGTTGGTGGTTTAGTCCATCTTAGTTTTTGATGTGGGAGTCTCTCACCGAAACTACAAGTTGCCTATTTGACTCCGCTGGCTGAAGTTTCCTGTTTCTGCCTTCCGGTGCCCAGATAGGAAGTGTGCACAATGACACCTGGCTTTCTAGTGGGGCACTTGGGATCTGAGCCTCCTCGGACACTTTTCTGTCAGAACTGGCTCCCCTCACATGCTCTTGCCTTTCAGAAGTGCTTTGTCCAGGCCTCTCAGGATGTCACTTGCCCCGATTACCACTCTCCACTCATGCCTGTGGAGCCCTTGCAGTGATGAGGCGATCTCCCCCTCCCCCTTTACTGCATTCTGTGTATACTTAGGGACCCCTGCAGCATGCACTCATTGGCCCCAACTGCCCCACTGTGGTCTGGAAAGGCTATCTTCCTTTAGTTCTTTAAGTGGTGACAAAACCATTCAGTCACCCTGGAGAGGAGTGGGACTAAAAATAACCCAGCTGCCATTTCCTCCCCCCTTTAATTTAAAGACAGCACAGACACATGCCAGATGTGTTGTGGATGGAGAAGAAAGGTATTCTTGCTCCGGAAGCCGCTGAAGCATAGACACCTCCCAACTATTGAAGTCCTGCCTCCATACAACCTGATAAGGTGGTTTTTGAAGGAAGATAACTTTATTCCGGACTCAACTAAGTGTGCTAATATTCACTGAATTCTCACAACATCTATAGTGGGATTTGATGCCCCCTTCTGGTATGTTTAAAGGCAGTGACAGTGCACTCATAAATAAAATAAATTAATATTTTTATAAAAATTAATAATGGTTGATAATAGCTTTCAACACTAGTCAATGTCTCTACTCTCAACATCTTATTTAACAAATCAAAGTGGTTATTTATCACTGTGTCTATTACTTTAGTACTTAGTATGTATTATTTGGCACTTTAGTGTGTGTATGTAGTATATGTGTGCATGTATGTGCAAGTATGAAAGCCTGGCCTGAGCAGGACCTCAGGCCTCTGATCCTACCACTTTCCAATTCATTCCCTGAGACAGGGGTCTCCTTAAATCTGTTGCTAGACTGATGGACAGCAAGCACAGCTATCCTCCTGTCTCTGACCCCACCATCTATAGTGCTGGGGTTATAGGAGGATGTATAGGAGTATGTGGTCAAGTTGGCATTTTGTTTTTTAATGTGTTATGGGAACTCCAACTCAGGTCCTCAGGCTTGTGCCAGCAAGCATTTGAACCCACTGAGCCATCTCCCCAACATCACTGTCCATGTGTCATAGCTGGGGACACGGAGTCTGGTCATTGGTCTTGTCCGTGCTTCAGCTAAGAGACTATGTGGAGAGGACAGTCCTGGTTCATAGGGCTTCCTGTCACATGGGAGCTGCAGCCTCCTTGAGGTGGTTCATTTGCAACCTGGTTCTTAACTTGGAGAGCTCTTACCCAGTGCTGATGCTTAGGCCTTGTGCTCAGGGTTTTTGATTTAAAAGTCTCTCAGTCAGGACACATTGGTCATGGATCCCAGTGTGCAATCAGGGTAAAAACCATTGAGTTAAGTCTTTGCTGGATTTGAGAACCCCCAGCAAGATTTGGACTATTCATTAGCTGTCTTCTCGAAGCCATGGTCAGATGGTTAGCGTGTACACCCTCCCCCAGGCTGGAGCAGAGGTCTCTTTTCCCAGAGCCCTGCTGGGAAAGCATCTAAGAAGGAAGATGGCGTGGCAGCCTGGGCTCATCCAGGGATTAAGGTTGATGATTTGCCTCTCACCTAAACGTTATGTTTTCCCCAACTTATGTTTTCCCCAACTAGGAACATAGGGATGCACAAACAGACCATGAGAAAAGGAATTCTCTCGAAAATCAGATCAGGGAATAGGAACAAAGTAGTGAAATGAAGACCTCAAATATTTAGGGGTGTCACCATAGATTGATGGAAAAAAGGAAGCACAGCTGAGCCAGGAGAACCACAAAGACACAGAATAAGAAATCTCTCCCAAGGCGGGGCTTACCTTTTCAGTTTCCAGGCCAATAGGGAGCACAGTCATGTATATGAAGTGAGTAACGCACAGAACTGTCTTGTTAATATTACTGTTTTCCAAGATCTGTTATCATTATCACGATTAGCCTTATAGTTCTTTTTTCCTGGTGCTTTTGAATATTGGACAAGGATGATCCACAGAGAGGATGTTAATCTATGGTCGGAAGGTTCTAGAAGGAATAGTAATATCACTTTGGTAATATCACTAGGAGCAAGGGGTCAGGAATGTGATAGGACATTTAAGATGCGGGGAGGCAGGAACATGCACACTCTCACTCACACACATATACACACATGTACACAGAGACACTCAGACACAGAGAAACACAGTCATGCAGACAGACATACACAGACACACACACACATACACAAGCACACAGACATAGACGCACACAGAGACACACACACACGCAGACAGACAGATACACACACAGTTACACACACATGCATATACATACACACATGTACACAGAGACAGAGACACCCAGACACAAAGAGACACATGTAGACAGACAGATACACAGACACAAACACACACACACACACACACACACACACACACACACACACACACTCAGCTTGGCTGGGCAAGAGCCATAAAGATTGCTCTCAAAACTGAAAGCCGGGGAACCACCTGAGTAATCTAGCCTGCAGATGTTTTATTTGGGCCACCACTTTATTACTTGTTTTAAATCAGTTACCATCTGCATTAGCTTTTATTACTGTGACAAATGCTTAAGATTGTCAGGACAAAATATTGATTATAATGAGGAGCTAAGGTTTAATTTGCTTCTGTTTTATAGGTTGAATTGAGCTTGTGGTAGCTCCTCATGGAGGAAACACAGAAGAACAAAACTAGACACCTCATGGCTGGGGATGGGGTGGGGGTGGGGGACGGTGAGCCAGAAAAAGAAGAGAGGAAGCTGGAGGAAAGGACTCCAAAGACCTGCAAGACCTTGCTAGGTCTCTCCTCTGAAACTTCCCAGAGGCTCCCCCCAACCCCCCAGTGCAGCAATCTGGAGACCAAGGTTTTTAGGAGACATTTAGATATAAATTATATCACACATTTAAAAACTGGGAGATTTTCTTCAGGATGCTAGCTTCTCTTGAAAACTAGAAGCCTCTACACCACTGGACAGGATCCCCCTGGGAGCAAGTGACTGTGTGAGGCAGCAGTGTCCCTTGGGAAAGATGGAGCACGCCCTCTCCCATCTCCCACGTCGTCTTTGGTGGTTCTGCTGATTTCTGTCACTAACTTGGCCTCTGTGGACAGTACTCTCTGAGACGCCCTGCTTTTCCTACATTTCTATATGCTTTCTGGACTACTTGCCTTGTGTGTGTGTGTGTGTGTGTGTGTGTGTGTGTGTGTGTCTGTGTCTGTGTCTCTGTGTGTGTGTAAGTATGCATGTGTGTACATGTGTGTATGTATATAAAACTATGCACTTGTGTACCTGTGTATGTGTGTAAGCATTTATGTTTGCGTGTGTGCAGGTGTGAGTGTGTGTGCGTAAGTGTGCATGTGGAGACCAGATGTTAATACCAGGTGTCTTTATGCCTTGTTTTCCAGCCTAGGTTTTTTCAGACAGGATCATACACCAAACCCAGGGTTAATCGATTCTGCTACACTGGCTGGCTGGCTACCGTGATCTACCTGTCTCCCCATGCCCAGTGCTGGGGTGACGGGTGTCCACCACCATGCCTACATTTTACTTAGGTAGTTGGGATGCTCTGGTCCTCATGCTTATGTGGCCTGTCCACCCTCCCAGCCTCTCCATGTGTCATTTCTTTGCCCCCCACTGACCATGTCAGTTTCTTTGGCAGGAACACATTCTGTGCCCCTTTGTGACAGTGTACTTGGTGTCTCACCCAGACACACATGTCTTCATGGCTAGCTCCCGTCTGCGTCCACGATCCTTCCCCTTCCATCTGCACACTCTGTCGCTGTGGGTCACTTGCTTATATTTTCAGCTTGGAGAAACTAGAGTCTATATTTTCAGACAGCTCAAACCCCTACACTCTGTGGCCGGTGGACTGTGTGCAGGCTTCAAGTGTGGGGAGGTTCGGGAGAATTCCTACAGGTTTCACTCTGAAAACTACAACAGATGACAAAACCATCCAGCAGAATTTGGTTCCCCTGAGTCTTGGTTTGCCAGATGCTAATTTTATGCCATTTCTGAGTAGCGCTGCAAAAATTGGCATCACAGAACCTGACAGTTAGGAGGGAAATTTGGCATTCATTCTTTGCCATTACCAGCTCCTGAATCTATGCTGCGGCAGTGAGTACCTGGACCTTGGAGTCTGGGGGGCTTGATTTCAAATTCTGGCTCTGCCTCTCAGGAGCTATGGAACCGTGCACAAGTGATGCCAGTCCCGAGCCTGGATTTCCTCCTGTTACAGAATGGGGGCGGCTGAGATGAGGAAAAACGTGGTGAATGAACAATATTCAGCACACAGTAGGCACTCAGCCATGTTATTTTTGGTCTCCAGTGCTCTTCTGTCTCAGTTCAGAGACAACGTACAAGAAGGTTTTCCTAAGGATTGGCTGAGAGAAGACAGATGTTAAAGGCAGGTGGAGAATTCTGTTGAAGATTTCATAACCTTTATTTCTAGCTTCTGTGCCAAGGAAGGAACCTCAGCTCCCCCACTGTAAAGAGAGAGATTCCAAGCACCTTCTGCCTAATGCACAGTAAAGTGGAATAGTACATGACTTGATTAAAAGCTGTAGAATACTTCCCATCTGCAAATGAATGACAATTGGATAGAAGCAGTGTTCAGCGATTTCATTACCTGGTTAGGTAACATACCCCACAAACAGCATGCCTCAGTAATTACTGTACACTTTCCTTAAATACCCCGTTTACAGATTGTCTTGTAACGGGATGACACACATCCATAATTTTATATTTATGGATAAGTGCTCTTTCCTGACAACTTGAACATCTAAATTATGCAACACAAAATCAGATAATTGCAGAGAAACATTTGTTGTCTGGCTTGTGAGATCTCCGGTAAGCAGTGTAATTATATGGTGTCAGTATGGAGGTGCATTCCTGATTTTTGTCAGTTGTCTTTCCATCATCTTGCTCCTAAAAGTGAAATTCAAATTTAGAGAATAGGTTCCATCCTTGACGACTCTCCTCAGACTGCCATGCCCTAGCTTTCGTTACCCAACATTCTTAGAGGCATGGATACAGCCAAGCACGCTTATCCAAGGCAGCCATTTTCGATAAGGCTGTTCCTGGGCCTTTGCATTTCCTCTCATATCTTGTTGTCTTACTTAGGACTAGCCACTGATTGAACTAGATGCTTCAGGTATTGGGGATTGGCTCAGAGGGTGGTTATGTGATCCTAACAGAACGAACTCCTATCCACCCCTGGAGCTGAAATACATACTGTGGGAAAAATGTTCTTGCTTATAGTTGGACCAAGAACGGAGACTTCGGAGGTGACAGGGCTGGCTGCCGCCATTTGTTCCTGTTATATATTAGTTACTTGTTTACTTTGCTGAGATCAAATACATCACAAGAAGCAATTAAGGAAGGAAGGGTATCCTCTGGATTACAATGGGAAGGAATGTAGTTTGCCACTACAGGAATGATGTGGCAGCAGGAACAGGAGCCTGGTGGGTCAAATTGCATCTGTGTCAGGGAGCAGAGGATGTGCAAAAAAGTGGGGTAGGGATAGAAAGCCCCAAGTCTCCCACTTTCTCTTGACAGCCCCACAACCTTTCCAAAGTGCCCACCAACTGGAGACTATGTGTTCAAACACAGGAGCCTCTGGGGGAGATTTCCTATTCAAATCACAATGCCCATCATGGAGAATAAGAGAGGCTCATTACAGTGAGAGTGTAGACAACAGACACAATGCCTTCTTATCTAAGAGGAGAAGTATGCAATCAAGGAGAGAAAAGGGAGGAGATGAATTGGTGCAGGAGGATTGATGGGGGTCGGGGAGAGGAAGTAGGGTTTCATAGCATGGAAGTAAGACTCAAGGTTCTTCAGTGGGGACACCATCCTCTCTTCTCCTCTTTTAGTTTTAAGCAGAATGTTAATGAGGTTGACATGGAGAGGAGAGAGAGAAAGAAGCCCCAGACAAAGGCAAAGGAAAAAGGTTCTCTGTTGTTGAAATGTTTAATCTCAATCTGGGGTTTCTACCCTGAATTTAACCATTCAGTTCTTGGATAAAATACACACATACCTTTTATATGAGCCATATACAGCACTAGAGCTGGGCAGATATCTACCCTCTATGCTACTAGAATCTACTTTCCTGTTGATAACTCTGAGTTATTACTATGTTTCATCTGGGCTGCTCTTCACTACAATTGGCCAGGCCTCAGGGTCACATTTTCTTGACTCCTAATCCAGGGTGGCTTCTTTCTTCCTCCTCCACCTTCTTCTCTCCCCTTTCGGTCCTCCTCCGGCTCCCAGCCCACCTATGTCTCTTCTGCCAAGCTATTGGTTGCTGGCATCTTTATCAGAAATAATTTGGGGCAAGGCCACATAGCATCTCCACGCAGACTCTCTCATCTCTGGGACATCCAGTCTTGAGGAACCAATACTAACATTAGAATACAATGCAGCATCAGGCCAACCCACTGCAGTTCTCCACATGGCTTTAATAAGACCTTTGTTTTAACTCACTCACTGTACTACCAGTTATTCTCTAGAGGAATTGAAAAAATGTGTATGTGAGTGTGCATGTGTGTGCACGTGTGTGTGTGTGTGTGTGTGTGTGTGTGTGTGAATTAATTAAGAAAGCTTCTGTTAAGACAACACCAATAGCTGAATCACACCTAGGAGGCTAAGAAACCAATATTTCTTGGTCCTTGAGGCCAGGCCCCTCAGCAGTTGGAGTAGTCCCAAGGTGGCTGTCTCATATTCATTGCTCAGTCCACAAAGCTCATCGCCTCAGCCGTATCTGGGAAGCTTCCTGGGGAATCTTAGTCCATGGCCGGAGCCCTGAAAAGGCTGGTTCTGATGTCAGTGAAGGAAGCAGCAGCAGCAGCTATAGCAATAAGGCAAAGCAACTCAGCAGCCAGGAGGGAGGCCAAGTAGGCAGAGGAAAGGCCAGGCTGGCCAGAGGCGATTGACTTTCTTCGTGCTCTCTCTACCTGCGCTGCTACCAGAAGGGGCTGCTCAGAATCAGGGTGGATCTTCCTGAGTTAATTCATTAAGGATAGCTTTTCAAGGGTGGCTCCTTACTTACTCAGGTGAATCTAATTTGAGACAAATTATCATTAAACCCAACCACAATGCCCAGTGAGATCCATTTAGGACTTGGGATCTCCAGAACTATGTGCTCATACATCTGTGTCCTTTGTGCCACTGGGACAGGAAACCAACACACTGGCTGTGCCTTGGAAAAATTGTAGGTACTGTGATTTGATCTTAAACATCCTCCAAGGATTGTGTGCTGGAGGCTTGGTCCCTGCACAGTGGCTATGTAGGAACCTTTAGGGCTTGGGGTCTAGTGGAAAGAAGTTAGATCAATGCGGGAACGGGGTGCCTTCTAAGTGGCACCACCACTGCCACCACCACTTTCTTTTACTCACCCTCTCTTCCTCCTCTCTTCCTCTTTTGCCTCTCCTTTTCCTCCTTCTCTGTGGTCTAGTTTTTCCTCCTCACTTCCTCCTGCTCCTCTTTCTCCTCTCTGACCTCTCTCTATCCCTCCCTCTATCTTTCTTCTCTTCTCTCCCCAGTTACCATGAGGTAACCAGCTTTGCTCCACCGTGCACACCCCCCCCCATCTTGCTGCTCTCTCTTCGCTGGCCCCTGAACCATAGATTCAACAACCACAGACTGAGACGTTCGCAACTACGGAACAAAAGTGAATCTTTGACTTCTGGCAAGTTGGCCATGGGGCCTGTAGCTGTAATTTCCTGTGGTGACAAGGGTGAGTTTTCTAAAGGAAGCAAAGCTTCCAGGATTGGGTGGTATGGGGGAAGCCTCTGTGCTTGAAAACAACCTGGTTCTTTGGCTGAGCCAGAGGATGGGATCTAGCAGAGTTCTGTAGCTGATAGAGGGAAGATGTCCTCCAGTGACTGTGGAGCATAGCAATGGTTATTAGAGATTAATAATCATTAGAGAAGAGGTGTGGGTCTTTGAGGCTGAACTGTGGTCAGTTGAGACGAGAACTTGACTATGGTTTCTATAGCATCACGGCAAGAGATAAAGAGAACTAGGCTTAGAGCAGTGTGGAAAGAGCAATATCCAATCTAAGACACCCATCTGTGGCCACACCTCTTCTAGGCACTCAGCAACGCAGAGAGTTTACATAGGGGGAGAAAGGGAAAACACTATGGAGATTTTATTGCTCACATCTTGGTGAATGGGAGCTCAGAATATGATTTGATGATGAAGTAACTTGTAGGAAAAACTCTTCTAATTAAGATCGAAATCCATCATTGCCTAGATAGCCTCTGGGTTCGGTGAGTAATGTAAGGCTCCCTTCATTAGCAGGGCTTCTTCTCCCACTTTGTCTGTGGAATTCATACACCTTTACAGGATCAATTTCCTTTCTCCTGATAAGAATCTATTCAGCCAGCACCTGAGATTCCTAAAATGCTTCCCCATGCTAATGTGGCATTTTGGGTACCCTAAATTTTTAGCCCATCTTGAATATTCTTACCCTCAGTCTCCCAAAGCCTTGAATCACCCATAGTAAACTTAATCTAGCTTCCCACAGTTGGTTCTGGTGTGAGTTATTTACTATATGTATTCACAAGAATGTGGCTTAGCTTCCAAACCCTGTTCCTTGTCTCTGCTCCCTTTGTCCATGTGGACCATATTGACTTATGATCCACGAGGGCAAAAAGAACCACAAAAACTTGCTTTACTGTCTGTAAGGGTTCTATGGCAGCTTTTGAACCCTATGTGGCATTATGTTCTATCAGCTAGAATGCCCTCTGGATGATCATGAGGTCAGCAGGAGAGCTAGAGAGGCCAGTACTGCTTGACTATCTCATTTTTTTTCAGAAGTCCTAGGAAGAATCTATAAACGGAACTCATTGAAGGGACTTATGGGTAACTAAAATTACCTGGAATGTTGGGGAAGATGCTGTCCAGTGAGGTGTGAACTCTTCTGATGGGGATTTAAACTTGGCACCTGCAATCCAGATGTTGTGCTCCTTCCCTAGGGTCATTCATATTGAGCATTTCATATCATCTCGTTGAGTTTCTGTTCATCTTGCAGAGCAGATATAGTTTCACTGCAGTGGCTTCTTTAGGTTCTTCAGGAACAGACTCTGGGGTAGACTTTTCAAAGGTATTATTTTAAGATTCAACACTTGCTGAGTGGTGAGGGGCACAGGATAGAGAGGGTAGAGGGTAGAGGGAAGAGCTGAATTACTGAGCAAAAGCAGCGAAGACTTTAGACAATTGCATTATCATCTGCTACATGGATGTGGGATGACCCTGTTGAATCCTCCCCCTTGGATGGATAAGAGCTAATCTCATTATTGGCTACAAACTGCCCTGTGGAGGAAATATGACCTTGAGCAAGGCAGTTCCCTCCCACCTAGGGATGGATTTCCTGGGGAGAAATGTGACTTAGCTCTGAGATAATAATACTCCCATATCTGAGGGGAACAAACGCTTCTGTCCTAATGAAGAGACTGCAAGCACACCAGGGTACCCAACTCAAAACCCAACCTTTAGGGGAGTTAGGAGGATTAAAGTTGGCAGAGTGTACCAAATGATTGACACAGACATTGGCACATAGCATCCTCCCAGCCAATGGTGGTTGATGGTATTATAATCATGTCAACACCAGGGGTAGTGATCAATTTCCAAGGAATCTTAAAATCTAGGAATTTCAGGGGCTGGAGAGATGGCTCAGCAGTTAAGAGCACTGACTGCTCTTCTGAAGGTCCTAAGTTCAAATCCCAGCAACCACATGGTGGCTCACAACCATCTGTAATGAAATCTGATGCCCTCTTCTGGTGTGTCTGAAGACAGCTACAGTGTACTTACATAAAATAAATAAATAAATCTTAAAAAACAAAATAAAAAAATCTAGGAATTTCAGAGACAATCATAAACCTCATAGAGTTCAGTGGCCTTGGAGAAGCCTGTAATCTCAGAGGTGCTGACAGTAGACTTATGGTCTGAAAAAGCTGTTAAGACTGCAAACAAAAGGACTGGTATTTTTGAAGAGAAGGGACAGAAGGAAGCAGAAGTTTCTACAAAACCACTGTGCACTTGAACAGAGGCTGATTTATGATTCTCTAGGGCTATAGAGATGGTGATAAACATCAGAATGTACTTCAGTGTTCCTTGAGGCAGTTTTAGTTTGCAGTCTGTGTTCTCACTGGATCTGATACTGGCCATGACCTGGCTAACTATTTAGAGCATCAATTCTGGAGCACAAATGCAAAAGGGATACTCTAAGGGGTGTCCTCCTGTCTGCTTTCCCTTCATGCTGGGCCCTCTTAACCTCTTCATGGGAAAGAAAAATGAGAGGTCAGGGGAATATGTAGCTGGGTATACCAAGATCTGTATGATTGTTGGGAGTTTGTCTTCAAAGCCTCCTTCCTGAGGATTCCAAGAAACACAGCTCAGAGGATACATTTGTCATGGATGGGAGTCTGTAGGTCAGTGGTGAAGTCTATGAAGATAAGACCCAGCAGTTTATTTTCCCAAGACTTTATCCCAGGGTCTTTACATAATAGAAACCATGTATTTATGCATTAGATAAATGAATGAATGAATGAATAAATAAATAAATAAATAAATTAGTTCTTTCTCAGAAGGTATGGAATGCTTTTTCATTTATCCTTTTGAACTTAATGTCACAGAAGAGCAAGTGACATGAGCTAAGCCCAGAGATTTGACATCCATGCTTATTTCAAGACACTATATTTTCTCTTAGCCCTGGGGCATGTGGAAGGCATGTCACGAGGTGATTCTGTAGAGGAATTTTAATCCAGCAACATGGCTGCTCTGGTAAGGGATCACATCCAAAGACCTAGGTCTGTGTGATATGACTGAAATGTAGATACACCATACACCTTTAACCCCACTGGTTGGAATACAGACACATCTTTAGCACACACCTTTAAGGTAAAATTAGTTTGTAGAAGGAAGCAGCCATGCTTGAATGTGACATCTAATTGAGGGGCAGACAAAGTAATGAATTAGAGAAAGATTAGACAGAGTGAATCATTTGCATGGAGTTGAGGGAGTGCAATGCAGTGAATTGAGTTTGTTCCTGAGTTTGTGCAGAGGCAGTTAAAGCCAGAGAATAAGAAGCCAGAAGACTAAAACAAATCACTAGAGTCGATTTGAATCCAAGCAGAGCAATACTGTGAGAAGCCAAGAGAAGCCAGTTTGAAGCAGTCAGCTTGGAGAGGGATTTTTGAGCCATAACAGCTGAGTTGAACCAGCCAGCTAGAGTTCAGAAAGAACTAGAAAGGGTGAGCTGATTCAGCAACAAGTCTCAGAGATGACAATTACATCTGGTGAATAAAAGTTACTTTTACAGAATTCCTCATAGCCCATGTTCTGCAGTGATGGAGAGACAGTGTGCAGTGTTCTCATATGTTCTTGGAGCTTTCCTTGTACTAAACTGCTACATAATCAGTCGATAATACCCCAGATACTTGTCTTTAGCCTATTGCAGCACAGTGATGGCCCCTCAGCTGCCATGCCTGTTTGATTTCCTGGTTGGGTGGTCCTCTGGACACTAATATCCTAAGCCTGTGCCTTGGGCAGGCAAACACATCAGATGATTAGTGCTCCAAAAACAGTTTACATCGTGAAGGGCAGGAGTTGGTGGATGAAGCTTGGCTTTCTTCAGCACAGGTGGGACATTTCTATCTGTGCCTGGAAACTTAGGTGTTCCTAAGTGAAGGGAGCCTCTCTCTTCTCTGGCTATGCATGAGTGCACCCCATGTGGGACAAGTATGACTGGGGAAAACAGGCCGGGAACAAGAGTGAGGTCGAAAAGCTCCTGAAACCCTGAAAATCTCGTCTTGAGACCTGGCAGGAGTCAGGATTACCTGTCCCCCCCCCCCCACGTAGCCCGAGGACCCCACTTCCATCCTTCCAGGGGAAGCCACAAAGCCACTTGGGCCAAATTATAGGTTTAAGCACCTGGAATCCCTCTTTATGCAAATGAATCTTTCCCAGCACCTAAGCCCCAGCCAATAAAGTACATTCTTCTGGAAAACCCCTACCTACTGAAGGTTTATAAAGCCCTGGATACTACAGAATAAAGAGAGCTGCTGTTTTACAAAACATCATCTAAGAGACATGTTTCACTGAATATCACCTAGAAAAGTTTCTTCTCTGTCTCCCCTCCACACAAAAAAGAGCTGTAACACTGCAAACCATCAAGGAGAAGGCCAGGCCGAGGTCCAGCAAATCCACTGCACAGTCAAGCTTTGTCCTTTCATCCCAGCTGGCTTGCAATGGTGCCTGAATACCCCGAGGGCAGAAGCAGAGCCAGGCCACACCTCTGGGTTGGTTTTCTTCTTTCCCCATATTTTTTTCTCACTTCCTCTCTGGCATAATTTGGGATCTTCCAAAGAGTTTGTGCATAGCTTCTATTTCAGGCTGCATTGTTCATTTTAGTTGATGGGTTACTTACATATCACTGTGATAAAGTACTAACAGAAACAACACAGGGCAGGAAGGATTTTCTCATGGATTTAATCAATTATCATGAGGAGGCTGCGGAGGAATACTGCAGTTCTTTGCATGGAAAGGATATATATGCTTCGGCCTAAGGACATTCAGGCACCAGTGCAAGGGGGCCAGAATGAAAGGATCAAAGCTTGCCTGGGCAGTGGGTTTGCTGGTCCTTGGTCTGTCCTTCTCCAGGTTTTCAGTGCTCAGCTCCCTTTTGGCAGGGGCGCGGGGGGCAATTCCTATAGATTATATTCAGTGAAATAGCTCTCTTAAGTGATTTTCATAAAATAGCACCTCTCTTTGTTCAACCTATGTAAACCCTGGGGAGTGGGTAGGGTTTTCAGGAGAGTATATATTACTCCACAACATTTGCTTGCCTCAGATCTGAAACCATCCATTGACATTCTTGGTATGGAGGCTCTGCAGGGTCAGTTGGTCACCTGGGAGTCTAGGAGTCTTCTAGGCCTCCCACATTCTATCTTGGGTCTCTCACAGGTCTATCCTTCAAAGCCACATGACTGGGTGGCATCTTGTCTCAGGAATGCCATCTGCTGGCCTGAAGCTCACCAAGAAGGCTTGGCTGGCTGGCCAGTGAGCCCCTATCTGCCTGTCTTTGCCTCCCTAACAATAGCGTTACAACTTCATAACCATGCCCAGCTTTTCATGATTGAAGACAGGTCTTTATGTTTGCAAAGCAAGGGCTTTGCCAGTGGGGCTACCACAGCAGCCTTTGTCTACTGTTCTTACCTTCAAGTAACTGATCAAGACAAATGCTATTACAATTCTATTGTCAGATGAGTAAACTAACACCAAAAGGCTCAGGATTGGTTTCAAGTCCAGAACTTGTCTGTATGATGTAACAGTGGGTGCAGGGCCTGAGCCCTTGGCACTCCCAGCTTTCCAGTGCCTGGCACTTTTGTTAAACGCTGACTCTATTGCACCTTTTCTATGCCACCTCACTTGCCCCAGTGGAGTCTAAGCACAGCTATTGTCCATACCGGGCAGACCTAACCACCCAGCCTGGCTTGTGTAAGCCTTGTGTTCTAAAGTTATTTCTCAGGGTTCATGAGAAGGTGGTCATGTTCAGCAGCTTTATGTGAATCCAGGAAGCACCCAGGTTTCTTCTCAGGACCCCCGGGAGCAGGGAAGTCCATTGCTCACAAGCCTCATGGATAGACTACCTTGGATGGTATTATGCTCAGCTACCAATGGCCCTTTTAATTATGAACATTTTATTTTCTCCTCTTATTTTTCAAGGCCACAAAATGATTCACTTAAGGTAGCTCACGCTCAGCCCATCTTCACACATAAACATAAATAAATCAGACTCCTTTCCCATGAATTATGCATTTAATGCACATCTGTAAAACTCCCCTGTCAGTGGTAGGACTGTGAACATACGGGATTTTAATTGGACACTAAATCAATTTTTATATCTCTGTTGGTGGAATTTTAAAAATGATTCTTAGCTTTATTTAAAATGTCGGTCCTTGTTACATGATAAAAAAACAAACTCTCCCACTCCTGTGATTCTGATATTCACTGCTTGTTCTCATTTTGAATAATTCAAACCTTAGCTCAGACTACCTATGATAGCGAGATTAGTGCAGTTAGTAGCAACTGGGCGGTGGAACGCTCAAGCACACCTCAGAAGCAAAAGGTAGAAAAAGGACTGAATTACTGAAGAAATCTGTGCATGGTAAGAGCACCGAATGGGCTTGCTGGAATAGAGTCGGGAAGGAGAGAAGAACAGTGTGTAATTACCCGTTCTTCCCTCCATGGCTCACTTGATCTGTGTTCTTGTCTTGCAAGGGTCGTTCCATTTTAAAGATGTGAAGATTAAGATTGCGTTTTCACCCCCACAACACCATGCAAGAATCATCCCTGGGTAGTGGATCTGGCTCCTGAGTAATTGATCTTTTTCATGTGGTGAGGGCTTCATGGACAAGTTAGTAGAGATCTTACTGGAGCCACTCCTTCCTGACAGGTGTGGCTGTGCTGATCAGCTTTCTGTTTCGGTGACAAAATGCCTGAGATTGACGGTTGGAGGAAGAAAGACTGGCTCACAGTTTAAGTGGCTTCAGTCCACCGTGCCTCGGTTCCACTGTTTCTGACCTTGTGGTGAGGTGAGCTTGATGGTGCAGGGCGGGTGGAGTGGAGCTGTTCTTCCTGGTGGCTGGGAAGGAAGGAGAGATACTGATGAGAGGCAGGGATACGGAACCCTGAAAATGAAACACACCCTTCAAGGACAGGCCCACTGACATACTCCCTCCAAACAGTCCACAACCCTCTGATTTCTGTCATTTCTTCATCACCTATTAAGCCATGCATCCAGAAACGGATGAATCCAAGGATGAGAACACAGCCACCAAGACCCAATTAACATCCCAAAGGTCTGAACTCTGGTGCGTTGAAGACGACACCTGAGCTTTCCAGGGTGTGTTTGTGGAGCAGGTGGGCGGTGCTGAGCCCCGCTTCTGTGCTGTGGGAGTTCCGTGTGCCACCGGCAGCACATAACTGGAAAAGGCAGGACAAAGTCCAAAATGGAGAGTTCACAGTGGTTTCTGGCCTCTCTGGGTACCCGAACAATAAGAGGGGGAAGTCGGGAACAGGGTGTCCACAGTACCTTTTTCTCCAGGCATCTGTGAGCCAGGCAGAGAGGGGAAAGGCAAAGTCATGGGAGGGTAGAACTGGTCTGACTCGGAGTGAGTACCAGGAGTATACCGAGGGGCTGGAAGAGACATAGATGGCCTTCCCTGGGAGTTTAGGTGCTGCTGTTCAAGAAGGCCTTCTCTGCATTGATTCTTGCTTGTTCATACTGGTTTATTTGATGTCGGATGTAAATGCATACACTTTATTCTAGGTGAACCAGGGATTAAATACGTTTTGCAGGAAGAAATGCCCAAGTAGGGAAGCTCATTGGCTGGATGCTTGGGTGCTATATAAACACCTCATTAGCATGGAAACTCTATGTGTTTACGTTGCGAGCCCATAGACCTCAGTGTGGTGTCGTGGTTACTTCTTCTAAAGCAGGTAGGGAATGGCTCCACTCCTACCATTCTCAATCCTGAGATTTCTGGGGTTTGAGCTCATTCAGCCTTACCGTTCTTATGCCTATCTGGTGACATGGTCCCACAAGAGGTCCAGACCATAACAACCACAGTAGGACTACTACTTAATGGAATGTTGGTACGCCGGACAGCTTCCTAGTTAAGTGCTGCCATTCCTCGGTCTGTGGCGAGACCGTTGTGGAAATGATTTTTCCCACGGTGAGAGTAATCAGGAACGAGCCTGCGATAGCTCCAGAGCGGCAGCACCAAGTGAACTCGGAAGTTCTTGCGAGTGTGTAAGTGGAAATATGTCTGATGTTTTTCAGATCAAAGAATGTATGAAGCCATAGCAAGAAGGTGTTTACCTGCAAGCAGAGTCCTCAGTTGCAGGCTCCCAGCCTTCAGAACGAAAATAAGCTTGTTTTGTTAGTCATTCAGTATATGGGTTCCCTAGGGGAGAAACACCATCACAAAGGTTCTTACAAGAATTTAGTGTGTTCAAGGACATGGGTTGCAGCGCCTTGTGCCGCACCTTCTACTCGAGGGCTCCAGCTTCTGTCTTCATTGTCCCCTCAGGGAGGCAGTACCGTGTCAATCAGGCCTCTCTCAGGAAGAGGAAATTGCCTAGCGAAGTCTCTCTGTCTATGACAATAGGCTAACCTAGTGAGGTCAAGACATGGGAATTTTCACAAAGTATCTCAGTAGAGTCTCCTAGAAACTTTCTGTCAATGAGGAAAATGAGATTTCAGACAGAAAGGTCTGTCCTAGGTTTTAGAGTCAGCTAGGAAGCAGTGATGCGTAGGGCCAGACCTGAGCAGAGCTCACCTTAAAGATCACTGCGCTCGCCCACTTGTCAAGGGTATCCGCACTCCCAACATATGCACCCCGCAATAAATTCATGGTAACTTGAAACTCTCACGCGCAGGAAATGCTAATGTCCTGGGCATCCTAACTGAGCTGTTACACAGTACACTGTGGGGTCAGATGTTCCTCTCTGATTACCAAGCTGCCTCGGTGCTCTGGCTTGCTGCTCGGTCATCATGAGAGAGGACTATACTCCGTCTTTTTGTAAGCACCAAGGAAATGTCAAAATTCAAGATTCAAAATACTGTTTCTGCTGAATTCATATTGATTTCATGCCATCATAAAGCAGAACCGTCATAAGTTGGGGACCGAAAGCGTTTGAAGACTGAATTCAATGATTGACAGCGACCACAGGCCACGTGCAGGGGTTGGGCAGGATGCTGTAATGCCTATAGTCATTTTTCTCACTGAGACTCCAATGGTCTCATCGCCAGGCACTATTTCTCCTTTGTCCCAATGAGATCGCAGCTAATAAAAACAGAATCGGACTGTGGCCCTGAGGTGCCTGAGTTTGACAACTAGCGTTGTTGGTAGTTACTGAACGCTCACCAGTGGGCACACTCCGTGCTGGATCACAGTGAGCTCAGCACAGTCACATTTTCCCAGCGATGCCAGGGTGACAGGAGGGAGCTGCTGGGCTTGCACAACGGGGACTGCGCTGGACCTCTCCGCCTCTTTGGCTCCCAGATCTCTGGGCTCTACCACACATATGATCCTATCACTTCATTCTTCTCTGATCCTATGGATGCTCCCGGGTGGCCCGCAGGACTTCTTAACCCTAATGGGTAGAACCTTCCCTGCGGGAGTTGACAGCAGCCAAGCGTTCTCTGGGGACCTAGCCTTGGAAGGTGTCCAATTCTTATTTTCTCATTATTTTGATTCTGAGTTCCTGCAAATTGAAGACTCAGGAGCATGAGGATTAGGCAATTTTCTTGCCTCCTGTAATGCACTTTCTCTGAATTGCTTCTATCAAGACAATTATTTGAAGTCTTTGGATTGCTCCCGCAGGCAAACCCGAGAAGTCAGATGGCACATCTTCATATGGAGACAGGTCTCGCGGATGCTTTCATCTTCCTTGGCCTTGCAGGCACAAAAAGGAAGACAGGGCAAAAGGGAAATTGCTCCGGAGCTAAAGTCTGGCCCTCCCTGCTGTGCAAATCTCCTGTGGGAAAACATTGCAGAAGGGGCTGTGCTAGGCTCCAGTTGGTAGAGTAATTGCCTAATTTGAACAAAGCCCTGGGCTTTTGCCTAACCCCGCATACAGGGCTTGCTAATGCAGCCTTGCTATCCCAGCATGAAGGAGCTGGAGGCAGGAGGGTCACAAGTTCTAAATCATCTTTGGATACATGTTGAATCCCTATCTACACAGGTAGACCCTGCTTCATGAGATCCTGCTTCAGCCATAAAACAAAACAGAATCGCCCAGACCCAATACACGTGTCCCTCTGAACTGTGAGCTAAATCCTTTGGGGGAAAACATCAACAAAATCCAACCAACCAAAACAAGAGAAAACGTGTGCGAAGCCCTGCCATGCTCTCTTGCGCCTTTCTAAAGGCTCACACTGATGTGGCTGATCTCTGAGGGGCTGCTGTCATTTGCATTCATTTAAAACGACTTTTAAAATTTTATTTTATCTTATTTTTGTGTTCTCTCTCTCTCTCTCTCTCTCTCTCTCTCTCTCTCTCTCTCTCTGTGTGTGTGTGTGTGTGTGTGTGTGTGTGTGAGATGTGGTGTTGTGAGGGACTTCAGAAACCAGAAGTCATCTTTGGATCCTTTGAAGCTAGAGTTACAGGAAGGAGGTTGACACCATTTGACCTTGCAGATGGATCTGTTGTAAAAGCAGCGGCTCTCTTTGCCACTGCACTTTACCCTTCAGCCTCCTATCACGTACATCCCCAAGTGAGGAAACTGAGGCTCACAGAGGGGAAACTTAATTGCCTCTTTTTGAGTTGAGGACTCAAGTGCCAGAAGGGTCACATATTGTTTCAAAGGACATAGTTGAAAGTGGCTCGGTAGGAAGCCAGGGCAAATGTGTGCTTCCAGGTCCCGTCCTGTGCTGTCAGTAATCTTGTGTCTCTGCTTCCAGTAAGGTGCTTTCTGCGGTAAGGTGAGAAGCCTTGCTCTAGTGCATGCTCGTGGTGCCCTGCCTCATCTCAGGCTCAGCCGTGGAGCAAACCCAGCACGGACTGAAGCATCTAAATGCTAAGGTAAAAGAAGTCTTTCTTTGTGGCAGTTGAGTCACAGCAAGTTAGATGCCTGATCTGCTCATCACCTCTGCTGAGACTTTTCAATAATCTCATGGCGAGACACTGTCACTCCCTCTTCCAGTGAGGACACTGGGGCTGTGGCCATTTATGACACCAGGTCTAGTCTCATTCAGTTGCTGTGGCAAGCACCATAATTAAAAACAACCTGGAGAAGAAGGGATTTATTTAAACAGATTGTCAGCCATCATTGAAGGGAGCCAGGGTAGGAACTCAAACAGGAAATTAAAGCGAGGCATGCTCGCTATTTCACACAGCATTACCTCTGACCAAGGGACTCACTTCATACCCAAGGGAGTAGAGCAGACACCAGAGAATGCTGTTTACTGGCTCACTGACGGGCTCCTGTTTAGGTAGCTTTCTTCTAGAGCCCATGCCCACCTACCCATGGATGGTAGAAACCACAGTGAGATGGGGCCTCCTACATCAAATAACAGTCCAGACAACCTCTTCCCGACGGGCCAGGCTGATCCAGGAAATTCCTAAATTGAGATTCTCTTCTCAAAAGACTCAGCTGAGTCAAGTTGATTTGAAAGCTATCTAGGAAAGACATCCATGGAGCTTTCCATGGTGCTGAAGTTAGGTTAGTTGCTCAGAAGATCTGTACTGGAATTCATCCTCTTCACCCAGCCCCTTAGTAGCTCCAGGTATCAGTGACCTCATACCTAAAATGGCCGTGATGTTGCTCCCTTCCCAGGGTAGCAGCAGCAAAGAATGGAAATAAAGCACATTAAATACTTCACTTATCCTACAGATGGGTAAGGGATCATAAAATATCAGCTATTGTTACTCTTTATGCTATTAAGGGCTTACGTTTTATAATAACCTGTGTGTTCTGAAAATGCATGGTAATTTGCCTATCAATGGAAAGATGAGGTAAATCAACTGCTCCAGACCTCAGCCTCTCTTTGTAAAATAATAGCAACATGATTCGTGTGACTTGTGAGGTTTGTAGGCAGTTAACTAAAGTAAAGCATGCGGAGTGACCAGCACACTAATGCACATTGGAAGATGTTCAGTGTATAACTGGTATTATGATCTATATTGGATTCCATATGATTCTAAGGATTCCATAGCCATTCCTTTTCAATACTTGTTTTTATTATTTTGTTTATATGTATGTGTGTATGTCTATTTGAGGGAATACCACATATGAGTACAGTGTCCATAGAGGCCACAAGAGTCATTGAATCCTTTGGAATTGGAGGTATAGGCAGTTGTAAGCCCCCTTCATATGGATGCTGAATCCAAACTCAGGTCCTCTGCAAGAGAATCACTGAGCCAACTTCTCCTGTACTCCTCCTCCTCCTCCTCCTCCTCCTCCTCCTTCTCTTCCTCCTCCTTCTCCTTCTCCTCCTCCTCCTCCTCCTCCTCCTTCTCCTCCTCCTCCTTCTCCTCCTCCTCCTCCTCCTCCTCCTCCTCCTCCTCCTCCTCCTCCTCCTCCTCCTCCTTCTTCTTCTTTTTGACTTTTTGAGACAGGGTTTCTCTGTGTAGCCCTGGCTGTCCTGGAATTAACTCTGTAGACCAGGCTGGCCTCAAACTCAAAATTCTGCCTATCAAGTGCTCTCCTGTTCTTATTGTGGGAGAATCATCTCCTCTAAGGTTTAAGAAAGTATTGACAAGTCAATCATTAGTAGACACCACATGAGTATCTCTGTTCTATGCTCCATTGTTGTCTGAAGAGTTAAGAGACACAGGCCACACTGACATCCTGGTCACAGAAACAATGGCAACACTCATCCAGACACAGAATGACCTTTCTGCAGCTCACACCTCAGCCAGGCCTCACAGAACTGGGTTTGGGGACATTGGCCTGAAGGCACAGAGACCAAGACAGGTCTGAGGAGGCTCTGACCATCTTCCTGCTATTTCACGGGCATCCTAAGCCCCAAAGTCCCCTTTCACAAATGAACAATCTCTCTGGGAAATGGGGAGCTCTGATAACAAGAGCCAAATATTAGCATAAATACAGACTATGTTTGTACTGAGTTGTCCAACAGATGTTTGTGGATGAGGGTATGTGATTAGGTGAAGTTTGTTTTGTGTTTAAGGGGCATGGACCCAACAGGCCTATGCCAATGCAATTATCCCTGAAAGACTCTTGAGAATTCAGTCTTTACAGCTCAAGATCTGTTTTGTTCTAAGGGTATTGGTTAGGCAACCTCTCTCCCTCTCCCTCTCCCTCTCCCTCTCCCTCTCCCTCTCCCTCTCCCTCTCCCTCTCCCTCTCCCTCTCCCTCTCCCTCTCCCTCTCCCTCTCCCTCTCCCTCTCCCTCTCCCTCTCCCTCTCCCTCTCCCTCTCCCTCTCCCTCTCCCTCTCCCTCTCCCCCTCCCCCTCCCTCCCTCCCTCTCTCTCTCTCTCTCTCTCTCTCTCTCTCTCTCTCTCTCTCTCTGTATATGCATACACGTGGTGTGCATTTCAGTTATTTTCAAGTCCTGATCCCCAGAACCTCTCTTTTGCTGGCAGAAGCCCTCAGGGGCTACTTGGCAGATAGATGCTGGTCCTTAATTGCAAAATGCTGTCAGTTATGTGGTACCTTGGGGCCAGTCATGTTCACAAGGGTCTTTCTGCCACGTCAGGGCACTCTGGTCTGTGAAGCTCTGGAGAAAAGTTAAAAAACAGGGAACAGACTTGAAGCCTCATGATTCCTTATCTGAGTGTTGAGAGATGGTTTCAGTGGCCTCTCCCTCAAAAGATAGTACAGGAACTAGTAATTCCCATAGGAGGGTGATTTCTTCTATTTGTATTGAGCTACCTCAACATACTGGGGACCCGCTTTTGTTAGAGTCCACTGCATTTCCTCAGGTCTGCCCCACATGTGCTGGGGACAGCAGAAGGAAAGTCAAATTTAAAGTAGCTAGGTTCAGGAAAGCAGAGCAGTAATTTTAATAAGCCAAACAAATCTTACAGAATGGAGCGTTGATAACAGGGGTCTGCAATGCCCAGAGGACACATACATAGCTTTGTCAGAATAAAGGCAACGAGTCATTGGCATTGTTCTCAACACACAGATTCACTGAATGTTTACCTGTGCCAGATCCTGTTCTTGGCAGTGAGGAAACAGGCCTCCTCTGACCTTCAGGGTCTAGTCAGGATGCAGTAATAAATACAGCTACAAGGAAAAGTTCATGGTGCATGGAGGTTGAATGTAAATGAAGCAAGTCCAGGTCAGAGGTTTAAGGAAGAGACATTGAAGATGGAATCTGCAAAGGACCATGAGCCAGGTCTTCAGGAGAGTGAGCGGGACTGAGGAAGAGAGAGGTGTCCAGGCAGAGGGAATGGTGGGACCCAGTGGCAGGAAGAATCTGCATCATCAGGAAGGGGAAATTCCACATATACAGTTGGAATCAGAGGGCAAAGGGAGCATGATCAAGGGGCTGCGGAGGGGAGCAGGGTCCTCTGGACCACACAAATGTTGACCTTTCTTTTAAGGGCAAAGGAAAGAAACTAGTGGGCAGATAACTCAGTCCAACTCAGCCGGAGCACCAGCACCTTAGCTTGGGCTCCAGAGCCACTTAACAACCTGCATTAATGAGTTAACGAATGCTGTGACAATCTTTGTAATCCCAGCTCTGGCAGTTGAGGACAGATGGGTGCCTGGGGTTTGCCACCTAGCTTGGCTTGTTTGCAAAACCAGTCCCAGGCCAGTTAGAGACCTCATCTCAAAAATAAAATAAAATATATGAAGCGTCTGAAGACGGACCCCTGAAGTCATCCTTTACCCTCTGCATATACAAGCACACACACATAAAGGGGGGGGGGAAGAAAAGTCCTTTCAAATGGAGAGATAAACTACAGGAAGCAAGAGGAGACATTAGGAAGAGGTGACCATTGTCATAGTGATGCAAGGAACCATCTTATGGAATAAGGCCTGTAGGAGAGACAAGGGAGTAACCTCGTGGGCATTAGGAAGCAGACTCCAGGGGATCGGTGAATAGGTGGGAGCTGGGAAGGAGTTGTGGTGGGCATCTGACGCTGCTATGTATTCTAATGCTAAATACTAGCCGCCAGCCTCAGCCTGCCCTGACTAGGAGATCCTCACACACACACCAGTGATGGTAGGCAACCTTGCCCCACCCCCAAGTTATCCCTGATTGGCCAATAGAGATGCTTGCAGTCTGTAGCTGGGCAGAAGAGAGGTAGGCAGGGTTTGGTTCCTGGCTTGGGCTCTGAGGTAGAGGCCATGAGGAGAGGAAGGCAGAGGATGCCCTGGGGTAGATGGAGCATGAGAACACAGTCATGAGGCCCGCCAGCTGGCATAGAAGCCGCCTAAGCAGACGATGGAAAGTGGTACCTCGGGGTTAGAGATAGGGAAAATAGACAAAATAGCAAAGGGTTGATACCTGCCAAGCTCTAAGGCTATTAAGGCTTATTATGAAAATAAAAGGTTTGTGTCTTTTATTTGGGATCTAAATGATTTAAGATGAGGTAGAAACTCCCAATTAATATTTACCACAACAAGGAGAAAAATAAGAGTTTCAAAATAACTGCTAAGTAGTTATGACATGACAGCTGTGGGCCGTTTCCATCTTCCATCCCGTACCCAGTCTGGGGCAGACAGGTACGGAGAGGTGGGGAGCCTAGATCTTTTCAGATTGGTTTGAGATGCCTGAGGGATGCCCAAAGTACCCTTAAAGTACAAAAGAGTTATGTCTAAAGTGCCTAAACTAGAAATATCAGTGAAGACTCATCAACATCTTCAGGAAGGAGATTTTTCCATTTTATCACAGAGCTGTGTTCTAGGACTAAGGTCCCCCAACGATGGGTGGAAAGAAGGCAGGAAGCAGAAATCGAGATGTTGTGTCCAGAGGAGAAAGAGCAGAACCAAGAAATGACAGTGAGTGCATACAAGGATGCCAGCACAGCTGCAGCGACAGTGTAGAAATAACGGTGATGGTGGAAGATGAAGAAAGAGAGGAGGAGATGACAGAGGGAAGGGGGAGGAGAATGGGAAGAAGATGGGGCAGGAACAAGAAGGAGAACAAAAATATAAAAAAGACAAGGAAGAGGAAGAAAGGGGAGGAGAACACAAAAGAGATGGAACAGGAGAGAAAGAGCAGAACGAGAAAGAAAAAAAGAGAGGAGAGAAGAAGGAAGGAGATTCAGTAATGGGTGCTGCCTTGGCAATAGTCACAGCAGCTGCAGGTGTAGCAGCAGCATACTGCAGAGGTGGGAGGCAGCAGCAGCAGCAGCATCCAAGGTAGCGGTAGCGGTCTGGCGGTGGCGGTGGCGGTGGCAGCGGCAGCGGCAGCAGCTGTGACAGCGAGGGCTGACTTATTGACTGTCTGCTGCTCTGCAGTCCAGCACTGCCGTCTGTCTTTCCTGAGCATCATCTGACAGCTAAGAGCTGGAGGAGCTTCATGGTTTAGAGATGAGAAAAGGAAGCAGTTACTAGGTTGTGCTCTCGCGAGAGAGGACGAGTAAGTCCAGGATGGAGTGGCAACCCGACTGCCGAGCTGCCATGAAGCTTCACCTCTGCTGATGGACAACAGTGTTTGGGACATGGTGGAGACAGCTGTCCCTGAGTGCATTGTCCCTGCCGTGTCCCAAGGAATTGTAAACCATTGTCTACTTCATCCACCGATGGGTGCTCAGAGCTTTGAGTGCGCCCTGGTCCATAGGAGGACTCTGAACTTAACAAGAAACATGATTTCACCCCCAAGAATGAACAAATTCAACATGTCTCACTGGTTTGCTATAAGATCATCAATTTTTTAAATTCGAAGAAGCTGAATTCCAGCTTTCTCCTTCCTCTACCAACTAAATGTCACAAACCTATTCAGAAATATGTGTCAGCCCGTTAAAGTGAAAGGGCTTTGGAATTCTGCATATACTCATGTAATTGGATGCCCGTCCCCTGGGCTCATCCTCTCAGAGTCAAGACTTATATCTAGCCTCTCCCAGCTGCCCACTGACCATTCCATGTGGTTAAAGGTTAATGCAGAAGTAGTGGGTTTTTCCTCTCGCACAAGCCCACAAAGAGAACTTCGAAATCACACTGTGTAAGCCTGAGGTAGCCATAGCTATATAAATGATTCACCATGCCTTTTAGGCATGTAATATTATGCTTTCCATTCCATTCCTGAGGATTTTTATGCATAAGAAAAAAAGGATGGGATCATGAAGTAGAAAGGAACAGACCTGGGAACCAGCTAGACTCTGGCTTAAAACTGTTTAACTGCTGACAAATCAGTGCTTTAGCTAGTTATCAGTTTCTCTAATTTTAAGGCATAGACACTCATGCTTAACCTTTCAGGGATGCCGTGGACTTTACAACTCAAAGCCTCATGCCACAAGTGCACTGGCTAACTCAATCCAAGAACAGCTCCTTTTCCCGTACCTCGGATAAGCATTTGCACAAGAGGAGTGAGGATTTTCTTCTATCTTTGTCCTCTGCTATTTTCTTTCGAAACGCTGGCTTCTAGCTCTGCAGAACTCCTGAAGCTCTTGAATGCATCTCCGTCCCCACGTGCATCTGAATGTTGCGATTTCTCCATCATTTAAGACTGAGCTCTATTGTGTCCTCCCAAAAGTCTGTATGCTGCACCCTATCAAGGTGATTTCTTCTTTTGTGTGTGCATTTCTTTATGTGCTCAGGTATTTGTGTGTGTGTGTGTGTGTGTGTGTGTGTGTGTGAGGTTAGGCTCAGATGTCTTTCCTTAGGGGCCATTCACCTTGCTTGACTTCAGAACAGGATCTCTTCGTTGAGCAGCAGCTGGCCATCCAGACCCTGGGATCCAGCCATCCCGCTTCCCTAACACTGGGATTGCAAGAGCATGCCACCATGCCTGTCTTTTACAGTGAGGATTCTGGGGACTAAACTCAAGTCCCTGTCCTTGGGAGACAAGTTCTTTGTGGCTGGAGCCACCTCTCCAGGCTCATGTTCTTTTGGTTTCCACTAAATTGACACACCATATTTCTTGTTTATTGCCATTTAGTATTGCATTTGTTTGTATTTTTTTTCACCCCAACAGACAGCACTCATCCAGGATAGAGATTTTGGTCTGTTAACCTGGATCCATAGCACATTGTGGATTAGTTGTAAGACATAGTTTGAGTCAATAAATGTAATTGTGTCAATTATTATAATTATCAGAATAAGGATTTTTGTTCCAAACTCTGAACACACACATACAGACACACACAGACACACACAGACACAGACAGACACAGACACACACACACACGCACACACACACACACACACACACACACACAGACACACACAGAGAGCGTGGGAGTGGGGTAGTAAAATGAGTCTAAATGCTCTCCTGAGGCGCGCTGGGCAGTGGGCTAGTCCTTGCCCATATCTTGGGGAGAGTGACATTAACCATCACCGTGTCTCACTTCGACCTTATTTCTTATCACTTCTTCATTCATGGAATAATTTGCCAAGTATTCTCTCAATAGACACCCAATATTATGAAGCAAAGGGGTTCATACAAAACTTCTGGTCAACAAGATAGTTATGGATAGAGAGGAGGAAACAACAGCAAAATAAATAAGCAAGCAAATAATGCATAGATAGGTAGGTAGATAGATAGATATAGATAGGTAGATATATAGGTAGGTAGATAGGTAGGTAGGTAGGTAGGTAGATAGATAGATAGATAGATAGGAAGGAAGGAAGGATGGATGGATGGATGGATGGATGGATGGATGGATGGATGGGATAGATAGATAGATAGATAGATAGATAGATAGATAGATAGATAGAGGCAGCCAAAGGCTGGTCTTAACCCCCAGGAGAGTAGATGATTCTCTAAGACAGACAGCTTTGTCCTCAGGGCTGGTGGTATAAGTCACTGCTCACTAGCTCCCCCTAGTGCTCATTGCAAAAGTGCCCCTGCTAAGCCTGCAATGCCCTCCTTGTTGAAGGTGCATGGGTGTTCCTTTTTCCTAAAGCGTGGTTCAGATTTGGCCAGTCCCCACTTCCTTGCAAAGCTCTCCATGTACAATCTGAACAGTTGAGGGCTTCGGATCTGGAGTCCCACGGTATGGGAGTGAGAGAAGAACCTTGTTCCTTCCCTGGTGGTGAGTATAGCCCTGGGCAGATGGCTTCGATGGTCTGAGCCTCAAGGCTTTCACTTGTGAAGGGATGTAGGGGTTTACCTACCTCAAAGACTATGAAGAGCAATCCTCACCACAGTGCTCAGATAGGACGGCTCTCGAAGCCTCTCTCTCCTGTGTTCACCCGCAACCCTGGCTTCTGTTTCTAGCCTACTTCCTCGGCTCCTACTCTGATGCCATCTCCTTTTTTCTAAAAGGAGGTTTCTCCAGAGATTTTCCCCTTTTGAGTTCTGCATTCTTCTGGAGAGGGCTGGCGTACTGCACACTCTACGGTAGTCTCTTCATGCGTCTCTTCACTTTGTCTCTAGCCTAGACTTTTCTTCCTACGGTATGTTCTTGGTATCTCTCGGGGACTGCAGCCTCACCCTGCTTAGATGGGAGGCATAACCTTCTGAGGAAACTCAGAACTTTCTGGAGCATCCACTATCTTGCATGCTCCGACCAGCGTCCTTCCAGCCCCCCAGCCAGGCATCCATCCTGCTGGGTCACACCACATCCATCCCCACCAGGCTGCCTTCCTTCTGGCAGAGCCGGCTCCTGAAGCCTCCTAATTGGTCCTCCTGCTGCTCTTGCTGCCCGTCTTCACTCCATCACCCAGCTGGAGTGCTCTTTCCACAGTGAACATCAGCTCATGCCAGTCCCCTGCCTAGAACACTTCAATAAATTCTCTTTATTTTGAAGATAGAATCCTGTCTCCTTCATAGGGCACAGTGGAGGCTGCGATGTGCTGCCTGCCCCTGCCCCAAGACCCAGACACTCAACCTCTCAGCTGCCAAAGATGTGCACTGCTGCTAGCTTAGAGCTGACATCTCTTAGAAAAATAAGTCAGAATGGCTGAGAGCATCAGATACAGAGATCCCACAGTCTGGGAGCAAGCAGCAGCTTGACCTCTCTAGGAAGGTCACTGCTACATTCAAGGCTGCACCATCAGACAAAGACTTCAAGTAGCAGTGGTTCAGGATGGAGGTGTGGAGACCTGCCTTCCGTGTCTGTTTGCTTGTTTGTTTGTTGTTTGTTTTTAGCTTGGGGCATCTTTGAACAGCTGCCTCAGGTCGAGCTCACACTTTAGGAACAACACAGACCCTCGTTGTCCCCTAACTGTTGTCCCTCTGCTCTGCCTTGCTTTCCTCTCCCCTTCCCTTACATGTATGGTTTCTGAGAAGTCTCCCCAGTAAAAACAGTGTGTATCTTCCAAGGTCCTCTAACGCGACACCGGATGCTGTATTATGGACCCAATGGTCGTCCGGTACCTTGTTTAGTTGTGACAATGTGCATGAAACATGAAAAAGTGAAGAGAGGAAGTGCTCTTTCACAAGGTCAGCAGATCCTGGCATCATCTCAGGGCTCATCCAGAGCAGCAAATGGGTGCTGTGGACCCAACCCAGCCGTTAGGGATGGGAGCCGCCATGCTGGTGATCAGGGAGAGCAGAGGGCTTACTGTTAGGGCTACGCTTACTCTTCCTTGTGACAGCATTTACTTTAGGATTTATTCTCTCATATCTTACAGTCTGCCAAGCCAAGAAACTAAAGAAAAGGCAAGTCAGCGTGTACTTCAGCCCTCGACCCCACCCCACGTGGCTCCTGCTGGATCTCACCCTTTCAAATGACTTGCTGTGAGAACCACAAGGGCAGACTGCTGGTGGGACTCCTTCTAAGAGATTTGGTGGAAACCTGATCCCATCAAGCAAAGGGTAATAACAAAAGTTATTCCATTCCGAGCTGTGCTCACTAGCTCTCTGCTTGCTATGCCTTATGTTATTTCTGAGCTTTTGATTGTGTTATGTTACCTGAGTGCATTAGACTGACCTTCTCTGTGCGTGCTTGTGGGATTATCTCAGGCATGACTGTCTTCTAGCACATTATCTCTAAACTACACACACACACACACACACACACACACACACACACACTGCAGGATCATGCGTCGTGTGACCACATCAGCAATCTCGTACTTTCTTATTTTCTCTTTCCACCAGCCATTAGAACACTTAGCGCCCAATTTGTGAGCCACAGGGGCCTACAGATACGTGTGTTGCAGACACTAACCTTCTGATTTCCTTGTGTTCTGCTTATATTTATTTTCCTTTTCCTTAATTTCCTCATCCCAATTAATCTGTAACTGTTCTGATTCCCATCTTTTTTAAGTCAGAAAAGAGAAACATTAGACAGCTGAGCATTTTAACAATCACAATGTATATAATTGACAGTCTGTGGTGGTTTATCTTCATTATCAAATTGATTAGATTGAGGGATGCTCAGGCAATTAGTGAAAGCACATCTTGACCCCTTTCTGTCTGCCCTCTTCTCTTGGTTTCCTGTCACCTTAAAGAGGCTTCCCCATCATACATTCCAGCTGTCCTGACCTTCTGTCATGGTATATGGGACCAATTGACCACAGGCTGAACTGGAACTGGGGTCCTAAATAAATCCCCCCTCTCTTAAGCTGTTTCTCTCAAATACTTAGTCACAGAAGTAAAATCTAATTAATAAGTGTGTGTGTGCATGTGCATGTGTGAGTGTGTGTGTGTGTGTGTGTGTGTGTGTGTGTGTGTGTCTGTGTGTCCATCTAGTGGTGGAAGTAAAGTTTGTCACTGAACATCTTACAGTATGGTTTGGCCATCTCTGGACAAGAGTTATTGGTCCTGAAATTAGTAGTACTGTAAGGCCCGAAAGAAAAAATGGGGGCACCCCAGCACCCCACGCCTCAGAAGCCAGCACCCCAATCATTCACGAGAAACAGTTTTGATGCAAATAGCAAGAGGGATTTTTAATTACAGAGCTCTGGGGGTCACAGTCTTACCATGCAGGGTAAAAGAGTGAGCCACGCGGGCAGAATCGGATTGGCTTTTTATAGGCTTATAACAGAACCCGCCTACCACAAGCTTCTAAGCCAATCAGTTCAAACCATCCGAGCCCGCGCTCTCTGAGAACCACTCAGCCTCCCACAGAGGCTGGATGAACTGGTTAAGTCATTTCTGCTTACGTGGCTGCCACGTATAGGGTCATGCCAGGGTTACGCACAGCATCACGTGCGTACGTACACGGGCACATAGCGTCACATTACGCATTTCCTGTTACAGGGCCAGGATTAAGTATTCAAAGCCCACCCTCCCCCACTAGCAGTAGGTGTTGGGGACCTGAGCGCCCTCAGGCATGAGCCCTGCAGACCTCGAGGTGATCCTGCCAGCCCCAGTGCTTGTCCTTGCCACAGCTGCTCCGAGGAGGCGAGACCGGAAAAGATACCAGGAACACTCCCAGCCTGAGATTCGCAGCTGGATCCTGGAGGCAGGTGTGACATGCACACACTTCCAGGCCAACAAAGAGTGGGCTGAACCTCTGCTCCTTTGGGGCCACCCAAGACTCAGGCACCGGGGATTCCTAGAATACAACCTTATTCTTTCAGTACTAGGATCCTGGATGCCCGATAAGGGGCTATTTTTCACCTTTCCTGACCCCATGGGCAGCTTCTTCATGCGGTGCTTCCACAGTTTGTAAAGGAGATTGTCCCTGCTGGGTAGGGGGCAGTCCCTGTGTTCTCATCAAGCACTTGTTTGTCCCATGGGAAGTTGATGATAATGCTGACAAAGCTGAGTCATCATGTTTGCAGAGAAAGTTCCCAAAGGTAATCCAGCACTCACCAGAAACCAGGTTACCCTAGTCCTGTCTTCAAGTCCAGGGGTAGGTAATAAGCTACATTTATTGTTGTGAACATAGGCTGGATTTGGTGACAAAAGAGATCATTTGTCACGGCTAGCTCTTGGGGACATGTCTGGCTTGGAGTTTCTGCCAACTGGGAAATATAAGAGTGAATATTTTACTCTTTATAATTTCACCTCAAAGGTACACAGTTAGTCACTGTGTAAGGTTTGTGAGGCTTAACTTTATCTTCTATTCTTGGATTCTGTCCCCACATTTTGAAGCCCTAATGATTTATTAAACTAGTATTAGTTCAACTAATATTAGTTCAAATGAGCCAGGCATTTGGCTTTGGGTTGTGAGTTTACTCTCGAGCATGGTGAATGCCAATCAACAAGCTAGCTGCCATCAGTACCTTCCTTCTGTGGGTAAGGTGACTAAACTAAGGTTAGCAATACCAGAGCATCACAAAGCCAGCCCCATTTCCCTTCCTTGAATTATAAGCCTTTAACTGGCCACTTAGGGCTGATTCTGGACCTCACATATACCTGAGCGTGGGTCTTTGTTTTTTTGGAAGTTGATTTTCAATACTTAAAAAAATTAAAGCTGTCACAAAGCCACCTTCTAGTTCATCCTAAAGAACATCTAGTGACTTTGCATGTTCCTATGTGGTAACAATCAGCTGACCTGCAATGGTGGTGGCTTCTAGGTTTCCTGTGTATCATTCATTCATGTAACCAGATTGGCTTAAATTTGACTCCCACTCAAAACCACCCTGTCCTGTGGGTATCAGGAGGAAAGAATACTCTCTACATGTATTATGAGGTGTATCATGAGGTGTGTCATGGTAATAATGACTTCTTGGACAGCACGACTCAATCCATATCTTCCACTTGAGCAGATCCCCTTGGGCAGAAGAGTGGGTGGGAAATTTCACAGCCTATCTCTTGGATGTGAGGTGCTGAAAAGTCTAGATGTGCTTAGGAACCAAAACAAAGCCTCCACCCTCTCTCTAAATCCCACCCCTGTTTGTAGAAGAAGGGTTTTAGGATTCCTGTGTTGTTAAACCAGGTCGACCACCCAGAAGGTTACAGTTATAATACTGTTGCTGGGAATGAGGATACGGAGGCGGGGCAGGGGGAATCAAATCACGCAAAGAGCCCTGCTACTGAGGAATTCGACTTAACAAGGCTTATTTATGTCTCAGTGTGCCACAGGTTGAAATAGCATTGCCTTTCCCATCTATCAATAATGTACAAATGCGTGTTAAATTGCCGTGCATGCTTTTAGTCTTGAGGAATGCAGAGCAAATGACCGTCTTCCAGAGTCGTAGAAGAGACACATCATTACCCTTCCTGCATTAGACAGAGAGTTTGGGGTACTCTGGGAGGGAGATGGGGGGTCACCTCTTCTTCTGAATTCAGTCGGCTTGTGTGATAGAGGTCAGATGCACCCCGCTGAATGACGTTGAAGTCACTCTTTTTTCTTCATTATCTCTGATTGGAGGACACCTGAGTTGACTGCTTTGTATAGATTGTGCCCCGACTTCATCATTACTCTCTGCAGTTGGTCTTATTGTCTATCATCTGCAGACCTAGAAACTGAGGCTCTGATAGCTCGCAGGATGAAGGTCACAAGCTAGAACAAACCATAATTGGTATTCAAATAGTCTTCTTGGCTTCCAAAAGTTTCCATCCTCCACTTATGTAAATTTGCCAGCAATTTAAATTAAACTATTTGGCCTCCCCAAGAGTACAATTTGGAAGAGATTCATCCATCCCATTTCCTAATTATCCAGTGAAAATCTATGAGTCTCACAGACTGGGAGCATTTGTCATTGTATAAGGCTTAGATGTTAAGAAACGTGGGCTTGGGAACTCATTTAAGATCCACTCAATGTGTATGTGTAACAGATCGAGGAAGAGGCAGGGGAACCAGCTACCTGGGAGCCCATCTCGCCAGTGTTCCCTAAGTTAGAAAAAACCACCAAGAACATCTGCCTAACTTAGTAAATGCTTCAGTTTGCTCCGTGCTAAGAAGAACATCTGCCTAACTTAGTAAATGCTTCAGTTTGCTCCGGGCTAAGAAGCGTTAACCTTTTATCCAGAGGATCTCAATTAGCAGGAGCCAACCTGTGGTTAATGAGAGGAAACTGGAGCGATCTCTGAATGAAAGGCCCTCATTTCCATTTCATAAGAATCACTTGTTAAGTAGGGAAAGACCTTTCCTATTTTTGGTTGAAGAGAGAAGGCAGCTCTGCTGCATCCCTAAGCTATAATGGAAAGATGGTGGGGCAGGGCTGTGGGGTGCACCGTTCTGAAGTCTTCTTTGAGGCTTGGATGAAAACAGGCATTAAGCAAATTGGCTTTCCTTGCTTTAAGCTTCTGTCCTCACTCAGAGCTGGCTTCCTTAGAGCCTGGGGCTTGATCCCCAAAGCCAGAAATGTTAAACACCCAAGGGGCAAGACAAACTAGAGGATTAAAGATCTCAAGGGCCTGTGAGTGGGTGGAGGGATGCAGAACTCCCCTCGGAATGTACCTCAGATCTGGGAGAAAAGCTTCTTGTCTTCCTAGCACCAGGCTATGCCAAGACCCCCACTGGGTGTTCAAGACACGATGTGGCCCTCCTACCAGGCACGGTGCTGCTCACAGCTGGCAGACAAGGAGACAGAGACTAGTTAGTGGAACTGGATTCAAATCACGGTCTTTACTGAGACATGGTTCCTAGGATCTCTCCACACAATGCCTTCAGTGAGGGCTGTATCCTATTCTGACCAAGTATTCTAGTTTGTTTCTTTATTTTTAAAGGAGAATGTGTTTATTTTGCCTCACGGTTCAAAGGGCAAGACTAGATTAGCCAGTGGCAGTAGGAGGGTGTAATAGAGACCTCAGCCAACAAGGAAGATTTTATTATTATTATTATTATTATTATTATTATTATTATTATTATTATTATTGGACAAGTTATCCTTATGTAGCCCAGGCTGGCCCCAAGCTTGCAATCTTTTTTCTTCATCTACTAAGTGCTAAAATTAGAGGGGTAAACGTCCACCTTCAGCTCATGATCACATTTTCCTACAGAGGTCTTAGGGAAGAGGAAGAGAAAGAGGAGTCAAAGAACTCAGTGGAAGTCTGGAGTAGGAAAAGGAAGAAGATGAGGAAGCAACCACCAAAAGATAGAGTCAACTGCTTTTATAATGAAATATCAGCTTCTGCACTTCCCAGCGGGCTGCTTACGCCAAGGTGTTCTTTAGAGCATTTTTCTTATCACACGTGTTTATCTGTGTGTGTATGTGTGTGTACACACATAAGTCATGGCATGCATGTGGAGGTCAGAGGACAACATGCAGGAATCAGTTCTCTTCTTCAACCGTGTGGGTCCCGGGGATCAAACTCAGATGGTCAAGCCTACTGGTAAAGCCCCCTTACCTGCGGAGCCACCTGGTGAGCTTGACTGCTAAGTAGTCTTAATTCTATTTCCGCCTTTTACCCACGTGAGGGGAAAACTTGATCCTTGGATGTGAGGTCTCCCCAGCTGTGTTCTAGGTTCTGTGACTTTAAGACACAGAACCTATCTGTCTCCATTCACTAGCTACTTTACCATAGTAATACTAAACGCTGATGAGCTGGTGAGTATTTGTAGCAAACAGACTCCTGTCCTGTGACTGAGGGAACAAAATGAGCCTCTTGGCAGAGTCCTTGTAGGCCAATCATAGAGCTGTGATGCGGGCATTCTATCACTGTCCACTCCAGAAAGACAAACATATGTGGAAGGGCAGTCTTAGACAGAAAGAGTCACCGTGAGAAGCTCAGCCTAACATGGGATGCTAAACTGGTTACCTTTATAGCAAGCACGGGGATCTGAGTTTGAGTCCCAGAGCCTATAAGATCAGAGGCAGAGCATGGTGGGAGCACGGTGGTGTATATTTATAAACCTAATACAGGGCTGGTGGAGAGAGGTAGATTTCCCCCGTTTCACTGGCTGGCCAGCCTAGTCTGCCTGGAGAGTTTCAAGCCTGTGAGAACCTTTGTCCAGAAAACAAGCTCACAAACAAGCAAAGCCATCTCGGGGCCTGAACAAGCGAAAGCACTCACCACCAGGCTTGATTGTCTGAGCTCAGTATCTGGGACTTATATAGTGGAAGAAAACGGAATGCCAAAAGTTGCCCTCTGCCCTGTATATATACACTGTGGCACTTAATACATACATTCTCACACACACATGCATGTGCACGCATAAACAGAAACCAACCAACCAACCAACCAACCAACCAACCAACCAACCAACACCAAACCTCAGACTCCCAAACAGTGGATAGGCGCTTGATGAATGAATGAAACACCAGGCTGTGCCTATCAACCCACAGAATAACCCCACAGTGGAACAGTTCTTAACCACAAAGGGACATAAACTGCCAACACTTGGAAAACATGAATGAGTTTCAGAATCCTGTGCACTGGGAAAGGATCCTTACATAAAAAACACATATGCATAATTTTGCCCCTCTGTTTCAAGAATGGATTAATTTGTGCATACACATGTAGGTGAAGGTGTGGTTTCCCTAATTGGTTCTTGATTGTGTCAATAAAGATGATGAAAATTAATCGATGGGTGAGGGTCTGGGGTGGGGCCTGGAGAGAGAGAGAGAGAGAGAGAGAGAGAGAGAGAGAGAGAGAGAGAGCGCCTTGGGGAGAGGAGCTAGACACCATGTAAGGCCTGGGAGCAGCTAGAACAGGTGGTAGCCTCCCCGCTGGAGGAATTCTGATAAAGGATAGCTGATGAGTTTGGGACAATAGATTCTGAGCCCAGCAGTTGTGTTATCTAACTGGTTTTAAAGTGCTATCACTGTCTGGTGTTTTCCATCTGCAGCTTCTCAGGTGGGAAGGAGAAAAGGTGCAGCAGGGGCAGACACTGGTGGGGCTAGCCACAGGGCGGTTGGCTGGCGGAGAGGGAGTTCAGTTCTGGAGCTCATAGGAAAAGCATCAGAGTTGGTGGTTTGGAGGAGCTGAGTGAGATGGGGTGGTTTGGCGAAGCTAGCAGTGAGGGCTGGTGGCTCATCTCTGACCAGAGTGCAGGGCACAGCACGGGGCAAGGAGCAAGCATAGATTTTAAAATTACATGCTACATATAAGTTCAGAGTGGTATCCGTGTACGGATTGACGTGTGCGACTGTCAGGGAGGCAATGCTGTTTTGCACCTTGTTCGGAGTTTGAGTTACAGAGTTAAATGCCTTACTGGTGCTGCCATAGCAGAAATCCACAGACTATGTGGCTTGGGCAACTGAGATCTACTTCCTGGCTATTCTGGAGGCTGGAAGTCAGTGATCAAGGTGTGGCCAGGCTCGGCTCCTGCAGGCTGAGAGGGGAGGCTGTGTCCAACGCCTTCTGCTTTCTGTCTCCCTCTGTGAATATCTGTGACTTAATCCCGTCTCTAGGAAGCACAACACTCATACTGGATTACAGCCCATCCTAATTATGGGTTGATAATAATTATGGGTTGTGGTAAGGGCTCTGGTATCCAGCTGTGGTTCCATGTCCTCTGTTTCCTCCATCTTAGGGTATTCAGACACCACCGCACATCAGGCTGGAAGGATAAAGTAAAGTCCAGAATGGGTGGAGTTCTGCAGGTCTGGCTAGGCGTGAGTGCCGGGGTCTGGGGGTAAGGGCTAGGGACAAGGCCTTCTCTGAGGATTCAGTGTTGTAGCTCTTTTAGGCCAAGGCCTTCTCCGGTGATCTTCAATGAAACAGCTGTCTGAGACGAACTTTGCTTGTGCCTGTTTCCTCATTTGGGGTGGGCTTGTAGGCACACACTGTATTGGGGGTGAACCAGGAGTATATATGGAGCCTGGAGAGTGGGATAGAGTTTTTGGGGTAAACAAAAATCATTAGCTAGAGTTTTAAAGTTCTGTCAACGCCTTATTTGTATGAAGAGGCATTCCAGGGATCTCAGCTATTTGCTGGGCAGGTTCTTATGGGAAGAAAGGAAGCTGAACTCGTAATCTCACTAAGGCTATGTGATAGTCTGTGTGTAGAGGGTATATGGGATTTGTGCTCCCCAAACAAGGTCAGAGAAGGAAAAACCCTCCTGGTAAAGGGAGTCCCCCCATTTTGTGCCTAGCCCAGAAGGCTATTCGGGCAATGGTAGACTTCAACCTTAATTATCAGGGTCCAAAAGTTCTTCACCTCTCTAATGATATCTCTTCCTATCACACACTGCCATCTGCTAGGATGTAATGATTTCAATGTGTGTGTGTGTGTGTGTGTGTGTGTGTGTGTGTGTGTGTGTGTGTTGGTATGTGTATGTACCTAGGGGCTCTGGACCTGTGAGTGTATGACTAGAGATCAGGGAAGGATGTTAGCCTTTTTCCATTGAGACGGGGTCTTTCAACTCTTCTGGAGATTGCTCTTTTGGCTAGGCTGGCTGACCAAAATGCCCAGGATGCTCGTGTCTCCACCCCACCTCCAGGGCTGGGGTTACTGGAGTGCAAGTACTCAAGATTTCTCATGGCTGGTGGAGATTTGAACTCAGGTCCTTGTGCTTGTTCAGCAAGCACTCTCACCCACTGAGCCTTCTTCCCATCTCCAACATATAAATATTGGTGGAAGGGTGTCACAATTCAATCCAGAAAATATATTCTTATGGCTTGTATGAATGGCATGTAAAACCTTTCATCACAAGGAAAACAGAACTACGAAAAGATAGAGCTGAAATTAATGTTATGTATGCAGAAGTACTTAGAAATGCATTATGCTTTGCAATTTGCTTTGGAATAATATAGAAAACCACAGAGATCTATAGACATGAAGGTATGTAATAGAACAAATACACGCTCTGAATGGTAGACTTCCTGTGGTAAGGCTGGGGATATAGTTTAGGCAGCAGAGTCCATGCCTAGCATGCATGACGCGCTTGAAGTTAATCTTACTGCACAGACTGGGTATGGTGGCTCATGCCTGTAGCCCTGGCACTCGGGAGGCAGGCAGCAGCATCAGAAGTTTAAGGTCATGAGAGCTGAAATGATGGCTCATAGGTAGAACATCCAGTGCTCTAACAGGCCCTTGACATGAGTCCCAGCACCTAGAAGAGAGTTAACTGTCTATAACTCCAGTTCCAGGGGATCTGATGCCTTCTTCAGAATCTCAAGGGTGTCAGGCATGTATGTGGAAAACAAGTATACACACAAGGAAAACACCCATAATATTAAAAGAAAGAAAGAAGGAAGGAAAGAAGGAGGAAGGAAAGAAAGAAAGAAAGAAAAAAGGAAAGAAGGAAAGAAAGAAGGAAAGAAAGAAGGAAAGAAAGAAAGAAAAAGAAAGAAAGAAAGAAAGAAAGAAAGAAAGAAAGAAAGAAAGAAAACCCCTTCAAAAAAGGAAGCCGGTCAAGGTCATTTTCATCTATCTGGTGAGTTCGTGCTCAGCCTGGGAGACACGTGATTCAGTCCCCAAAACCAATGTAGCTCAGCACCCATGTGCACAAGCAAACCAGCGAAATCAGTGTTGCCATGAGGTTCCTTCAGTTCTGTTGCTCTAGAACTTTTATAATAAGAAAGTTGGACCACAGTGATGGGTCACGGACGGCATCTCAGCCCTGCAGTGGGGCAGCAGGGGTTGTCGGATGAACAGCACAGGCCTGCCTCCTGAAGCCTGCATCGTGGAACCATTGCCTAGAAGCGGTGGGCACCAGTGTCATAGCCAATGGATAACTCATTTATGAGTTAATCAGCCTGCTACACATTTCATAGTTAGCTGCTCAATAAACATGGATCTGTTGGCTTTATGTCTCTCCCCCGATGATGAATTCCACAGCAGGCTTTAGTTGTGCAAAGATAAATCACTCCTGGTCCAAGTGGTAAGCCACAGAAATAACAGCAATTTATATACACGCCCCAGGAGTCCCTCGTGAGAACTCCTCCACTCTTTATGAGGTGTGGTGACGAATGCTAACAGCAAGGGTGGGGTGGGAGCTTTATTTTATTACCCACCGCACGCCACCAAAGAACCCTACATGGAAATGTTTATTGGGAATCCAGTTTGTTAGGAAGCCACCAAGACAAGACATTTATCATGGACAGGAAGCAGACGATCCCACAAAGCTGCAGTGATATTTTTAATACTGGCTGAGCATTTCTCAATCGGAACAGATGCTTTTTCAATCTTTTTAAATCACTTCCCAGCTTATGGCGCAAATCATTGCGGTGACTTCAATAGGCTAATAGAAATAACTCCTCCGCTGGAGTTTGCACTGGGGAGTATGGGAAACATGCCGTCTTAATTATTTTCTGCTTCTGTGATGAAATCTCCTGATAAAAGCACCTTAAGGACGGAAGGGCTCATTGTGGGCCCCTGTGCATGCTGGGAAGTGAAGGCACTTGAAGCAACCATTGCACGGTGTCTGCACTGGGAGTGGGAGAGCCACTTACTCTTGTGCTCACTGGCCCCTTTCTGTGCAGTGAGGACCCAAGTCCAGGGAATGGTGCTGTCCTCCTCCAGGGTGGCTCTTCCCACCTCAATTAATCTGATGGAGAGACTCCCTCACAGCCAGTGTCCAGAAGCTTGCCTGATCTAAATAGTTTCCTACAGCTGCTCTCTTGTTTCCTGGGTAATTCCTCACCCTGCCACGTTGACGGTCAACACCAACCATCGCACCCGGACTGATATTTTGATGTTGTTTTATTTTGCCTCATACAAACTTTTGCATAATAGCATAGCCCATAGAGTGTCACTGCCTTAAGCAGATGGACTGAGGCAAATCGCTTGTTTAAACTGTGATTTCCATGGAAAATAAAGATGAAAACCTCACTGCCCCAATGAAACTCATCAGCCACCAAGAATCAGAACAGGAAAGTGGAAAGGCAGTGATTGGGGACAGGAAGAGGGTAAGCAGGAGTGGGGGCAGGGGAGTCTGAGAGGTAAGGGGGTAAGGGGGAGTGGGGGCAGGGAGGCTAAAGGGGATATTATCAAAGTACGGTATACAAATGCATTAGGTGCCATAATTAATCTCATCACACAGAACTAATACATGCAGATACAAATAAACACAGGATGACCTAATACTGGGACACAAGGGGCACAGACATTTCTTTTTCTGTTGTTTACTTTTTTGCATCTGGTCTCTGTGTCTTCAAACGTGGGATCTATTTGCCTTATCAGTCTCCATACTGGGAGGTTTGGTATGTGCCACTACACCAAGCTGGGTAACTGTTTTTTTTTTTTTTTTTAAAAGATTTATTGTACATGTGTGTGTGTGTGAATGATGGGCATGTGAGTGCAGATGCCTGAAGAAGCTAAAAAAGATCATTGGGCCGGGCATGGTGGCGCATGCCTTTAATCCCAGCACTTGGGAGGCAGAGGCAGGTGGATTTCTGAGTTCGAGGCCAGCCTGGTCTACAGAGTGAGTTTCAGGACAGCCAGGGTTACACAGAGAAACCCTGTCTCAACACACACACACACACACACACACACACACACACACACACACATTGAAATCATTACATCCTAGCAGATGGTAGTGTGTGATAGGAAGAGATATCATTAGAGAGGTGAAGAACTTTTGGACCCTGATAATTAAGGTTGAAGTCTACCATTGCCCGGATAGCCTTCTGGGCTAGGCACAAAATGGGGGGACTCCCTTTACCAGGAGGGTTTTTCCTTCTCTGACCTTGTTTGGGGAGCACAAATCCCATATACCCTCTACACACAGACTATCACATAGCCTTAGTGAGATTACACGGGCATGCGCACACACGCACACACACATGTATATGTATGTGTGTGTATATATATTGGATGCTTTGGAGCTGAAGTTACAGATGGCTATGTGTTCCCTTCCCCTAGCCTTGAGCAGGCTCAACAAATCTTGAGTGCTTGCTACAATGGGTTTCATGACCTAGGTGGAGTCATCCTGCCTCGACATATTTGCAGATTTCCTACAGGAAGGAATAGACTGCCCCTCTGAGCTTACTTTGCAGCATAATCCAGCTGAAACAAAGGTCGGGGCTGTGGGCTCTTCCAATCTAAGCACAGTGCTGAATATTAAACTTTGAACCTTGATCAGAAACTTAGTCTTGGCTTCATTCTTCTCTTGCACCCCAACGTTTTTCATTTCCAGGCCCTGTTTCAGGTAATCCAGTTCATCCATGGCCGCTTGACAGCTACAGTTACCAGCCTCCTGAGAGCCAGATTCAGATCCCCTATAAGAACAGCACACACTTTAACATATCCTCACAATACAGTCTCAGCTTCAGTACCTAGTCTAGTTCGTAATGTTCAAAAGTGGTACAAGTGAGGATGGTGATAAAGAAGCAGAAGAAGCAGCAGCAGAAGAGGAAGAAAAAGGGGGAGAGGAAGGGGAAGGGAAGGGGAAGAAGGAGAAGAAGAAGGTGGTGGTGGTTTTCCATATATATATATATATATATATATATATATATATGAAAATTGTTACCTAAAGAAAACAAGAAGGTATATATTTTTTTCTCCAAAAGAATTAAATGTCATGACATCAACAAGATGCTTGGACACAGGCACTACTTATAGTTAAGTTTTGGCTCTATAGATAGAACAGAAGACATTCTGATGACCAGGGTTCAAATGCTTTCCATGTAACCAACTGTCTGCCCAGCTTATCACCCGGATGTCTTCACCAGTTAGAGATGTCTGCCATGCTGTGGGACTGCAGGTGTGACAGTGCACGACTTCAGGATAAAGAAGCCCAGGCCGAGATCTACCACTTCACACCTATGAATTCTCCCAGGGTTCCTTGTTGGTGGGGGAGTTGTTCTCATTAGCTTTGACAGCAAACCCTGCTTATTCTCTTTCGCTGCATTCCTTCCACACAGAGCTAATTCTCGGTGTTCAATGGGGGTTTGTGAAAGCAAGTTTAAAATGTCCTTAGGATGCTGATTACTTAGTGTTTTCAACATTGTGTTCTGCTTAGAGCTAAGCGTTGAGAACGTTGGAAAACTATCATCCCTCCGATGCGTTCTCTTCAAAGTGGACGAGGGGATGCCAGCCTGCTCCTGGATCATCTGGAGCCTGTGCTTTGCCCTGCGATGTCCGAGAAGCCCTGGGAAAATTGCTCCCGCTTTAACTCAATGACTTGGGCTGTGAGTCACCTTTGGAAGCTTGTTTCCTTCTCCAAAGCTGTCTCTGTTCTAGGTCAAGTCAGAAGGGAAATTGCTTGCTTGGCGTTCACAGGGGATGACATCATGCCCCTCCTCTTCCTTCCTGCCCACCCCAGTCCCCACAGCCGCCGTCATTGTATCAGTCTGTATGGCGAGAAGGGGGAGTGTTTATGATGCTTATTCTGAGAATTGCAACATGATTTACACTGTGGCAAGACCCTGCTGAAGAGTTCTTCCCTTTAACACTAGAAATGGGCTGTTTCTTCCCAGTCTTCCGGAAGGTCCAGGCTTAGGCAATAGAATTCCGTTACACATTTAAAGGGGCTGCCCGCATCACTGTTCTGCAAATTCTAGCTCCTTTGCATTCCCTGGTGTTGTGGATTGAATGTGAAATGTCTTCCAGAGGCTCACATTTAAACTCTGGGCTCTAGCATGTGGTGTTGTTTGGGGATCCATAAGAGGTGGGGCCTCACCATAAGAAGTGAGGGCCTAGGTTTTATAGAAGTGCTCTTTTTCCTGACTCAGGATGCGTTGCAATCAGCAGCCTCATGTTCGCCATGATGCCTTTTTTTTTCTGGTTTTTTGAGACAGGGTTTCTCTGTGTAGCCCTGGCTGTCTTGGAACTCACTCTGTAGACCAGGTTGGCCTCGAACTCAGGAATCTGCCTGCCTCTGCCTCCCAAGTGCTGGGATTAAAGGCATGCGCCACCACTGCCTGGCTCCATGATGCCTTCTTAAACCAAGAGCCAAAATAAACCTTTTTTTCTGAAGTTGTTTCTGTGTCATAGCAATGAGACAAGGAAGTTACAGAGATGGCCTCACGGATCCAACCTGTCGGCTCCAACAGTGTGTAGAACCGTTCCCTGCCTGTCGGCACCTGTATTCCCTGTGACAGCAGTTCTGTCAGGTGGTAACACCCTTCCCCGCTTTCCCTTCTTCGGTAGCTTCCTGAGGGGTCTGTCCTGACAGAAAGATTCATACCCTCAACTATCACTGCCCTTCATTACCTGCTGCCTCCTGACTTTAAGATCACGACCTCCTACATCTCTCTGGGTTTCTGTAGTTGCTTCAAATGCCAAGGTCTTTAGGGGTCTGTCTATCTTAGACAGAAGTTGACCCAGGCCAACAATGTATGAGTGTTTCTGGTTCATAAATTCTAATACATAAAGCGATAATTAGATATATGCTGGCTTTAATTGTAAATAATGGACTTCATAGGCTCTTACAGACACACACACACACACACACACACACACCAATAGGAGCAGTCTCTGTCCTGCCCTGAGCTGCTTACAACCCCCTGCGAAGCCAGATTCTTTCTGTGATAAAAGCTTTTATAAACCCTGAGCCATCTGGTTTAAGGCAGTGCCTCTTCCCTTCTGCCTTCCTCGTCCTCCATCTGTAGAAAGGAGGAGGGATGCTCAAGAGGAGTCATGTGACATTGAAAGTTGTGGGTTTGAACCCTAGTTCTGCTGGTAGCTGTGTGACTTTAGGCAACTCGCTTAACCTCTCTGGATCTGTAGAAAATGGAAATAAAATGCCTTTCTGGAGAGTGGTTAAGGATTCCAAAGGAGCAATATTATTCTCTTATGATACACCTAGAATATAGTAGGTACTCAACGAACAGGTCTTATTTCTATGGTAATTTGAAAGTGGAAGGGGTGTCCTACTACCAACACTGTGTGTGGTGTGGTGGTGGTGGTGGTTGTGGTGGTGGTGGTGGTGGTTGTTGTTGTTGTGGTGGTGGTGGTGGTGGTGGTGGTGGTGTGTGACTTAGAGAGTGGGTAGAGAGCCTCCGGGCTTCCTGGACTCATTAGCAGCTTCTTGCAAAGCTTGCCTTGGCAATAAAAAACAGGCCTGGAGGTGGGGAGGGACTTAGGTCTCTCCGGAGTCCAGGCACAGCCCAGCAGGTGATGCCCTCCAGTTAGGTAAGCATTGCCACAGACGCTTATAACCAGATCAGCAAAGCTTGGAAACTTTAATAAGCTCTGCCAGATCCGATGGCCCAGCTCCTGGGTCAGCTGTCCCAGGTGTCAGTGACCTGGTGTGCGTTTCCCTCCAGTGTTGAGAGTGCGAGCCCTTTTGGCCACCGAGCATCGGTTTCCACATGCAAGCTCTCAAGCGTGTGCACTCCCACCCACAGCTACTGAGCTGGGTCCTTTAACCAGCACTTCAGAGCCAATCCTCTCACGGTCATTCTGGATAAATCAAATTATGTAATTTCCTCTCATTAACATCCTTGAATACCTTAATAAGCCATCCATTAGCCCTGGAATAAACCCCAATTCATACTCTGTTTCTAAAGTGTTACTTGATCTGCTCTCTGCCTTAAGCTATACCCCCACCCCCAGCCTGGAGAGGTCTGTGGTTTTGAATACAAAACCCCTTCCGCCCCAGGGACTTTGTACTTGTCTGTCCCTAATTCCAGGTACAATCTCATTTCTATGTTTTCTTGGTCTCATTCTTCAGGTCTTGCTTAGTGTGAATTAATTTTATATCTTATTATATTTGCTTGTTTCTCTCTCTCTCTCTCTCTCTCTTTCTCGTGTGTGTGTGTGTGTGTGTGTGTGTGTGTGTGTGCGCGTGTGTGTCTGAGTTTTCCCTTTCCATCATATAGGCCCTAGAAAGTCCCTTTAACCACTGAGCCCTTTTGCTGGCCATGTATGCATTAAGAGAGTTTCCTTGTGCTTTGAATCTCCTGAAGCGACAGAGGCTGTGTTATCAGAAACCATTCTCGCTTCCATCTCAGAGGTGACCTGTTGGAGATTGCTTCTAATGTTCTGATTCCATCAGGAATCTGCATGTCCAAACATTGAAGGTCTTTGTCCCCAGTTGGTTTTTGATCAGTCAATAAAGATGCCAGAGGCCAATGGTTGGGTAATGGGAGATGGATTGGGACCCTTAGAGTTTTGTGGGCTAGGACACAGGAGAGAGGAGGAGATGCAGAATCTCCATGTCTGTCTGGGGGAGAGAGACGATCAGATTCAGAGCTGCAGAGGTGAGGTGAGCTCATCTGAAATGAAGGAGTAAAGGGAAGTGGCCCAAGGAAAGGCTGCCTGGAAGCATCGTGGGCCACCAAGACCAACGGGCCTCACAGAAGGCAACAGGCAGCAAAGTTAAAGTAGATTTAGAAGGTGTGGAGCCAGGAGGAACAGAGGGAAGAGCATGCCAGCCGCAGGAGGATGCAAACTGACATGCTCTCATGTGTGTGAGTGTGTGTGTGTGTGTGTGTGTGTGTGTGTGTCTTTCATTCACAGATCCAAAGAGTTCCTGGGCAGGTGGCTGGAAGCGAATGCCTTACCGGGAGCACAAAGTGGTGTAGCCCAAGCTCACTGACACAGTGACAGACATAGGTTGGAAAAGTGATGTAAATGAAGGCCTCATAGCTGGGAAGAGCAGGGTTTCCACAGATGAGCTGAGAGCAAGGTACATCCATTTCCATAGGAGGCTTCAGGTTTGCAGGGGCTTCTTCTGTGGGGGATTTTAGGGTCAAACTGACAACATTTGAAAGAATTCTCTAATTCTTTTCAGTAGTTAGAATTGGTGTTCTTTTTGAAAAAAGAAAAAGTAAGTCATTATAATTTTCTGCGTTAGTATGCTAACTACTTTTCTTGCTGTGACCAAATACCCAAAGAAAAGCTAAGAGAAGGCCGCATCCAGGTTCACAGTTGGAGAATCAAGGTGGGGAAGGCATGGGGCCAGAGCGTGAGGCATCTGGTCTTAAGGCTTTGTAAGAAGGCAGCAGAGGGAGCTGGATTAGTCCCTCAGACAGCACTCTCCTTTTAAGCAAGCCTGGACTTCACCCCTCTGAATGTGCTGCCCACTTCAGGATGATTCCCCCTACCTCAGGGAATGGACACTAGAAACTCCCTTAAAGACATACCCAGCTGTGTGTCTCCTAAGTGATTCTCGATGCTGCTGTCCATCAACAATCAACGCCATCCACTGCAGGAAGGTCACGTGGGTTTCACTGGGACGTTCTCATGCACATGCTTTGTTCTAGTCTGCCCCACCCCACCATGCCTTTCCAAAAGTCCATGCACTATTAACTTCTTTCCGTGTGGTCTACTTGGAAAGTATTCAGTGCGTAAGCAAACTTCCACAATGTAAGTCTTTTCTTGCAGGACAGCACCTCTATCATTTGTCTTATTACAGACAGAATTACAAACAGCTTATGCTGTAAAAAGACAAAATTGCCAGCAGGAGTCATATCTACTTTCTAAAGCAGTGTGTACAATAAAATAGGGAGCACTTCCCCACCTCAGGCTGATCCAGGCATTTCCCCACCTCAGGTCAATCCAGTGGAGTGGGAAAAACAGGCCTGGGATCCAGGAACACATATTAAGTCACTGTCTGCCAGGCCCTCAGTAATACTCCCGTTCTCCCAAGACTAACCTAAATCTGGACACTTCTTCCTATCTCTGCTTTCATCCCAAGTCACAACTCACGATGTGCCTCAGATTTTTCTGAAGAAACTCTCATAACCGCTGGGTTCTCCAGTGGGAGGGCAGAGAGAGCATTGGGTTCATTGGGAAGTCGTCAAGTTTAAAGCTCAAAGCACATGTACCATACTGATGACCAACTTCAGCACCCTTTCTAGGGTGAGCAGCTTCAGGGATCCAGGGCTGCCCAAGGAGACACATCTGTGTCATAGCTGGAAAGCACTTTCTGGATCGAGGCCATTGCGGTGGGAAGATCCACTTAAATGTGGCTGAGTTCCTTGGCTGTATAAACAGGGGAAAGAGAGCTGAAGTGGTTTCAGGAGGTGGGGTATGGGGGACAATGACTTGGGCCAACCTTGGTCAGAGATGTCTCCCTCTAAGAAAGGTTGCTTCTGGCTTTTGGTGATGTGCCCCCTCCAACCTGAGGAGAATCCAGTCATTAGAAAAACAGCTGCCAGGGGAAAAGAACCTAAGCATGGTTGGGAGGTAGGGATACTAAGGTAGAACCAACCAGAGAGGTAGAGGCAGAGGAACAAGGTGTAGGGTGGGGCGGGGTTGTGGGTTAGGGGAGGGGGACAGGAGTTTATAAATAATCAAGATCCAGAGCTCCTCCCAAGACTTCCAGTTCCCAGGGGGCCCTTCCCATCCCCTAGATGGCAGCTGTTTATATGTTCTGAACACTCTTACAGCTTTTGTTCCTTTTCTCTCTGTGTGGCTGGTGTTTCCGAGTCAATCTGTAACTGCTTTCTCAGTCAGCTGCCCCCAAAGCTGTACTGATTATTGTTTCCAGGGTCAGCAGGATTTCTACCTTCTATCTCAGGGGTGGCCCTGGGTGTTCAGGATTCTTGTCTCAGATCTGTTTCTCTCACTCACAGAGAAGTTGCAAGAGCCCCTGGCTGCCCTGTCAGCTGCCACACTCCCTTCACTCTCCGGTCTGAGGGTCTTTCTTTCTAGAATGTACAGTTTGGGGTCTGTCCCCAAGAGGAACTCAGTGATACACCTAGAGGATCACCCCTCACCCAAGACCCCAGTAACAGAGGGAGTCTTCAACTATGGGCCAAAAACAAACCGCAAAAAGACCCAACAACAACAACAACACAACAACAACAAAGCCTTAAGTTGATTGTGTCAGACATTTAGCCAGGGGTGGGGGTGGGGAGCCCAGTCTCCCTGGCCATGTGGTTTTAATCTCTTTTCTTATGACTAAACACTGGTCTTAGAAAAGGCAAAGAGAACAGAAAGTGGTCCAAAGCACATAGAAGCTAGAGCCACCAGCTAGGAGGGGTGACTATGTGTGTCTTATTGGTATCTTCATCAAGTTCACATATGAGAGCCAGGGGCCAACTAAAGTTTTGTCAATAGGTTCTTGTATTGATTACATGAATTCCTAGAGAGGTCTTTTAATCATGGCTGGGGATAATAAGTAACGTCATCGCCTTTGTAGCTGGTACTGAACTTTCTACAAAATGCCAACACATTTGGTTATGATTCTGACCTACTCATTGTTTTCAATTTTCCTAGACTTTCAAGATTCATATATGATATGTTTTATAAAACAAGGTAAGATGTGGCAGGAGAGGGTGCCCTGGTGGGGCCCATGCCGAGGCATCCTCCTCCTGAGCTATCAGCCATCTGATGGGTCTAGTATAAGAGGAAATTTATCTGGGGAGGGGGTCTGGGGAAGGGAGTAGCGGGAGGAACTGTTGGGCAGAGCCTAGAGGAAATGCTGACATTTCTCCATTTTGGTTTAATTAAGAATGAGACACTAGAAAGAGGTGATGGCGAGGCAGGAATGGGGTCATTGTATTCTTTAGCTACTTCCTGCTGACTTTGGGGTGAAGGTTTCTGAGGAACCTAAGAAACTTGGGATGAGGATGTGGGTCAAGTCCTGTGAGAGCTGGGCTGCTGCCCAGGGTCTGTGAGACCACTCACAGGTGACAGCAGACCTGAGCGTTTGTGGGTTGCTTCTCTGGAATTGTCATAGATGCAGATTCTGAGTAAATGCCTGGACTTAGCAAGATGCTTGCCTTAGGCAATAGGAGACATTTGGTTCTCTAGATGTCCTCTGTCTGTCCACAGTTTAGGCCGAGTCCTGGCAGTGGACAAGACAATGCAGCAGTCTCTTTCAGTGGTTGTCGTAACACAATCCAGGTAGAGTCCTTTTTCCGCTGTTTCCATATCTTCTTGGAGACCTTGTGTCGGGAGGTCACTGTTGGGATTTGGGAGTCTCTGTCATAGTAAGCTTAAACATTTAATGTTATATTTAGTTGATCTCTGACAAGACTGAGATCTAGTATCTATTAAGCATGTCTGAGTTAGACAGTCTGTGTCTGTTTCTAGTTATTTGCTCTAGACTGCACCCAGCGAACATAAAGTGGGAAGCTAGAATGTGATACTGTAGTTAGTCGCATTGGTTCTAAGCATGGCTTTAAATATGCTTTTGAACACATTGGAGTATTTGATTATTTATAAGTTACTACCAGCTTGTATTTTTAATTATAGTACCCTTTGAGACTAAAGCCTGTTAAGTCTGAGCTTTAAAAATTATGATTTTGAGTCAAAGATCTTTTAGTATTAAAGCAAAAATTTTAAATCTATAAACACAGTCCATAAAGAGATTAGGCACCTTTGATTTTATCATAGAAATCTAGCTTATAAAAATACAAGGTTACATTGTAACCTAATGACAGTCGCATAAAAACAAGGCTAAACATATCTTTAAGGCAGTGATCTTTAACTTTTTAATGTTGTAAACCTTTAAAGTAATATTAAAATTACTATCTACCAAAGCAAGATAGAAGCCATATGAAAACCTTATCTCAATCGAAGTGTCTTTGGAGACCTTTCCTTTAGGTCAGCCAGAGGGTGGTGAAGTGGAAACTCCCCACCATAAAGATGGCTGGCAGTCATGTGACTGCCCTGAACTAAGATGGCACTGAAGCGATAGCCAGTCATGTGACAGTCCTCAAGCAAGATGGTGCCAAGACTATAGCTCTGGCTCCCCCTGACCCAGCAAAGACGGTGGCACGTCACATGTTTGTTACATCCCGGAATGGAATGACATTTATTTACCGAAGTGGCTACGTGTTAGCAAAGAAACAAATAATTAGATACACAAAGAGACAAGCAGACGTGTTTGCCTGGCAGGCAGGGTGTCATGTGCGTGGGAGATTTCCCTCACCTCAGTCCCCCCTCCCCGATCGCAGCAGCCTCTGCCGTGGCTGAGAAAAGGTGTATAGTCCATCCAGCAGATGCCAGCACCATCAGGCCCAGGTCTGGAGCAAGTGCACATGGGGCACAGCTCCACTGCTCAGGTCCAAGTGCATGCAGGATTCCAGTCCTGTCCAGCTGTTGTCCTGCCACAGCTGGCTTAGCGCTGATGTGGGAACCAGAATGGAAAGAAATCAGACACCTTTTTTTTTTTTTTTTTTTTTTTTTTAGTAAGTACAAGTTTAAGAGTAGGCAGAGAGGGCTAAGTCTGAAATAAAATCTGGAGAATGTTTTCAGAGTCTAGTGGAAGCTTTCTCTGGTTGAGATTTTATTGCTAGGAGGAGCTGGGTTAGGGAACAGAAAAATCAAAGAAGGTTTGGAGCAAAGTTAAGAAAAAGCCAGGATGTAGGAAAGCTCCCTCCATTTTCTAGATCGCTGGCAACAGTTCTAAAGAGCCTTAAAATAATGAGATGGGAAGTGGCATCAAGTAGCCATTCGGAGCTGTGATCTGGGGGTGGGGCCACGTTTGATTGCAGTAGTGTCTTGAGTTTGGGAGCCTTTAAGTCAGGTGCTGGTGTTTTAGAAGCTTGTGGTTCTCCAAGAAGCATCCCACTGGGGGACCTGGAGGTACAGAGGAAGACACAATGCCCACAGGTGAGGAAAATGGCTATCACTTTTTGTACTTTCTATCAATCGTGGCATCCTGAGGATAGAAAGATAATGACAGGCTACTTCTGATACAGGCTGGCTTGCCAGGTCATCATGTGGTAACCAGGGAACAATTGTGGCAGATGCCCGAGAAACACAGAACATCCAGTACTGGGATTTTTGAGAGAAAAGGGAGGAGCTGTGTCCTGAGAAGAGAGAAATCTCACTCAAAGGAAGTGGGCCTAAGGCCGGGGTTGAGAAGGGCTAGCCGCAGGCATGAATTCCAGGGCTAGGAGTTCCTTCATCATCAGAGACATTGGGAGCTCAACCAGGGCTCGGGGCCAGGGCATCATTAATGCCAACCAGGGGGAACTTATCAGTGTTTGCATGGAGAGATCTAACGGTCTAATGGCTTTGAGCCTGTGTAGCATGTATGCTTACCCCATGCTGTGGTAGGACTGTGAACCTGAAAATTTGTAAATATGAGTCACAGAACCATTGATATGTTTCATAAAACACATTATGATGTGGCAGGAGGGCATGCCTTTGTGGGCCCATGCTGAGGCACCGCTTCTGAGGTATCAACCATACGATGGGTCTAGTATAAAAGTAAATGTATTTGGGACTTGGGAAAGGCTTCTGGGGAAGGGAGTAGAAGAAGAGAAAGAAAGGGAACAGAGAGGAACAGAAAGGAGGAGGAGAGAGAAAGGAGGGAAGAAACTGGCCAGGAAACATGGGAGAGAGATTGGGGTGGGGGAGGGAACAGTCCTTTGTAATAGCACTCATATAGTCTCATAGAGAGCAGGTAAGATGGTTGTCCACAAACGGTTGGAAGAACAGGGAACCCTGTACTGTTGTGCCCTGACAACAGGTGAATCTCAAGGACATTCAAGGTTAGAAAAGAGCCAATACTGTGTGACTCATTTATAAGAAATTCTAGGATAGCTAGAACTTGCCTAAGGCAATAGATTATCAATGACTGCTTTTGGTGGAGAGTTGGGGACTCATTTCAAAGGAGCCCAGAGTTCCACAGTGATGGAACAGTCTATGTCTTAATGAGGGTGGTTACTATACAGAGATTGAAAAACAAAATTCCCTCCAACTCAGAAAAATAGAAGAGAAAGCACAGTTGCACCTCTGAATAAGCACTGGGCTACATCACAGTGAGGAGCAAAGATGAGGAGATACCCAGTCCCTTTTACAGCCCATCAGGTGCATCACAAGACAAATCCATCAGGTGCAAACCAAGACAAACAATCACCAGGTACTAGAGGGGGTGGTGCTGCATTTGCCTCGTGGTTCATCCCAGGTTCTGGGTTCCCTGGGTAATTGGGATGGCAATCTGCATTTGCTAATTGGCTCACTTGTTCCTGACAGGAGGCAGTTTGTTACTTAGAGCTAGGTGTCAGCTGTGACTTGGATCAGGATTCTCACCCTCCCTCAGGTAGTGAGAGGTAAGGTGCTGGCTTCCTTCTTGGTGACCATGTTTCAAACAGATGGCTCTCAGGAGCATCCTTGGATCCTCACGTGGCCTAAGGCATCCTTGGGTTCTCATGTGGGCAAAGGCTTAGTTAGATAGGGGTTTTGCTTGTTTGATTGTTTGTTTTTATATACACATACATTTCAAAGAGGTAGGAAGGACTCTGTTGACTGCATATTTCATGCCTGAGAATTTAACCAACCATGTGAAAAACATTTGGAAAAAAAATAACTGAATATATGCAAATTTTTTGGTCATGAATCTCTGAATGATAACAAGAATGTAGAGAGAATTTTGACAGCACAACCATTTAGAAAAATAGCAATGGCAAATTCTTCCCTAGGGCCTCTGACCATCCTAGCCAAAGTCTTTCACCAGAATAACATTATTAGGCATGAAATTCCCTACTGTGGAGAAGACTCCACATCCAATCAGAAATCACTTAGTTACCTATGACGATCAATTGCGCTAGTGGACACAATGGTGTCTAGCAAGTTGGTACTGTAGCATGCAGGATCTAGTTCTGGGTTAGACCATGCATGTCTTTGCTCTCTCAGAATCCCATATTGCATCTTTTGGCACTACAGACTCCAACAAGCAGGGAGGGAGTGCTGTGATCAGTTTGAGACTGATTTATCTATGTCCTGTAGCCCAATGTGTGGTGTTTTCCACAACAGTGTCTCACCATGTCGTTATGGCAGGTAGCCAAAGGCAACAAGTGGATAGATAATCTTCAGGCCCACCGCTTACTGAGGATCTGTCGGCAGTTGATAGTTCCTGGGGAGGGAGGATCATTCATTCCTTTGGAGGACTTAGCCAGTAACTGGGTTTCCATGCTCCAGTGGATGGCTCTATCACTTGGACATTTTGGCGGTGGTAACTGGGTTTAGTGGGTTATAAGGATGAAGGAAAGGAAAAAGGATGGGTTGAAATGGATGAGTAGGGAGTTGAAAGGGAAAGACAGAAAATGGACATCATATTTCATTGTATGAAATTCTCGAGAATAAAGCTGAAGTGATGTGGAACACTTACTTACGTAGCAGTTACACTGTATTAGGTGTTCCAAATGATCCTGTAATGATGTAAAATGTAAGGGAGGATAAGCGTAGGATAATGAAATATTACATAATTTCATAGACAGAGATTTTTTTTCAGAGTTTGTTATTTGGAGCAATCGAGGAGATCCTGGAACCAATTCTCCACTGATACCAAGAAACACCTATACAGGTTTTCTAAAGAAGATGGTCTATGAAAACAGATGGAGAAGAAGCCTCTTCCCTAACCCTCGTGCAGGGAGAATGCTTCTTAGTTTTAGTTTGTGTTTGCTTTTATAGAAGTATGTCCAAAAATACATGAATACATCTGTCCAAGATTTTCCATGTGCCTCTTCACATGTGAAACTTACGCCTAAAATAGTGACTTGAAGCCTGTCACTGTCACCTGGAATAAGTCTGCTCTTTCAAACACACTTCAGAGAGGCTCCGTGCTTTCCTTGAAACATACGCAAATTTCTCTGAGTTATTGTTGCTGTCATAACAGCATAAGAAAAATTATAGCTGGGTTATATCCAGGTTAATACAACTCATATTAAGAAATCCTCTTAAATTTTGGTGATAAGGAAGCCTAATTCTTCCCAGGAACAGAAAAAATGCAATTCAAAGGGAATTTAGTAAAGAATATTAAAGTAATTTAATACCTGCCATCCTGCTAGGAGTATTTTAAGCTGAGACTTTCTTTCTCTTCCCTCCTACCCTCTTCTATCCAAAATAGTAATTGAGCATCTATCCTGTCCTAGATTTTTCTAGGCACCGAGAACATGATGAGAAACACAGACATGGTCCCTGCCCTCATGGAGGTTACCATGAGGCAGGCATCAGGCAGGAGATGATTACGCTGATACGTGTTTGTTTATTATTGAGACTCCATAGGAAGCAGTCCCCCACAGGCTCGGTGTGGAAAGGTTGATCCACATCTAGTGATGCTCTTTTTGGGAGGCTGCGGAAACTTTGGGACCGAGATTCCGATGGAGGAAGAAGGTCACTTGGGGTCACTGGTGAGATGTAGTCACTACCTAAAACAGCCAGCCATCGCTAGGCAATTTTGAGTTGTGGGACAAGTTCTTCTTTTCTTTCAGTTTTCAGATGATTATGCTCATGATGATGCAGCCATTCAGGGTGCTGTGATGTGCTCATGCTACTTTTGTAGTGCAAAGATTGCTGCTCTTGAGGACACACTCATAACCTGTTACGGTGAACTCAGCAAGAAGGTGAGCACTGGACTCAGAGGCACTCATGGCTTAACCTGGCATGGGACAGAGATGTGGATTTATAAAGACTGCAGAAGCATAACCTCCGTAGTGACCTGACCTGTCTCATACCTCTTTTCATTTGTCACACAAATTAATCTAGGTGTGTCATTTAAACATAGCAGCTATGCTCACTCATGGGGTCAGCGGGGGTGGCACTGAGGACCTGCTTTCTATCTTCAATTTGCTCATCTTTATTATTTCATGATTGGAATTGGTAAGAGATGTTTACTATTTCAGAAGTCTTTAAAATTTGAAAGAGTGGTGTGTGTGTGTGTGTATGTGTGTGTGTGTGTGTGTGTGTGTGTGTGTGTGTGTGTGAAGGCCAGAGGATGATATTGGGTATCTTCTTCAGTTGCTTTTGTGTTAGTTTCATTTCTATTGCTGTGATAAAACACTTTGTCAAAAACAGCTTCGGGAAGAAAGTGTTTATTTGGCTTATGATTCCAGATCACAGTTCATCATTCCAGAAATTTGGAGTCAGGAGTTTAGCAGTTTGACTCATCCACAGTTAAGAACACAGAGAAAACAAATGCATGGATGGCTCCTGCCAAGCGCCCCCCCCCTTTTTTTCAGGACCTAAATTGAGGAAATGGTACCACTAACTTTTGAACTTTTGTCAATGAAAACCACAGCAGACTGCCCACAGTCACACCCACAGGCTGACCTGGCTGAGATACTCCATCACTGATTCTAGACTGGGTCACATTGACAATTAAAACTAACCCTCACAGCTCTTCTTGTTTCTCATATCGGCTTTAAAGTCAATGAACAGAACCTATTCATAACTGCCATTTTGAAGTCCTTGTCTGTGCTTCAGCTGAATTGCCTGTCCCAAGGCCTATTGATGTAGGATTGCTGGATTCTGGAGGGGACATCTGTCTTGCTTTTTCATGTTTGTGTTTTTGTGCTGCAACCTAGGCATCTGGAGTTGTAATGTCTGAAATGTTTCTTGGTGTAGATATTAAGTCTTATTTTTATGAAGTGGGTGTTCTATTCTTTGGTTGTTATTGTCATTCTGTGTCCTAGCCAAGTGTGGTGACTGTGGGGTTTTTGAGACCCTAGTGGCTGTAGGGTCCCTGGTAGAGAGCTATTCTGTCTGTGGATTGGATGAAAGTGACAGAGGAATGGAGATGAGCTAGAAGGAAAGGGTGGTGGGAAAGAACTATGGAGACCCTAGGTTGACACCAAGAGGTCACTCCCCTAGGGGAAGGATGTGGGATGGGAGACATGTTTCTTGAGACAGCATCTGCTGTTGAACTTGGGACTCACTGATTTGGCTACCTTGGCTGACCATCAAATCTGAGAGAGCCTCCTCTCTCTGTCTCCCCTTTCTAGGATTACAAGTGCACGCCTGTACCCTTCTCCTTTTGTGAGTGGTAAGGCTAGGCCACTCACTGAAGCCAGACCTCACTCAGGTCCTGGCTCTGCCCTGTTGCTTCCTTCACTTGGCTTAGTTGTGTGTTTCACTCTTGCAGTCAGTCCTCCAAACGGGAACACCCTACCCTGAAGGGAGGACGGTGTCTCCTGAGAGTTGGGAAGCTCCTGGAACCTTCTAGACTGGCCACTTCCCAGCAGTTAAGGAAGCAGCAAAGAGCTGTGGAGGAAGGATGTTCATTGGAACTCCCTGTAAATTGTGCAGTGAACTCTGGGGAGGAAGTTTTTCTTAGTCTTCACTCATGCCTGGCCAGGGCTTCTCCATGATTGAGTTTTCTTTGAGATACTCATACTTCTGGTAAGTAGACCTTTTCTCTGTTCTGCAAGAAACTCCAATATCCTAGACTTAAAATTTTCAATCTACATTTGTTTCTATCTCCTCAGGTAAGTCATGCAGTAGTAGGTAGGGTTGGCTTGTTTTCCTCACGTCTCCTTTCCTATCCTCTCCATCCCTGATGGTTCTCCTGGCTTATTAATGTCTTCTGTCTTCTCTCCAGTACCTTTCTTGTTCTAACCTAAATGGTAGTTCTTAAATTATACCCAGCATGCTTTGGGGTAAGTGGAAATCTGTCCTCACTCAGGTGCTATGGGGGAAGGGGAAGGGGTTCCCAGGCAAGTCTGGAAGTGTCTCTGAAGAAACACTTTCTCCTGGTCCCGCTGGAGGATGGTTTGCCATAACTCCTGGTGAGTCTACGTCCTCTGCCCACCTTCTGCAACTTCACTCAATGCATCTTTGCTCTTATTTTGGAGATGGACTATCACTATGCAGCTCAGGTGGACCTTGAACTTGTGATTTTCCTGTCTCATCTTCCTGACTACTGGGCTTTCAGGTGTGTACCACCCCTTTCTGGACCAGCCATGCTTAATAAAGGCTGGGTTCCAGTAGTGAGAAGAGAGCTGTTTACTTAGAATGGAGGAAGGGAGAAAGAAATCCTTGTTATGCTACTTTAGAAAACATGAAAAATTTCAAAGTAGAACATCCCCCTTAAATATAACACAAAGAATCATCCACAACCTGTCACATGAACAAGCCCATGAAGGAAAGGCTATTGTAAATAAGTGAGTTTTCTGGAGATTGCCCACCAGTTTGCATGGCTACCATTGTGTGCTCTGTGAGGCAATGACCCCAGAGACTTCATTTCAGGATTGCTTCTCACTGCTGATATGCCTTTCCTGCCTCTGTTACATAGCCTAATGATTCCTGGGCATTAGCCTACCCTATTGGGCAAATTTCCTGCAGATTAATATGAAAATGTACTCTCATATAATAATGCTGCTTAGATGTATTAATGACGTTACAGAATTATTTATTTGATTTCAAGTAATTTTAGGAAGAAGGTTTAAAGAAATTGTTTTAGTTGTTTTGCCAGAAAGATATAACATTAGAATCAAGAACAGAATATATCCACCCCCATTAGATAGTAAGCAAAAGCTGCATAATAAGGAATACAATGAGCATTCATAAACTGAATTAAGAAGAGAAATAGGCTTGGGACAGATTTGTAATTAAGGAAAAACATTCATTGTAAGTCAGGTCCAAGGATGAGGCCACAGGTATGCACCATGATAAAGTGAGGCCACGTGAAACTGTTGCTTTGAACTTATAATGAGCTTATGGAATGAAACACTGCTTTGAACTTGTTATCAACATCCTTCCGTAACTCCCTTTTGTGTAAAATTTTATCTATGAGGTATTTTTATAAAGAACTTTTGTCTAACAAGGTAACAAAAAGGTTGAGAGAAGAAATAAAGCACGGCTGTTGGGGCTCTGCTCTGCCCACCTAATGTGTATATGTATATATGTCTGTATATATTAAGAGTTGGACCCTGTTAAGGGTTTGATGCAGTTGCGAAGTTGATGCTCACATTTTGGTAGCTATAGACAGTATATATTGTATATATACTTGTGTATATATTGTGGTAATTTGGTCCAATTCCCAAGAGAGTGGATGAGGAATTCTCTTGGTTGTTCCCAAGAGAAACAAGATGAGGGGAGATTGGTAGTGGGAATGGGATGAGGAATGCTTAGTCTTATATGTTTGGTGTGTGTGTGTGTGTGTGTGTATGTGTGTGTGTGTGTGTGTGTGTGTGTGTGTGTGTGTTACATGTATATGCTGTTCTACATATAAATGTATGCATGTGTATGCCAATGCACGTGGGGTTAGAGATTCATGTTGAATATCTTTTCTAAGTTGTTCTTCATATTAATTACTTTTTTCCTTTATTTTTATCTTATGTCTATGAGTGTTTTTGTATGAAGGTGTTCATCACATGTGTGCAGTGCCCACAGGAGTCAGAAGAGGGCATCAGATTCCCTGGAACTGGAGTTGCAGACAAGAGTTGTGAGCTACCATGTAGATTCTCTGAATCAGATCCCAGTCCTCTGAGAGATGCCAGTGCTCTTAACTGCCGAGCCATCTCTCCGGCCTCCACATCATTTCTGAGGCAGGTGTCTCACTGGACCAGTATCTCACCTTGGCTAGACTGTCCAGTAAGCCCCAGTGATCTCCCTATCTCAGCCTCACAGCACTGGTAACACACGTGTACAACTGTGGTGGCTTTTCAACATGCGTCTTGGAGATCAAAGTCCAGCCCTCGGTTTGCTGACTGAGATATCACCTCAGCTCGTGGCTTCCTGTAAAGTACATTTTATTCAAAACTAAATGCTTGTCAAAAATTGGCTTTTTATTAGTTTCTTCCACTGCAGGTTATCTCAGCTCAAACTGGTATGTCAGGTTTTTAAAAAATCACTTCATTTCTCTGCTTGGATCTGTATTAAATTTTATTTTTATTGACAAATAGTAGTTTGTGTATGTTAATGGGTTACAATGCAATCCTTCAACACACGTACTGGGTATACTGTAGGATGAGGCAACTGGATAAATTAACACACATTGGTTCAGAGGCACACTTCTGCGTGGTGGGAACAGTAGGAACCATGTCTACCAGTTCTGAAATATAAGATATTTGTTATTACCTACAACACGTTTCCCTGCTGTGTGAAAGATCACAAGAGCCTATTTCTTCTGTCTCAGTCATATGCTACACCCCTTTTCCTCATCTTGCCTACCTCCACCGTTATACTGAAAAAAAGAACACTTGAATTATTCCTGATATTGCATGCATAGAGTGCATTCTGATTATTGTCCCCCATACTCTCTTATCTGCTCCCTGTCCCGTCCATATTACCACCCCAAAGTTCCTTTTCCACATTTGGGCCTTTTTGAGTTTTTTGTTTTGTGACCCAGTTAATTAGCCAGGGTCTTCTGTTTGATCACTGGTTTGGAAATGTCTACTGGAGCTTGGTAGCTCTTCTGTGGGATAGACAATGACTGTTCCCTTCAGACTCCATAGGTAGTTAACAGTTCAGCAGGGAGGAATGAGTGAGCGGGCTTTCCCTGATTCATGATTGACCACTGATATGTCCAACCTCACAGAGGCTCATTGCCGGCAGCTGCAGCTACTGTGGGGCTGCGGCTGTGTGGGCTGGGCCTCATCCAGAGGGCAGCCATGCTACATTCAGAAGGAAGCATTTCACAGACACGCCCATCCTCTCCGTCTGTAGAACTTATTTTAAGCAATATAATGTCTTTTGGATTTATCCACATTTTCTCAAATGACAGACTCATTCTTTCTAAATGCTGAATCACATTCCAGTGTGTATTTATCATATTAGCACGTGCCTATCAGTTGATAGCTGCTGAGGGTTGTTGCAGAATCCTTACTTTGGTGAATAGTGCAGGAGTGAGCCTGGGAACAGATACCTTCGACACACTGATCCCACCGCCTTTGGGCACATGGCCTGAAGTCTGAGTCCCGTCCTCCCTCTTCCCTCCTCCTTGTCCTTCTTTCCTTCCTCTGTGGATCCCACAATGGGCCAGGCACTGTGCCCAGCACTTCATGTTAGTGTTTGTGTAGCTCTTGCAGCATCAGCACCCTGATTCTGTGTTGGCGAGCCAAAGCCTCTGAGGTCACGTGACTTGTAGAGTGCTATGTTCCAGGCAGAGATCATACAGGGCCAGACTTCACTTCTGTCTCAAGCCTGTGAGAGTCATGAAGCCTGCTAAACCGGAGCTCGCACTGAGGCCACTACCTGAGGCTACTCTTCCTTCCTTGATCTGGAGTCCAGAGTGACAACGTTGCAGGGGTGGGGGATGTGGGGAAGGGGGAAGGCAGAGTGTTTGGTGGAAGAGATCTGCTCTTAGTACATTTTTGTCTGTGTAAGGGATACATGAGAGAAACTTTTCAATGACAACTGGCTTCAGTGGTTCTGATGGGGACGGAGGTGGGGGGCAGCTCCCCTCATGGCAGTCAGGGAAGCAGAGGAGCTGAACTAGTGGTCCTCAGGGAACCACCGTCCTCATTGAAGGTGCACTCCCCACCTCTTCTGCTGAGATTAACTGTCCCTGGAAAGACCCTCACACACACCTACAGGTATGCTTTAGTACCACCCAGGTGCTTCTGAATGTCACCAAGTTAGCAATCAGGATTAGCCAACTAATGTCTCTATTCTCCATACCCAAACTTCATAAATATTCATGAGGCATGTCTTCTGGAGTCCACACACCATGCCCTTCTAAGCCTCTTATTGTTAAAAATCTCTAAAGCTTTCCACTCAGTAACTGACTGCACTGCAGCCTCTGAGAGGTTTTAAATTCCTTTGCAAACAGCAGCAGAAGACTAAAGGTTTGTAAAGCTCTGCAGTTAGTGAGATCTTGGAGTGTGACTCTGGACAGCCACACCTCAGGTCTTCCTTCTTGGCATTGGTGAGCACATCGTAAACCCTTCTCTCTAGGGCTGGAGAAGTTAGTGGTGGATGAAATGATTTTACAAGTGCTTTCTCACTCCTCCTAGATTTCTCTTTTCCTTTTGTTGTAAGAAATGCATGGAGATAATGGGACTGAGGAGATTCCCCTAGAGCATGATAAAATGTAGTCGCAGTGAGGTGAACATAGGTTTAGATTCAGGATCTTAGTGGTGTGACGCCAGGAACGACTCAGTTGCTCTCCTTCTAAAACAGGACAGTGGTGCACTTGGGCCATGGCTTCATTGGTAGAGCGCCTGACTAGCACACATGAAGCCCTCTGTCTAACCCCAGCACTGTGTAAGCCAGTGTACTAGTAGCCTGTAAACCTAATACCTGGGAAATGGAAACAGGAGGGTTGAAGCTCACGGTCATCTGAGATACAGGAGACTGCCTCAAACATACAACAGGAATGTATATCTTAAACAACTGACTGCCGGCAGACAGACTTTGACACTATGCGTTCAATTTACATAACACTAATTATTGAAATCCTTGTGATTTCTTCTGGAGATGTAGCTCTTTGTTTCCTTATCATTCTTTGTACTGAGCATCCCCGAAGCCCAATGTTTTCTCACTGGATGATGGACATTCCCGTGAGGAGGTAGCCTCTGTCCTTCCAGAGGTGCTGAAACGGAATTTTCCTTTCTTTTCTCCAAGTCTCTGGCTAGCACACTCTTAGGTAACATAAGGCGAGTTAAAACATTTAGATTAACATCGTGTTGTGAGATGATGGTGCTATATCACAGGAGAAAAATCAAGATATAATAAAAAACAATGAGGCTATAATTTAAATAGGGTGATGTGGGCGTGCTGCTCAGAGCAGGTAGGCAAGTGCTGACATAGGGAACTGAAGAAACTGCCATCGAGACATTTGTGCTCTGGGTTGAGGGGAGGCAAGCACATAGGTGAGTTCATAAGGGTGCTGGGTCCCAGAGGTACTCAGGCCAGAACGTTGGGGTAGGTTAGCAATGCACGGTGCTATCAGAAGACACTTAGGACATATGGTAAAGACTTAAGCCTCAGTGAGGAGAAGAAACATATGCCGGGCTCTGGGAAGGGAGGGGTATGAAGGGACTCTTTTCTTTTTAAGCGGCCTGTTAGCTGCTGAATAGAGGGTAGAGAGTTGTCGAGAGAATGAGACCCCTCCATAGGCCTCTTACAGTGCTTCAGATAAAATCAAAATTGATAATTGGTGTATACTATAGTGTGTGGCAGTGCTGCTGGGGGTAAAACACTATTAAGTGTATGTGTTTATTGGAGAGAGAGAGAGAGAGAGAGAGAGAGAGAGAGAGAGAGAGATTGGAGGGATGGAGGACTGCTGCTGCTGCTGCTAGTGATGACATTTGCAGGTGTGTGTGTGTGTGTGTGTGTGTGCTCATGTGTGCTCATGTGTGCTCATGACATAGTCACATGACATGTGTGCTCATGACATAGTCACAGAAATGTTTCTAGACTCAGATTTGTGCCTCAGGTGAAGGCAGAAAAGGCCCAGCCAGGGCTAGGGTCCGTGTGGGCAGATTTTTATGTTCACAAGCCCAGACAAATGGAGAGACTCGCCATCTTCTCCAGTACACAATGTGAACCCAGCCCTAGAGATGTGGCTGTTCCCTGTTTCCACTCAACTTGAGGACAATTAGAGCTAAACACCTTGGAGGAAGCTATCCAGTCTCCAAGTTTGCTAATTCCATTTCTAAAATAGCTCTAAAGTCTTCCCTTGCTCATGGCAGGGATAATTAAAACTAATGAAGTGAATTTAGGGGCGCACATCAGAGACTGAGCCAGAGAATCTGCTGGTGATTACAGACATGCTGCAGATTCTTTGAAGGTAATCGGCAAGTGACCCTTCTTCATTTGTATTCATGGAGACAGGGGCCATTTCCAGGGTAAACACTTCAGAAGCGCCATCACATGGCACATTGCAGAATTGAGAATTCTACATTACACTTTGCCCGCTGGTTGCAAATGACTAACATTCGAATTCTGTGAATAATGAGTTAAAGAGATTAGAATACAGAGAGAGGAAAGGTGAAAGCCAGAGAAACTCCTCATTTGTATGAGGTTAAGGTATAAATATTTACTAAGCACTTAGATACTAAACACCAGGCTACATTCCAGGTTCGGAAGACAGATAAACAAAACAGGCTAGGTCTCTCTTCTTAGGGCTCTCTAGACTAGCTGAGACAAACAAAAACATGAAAACATAACTTGGTGGAATAAACAGTGCAAGTATAAAAATAGGAGACAGTCCAGAGGGAACCTGTTGCCAAATTCTCTCAAAGCTAGAATGCTTTAATTGACAAGAAGGAAACTGTCATAGTCAGGGTCTCTATTGCTGCGAAGAGACATCATGACCATAGCAACTCTTATAAAGAAAAACATTTAATTGGGGCTGACTTACAGTTCAGAGGATCAGTCCATTATCATCATGGTGGGGCATGGCAGCGTGCAAGCAGACATCATACTGGGGAAGCAGCCAGAAGTCCTGCATGTAGATCTGCAGGCAGCAGGAAGGGAGGACACTGGGCCTGGCTTGAGCTTCTGACCCCTCAAAGCCCACCCCTAGTGACACACTTCCTCCCACAAGGCCACACCTCCTAATTGTGACAGTCACTGTGGGCCTGTGGGGGCCATTTTCATTCAAGCCACCACAAAGGCAGATGTCTGAAAACCAAAAGGGGTCAGAGGATAAAGACTTGGTGGGGCTGAGTGTTCACCCGGCTGGGGCAGACTGAATGTGCTCGAGTAGACAGCTCAGAGTTACGGGTGGAATTAAAGGGTTGCAGATGGTGTTATAAGTATGAAAAGAGGTAGAGTGGAAAGATGGCTCAGAGGGTAAGAGCACTTGCTCTTCCACTGGACCTGAGTTTGGTTCATATGTCAATCAGCTCACAATCCTCTGACTCCAGCTCCCTGGGGTCCAATACCTCATCTGGTCTCTGTGGACAGTCATGCACATTTGGCTTACTCTCAAGCACACACAAACTCATACACATAAAAAAAAACTAGAAAGAATAAAGGCCATTAGAAGCCTCTTGACTAGGGAACACACCATCTGCCTTGTTCTTAGATGCTCTTTGGTATTGAGGTAGGGATAACTTCTGGGACAGTGAGAGTGAACCAGGAGGAACCCAGAGGAGGCTCCAGCACTGACCAGTGGCTGGACCACCATGTTGAGTGAGAAGACAGAAAACACCAAGAGAATCTGTCGCTGGTTTCAAGGTGAAGCTCGATGAGGAGGAAGAGGAACACAGGAAGGGGTGGACAGGGGCCGTCCAGGGATTCCCTCAAGCTCTGGGCTTGAGTGTCCAAGAGGTGGCTGTGCCAAGCGATGGGCTAGAGAACCACTGTGAGCGAGAAGATTGGGTGTGGCTAGGATTCCTGCCATGACAGGCTTTCTTAGCATTGGGTCGCTCATGTGGGGGAAAAGGTGAACTAGAGCCAGGGTAGATGAAGAGAGACACAGCCCCGTGTGGATGAGGACACAGCCCCGTGTGGATGAGGAGAGACACAGCCCTGTGTAGATGAGGAAATTGGAAGATGCTGGGAAGAAGTGAGTGGAGAATCTAGTCTTGTTAGATCTGTCTCTCTGCTTAAAACTCACAGCCTTAGAGATGCTTTGCCCGCTACTTGTCTTCATACCATAGGATTCAGGGCAAGCACTCAGGTTGTGTCCTCAAAAGCCACTGAACTCTAGTCCAAAGCCTGACTGCCTGCTTCATCCTACAGAGCTGCCTTCATCATCTTAGGCCTGCTACTGACTGGATGCAGAATCTTAGGCAACAGACCCCACCCCAGATTTAATTTTTCCCATATTGAAAATGCTATCAGATGAAGTCTTGCTGCGTGATGTCACTGAGATAACAGCAAGCCTGACGAACCACCCACCCACTCTATACACACACGTGTTTATATCTTTAGTGTAGCTCCTCAAAAGAGTGGCTATTATGGTCCTATTCTATGGATGAACAAACAGAGGAATAGGAAGTGTTGTATTGCAGTTTACCCTGAGCTGAAATATTCCATCCTGGAAGAAGCCTGGGAAGCCGGGCGATGGTGGCGCACGCCAGCACTTGGGAGGCAGAGGCAGGCAGATTTCTGAGTTCGAGGCCAGCCTGTTCTACAGAGTGAGTTCCAGGACAGCCAGGACTACACAGAGAAACCCTGTCTCGAAAAACAAAAAACAAAACAAAACAAAAAAAAAAACAAAACAAAAAACAAAACAAAAAAATGAAAACAAAAAGAAGCCTGGGAAACTCAGGAAGTAAACAAACTTCACATGCCCAGGAAGCTGAAACTTCCATGATTCACAGGTTCTGGCCCAGTTGTTAGAGACACAGGAACAGCTTCTAAGGGAGGAGATTGACCTGCTGAGTAGCCTGCAAGTTGTACAGAGAGTGCCAGACTGTCAGCTTTTGAGAACTGTGGCCCTTGGTGAGGTGAGCTTTGGTTGGTATGGCTGCCTTTGAGTCATTTGCACTCCTGTAAGGAGCCACAGTCGGCCTAGTCTGGTCACCAAGTTCCTGTCACTGTTGGAGCCACAGTAAGCCTGGTTGGGTCACCAGGTCGAACTTCCCTGTCACGAGTGCTTTGTTCAGTCATCATTTCCTATCAGACTCGAGGGGACCTTTGTTTAATGTGTTCCCAGAAATAATGAACAGAAGTTACGTGACGCATCCAACATTCTACCTCTAGGGGCCAGGTGAGGAGAAATCGCTTGTCCAGATGCACATTCCTTGGGAGCCACACAGGTGACACTTTGGCTCCAGAAATGGAAACCTGGCTGCTTCTCACCACAGGTCTTTTTCCTGTTCTCAAGTCCTATGTACAATACCAGATTATGATGTCCCTTCCAGGTTGACTCTACTTTCTCAAGGCAAGAATGATGATTTAGCCTCAGCTGTGCTGCGCTGCTCATGCCCACCACAGATGTGCAGGGAATGTTGACCCAGGGAGAACATCTGGACAGCTGGATGGGATTCCTTTGTCTGTATGCAGTCTTCTTGAGGAGCACTTGCTCTACGCTTGGTAGAAGACGAAGACATCTTTCCCCAAATGTGTCAAGCCCTGTGAGTGCTCAGAGGGGAGACAGACATGGGGGTTCACATTCCAGCATCTTCTACCCCTGAGCTTCCCTCTCAGCAAAGAAAATGTCTCATGAAAATGGGAATTAAAGCAATAAGTTGTATTTGGCACCAGCCAAGTGCCCACACAGGAGCTAAACATAGAAAAAGGGAGGAGAAGACCACGAGACAGAACAGGAAACTCTTCCTAATTCATTCTCTTGCCAGCATGCAAGACAGCGAGTGTGTCATGGGCAGGACAATTAAATTGAAATATGGCCCAGCTAAGCTGAAGAGTTATTCCAGCAGGAAGGCCAGAGGAAACAATGACAATCCTTTGAGGGAGGTGGTGGGACAGCACCCTCAAGGCAAGGTCTAACTATCTTAGGAGTGTCCATTTTAGAGCAGAGAACTGGCCTAAAAACTAAGTACCAGGTCGCCAGGCTCTAGCAAGATGAGTATTTAATAATGAGAGGATCGGACAGGAGTGGCTTATAATAATCTTGTAATCCATGTGTGCCCTGAGACCAAACATCATTTCACAAAATGAAGGAATGTGTCTGACTGTACCTCTAATTGTGGGAAGAAATGCCCATGAGGACTGAGCTCATGGAAGGAGGTCTCAGGGCAGGTAGATGGTGACACTGTGGCTGTCCCCTTTCCCCACATCTCCTGAGATCTCTCCAGTACTTCAATAAGAAGGATGTGTAATTTTAGGCAGAAAGGACCTGTCTGAGTGGTGAATAATTTTTGGTCCTTGGAGATGTGGGACTGTAGAGCCAGTGGTAAAGGAGCTATAGCCACCTCTTACGATGAGAAGGCTAGCCATCCTGAGTGCCATTTGAGGAAGCCCAACCAGTGTGCACTCTCCATGTTTTGAAATTGTACTCCATTGCTATGAACTCCAAACTCCCAGGGCAGTATCACCCTTCTTCTCACCTCGTAAGCTCCCGCAGGAGTTGGCTGTAGGAGGGCAGGGAGGAACAAGGACGATCTTACACCAATGTCTTGGTGGCCCTGAGTCATCCGGGTATTAGTTACTGCTTCCGGTTGCTGTGATAAAATACCACCACAAAAGCAATTTAAGGGAGAAAGGGCTTATTCCACCTGTAGCTTGGGACTGTAGTCCACTGGGGCACCTAGTCAAGGCAGCTGGAGCTTGTGGCTTTGCATCCACAGGCAGGAAACAGAAGGAAGTGAGTGCTGGTGGTTTTCATCTGGATTTCCCCTTTTTCCTCAGCCCAGGACCCTGCCCGTGGCACAGTAGCACCCACAGTTAAGGTGAGTCTTCATATCTCCATCAACTTAATCTAGATAACCCCTAGAGCCACGACCAGAGGCTTGCCCTTTAGCTGATTCTGGATTCTGTCACCCTGACAAGTGATTCAGCATCACCAAGGTGACTTATAAATGTCTCCCTTTGGCTTTCTTCCCACATACCTTTTGCTCCATTTTTTGAGACTTGTTTTCAGATAGCCCAGGTTGGCCTTCAGTTAGATACATAGCATAGGATGGCCTAGGACTTCTGGTCTTCCTGTTTCCATGTTCCAAGTAACTGGATTTGTGGCCATGTGCCACCACATCTGGGTTTTGTGGTTTTAGGGATCAAACCCAGCTACGTACATATTAGACAAAGACTCTACCAACCAAGCTATACCCCTTGCCCCATCTGTTGACACTCTAGAGCAGGAGTGTATCTTAAGATATTATTATAACTTGGCTCAGATTTCATTCAGTACAAAAATTTTAATGATAATTTTTAGTTTTTTAAAAAATTTTTAAAAAATGGGGTGTCATTTCTTTCTTGTTAGCACATATTTCTTGTGTGAGATCAGAGGCTTCATTGTGACAGGTTCCAGCCTGCATGTAATGGCTCATGACCGACTCTCCTCTCCTGTTACCTTTGCTTCTCCATTCCTTAATTGTCCCTTTACTTTTGTTTTGCCTTTTTAGATTTTTCTTACAAGAGGAAATACGCAGTCTTTCCAAGTCCAAATGATTGCATAATCATCTTCAGTTTTATCCTGCAACTGGCAAAATTAGTTCTTTGTGATTGAAGAATAAATAATCCAATTGTGGGTGTATGGGTGTACATGCATGCATGTGTATGTGCACATGTGCATGCATGCATGTGCATACATGTGTACATATGCATGTATGCTGTTTTCTTTGTCTGTTCTGTAGATAAACATTTAGTCCAATCCCATTTCTGGTCCATTGAGCTATCACAGTGCAGCAATAAATGTGTATGCAGGTATGCATGCTGGCTTTGATTCCTTTGTATATAGGTCAGGAGTTATTGAGTTGAATGGCAAATCTATTTCATCTCCCGAGGACCCGTCACACTGACTTCCGTAGCGTCTGTACTAGTGTACGTGCCCCTTTCTCCCTGAGTCCATATCAGTGTTTATTATATTTTCCAGACAGGGATCTTTTTAGGGTTCTAACTGAGGTAGATGTTCTAATTCTTCTTGATGACATTGAAGGCAGGAATCCTTACCCAGAAATTATTGTGGTTCCCAATTTTGGGGGACATGTGAAGATACCTGGGGACATTTTCTGCTGTTCTGACTCAAGGAGGATTGTTACCATCATCATGTGGAAGTATGTGTGGGTGGTCCTGCATAACGACGACTCGCCCAGCCCTGAGTTTCGATAATGCCAAAGTTTAGGGATAGAGAACTCATTATGTGCCTCAATATAACCAGAGACAATCTGTTTTCAGTTTGTCCTAGGTAGTGTATATAAAAAAGGCAGACGCAGAAGAGGTGGGAAGATGGCTTTGGTACAAACCTAGGTGGAGAAAGTGAAGGCTGTTCCCATGGCAATGTCTGACTGTCATTGCATCTTTGGGACCAGAAGCCAGTCCCAAAGCACCAGCACCAGCGCAGTGGATGTTAGGGCGAAGAAAGCAGATGTGGAGAGGTGCAGCATCCTTGAGAATGAGTGCTGGGAGATGTACAACCACAGATACAACGCCCCAAAGCAGAGCCAGGGGTGAGCAATGTAGCCGAGTGTGTGGGCATCTGGTTTGATGGGCGTTGAGTGTGCTCCTTTTCTCCCAGATGCCGTCCTTAGGTAACCATAAAATCTTACCATCATCAGGATGAGGTCTCTCTTTAACTGTTGGTGGGGAGGGACTCTCCAGCAAGTCAGAAAACAGAGACAAGATTGCCTTAGTGTGACAGTGACAGCCCTGAGCTCAGAGAGAAGCCACGATGACTGAGAAAGTGTTGTGCCCTGAGAAAGACTGTGTTACAAACTACCTTTGGTTATAGACCAGTGGCCCATGTGCTCCTTTGGGCGTGTAATTCATCACAATGTTTTGAACATTATATGTGTGTGTGTATATGTATATGTGTGAGTGTAACTAAGAGATAAAAATAAAAGTTAAAAAAAGCAATGATAAATATATTTAAATAACTGAAAACTAAAAATATAAAAGTTTAAAAGGCAATAATAAATTTTTATGTACCCCAATAAATTGTTCTGCCTAACTTTGACTGCCATTATCCATTTTGAATAAGAGGTGAGCAGCCACACTGGTGATGTATGTTATACTTAGCAAGACCCTGTTTAAAGAAGTCCTGGGAAGCAAGACGAACTGTATTGGGGTTGGGGGCTGGGGGCTGGGGGCTGGGGGAGAGAGAGAGAGAGAGAGAGAGAGAGAGAGAGAGAGAGAGAGAGAGAGAGAGAGAGAGAGAGGCTTTCCTCTCACTGCCCCTGTGCTGTGCTGCGGTCAGCACTGATGCCATATTGTCTTCTGTATGCCCCTTTGCATATCAGGTGGGACAGGAGCCTCTGTGATGTGGACTTGAGCTTGCACACAGCTCTCTCTGACCCTTTTTGGTTTGTTTCTGTCAAAGGCTTCCAGAGCTGTCTGCCACACCTGCTACCAACAGGACACTCTGAAACCAGTAGTGTGAGAGCAGTCCTGCTCTCCATGGGAACCTGTATTTTCACATGAATATGTCTATCTTTTTAGTGTTTCCACGCACTATTAAAGGTAGAATTCCAGAAAATGACTTTCTAAAGGTCTTGTGGTCCAATCCAGGCCTCTTGAATGAAGAGCAGAGAGGGTGTTCTGGGGAGTTTTATGTCAGCTTGACACAAGCTAACGTCATCCGAGAGGAGAAGGCTCAGTGGAGAAAATGCCTCCAGGAGGACGCCTGTAGTTAAATCTACAGGGCATTTTCTTAATTTGTGATTGATGGGGGAGGGCCCAGCCCACTGTGGGTGGGGCCATCTCTGGGCTGGTGGTCCTGGGTTCTATAAGAAAGCAGACTGAGCAAAGCCTGGGAACAGGCCAGTGAGCAGCATCCCTCCATGGCCTCTGCATCAGCTCCTGCCCCATGTTCCTGCCCTGTGTGAGTTCCTGCCCTGATTTCCTTTGATCATAAATAGCAACCTGGAAGTGTAAGCCAGATTAACCCTTTCCTTCCCAAGTTGCTTTGGCCATGGTGCTCCATCACAGCAATAATGACCCTAACTAGAACAGGGCAGGAGATTTGATCAAGGTTTTGTTTTTCATGCTAATGAGAAGAGATGTAACTACTGTCTACATGTCTGGCTTTTTGTTTGCTAACTGACCAGGTTGGTCAAACAATGTACAAGAACTGAAGTCAGTTCAGAGCCAGTAGAAAGGCAAGCTTTTATTTTCTTTTAAATATTTGGGCCACTTGATTAAAGAACATAAATGTATGGGAGAACCTATTGTGGTCTTCATTATGTACTTTCACACTCAGGGTGAGTTTCTAACTCTGGAACCTTAGGATGTGGTGTTTGGAGATAAGATCTTTGCAGTAATGTGTAAGTTCTGATCAAGGCCATCAGGATGGGCCATAATCCAGTGTGGCTCATATCCTCATGAAAAGAGGGGCTTCTGGCTCCTCTTTTTATGTAGTTCACACGCCATGGGTGTGTACACATGGAGGAGATGGCTGAGGAGCTGGCCATCCATCTGTAAGCTACAGAGATGTGCTTCAGAATGAGCCCAGCCCTGCCAGCCTCTCGATCTTGCATGTGCAGCCTCACAAACCGGAGAAAACCAATCCCTGTTGATTAAACAACCCAGTCTCTGGTATTTTGCTATGATGACCCCCCAAAAACGCAGGGCAGGCTCCTTCACTTCTTATAGTAGTAATCAACAGCTAATATTTATTTCCAGATGAATTTCTCAATTAACCCCTATAAAACTATATGATGTAGATAAAATTCTTGGCTTCATTTTGCACATGAATGGGCTGAGGCTAACCGAATTAGGGTAGAGCTGAGTTCACTGGTGTTCCAAAGCCATGCTATTAATTATAATGGGATTTCTGGAGTTCTGACTGGCTCTGGATGCCCGTCAGAGCTCAGAATAGACATTTGGAGCCATGAGTCTCTTCCTGTCTTATAAGAAGTAGAGGAGAGAAGAAAAGGAAGTCAGAGGGTATGGAGCTAGTGACACAGACAAAGCTTCTTGTAGCCTCTGGGCTTACAGGTCCTGGTTTACCGCTTCTCCCCCGCTTGCCCACCCCTGAGGCAGCTGTGTGGTCTTCTCCCTGGAACAGCAGTGGCTTTCTTAGTCGGTGATTTCCCCACAGTTTAGAAGGTTACAGTCAGAGGCATTATAGATGGGAACGAATATGAAGCTGTAACTGCCTGTAAAGTAGAAAAGTTCACTAGGGGAAAGGGCAACAGCATCTTAGGGACACTCCTTACGGAGAGGCCAGCTGGAGGGAGACCTGCTGTGTTGTTTTCTGCATAGCATCTTGCTATCCTGTCAGCCAGGCTGTCTCGCCCCTGCTGTAAATCCTCTCATGCATCTTTCTTGTGTCCCCAACCTTCCTGCCTCATAGCTCTCCTGCTTACCCCTGCTGTAAGCCCTCTCACAAACCTTCCTTGTGTTCTGAACCTTTCTGTTTAACTCTATAATTTAACCATAACATTGCCACATGCTATTTTCTATCTTCCAGGAAATGGAGGGGGTGCAGATTGGCCGCTGCTCCACAGTGACTTTCTGTTGTACAGGAGGAGAGGAGGGTGGCAGAGGGAAGCAGATTCCTCTCTCGTCCCTGCCAACTGCCTCCTCTTGAACCTTTTAGTCATTTCCACACACAGTTTTAGCTCCTACTCTATACCAGGCAGGAGGCTGTGGGCTAGCCCGGCAGTGAACCCGAGATGCCGGTGCTTTTATGCTCTTGGGCCTTTTGGTCTGGGGACATCTCTAGATTCTAGATCCTTCAAATCCCAAGCTGTCTTCTTTCCTCAAATGAGGGAAGGGCACGGGCGGCAGGCTGGTTCATTAGATGTTTTCCTTCTTTTCTGTCTCTGACAGCTTCCCTTCACATCTGATAGGGAGTCTTCACAATGGTGGCGAATTTATTCATTTTGAATGTTTGTGAAGCTCTCTAATTAATTCTTTATAGATTTCCATCAGCGACTAAATTTGTGTTCTGAGTTAAAATTGGGCATCCAGAGGAATTGCCTTGGGTACTCTGCTCCCTCGGATCCCCTACCCCTCACTGGCGGCTGCTGGCCTGCCGTTTACTAAGCAAGTGGGCACCACGGTTTGCCTCATAGTGACGCATCCGCAGTGGTTACCATGGAAGGAGACAGCAGCGCAAGCACTGTCCCTGTCGTCATGGAGCCCCGGGGCCATCTCCTAAGCAACCTGGCAGGAGCTCCCCAAACAGTTCTATGCTCTCTGCTCTACTGAGGTTAGTCTCAAATTTATTTTTGTGGGTTGCTTGATATCAACAGCTTTGTGTGGCTGAAGAAATTTAGGGAAGGAGCTACAGTGTAACTCTGTCCAGAGAGACAAAAAAAGACAGAAGGGCAGGGCTGGGGGCTGAGGGGGAGGGCAGGGGGTGACACAGCATATAAGACGTGAGTCTGAGAAACATTCAGAGAGAAGGAAAGAACTGCATGGAAAGGAAGGGAGATACACACACACACACACACACACACACACACACGGAAAAAAACAGAGGCAAAGAGACACAGAGAAGACTGCTGCGAAGAAAACAAGTGTCTCACAGAAGACTAAAATATCTGGGGAGACAGCAGCAGGGGCTGTGTGACTCGAGTGTCAGCCATTTCACCCCTCACTTCCTGTTCTCATTCTCAGTGTGGGAATATTAAAAGAGGCAGCAGCGTTACTTGGAGTGGGAGTCACAGTTCTTGGAGACACAAATCTGTGTCTTCCCTCCGTGTGCCTCTAAAATCTGTGTTTTTCCATAGCACATGCTTTTCCTGCTGGTGTGGGAAGGGCAGCCTGGCATTTTTGTGTGAGATAGGTGTAGGAAGGGGAGGTGGGAAGGAACGTTAAGGCCATCTGAGATCCTTTCCCCCCTCCAATAAGCCACTGGAGTTGTTCGTGTTTGGGGACTTTTTCTGGTGACTTATAAGTGTATAATCCACGAGAGTGATCTGTGTCTCGGAGCCTGGAGCCCAGAAAGGCTTCTGTTTTCCATATGACCATTCATTTAGGCCTTAGAGTTGGCCCATGTCATTAGGGGCACCATCCTTGTTAGTGGACAAGAGAAGTGGGGTGTAGAGAGAATTATCCTGAGTTTACCCAGCTTGTAGGAGATAAGAAGGAGGTAGACTTGATCAGCTTGCACCAAGAGCCCTTCTTCTTAGGCTCCCACTGAAGTTTACAAAGGGGGTGACACTTGGTGTGTACAGATCCTGCCACAGAAGCTGTATCTTCAACCGGGGTGACGGAGACACTGGGCAGCCTGGCTGTCCGTCGTGGGTGTAGGTCACCTATCACAGTCTCAGTAAAGGAACGAGTTGCAGCGGATGAGGCGGATGCTGAGGCTAAGTCTCCACCAGGTTCAGGCAAGCCAGCCGGCCCTGCCTTGGCGTGGCCCAGCAGTTCCCACGTCAGTCTGACTGTACCGAGCCTGTGATGTCGGCCATAAAAGCACAGTATGGTCTCTTCTCTCAATTTCATGTTGACTGGAGCCAGAATCAATTAAAAGACTCTTTCATAGGTTAGACTAATGGGGTTTGGGAACAACAAGAATAATGGTGACGTCATTAGCGAGTGGAGTCTAAGACTGTGTAACCAGGCTTTATTCAAGGAGGGCAACACCCAAGGGAAGAAAGGTGACAGAGAAGTTAAAAGCTCAGACTCTGGAGCCCGGAGCTCCTGACCTTGAGCTTTAAAATTCTGCCACTCCTTAGCTGCAGACTCACAGGCAAAGGACAAATCTCCCGTCTTGTGCCATTGTATCTCAGATCTTTTCTTAGATGATCATACAAAACACAATAACATATTGGACATAGTCTTCACTGCTGAACACACGGGCAATAATGAAAGTCACAGAAAGACTGTCCTGAAGGTGAGGAACAAAGTTTTGGGGTGGAGCTGTCAGGAAGGGCTTTCTGCATGAGGTGACATTTGAGCTGTGGTAATTGTCATTATTGCTGAGGACAGGATTAACTTACACCTCTTCAGCACTCCACAACACATACAAATGTGCACGCTCCACATGTGCACTCACATGTACAGGCACACACACACTCATACACACACACACACACACACACACACACACACACACCCTGCCCCACATTTATATTTTTTTTGGCATATATTCATTGTATATAGTCCTGGATTTCATAAGGGCATCCTTATAAGGATACATTGTACTTATTCCCTCTTAGGGCATTCATGCACATATGATACAAGTGTCCACGGAGATGGAAATGGGTGATATTTGTTTTTCTGCCACCTTTCGAATGGTAATTATGGCCCAGCAGGATGCTAAAGGCTCCTCAGGTTCTCTCTTTCTCAGAGGCTCTTTGCATTGTTTATCTTACTTTCCACCCGTATAGCCTGAAGCCGTTTCCAAGGTCAAGGCAACATGCTCAAGGTCACAGAGATAGCAAAGAGCTGAGTCGGCTCCTGTCTCTGTGACTGCATTCAGAAAGACACACATGTGTTACTTTCCCATCTAGGTTTCTCTGGGTGTGAAGCTGACTTGTAGCTTACTGTCTACTTATGGTTTTAAAGGGAACCTGTCTCCATCACTGATACATCTGCTGCTGGCATGCCAGTTTTGTTAACTTGTTCATGTCACGTGGGGTCCCAGAGATCTCCCAGCATCTCTGCCCTTCATGGTGTGTGCATTTGTACAAGTGCACCTATGGGTCCCGATGCTAGGCTTAACTTTGGTCTGTTGCTAACTTCCTTTATTCTGAGAGTTCAGGTCTCTGAATTATTGGAAGTGCATACGTGCCTATTGAAGCATCCTTTAATTGACAATGCACAGCTCTTGCTACACTGAGGAAAGTTTTCCTGAGCCTAGTAACAAAAGGCTTCACAGGAGTCTCTGCATTCATTATTAAGATGTTTTCTGATGCTGCTTTCAATAACAAGGGAAAACCTGAGTGAGCCTGAGCAAGAAACAATTTGTTGGAAGGATGCAAGGACATCCAAGCACCCTAGGGAATGAGCCAGTTCTAAGCAAATGAAGTCAAATTTGAAAATGGGCTGCTCCAGGGACCCAAATGGAAGGAGTTTATGATTTATTCATTTTGAGTTCTGCAATGGAATCCCTGCAGCTGGGCGTGGCAGGCTTTTCCTCCAGAAAAAAGACTCTACCAGCATTTTTCCTGCACCCCAGTCACTTGCTACATCTACCTAGGACCACAAACTAGTCAGGTCTAATTCAAAGTTTATATTTTTAAACATAACTTATTACAGATTGGCATATGTACAGTCTATTGTGAGAATGTATTGGTACATCATTTCTCTAAATAAATAAATAAATAAATAAATAAATAAATAGGAAATCCAACCTTAATTTGTAAGATCTAAGAAATCCTTTGATATAAATACTCTAATGATGGTACTTTGGTTTCAAAATGTCAGTGGTATTATATCTGATTTACAAAATGACAGAAACTCTAATAACTGGTTCTTCCCTTCTTGTTCTCCTTCCTTCATTTTGTTCATTCTTCCTGTGATGCGCTGTATAGAGCTGCTACATAGGGACTTTGTGTACACTGGGCAACTGTTTTATAGCTGAGCTTCATGGCTACTACAGCTCCCTTAACTACTTTCTTGTTTTATAAGGTTGAAAGTTTTATGTGATACCTAAAACTTAGGTTTATTTTCTAGAAAATAAAACATTACACAAACAATAGTGTGTAGTGAGAACTGAGTGAACCCATAGTGTCTAGTCCACAAGAAGCAGGTGGGACCTGGTAGCTGATTTCCACATTGCTCTGCTCTGCCCATCTGTAGATCACTGGTTTCTGGGTCCTTGACATCCTGCACAGTGGACTAACCTTGGCGGTCTTCTGGGTTCTTGGCTTTCGGACTTGGACTGAACTTCATCATGGTCTTTCTTTGTTGTCCAGCATGATAATAGAAGATCATGTTTTTCTTAGCCTCTGTGTGTGGGTCTGCTACCCTAATAAATATTGTATTAGCTATCTCTTTATCCTGTGTTTTTTTTCCCTCTGGATCACCCCATCTGCATATAGGAAGAAGATATACTTTTCAGGATTAGCTTGGTAAGGGGATCCAAAGGGACTCACGAGCTTGGCTTTCCCACATGGCCTTTTTAGATAGCAACTCTTTGATTTCCCCACATTTTATTCATCATTTTCCCTAAGACCACTCATAGGGTTAGGTGAGCCTTCAGGGGAGTCCATTTGGGCATTGTAATTGATGTGTTTATAAAAAGATAAAGAGATAAGAATATGTTCTATGTGGGTGTGGTGAGGTATGGGGGAAGAAAGAGAGTGCCTCAGGGGGCCCATGCTGAGGCATCCCTTCCCCCTGAGTGACCAGCCACACTAGGGTATAGTATAGACTAGAGTTTATTCAGGGTATGGGGAGGGGAGGGCAGAGAAAGGCAGAGAGAGGAAGAGAATAGAGAAGTAGAGGTCGGCCATGACCATGTGGAGACAGCAGGGAAGGGAATGGGGAAAGAGGGGGAGCAAGAGGGAGCAAAAGAGCAAAAGGCAAGAGAGAGAGAGAGAGAGAGAGAGAGAGAGAGGAGGGGCAAACATCCCCTCAAACATCCCCTTTTATAGTGGGCCAGGCCTACCTGGCTATTGCCAGGTAACTGTGGAGAGGAGCATACCTGGTGGTTGCCAGGTAACTGTGGGGTAGAGTTTAGACAGAATGCTAACAGTAATATGATGAGATTATCTACAATGTTCATGCCCAAGAACTTCACAATTGAGTAGCAAAAAACATTATCAAAACTCTCATAATTTAAATATATTTATGGGTTTGTGCTAGGGTGTAGCCACGTGGCTACATGTTGGACATACCTAGTAGAAATTATGACTCCATACACTACCCAAATCCAGATATGCTGCCCCCACATTTTCTGTACTCCAGAATAGAGAGCTATGGCACATCTTCTGCCAAAGTTCTCTGAAAGGATTTTTTCAGGAATTAATGGTTATAAACCAGAAATAATGAGTCTAATTTAATGTTATTATGGTTTGTTGGCGAAGAGTTTTTGCAGCCCCCAATGTTTAATACTAGCTCCTTTCCTCTTGCTGACAAGTCCTCACAATGGGTTCCTAGAATATGAAAGCACTTGGAAAAATTGACTCATAGAAGCACCAAGGTTCTATGGTCTACTGGAATCTACTGGATTTCTGGAGACAAGTGGGTATGCTAAGGGATGATTTCAAGTTAGACTCACTGAGACTTCAGAGCTACTCCTCAAACAAGCACAACATAGGTTATTTCCAACAATTGCATCTTTCCTACATCACCCAGGGAGTACAACACCTTGTCCAGTGCCTGCTGTTTTTCGGGGTCCAGAAAGACATTCAGCATTTGAAGATGATACATGTATTAGTTAATGTTCTGTTGCTGTAATAAAATACTATGACCAAGAGCAACTTAAAGATGAGAGTGTTTATTTTAGCTTATTATTCTAGAAGGATGGAGTTAATAATGGCGAGGAAGGCATTAAAACAGGAGAAGGAAGCAGAGAGAACAGGGAGTGGGTGAAGCTAAAGCCCTTGAATCCCACCCCCAGTTATGCACTTCCTCCAGCAAAGTTCCACCTACACAACCTCAAACAGCAAAACAGCATACCACCACACCACTGGGGACCAAGTGTCTAAACACCTGTGCCTGTGGGTGACGTTTCTCATTCAAACCACCACTGTCCATGAGTTACTTTTTCTTCTATGGCCGAATCTTTGACAGGTGGCACCTTAAGGGAGTGAGGATTTATTGTGGCTCACAGTTGGAGAGCGTACAGTCCCTGATGGTGGGAATGCTGTGAGGAAGGCAGTGCCAGAGTGCCAAGAGTGCAGAGTCTTTTTCACACCTCTGCTAGGGAGGCTGATCAGACAGACATCTCACGCCCAGTGACCCACATCTTCCAGCCAATTCCCATCTCTCAAAGGCTCTACACTCTCCCAGCTCCATCAGCCAGAGGATCAACTGTTCACACAGGCCAGGCGAGACTGTGGGGGACAAGCTCAAACCACAACAGATATCACAAACAACACAATTCAGCACAACGAAGCAGTGCAACAAAACTTTTTTTCACAGACCTAAAAGCAACCAAAGTCCTATTAGGTTCACAAAATACTCCAAGCACTAGAGCAATACTTAATGCCATTAGTATTACAACCATCGAAAGGCAACAGAAAAAAGCCTGAATAAAGATTTAAAGGATTCGAATATGTAACTCGAAAAGTAGGCGGTTTTCTAATCCCCAGTGGGGAATGTTTGTCAAATGTTTCCAGCTGGGCTAGGAAGCTTCACTTTTATTTTATTTCTTTTTGTCTAATTACAGGAGCCTCATGAGACTAACATTGCCATCTCTACCTTACAGACCAAGAAAATGAGACACAGGAGATTTAAATAATTTCTCAGTGACATTTCGCTAACACACGGCTAAGCACAACTTGGACCCACTGTTGTCAGTCTGACTCCAAAACCTGATTTCTTTCCCATCATCCTAGCTGCTTCTCCGTAATTTATACATTAGTAAGTTCTAGGGGCTTCTTTGGCTTTCGCTTCCAATGAAGACCTGGTCGCAGAATCTGTAGGTAAGAGAATTATGGACCTTCTGTATACAGAGCTGTAGTGTTTTGAAGTGAATGAATGTCTAGGGAGGATTTAGAAACAATAGTTTGCAGCCAATTTGCAAAGCTAAGAATGTTTGTTGGCCTTACAGGAGCTGTCTGTCCTGTTGTCAAATTCAGGTTTTTTTAGAAGTATTCTTCTTGGAAAAGCCTTTCATTTCCAGAATGCAAGCTGAAAGAAAAATAAATAAGTTACCCAGAATGTATCTTTACCCAACATTTAGACATGGCTAAGTAGCTGTACATGCTCATTTGGGTGTCTGACAGAATGCTGGGCTACACTCAGGTGCCAGAGAGGCTGCCTCACTGGGACAAGGTGAAATCACTTATCTTTATTTTTTCTGGTTGGTGACTTGGGCCACAGAGAAAAGAGGAAGGGGACCACTGCTCACCCAGGAGCATCACAGTCATGAGGTGTGGCGCTTGCATGCCGATTGTGAAAGAGCTGCCTGTCCTACACAGTCCAGGGAGGGAGATGTGATGCTGATTTTGCTGGCCTGCAGCTTCATAGCTAGTTGATGCTTATCCTGCAGTGTGTCCTGGAGGGGAAATCTGAAAACCATGCACAAGCCAGACACAGCATCCTGCTGCTAATTCTTCATTCATTAGATACTATGAGCCTGAAGACAGAGGAAACTCCCAGGCCATCTTCTCCTAAAAAAATACAATATGTGGTTCTTAGCGGGGTGACATCGTAGTCTCAGTGGCGAGTAATTTTAATTTTCTAGTCTTTGTATCTAAGGTTCACTGTGTTCAATTATGCAAGCAGAGCAGAGGAATACAAACCCAACATGGATGTGTGTGTAGATATCAAACCCTAGGGATGGTGTGACAGATTGTCAACTTGAGACGCTTTAAAATCTGCTAGAAAATCAGTGAGGTCCATGCTGGGATATCTGTGAGGGAATTCCCTCAGAGGGGATTTCCAGGGAGGATTGGCTGAGAAGGGCGGACCCATCCTGAGTGGGAGGTGCTTATCCCTACGCTGGAGTATGTACAGAATAAAAGGGAAAAAGAAGCAAACAGTTCGTTGCTGGCCAGCCATTTTCTCTGCTTCTTGGATGCCATGATGTGAAGAGTTCAGGGATGCTGACACCCTTGAAACTACAAGCAAAATAATTCCTTCTTATAAGTGCTTCATGGGAATTTTGGCTGCTAATGAAAAAGGGATTAATACAGATGGGAAGTGGCCCCATCCATGCCTTTCTGGTCTCACTCCCATGTCTGGAACCTTGAGATTGACTGAGGTTTGCTTATAAATAGCATTATGTGGTTCTAGAATGGCCTGAAGCCACCATCACCATATGACACAAAGAAACCTATTTGTACCAGCTATAAGGAAGCAACTATGCTTCCTGGAGAGATGGCTCAGTGGACAAGACTGCTCTCTCTACACAAGCATGAAGTCCTGAGTTTGAGTCTCCAACATTTACATAAGAAGCTGGGTGTGGTCAAATAAAAGCCTGAAACCAAATGTTATGGGTGGTGGAGACAGGAGGATTGCAGGCCTGGTGAACTGCCAGCATGGTTCCAGGCTCAGTGAGGGACACTGTCTCAAGAGACGAAGACAGAGTGATAGAACTGGATACTCAGCATCCTGCACTGATGCCTTTGTGAGCAGAGACTCACACACTTATGTGCACATGTAACACACACACACACACACACACACACACACACCAATAACCATTGTTAAATGGTGAAGATGCTTGTCAGCCGTTAAATAGATGGTAGCTTCTTTCCAGTTAGCCATAGTGAGAAATAGTGCTGCATTTATTTACATAATGGGAATTTGAAAATGATGCAAACTAAAGCTTTTAATCTCCTCTGGAGAGATGGCCAACCGCACATTCCACTGCAGAATCATCATTCACTGTCCACACCACGGCTTTAAGACGGCTCAGTGGCAAAAGAACACGGCACTGAGTCTAGTCTCTGGGACCTGAGTGGTGGAGACACAGAACAGACTTCTCCAAGTTGTTGTCTGACTTAGTTATGTACCACGGCATATGTGCACCCTCACGTGCATAGATAGGCGGACAGACACATATGAAGATTAAAAAAATGTAGTGAAAGAGGATGTGAGCTCCAGAATGAGACTCAAGGGAGTGAGACATTTGGCTTTGGTTAATAATAATATAATCTTGGGCAAAGTAACCTCTCTGAATCTCAGATCTCCAGTTATTAAGAAAGAACTGTCCAGAAAGAGCTATATAGATGTTTCTGCATGCCAGGCACAATGGGTTTTGAGGAATGCCCACAGAACAACTAACTCTTTAATAATGGCTGCCATGTTGAGAAGAAATCAGAGATCATACTCAAGGACATCAGGGACAGAGCAACAATTGATTAGTAATGTCTGTCATGAATGTGGGGAAGGATGTTGTGGTACTACAAGCAATGGGAACAGGATGGTTAATAACAGCCAACGCTAAGCAAACCTTTATAACATGCCAGATGTTCTATAGAATAATAACTTGGCTCATTTTACTAGCCGGGTTAGGTAATGTTTCTCAGTTGGGGTGACGTCCCAAACCAAAGCTATTTGGTAAAGTCTGGAGACTCTTTTGGTTGTCCAGCCTGAGGTACATGTGGATAGGTAGTCTTGGCACTGCCGATCTGGTGAACATCCTACAGCCCAGAGGACAGCTCTCTTCATGCGCAAACCCCAAATTATCCAGCTGAACTTGCTGAGGGTGCCAAGGTTGAGAAAGCCTGCAAGAAGAAGTATTGTCAGCCTGTGATATTGGTAGGGTGTGAAGAACAGAGAAGTGCAGGCACTTTTTTTTAGGCCATTGGGAAGCAGTTGACTGGGATTGGAGTCAGACCTAAAGCTCACCCTTCCCTTTTTCATATTTAGAAGGAAGGTGGCAAGGAGTAGGGTGGGGGTTGGGGGGAGCAGGAACTTGGAGCAGCTGTGCAGGCTGCAGTCACAGGGTGGGGGTGGGGCTGGGGCTGAGAGTGGGGGTGGGGGTTCGCTCTCTTTTGCTCTGCAGAATGCTGTAAATGCCCCCTCCCCCAGGCTGCCTCCTCCAGATCCCTGCAGTGAAAGTTCAGCTCTCTCACAGTTCCTCTGGCCCCAGAGTCCTCCTTCCAGCTGCTTCCGCTTGCTGCAGCTGCGGGGATGGCAGGTGATGGTTCCTGAGTGTGATTTGTTCTGACGCAGCACCGCTGCCAATGTTGCCTGGGAAAGTGAAGCCGGGAGGTGCCACCACTTCTCAGTACAAAATACCAGCTTTGCACCTCTCCCCAGGGAGAGTAGCACTGGGGATGATGACTCTGGAGAGTCTGTAAAATAGCAGTGCCCGAGTAGCTCTTTGTGGCATTTGGTGCGCTGTGTGGCAGTAGCTGTCAAGTGCAAAGGGGGTGATTCACCTGGAGCCTTGGGGAGCAGAGAGCAATAGTTAACTGGTTTTTGCGTGGTTGAGTTGCATCTGAGCTCTGAGTCTTGCCTCTGTCTCATGGTTCTAGGCGAGCAGGGTTACTGGTTTGAATATGAACATAGGAAGAAGAATGGTGACAATTCAGACTGGAGTGACACCTCTGAACTACACTCTTGCAAACATACTACAGGAGAAAAGGTGCACATTGCAACTTGTTACATATAGGCATGGACACAGATACTGCTAAGATCTAAGAAGGCAAAGTATATTCTTATTTATGAGTCCAACTATTATGTTGACACAGATTCAGGGATCAAAGCCAGGTTCAGCAGAGAAGAGTGCCTGATTGATTAGTCATGTCTGTCATGGATATAGGCATGCACATCTGGTGCTCATGCCCAGACTTGGTAGCTTTGGAAGTAGATCTTAGAAATTCCATCACTGCTCTTTTTGAGGATTTAATCCACTGGAAAGCCAAGAGCGGAATATGAAGACCAGAAGTCACTAAAGAAGAAAAGTCCATTTTCTTTAAATTATGATTCCTAATGGCCCAATGGCCTGTGCTAGAGCAGTGGTTCAGCATGCTGAGACAGTAGGGATTGGGACCAAGTGATAATTAGTGATAATTAGAATTAGTGATAATTCTCTCCCTCACTTGACATGTTTCTGGCAAACCAGGTACCCTCTGATGAGGAAGGAATTAGTGAAGCCCAGAAGAGGGAGTCAGCTGAGAGACCGATCCAGACACAACTGAGAGGGGAAGAGGATTGATATTAGCTGGGAAATTAAAGCCCCCCTCTAGTTGGGGGTCATAGCACTGATTTCATCTGCATCCTCAGGCAATCATCTTTAGGAATGAGCTTCTCACGCTTCCTCTGGGGAATCACAGGCTTCAGACTCAGGCCTAGACAATCAGAGTGCTGGATTTCTGGTCACAGTGATAGGTTAAGGAGGTGATCACATGATCAAAGTGAAGTTGAAAATTAAGTGTAGGAATTTTTCTGAAATTCTTGAGAAAACAGTTCTTTCCATTAGCCTTGCTGAACCTGGCAGGACAGCAGCTCAGAGTTGCTGAGGACATTTTTGTCAACATAAGGAAGATCTGACAAGGAGGCTACAGTGGAGTAAAGTGGAGGTGAAGGATGGCAGGAAGTGGTTCTCGGGAGCGCCACTCAACAGCGGCCAGGTCTGCAACGAATGACATGGGAGTTTATATGAACTTTTCCCTTACCCAATTTATGATGAGTTGGTTTTCATTGAAGATGAACCAATAAAGCCAATAGGAAAATGAATGAAAACGAAGATGGAATAATTCTAATATGCTAAACACGAGAAAAACTCCATTCACGAGAGTTTCCATGGATACCATGACTCTCATTAAATGGCGTAGACCAGGAGTTGTCACTGATGTTAACTGCAGTGTGGACTGTTTGCCCACTATAGAAATCAAAAATTAAAAGTTACTATGGACTTCCTGGGGAGGTGCTAATGCCCCAGTGGTGATCCCTGTACTCCTGTACCTACACCTAACACTGAAAGATATAGTTTACACATCTATGAAAGTCTCAAAACGTTAAAAATAAATGTGTAGTTGGTGTGGTGGTCCACATTTGTAGTGACTGGACTTGGTAGGCTCAGGAAGGAGGATTACTACAAGTTTGAGTCCAGATCAGGCTACCTAGTAAGACTAGATCACCAAATTCAAACAACAGATACACAGATTCAGACAGACAGACAGACAGACAGACAGACAGACAGACACTAGTGTGTGTGAGCACACACACTCACACACACACACACACACACACACACACACACACACACACACACGTCTCATGCCCAAGGCACAACCAGATACATTTACCAAGCTTGGATTGATACCCAGCTTTGCCTGACTCTGATAGCTGTGGTTTTAATTACACACCAATTGCTTGGTCTCTCAGTAAACACACTAAAGTGAAGGGGGGAGAAGAGAGCAGAGGTTATTATGAGACAGGACCAGTAGAGTGTACTCTATGCTTCCTGCAAAATAAGACCCAGGGTGCAGTGTCTGCGAGAAGAAAAGAGTAAGAAAGGGAAAAAAATCTGTAGGCAGGAAGTACAAAAGCTGATGCATGGGGCTCTTTATGTAACTTATATTAAAATAATTGATCAAATGCATATTATCAGCTACTGGAATGCATGGCGATAATGGCTGTCTATAGTTCTCCATTTAATCTCGGGCCCCTAAGGAGAACTCTGAGGCAATCCAGGAAGGATATCATTGCATTTTGTTATACAGGCCATTCCTGGAGAAACTGAGGGGGAGGCCGGGCAGGTAGTCACATTTCAAACACATCTTGATGTTGTTAGAAATAGTTCTCAGTGTGCCAGAGCAGCCGATAATCTCCCAGGCTACAGGCTAGAGCCACGCACTGCTCTCTACTCAGGGAAAAGCCTGTCTCAGAACCTGTCTCCAGATAGTTCCTGATGGGGAGCTCAGCACTCATTACTGAGTCCCATGTCCTGGGCTTGAATACAGGATGGCTTTTCTTCCTCTGAGATCCGCCCGAAGCATAAAGCACTGGTCGTAAACTGCGCGGGAGGGCATGTTCTAAGCGTCAGAATGTTCCACGTTTTAAAATGTTTAACAATTAGGCAAAAAAGCTGCTTTAATGACTGTCTTCCCCATTTCTATTCCTGCATCTTTGCAGTGTAAACAGGCACGGCTGCTGCTGCTGAAGAGATGTTTGCGCGACAGAGGTGATGGCAGAGGCCATAGTGACAGACAATGTACCCGGATCCCGTGGGGCCATGTGCATAGACCTGTGTTCTGTGAGCCTCCAGTTTCCCTTACCTTCCATCCTCACTGAACTGGCTTTATTCCTCCACGTTCCAGTCTACTGATTCCTGCTTTCCTATCAGGCCTGTTTCTTAGTTCTTAGTGTCACTGCCAAGCTGATGCACCACTATTGTGTAATTTTTAAAGAAAATCCGCTATGTTATTATTTGAATGATCTCCAACTCTCTTTTCAGTTTCTTGGAAAAACTTCCAAAAATTTCATCCTGTATATAAGGTACTATTACATAAAGATATTCTTATATAAGTATATAAAAGATTCACGTTGATCACATCCTCCCAATAAACCCATCCCCCTGCCTCTCTGTGATGGTTTGTATATGATTGGCCCAGGAAGTAAACCTACTAGGAGGTGTGGCCTTGTTGGAGTAGGTGTGTCACTGTGGGTGTGGGCTTAAGACCCTCCCCCTGGCTGCCTGGAAGTCAGTCTTCTACTAGCAGCCTTCAGATGAAGATGTAGAACTCTCAGCTCCTCCTGTACCATGCCTGCCTGGATGCTGCCATGTTTCTGCCTTGATGACAATGAACTGAACCTCTGAGCCTGTAAGCCAACCCCAATTAAATGTTGTCTTTTATAAAACTTGCATTGGTCATGGTGTCTGTTCACAGCAGTAAAACCCTAACTAAGACAGAAGTTGGTACCAGGGACTGGGGTATTGCTGTGATAGGCCTGACCATGCTTTTGTTCGGAAGAATGTGGATTTTGGGACTTTGGATTTGGAAAGTCACGGAATTCTTTAAGTGGGGCTTAATGGGCCAGACTAGTAGGAATATGGAAGACAGTGGTGCTGAGAGTCATTTGAACAGTGTAGGCCTGATGGCCCAAGAGGTTTCAGTGGAGAAGAACTTTAATATGTGGCTGAGAAACTGTTTTTGTGATGTTTTGGTGAAGAACATGGATGCTTTTTGCCATTGTCTAAAGAGACTGCCTAGGACTAAGGTAAAGAGATTTATATTAGTTGCATCTGCAAAGGAAGTCTCAAAAAAGCCCAACAAAGACTTTGTTCTCTGGTTAAGTCTGATGAAGAGAATTTTGAACAAACATAGCAAGCTGAGAAAGAAAAAGTACAAAATATATAGTTTGAGTATTAAAGATACTCTAGGAAGTGAAATTGATCTGAATTCAAGGATATTAAATTGAATTAAAGGAGTGGTGACCTTGGGGGCAAGATTCACCCAGTTAACTTTAGGTCCAGGTATAGTTGTACAAGCCTTTAATCCCAGGAGACAAAGAAAAGCAGATCTCTGAGTTCAAGGCCAGCCTAGAACGAGCAAACTCTAGGTGAAGAAAAACTTTAATCCAGGCTTGGTGGACCACACCTTTAATCCCAGGGTTTAGGAGACAGGCATGCAGATCTCTTGAGTTCAAAGTCAGTCTTCTACTAGCAGCCTTCAGATGAAGATGTAGAACTCTCAGCTCCTCCTGCACCATGCCTGCCTGGATGCTGCCATGTTTCTGCCTTGATGACAATGGACTGAACCTCTGAGCCTGTAAGCCAGCCCCAATTAAATGTTGTCTTTTACGAAACTTGCAGTGGTCATGGTGTCTGTTCACAGCAGTAAAACCCTAACTAAGACACTCTCCTTCCCTGTTTGCCTCCTTTGTCCCCAAAGACAGCTTCATGTCTACTTTCGTGTCATGTACACACGTGATTTTATGTTCCTATATCAAATCTATGAAGCCCAAAGGAGAACAAGCACACAATAGTAGTTTTCCTGGCCTAATTTTCTTAATGTAAATACAACCAGTTTATCCATATGCCTGCGAATCACATAGCTTTGTTCTTTATGGTTGAATAAAATTCTACTGCATCTATGCACCAGAGTGTCTTTATCCATTCCTCTGTTGCTGGACACCTAGGTTGGATCCATAGTCTAAGCACTGCGAATCATGCTGTGATAAACATCGATGTTCAAATATCTCCGTGATATGCTGACGCGGAGACTCTTGGTAAATGCCCAGGAGTGTTGTAGCTGGCACAGTCAGATGATTGATTTATTTCTTTGTTTAATTTTCTCTTTGGAAACCTCATACCTGTTTTTACGGTGACAGAACTGTGTTCACACACCCACCAGTCGTGCCTCAGGGTCCCCCTTTTGTGAGAGTGAGCATACATCTCGTTTGCTGAGTTATATTCCAGGGGCTTATCTAAGAGTCTGGCATTTGGAAATCCTCTATAAATGCTTACCAGCCTCTCTGCGGAATAGGCTTACATAATCATCCAAATCTTACGCGTGAGGAAACCGAGGCATGCACAGAGTATAAGAACGAGCCCCTACTTGCATCCAGTCCTATTCCATGGAAGCTTTCTCCTAGACCTTTGTTACAGTGATGCCTTCTATCTAGTAAGCTGATGTTTTGTTTGTCAGGGAATCTGGTGGCTGACTGGTACTGGATTTGATTCAATGAGCCTACAAGGTTAATGCTCCTTTTTGGAATCCAATGGTCACCAGTGTGTAGATTCCAATACCATTTTGGCTGATGTGGGCTTTGTTGGGAACATGGCAGTTGTGTTTTCCTAGTGTTCCCAGGCGAGTCCATTCATCCAGTGTAAGCTGACCTCCCACCCCAGTCTCCTCACTCCACGTGCACCTCTCATTTCAACTGCATTTTTCTCCTAATGGTCTCTCAGGAAGAAGTGTCCACCATCTATGAAGACCAGTTTTCTCTCACGCCTGTGCTTATAATCTTCAGAGCATTTAGCACACAGCCTTCCAATCTGCCATTTTCTCTTGCCAGACTTTTTGGTGCCATTCAAATCATTTGTGATCTACTTGAGGCCACAAATGGATTTTTACACACAAAGTGCCTACATACTTGATAGGTGAGAAATGAATTGTCAGGGCTAGGAGTGAGACTCAGCTATAGAATGATTGCCTAACATGCACATCTTGAGGCCGGACTCAGCTGCGTGAGATTCTGTTTCGAAATCCAATTCTAAGCTACAATACTACTACTACTACTAGTACTAGTAGTAAAACATTAAAATGAGTTGGTAGTTTAATGGACTCATGAAACAGAGGAATAGTTTTATATATTTTGTATCTCTTATAATTTCCGAGGTGCCTCTTTCAGAAGCCAGGGGATATTCTTAGAGCTGCAGGGTTTCCTTTGAGTGGCTCCGCCTATTCTTTCAAATGGCTCCGCCTATTCATTCATTCAAGCATGAGCATCAGTGGTAAAACCATCATCTGCTTTTGGAAAGACTATCTGAGATGACGATATTTCAAACATATCTATCTTGGAGACATAATCAAGCTCAGTTGTTCTTAAGCTGGCTACCACTGGAATCATCGGAAAAACAAGAGCTCTTTACTTAACTGATTGCTATGGCGCTCACTCTGAGCCTGCGGTGTGCCACGGACAGAGGCATTCACTAAGCGTTCCACAGACTGACAAGAGAGTTCTCATTGCACAGTCCTAGGGGTGTGTTTTGATCTCTGGCCATTGTCTCTCCTCCTTCAGTTACTATATATCATCCTATATACACATCCTGGATGCTACAATTAACTTTCCTTGCAAAGCTTTAAAACAAAACACTACTATGAAACACCATATTTTCTGAGTTTTTCTAATTGGTCCTTTCTCATCTCCATATGGCAAACATTCATTATGCCTGTCATTAAACAGCATGAAAGACAATTTTTTAAAAAACTTGACTTTTTCAATTGCAGTCTGGCATGAATGTTTTGATGCTGTTGTTCGGATATAAAAATAAAAGTTGAGCATAGAAATATATTATTGATTCCTGTCTGTTCTTCAGGCTCATGCACTATTGATTAAAGCCCTAACCTTTGCTTCTTCATCCCAAGAGAGCAAATTTGTAGAGCTTCCAAGAACCAAAACTCTGGCATGAAGATTTTGATAGCTGGTGAGCCTGGCTGGAGCAGGGCGTCTTCTTACTGGTGATATGAGTGGCCTCGACTGGGAGATGTCAGGTTGAATGCAGCAACATTTTGGATGCTCACAAAAACTTACCAGTACAAGGATGCTACATATGCTTCTGCATTGCAGGACTGGGGTGGCCAGTGTGAGGGTCAGCGACTGAACCCGGAAGGGCATAGGCAGAGTGCATTGGATATGTGGAAGAGACTGGCTGGAGTTATTGACCCGAAAGGTGATCCTTATTTTTCCTTACATTTACATGGTCATTGTATTTACCATTGGAAAAACATTTTCCCCGAGAAGCCATGCTTTTCCCAAGGCTTTCAGATTCAAATACCTCTTCTCTTAGTTTGCAATTACACTTGTCTTGCAGGTCCCCAGTACCTCACATTTACTTGTGAGTTGGAGACTCTGAACCACAGCTTTCCTCCATGGGAAATCATGTTGGAGAACAACATTGCAGTATTGAGTTTCCCGTCTACCTGTGAGCTCTGGTGTGCTGACAGAAGCACGTAGCATCTATGAGCTTCAGGCTTCCTCTTTCTCTTGGACCAATTCGTGTGGTCTGATGAATTTGGAAGTAACAGATGGAGATGAACTCCTATCCACACCCAACAGTGAATCTGGAGAAAAGAGGCTTAGCCTGGCTAGGATTTTTAAAAATCAACTTGATTCAAGTTAGAGTCATCTGGGAAAAGATGTCTCAACTTATCGCCATCAGATGACCTGTAGGCAAGTCTGTGAAGCATTTTCTTGAATGAAGATTGGTGTGGGCGAGCTCAGCCCACTGTGGGTAGTGCTGATACTGGGCTTGGCATCCTGGTGGTATAAGAAAGCAGGGTGAGCCAGCCATGAAGAGTAAGCCATAGCAGTGTTTCTATGGGCTTACTCTTCTGAAAATGGGCTGTTTCAGTTCCGACTTCCAGGCTTCTGCCTTGAGTTCCTGCCCACCTCTTTTCAGTGTGGGCTTGTGAGCTTTCTTCCCCAAGTTGCCTTTGTTCAGGGTATTTTATCACAGTAATAGAAACCATAATTAAGACACATAGGCTTCAAACTATGAAATCAAAACACAGTGGACCAGATAGAGATAACAAAGAATAAATTTACATATCGAGGCTGGGCAGAGGTTGATTCGGTTGGTAGGTAAGGGCAACATATAAAGCAACACACCTGTCAGAAGGAAGCATTCCCAGAAAGTCATTCTAGAGATGCAATCAAGCCTAGTCAATATAACACGGGCTGAGAAGGGCATTGAGTGCAGCCACTGCAGCAGTGCATTAGAATGCTTGTACATGGGGAATATGCTGTGCACTGGTCTGCACTTGTCTTTGTCTTTCTGCTCCTACTCAATTCTTAGTAAAGTTGGGATCAAGTGAACGTGTCATGAGTGGGTAATGTGGGTGAACTCATATGTTTGTATGTGTATGTACGGTGTGTGTGTGTGTGTGTGTGTGTGTGTGTGTGTGTGCAGGCACACTTGCCTAAGCACGTATACCTGGAGTCCACATACCAACATTTGGTGTCTGTATCTATTACTCTTCATTTTATTTTGTGGACTAGGATCTTCCACTGAAACTGGAGCTCACCATGCTGGCTAGCTTGGCTGGCCAGTGAACCCCTTGCACATACCTGTCTCCATCTCCTCAACTCTGGAACTATAGGTACGACACACAAGATCCCATGCCTTGCTTTTATTTATACTTGGGAGAATCTGAACTCAGAGCCTTATACTTAAGCTGTAAGCTCTTTCGCCACCGAGCCAACTCCCTCATCTCATGTGTACATTTGTTAGGGGGTAAAGCAAGTGCGTATCAAGAGACTTAAAATATGAGCCTATGACCTCACCACTGCTCACAGATGGGTGTGTGTGTGTGTGTGTGTGTGTGGCTTTATATAGAAGACTATCCATCACAGGGATAATTGCAGTAGCAAAAAGTTTAGCTTATGTAATATCTGGCTATAGGACAATGGGAATAATATTCATTATTATGGGTCAGTTTTTATATCAAATAGTATAATTTATAAGCATATAAAGTGGCATGAGGAAATACTCATATGCTGTGCTATCTCTGGGGGAAAGGGCTTACTATTGTTTAGGTAAATGACTGTGTTTCAAAGTGCCTCCTAATATTTTCATTTATAGCATAAATTTATGCTGCTCTTAACTCTCTCTCTCTCTCTCTCTCTCTCTCTCTCTCTCTCTCTCTCTCTCTCAGCTCCTCATGGCTAGCAGTTACTGCAGAGACTCACACTATTTGGAGTGTCAAATACAGATAACTTTGCTTGTTCAGCTGTGCACACTTCATCTCTATCAACATCCCTTATCCAAGAACCAGAGAATGCTACAGAAGAGAGGGAAGAATGAATGTAAGAGCTGGAGGGGAGAAGAGCTGAGAAATGCTGTCCCCTGGACATGACAGATTGATTGAATGAACACATGGACTTGCAAGAGCTGTAGTTATCTACACAAGACCTGTGCAAGAACAATCTAATCAGAATCCCAGGATGGGTCAGAGAAGAACCCTAAAGGCCCAAGACTCTATCCATAGCAGAAGTGCTATTAATGGGACAAGTGAAACCATGTCAGCAGAGAAAAACTGGGAAACTTGAGTGAATACAGAAACCCCAGTGAATTTTCATATCTGAGAACGGTAGTCATTTCATCTACTCCCGACTCGGTTCCTGTACTGGACCACATGACTATGACACCCCACATGAGGACCATGACCACTAGTCACATAGTACAGAACACAGAGTTCTCCATGCTAATGAGGACTTAGATTGGCCAGCTGCCAGTGTTTAGCCAATGAGCTTCCTGTCTGGACATTCTTCTCTGCAAAAGGTTTGTCCCACGCTGAAAAAGTCGTATGAATCATCTTCATCATGGATCAATGGTCTAGACAAACAAAGACTGCCTTTCTCATCAAGAGCGTGTGTGTGTGTGGAGGCCTTCACCAAACAGGGTCACACCATTGAAGTCTCCCTCAGAAGGCTGAGGGAATGGGGAGTCACTTACTTTTGGACACATGGCTGCTAGTAAGATGACCCATCATCCATGCAAAAGAGATAACATTACTTGGACTCAAGTTTCTGATAATACAAAGACAGAGAGAGAGAGAGAGAGAGAGAGAGAGAGAGAGAGAGAGAGAGAGAACACATAAAGTTGGGAGGAAGACATGGGGTGACCCACATCAGGATGTTGGAAGCAGGTAGTGGTGGATATATATTATCAATATACATTATATACATTGCATAAATGTATGAATTTCTCCTTTTCAAAGAAGAAATGAAAATATATTGAAATATATATCGTGTATTTTTATCCATAAAACCAAGCAACCACAATACCAAGTGAAAACACATAAGACAAAGTACATTTTGCATCACAGCATCTAAAATTAATAGGTGATTTTCATTTTGGACATGAAAACTGTTGACTCTGAAAATAACTCTCACCCAGGGCCAGATGTCACTGTGTCTGTATAAACGTGCATGTGTGAAATGGAAGGAAGTCATGAGATACATTTTTGTGTTTGGCAAACTATCTGTAATGAATCTTTTACCATAAAAATGCATGATTTCCAGTGGTGTTGCTTCTCTAATTAGAAACCTCTCTGTGACAACCCTTTCAAGGCTTATGACTATTCATGAGTCTTAGGACGATGTGCTCTGTCTAGAACACAATACTCTCCTTGGGATTGGCTTGCTGTCTAGTTTGGCCTACTCCACAGGTTCTGGGATTAGTGAGAGACCCTGTCTCTAAACATGAGAAAAAGAGTGGTTGAAAAAAACACCTGCTATTGATCTCTGTCCTACACAAGTATGTGAGCAAAGCCCCACATACATACATCCACATACTCATGCACACACCCACATACTCTTGCACACATGCATGCACGCACATACGCATTGCTAGATTTACTGATGGCTACCTCCATTTTGTCTTCCAATAGACACCCTAGCGGACACCTGTTTTGGTATTGTCTGTCCTAGAAACCATTCCTCCTTCTCTGATGACCACCCTCAAAACCACAAATAGACTTCCCTTGGGGGCCCTGTTTGTGCTCCTTTTCGCAGTTTCATACACACTTAGGTTTGGCTTCCCTTTCTCACGCCCTCACCTCCCCAAACACCTCTGCGCTATTTTCTCTGCCTTTAGTATTCCTCCTCCCAGCTTCCTACCACAGGGCTCTCTTACTACCCCTTTCCCCATTTCATGGATGCCGTACTAGTTTCCTGTCCTCTATTCAAACCTACATAACGATCACAGTTAGGATCTGCGCATGAGTGTGATTAATAGCACAAGTCTCATTGAGCCTGGGTTATCTCACATAACTATACCTTTCCACTGCATCCACTGTTGAACCTGGGTTATCTCATGCAACCATACCTTTCTGTTGCACCCAGTGTTCAGCACCCCTCAGGCTTTTTTGTTAGTAAAATTCCACTGTGTGTATGTACCACATTCTCATCATTAGTTTATCTGTTGATGGACATCTAGGGTGATTCCATTTCCTTGCTATTACAAATAGAGTAAAGGATAAGCATGGTTGTGTGGTGTCTATATGGTCGGATGGGGTGCTACAGCTGGGCTACATGGGAGTGAAGCGTGACTACACTAATTTCCACACTTTATGCTCTCACCAATGCTGACCTGAAGCTTTTTAAGTCACATCTTCTTTGGTTTTTGTGTCTTTTCTTTCTTTAAATCTTTTCTTTCATTCAAAATAGATATTTTTTTCCATGTAATACATTTTGGTTATGTTTTCTTCTCCCATGACTCCTCTCGGTTCTCCCCAACCCCCATCCAGGTCCACATGCTTCCTGTCTCTCCTTAGAAAACACACCGGCATCGAAGGAATGATAATAAAACAAAACAAAAAGAAACAAGACAGGTTAGGACAAAACAAATGGACGACAAAGAGCCAAAGGAAAAGCATAAACCCCATAGATGGACACAGGGATACTTGGGTGCACACACAAAAGACTCCCACGAAAGCATAGAACCAGAAGCGGTAAGATAGATGCAAAGGACCTGTAAGGTTAAACAAAAGAGACATCCTGACACAATATTATAAGACAAAGAACCTCCAGAGATGGTTCTGGGTTTGTTTTGTGTTGGCAGTCTCCTACTGGACATGGGGCCTACCCTTAAGAGTGGTTTGATTCCCCAGTGAGACTCCCTTGGAAAAAATTAATTTTTCATTTGTAAGCAGTTATCAATTGGAGATAGAGTCTGTGTTAAGGATGGGGGTGTATGCCCACTTCTCTCCGCTGTAGGATCCTATCTGTCTGGTGCAGACCCATGCAGGCCCTGTTCAGATGTGGACTGGTGCTCCTGCGCTTAGAGGGCCTTGTTTCCTTGGTGTCATCCATCCCCTGTGGGTCTTACACACTTTCCACCTCTTTTTTTGCTGGGTTCCCTGAGCTTTGTGGGGAGATGCTTGATGAAGAAATTCCATTTAGGACTGTGTGCTCCCAGGTCTCTCACTCTGCATTGTCTGACGTGGGTCTCTGGGTTGGTTCCCACATGCTACAGGTGGAAGGTTCTCTGATGATGGCTGAGCAAGGACTGATCTATGAGTACAGCAGAATGCTGCTTGGAGCCACGTTATTGTAGTAGTATTTGGATTTCCCCTAGGTTCCTGGCCGCAAGTTCTTGGCCACCCAAGCAGTTAGTGATGGGTTCCATCTCACCGATTGGGCCACTGCTCTTAGAAAAGATCAGATCTTGGCTGGTCAGCTTCACAAGCCCTGTACCACCACTGTATCATTCCACCTTGCAGGCAGGTCACAATTGTAGATAGAAGGGGTTGAGTTAGGGTTGTAGCTTTTCATCTGGGTACAAGCAGAGTCACTTCCAATCTACGAACATTAAGGGCAAAAGCTCTAGTTAGGCACCAGCTCAGCTTCTCAGTGTTCAATGACTTGTGTAGGTGTTGTTTTCAAGCAATAGGGCTGGAGACTAATCAATAGTCTTTACAATAGCCTGGATTATTTTGGGGGGGGGAGTTTCTATTGGACACTTTTGACCAACTACTTGGTTAGATATAACCTATTCTGGATACTGGAAAGTTCATTTGGTGATGAGCATGTCCAGTGGTGGTGCTCTCTTTCTCTTATTATTTGGCAGTTTCATTTAGATTGCCTTCATACATACATACATACATACATACATACATACACACACACACACACACACACACACACTCAGACATGTGAGTGGATACAGACATACAGCTGGATGTTGAAGTACATCCACACCCAGCTTCCTGAGTGACTGCTGCACTTATTTCTGTAGCGATTGTACAAGTTTGTACTCACACCAGCAATAGATGAGTGTTCATTCCCCTTAGTCCACACCCTTTCACTGCAAGCTGCCATTCGTTTTATTTTGATTTTGACTATTCTGACTGGTATAGTATTAAATCTCAAAGTAGTTTTGATTTGCATTTCTCTGATGGCTAAGCATGTGGAATTAAGGGTATTTCTTTAAGTGCTTCTCAGGCATTTGAGTTTTCTCTTTTGAGAATTCTGTTTAGATCTGTGTCTCAGTTCTAAATGGATTATTTGTTTTTTTCATGTCTACTTTCATGAGTTCTTTATGTATTTTAGATCATAGCCCCCTATCAGTTGTGGAGTTCATAAAAATCTTTTCTCCTCCTGTAGGCCGAAGCTTTGCTAGATGACAACGTCCTTTGTAAAGCTGAAGCTTTTTAGTTTCATAAAGTCCCACTCATTAATTGTTGATTTTAATGCCTGTGCTAAGGCTAAGGGTGTTCTGTTCAGAAAGTCTTTACTTGTGCCAATGAGTCCAAGTCTATTTCCCACTTCATCTTCTTCCAGGTTCAGTGTATCTAGTTTTATGTTGTGATCTGATCCACTTGAGTTGAGTGCAGGGCGATATGTATAGATCTATTCAGACTCTTCTGCATTCAGCCAAACAGTTCAATCAACGCTGTTTGGTGTAGACACTGTCATTTTAACAGGTTGTACTTATGGTTCTTGATTTCAAAAACAAGACAAAAAAACCAAACAGACAAAACAAAAGAACCCTGGAGTCCAAAGATGTGTAGAATTATTTCTGGGTCTTCAATGATCAATGTGTCTATGTTTTATTATTTTAGTTCTATAGTACAATTTTAGATCAGAGATGGTGATAATTCTAGCAGTTATTTTTATTATTCAGAAGTGTTTTGGCTATTCTGAGGATTATTTTGTTGTTGTTTTATTGTTTTGTGTGTGTGTGTGTGTGTGTTTATATGAAGCTGAATGTTGTCCTTTCAAATTCTGTGAAGAATTGTGTTGGAATTTTAATGGGGATTATATTGAATTTGTATGATGCTTTTGGTAGTGTAGACATTTTTATTATATAATTCTAATAATCCACGACCATGGGAGATATTTCCATCTTCTAACATGTTTTTGATTTTTTCTTCAATGTCATAAAGCTTTTTTTTCTTATAAAATTCTTTCAATTGCTTAGTTTTAGAGTTATCCCAAGATATTTTAAAAATTTGAGGCTATTCTAAAAGGTATTGGTTCTTGATTTCTTTCTCAGTTCATTTTCCATTTCTGTATAGGCAGGCAATGTGTGTATGAGTGTGTGTGTGTGTGTGTGTGTGTGTGTGTGTGTGTGTGTGTATGTGTGTGTGAATTAATTAATTTTGTATCATCTTACTTTGATGAAAAATGTTTATTGGCTGTAGGAGTTCCCTAGTGGAGTTTTTAGGGTCACTTGTGCATATTATCATATCATCTGCAAATAAAGATACTTTGACTTCTCTCTTCCAATTTGTATCCCCTTGATTTCCTTCAGTTGTCTTATTGCTCTAGTTAAGATCTTATGTGTTATATTGAATAGGCAGGGGGAGAATGGTGATACTTTCTTGTTTCTGATTTTATTAGAATTGCTTTGATTTTCTCTCCATTTAAGTTTATTTTAGTGTGGAGTTGATGTAAATTGCCTTTATTATGTTGAGGTATGCCTTTGTAGGCCTAATATCTCCAGGACTTTATCATGAATGGGTGTTGGATTTTGTCGAAGGCCTTTTCTGCATGTAATGAACAATCATGTGGTTGTTATCTTTCAGTTTGTGTACATGGTGGATTATTGATCTACTCACTTTGAACCATTCCTGCATCTCTGGGACCAGGCCTGCTCAATTATGGTAGCATGGTAGATGTGAGTTTGGATTCAATTTAAAAGTATTTTTATTAAGAATTTTTGCATTTATCTTCTTATGGAAAATTGGTCTGTAATTCTCTTTCTTTATTGGTTTTACACAGTTTCAGTATCAGGGCAACTGTGGTCTCATGAAAAGAATTGGGCAATGCTCCTTCTGTTTCTATTCTGTGGAGAAACTTGAGGAGTACTGACACTCTTCACCAAGACCAATAGATTTCTTCAAATTGCTCATCTGATCTTGGTTTAACTTCAGTGGGTTGTGTATATCAAGAGAATTATTGATTTCTTTTAGACTTTCCAGTTTGGGGTAGTACAGGCCATTAGTGTCTGTCTCTATGATTTTCTGCATTTCCATGCAGTCTGTTGTTATGGTTCACATTTCATCTCTAATTTTGTCAATTTGAGTATTTTATACCTGCTTTTTAATTAATTTGGATGATGGTTTGTCAATTTTATTGATTTTTCTCAACGAACTTTGTTGCTAGTATGGGATAGCTCCTTTTATTACTTATTTATTTATTTACATATGAAGTTTGTGTTATGGAATTCCCTCATAGAATCACCTTCATCATGTCCCATAAGTTTGGGCATGTTGTATTTTCATTTTCCTTCATATCTAAAAAATTTTATTTTCTTTCTTAATTTTTGTCTCTACCCATTTTCATTCAGTGGCGAGTTGTTCAGTTTCTGTCAGATTTTTAAGCTTTTGTTGTTGTTGATATCCAGCTTTTACCTGTGGTGGTCAGAGAGGATGTGGGATGTAATTTCAATTTTTTCTACGGGGGCTTGATTGTGTTAAAGAACATGTCCAATTTTTGAGACAGTTCTATGATCTGCTGAAATTAAAGTATACTCTTCTATGTTTGTGTAAAGTGTTCTGTAAATATCTGTAAGGTTCCTTTGATTTATGACATCCGTTTGCTCCAGCATTTATCTGTTTAGTTTTTGTCTAGATGACCTGTCTATTGGCAGACTGGGGTACTGAAGTCTTCCATGTCAGTGTCTGAGGGTCAGGATGTGATTTAGGCTACAGCGGTATTTCTTTTATAAACATGGATACTCTTGTGTTTGGGGCATAGATATTAAGAATTGCAATATTTTCTTGTAGATTTTTTTCATTTGATGAGTATGTAGTGTCCTCTATTTTTTTGGTTTCAAATCTATTTTGTCAAATATTAAAATGGCTAACCCAGCTTTATTTACAGGTACATTTTCTTGAAATATTTTTTTTTACATCCTTTACCCTAAGGTGATGTCTATCCTTGATGTACTTTTCTGGATGCAGCTGAGGTACGGATACTGTTTTCATATCCATTCTGCTAGTCTGTCTTTTTATTGGGGAATCGAAACCACTGATGCTGAGAGTTATCAGTGAGCAGTGCTTGTTGATTCTGTTACTTTGTTACCCCTCCAATTTGCTTGACTGATATTATTGTTTCCTTTTGTTTTCTTGGGTGGGGCTTATTTCTTCTAGTAGAAGTTTTTTTCCTATGCCTTTTGTAGGGTTGGATTTGTAGATGAATATGGCTTGGATTTATTTTATTAAGTAATGCCTTTCATTCTTCATTCATGGCAATTGAAAGTTTTGCTGGGTATTGTAGCCTGGGCTGACATCTGTGGTCTCTAGAGTTTGTAGAACATTTGTCTAGAACCTTCTCACTTCTTCTCAGAGTCTTCTCTGAAAAGTCAAGTGTTTGTCTAATAAATCTGCATTTATAAATTACTTTGTCTTTTCCCCTTGCAGCTTTTATTATTATTATTATTTGTTCTGCACATTTAATATTTTGATTATTATGTGCCAAGGGGAATTGTTTCTGGTTTAATCTATTTGATGTTCTGTAAGCTTCTTTTACCTTGATAAGCATCTCCTTCTTTAGGTTGGAAAAATTTTCCTTTATGATTTTGTTGAAAACACTTTCTGTGCCTTTGACCTGGATTTCTTCTTCTATTACCATTATTCTTAGATTTGGTCTTTTCATAGTATCCGAGATTACCTGGACATTTTGTGCTTGTTTTTGGTGGGGGCTGAGTTGTCTGTTTCCTCTATCTTGTCTTTATTGCCTAAGAGTACCTTTTCTATGTCTTCTCTCCGAATTCTCTGGGTGAGGCTTCTCTCTGCAGTTTCTGTTTGAGTCCGTACATTTTTATTTCCAGTTTTCTCTCAATTTGACTTTTCTTTATTGATCCTGTTTCCACTTTCTTGTTTTAAATTCTTTCATTCATTTCATTCCACTGTCTGTTTTCATAGATTTATTCATATCCTCTTTAAGGGTCTCTATCATACTCATGAAGACTATTTTGAAACTCTTGTCTCGTGCTTCATCTATGTTGAAATACTCAGGGTCTACTGTAGTAAGATTTCTGGGTTCTAGTAGAAACATATTGTCTTGGCTGTTATTTATTGTTGTTTGTAATTTTAAAATATCCAGGCTATCACCTTCCCGGGGCCGCACTTTCAGCTCAGCTCTGAGAACACACTGCTGCTGGTCTCACTCCTTGCATTGCTGGGCCAATGGCCAGCTGGTTCTCTGACTGGGGACTGTGATCGCTCCCCCAACCTCTCTCAGCTGGCTCCAGCAAGCTGCCAAGAACCCCTCTGGCTGCCCTCTTTCACCTACCTTATCACCATGGATGGAAAACACTAGTCAGTTTTAATGTTTTGAAATTAGCCAGACAACACAATTGCTGGGCATAGAATTTATTGTCCTAAACTCATCAAGCTATCCTATATCAGAGTTCCTCCAGTGGCCGAGGCCTCCACTGGTTCTAGTTGCCCTCAGGTCTTAAGAAGGTTAGAGCTTCTCCTTCCCTGACTGTCCATAATCCCCTTTATTTGCATTTCCTCCTCTTCCTCCAGGAACCCTTTCATCCTTTGCCCAACAATTGGCTTCCACCATCTTTATTGACACAATCAAGAAACAATTAGGGGAACAACACCTCCACCTACAATTTCTTTTCTTTTCTTTTCTTTTTTTTCTTTTTTTTTCTTTTTGCTGGTATCTAGGCATCTGGTCTGGGATGGTTATAATTCTAGATGCTGCTGTCCCATCTTGCCTTTGTTGAGTGAGGGCTCCTTAATTTTCATTGCCTGGTCTGGTCCTTTGGAGAACGTGGTGGCCATGGGCTGTCTGATAATGAATATTTCTGAGATCTTGCCAGGTGTGTCTCTGTGGGTCCTGGGCAGAATGTATTTTTAGGTATTGGGAGCTGGCATTTAGAAGAGGAGATGGGCTAGAAGTGCAGGTGGAGATGAGGCGGTCTACAGGAGGGAGGAAAGCAGGGGGTGCCAGCAGAGACTGCAGTGGGGCCAGAGGTGGAGGGGAGGCTGAAACAGATGTTCTGCAGGGCTGGGAAGAGGCTAGGGGATTTGATTTGGAGGAGAGGAGGAAGAGTGACTATCACCTGTGTGCTTTCCTGGCTAGCATTAGCATTTGCTTACTCCATGTAGCCATTCTGACCCTGGTGTCACAGCAGCTTTAAGCATTTGCACTTTCCTGTTGACCAAGGGCATCCAACACTTCAAAAATGCTGTTCTCCATCTCTTTTCCCTCTTTAGATAACTGTCAGTTCCTTTTATCGGCACATGCTTTGCTTTTTTATTGGATATTTTACTGGTATCTTAAACTTGGAGGCCCACCTCTTTAGTTGGCTTACAGGTTACTTACATTTCCCCAGTTTAATTTAAGAAAGGCTACATCATTTAGCCTCTAAGCTCTAGCTGCCCCCAACCCTTCTCTCTGGGGAAACCATGCTTAACCAACCTCCCTCACATTTGTCTTGCAGTAACCCCAAGTCCCCTCCACCGTTCCTCTTTTCTCTTACTTCGTTTTGTTTTGCTGTCTGTTGTTCCTTAGCTCTGTACTTTGTAAGCGTCTTGGGAGCTAAAAATTTGTCTTTTTCATTTTGTCTGAATCCCTCAACACCTGCTACTTTGATAGGCAGAAATTGATTTCCTGTTTGGGAATAAAACTGTAGGGCAATTGGAGGAAACAATGGCTAGGGTAAATCTCAACACATCTCCTCTCTTCCTTCCTAAGCTCATGTTCTGGAAGTGGTCCCTAGCCGGTGCTTCTGCGGGCTGGTTGATTCCGCCAGTGCAGGTGCGTTCTAGCGTGGTGGAGAAGAAGCCTGTAAAAGTGAGTCAGACCTCCATAGCAAACTGTGTGGCACCAGCACACTATGGAACTTCCTGTTTTTAGATAAAAAACGTGAGTCCTCAGAAGAAATGGATGGGGCATGATACTTAAGAATGTGATTCTAGATCAAGCTCCAGTTGAGATCAGTTTCCAGCCATACGTCATCTGAGCTATCACAGAGCGATGATCAACTTTTCTGTGCCTTAAGGCTATGAGGCTGGATGGTGAAGGATGTAAATGTAGCTGAGGATGACCTTGAACTCCAGATCCTCCTTTTTCTACTGATCACGTGCTGGGGTTTCAGGCATGTGCTATCACATATGATTTATGAAGTGTTAGGGATCAAACTCGGGATTTTGTGAATGCGGGGCAGGAACATTACCAACTGAGCCATATCACAACCCAGGTGGGTAATCTTACTTCTAATAGACAATTGAGGCATATGCATGTGCACATATAGTATGTGTATATGTATGTATGCATGTTATGCTCACACATGTCAAGGTCAAAAGTCAACCTCACAATCCATCTAACTCATTTCTAAGGCAGTTTCTTCCTGGGATCTGGAGCTCACTGATTAGGTAGGCTGGCTAGTTCACAGCAAGTGCCAAGTATTTGCCCATCTCTACTTCCCTAGTACTGTGATGACTGGCATGTGCTACTCTGCTCTTTTTACATGTGTTTTGTTGGGGGGGAGGGCTATCAGACACAGATCTTCATGGACGTAAAGATAGCTCCTCACCAACTCAGCTATCACCTTAGTTCTGATTAGTTGAAACACAATATAATGAGTGATACTGGGGATCACTTGTCCAACCACAGAAAAATAAATTTACTTTAGTTGACAAATAATAATTACATACAATTGACTAATAATATATAATATAAACAATATATTATACTCATTAGACAATGTATACTATATAATGTATATTGTTCATAATATACAATATTATATATAACATATATAGTATATATTATAATTGGATAATAGTAATAATAGACTGTGTGGTGGTGTGTGCATGAGCAAGGGTATGTACACGTATATGGAAGTGAGATATCAACTTCAAATGTCATTCTTCAGGAGCCATCCGCCTTGTTTTCTGAGACAGAGTCTGTCACTGTTTATGTATTCATATTGTATCTGTCAGTCAGACTAGTTAAACTATTACATCACACAATTATGGAGATAACATTTAAGAGATTTATCTTCTAAAGCAAGTTTGGAATAAGCAATATAGTATTATCAACTATTGTCAACACACTGAGCTACTGCTCCTTAGCATGTAGCTCTCCTATCTAGTTGAAATGCTAAACACTTAGAAGAGAAGAATAGTAGTTATCAGTCATTAGGAGGTTGGGTTTGGGGTATAAGAAGTGTGTGATTTATTTTATACTATCATCATTTAGGGGTATTTGTTAGTAGGAGTGAATGATAGATACATTTTTCTGTGTTTCTTTTCTCTCATCTAACAACCTAATAGTACTCACTATGAGGTTTCAATGAGAGCTGGTTTACTGTGTGCACTGTTCTGAACATGTGCTCAATGAAAACTGTTATTGTCAAGTGAAAACACATGCAGTGTGGTGTACATGACAGCCACTCAAGAAGCAGTGTGTCTCTTTGAGAGTGTGCTCACTGAAGAACTGAGTAAAAGTTCATGTTCAACTCCAGCCTAATTTTTCTGGACATCTTTTGGGCTACTAAAGGTCACTATATGTTTTCTACTGATGTATAGACATACTTGATCTGAAAATGTCCCTCCTCTTCTGACAGGATCCTTGAAACAAGCTGGGGAAGGGACTTTGGTGGGATAAGCACACTTAGCTCCACCTTATTCTATCCTCAGTGGCTACTGAGTGATCTGTGTGTAGATCTGGGACATCTAGGCAATGGGCTCAAGACAAGCAGAGGGCATAAGAACGTCTCCTGACAAGGGCTGATTTGTGTTGGGAGAGCATTTACCATGAACAAGAAAGGTTATTCTGGTGTGTGTGTGTGTGTGTGTATGTGTGTGTGTGTGTGTGTGTGTGTGTGTGTGTGTGTGTATGCATTCTTGTGGGTATGTGTGTTTGTGTGTATGTGGAGACCACACATTGACATAAATTGTCTTTCTCAATCACTCTCCACCTTCTTTTTGGAGACGTGGTCTCTCTCTGAACTCGGAGCTCACTAATTTGGTTTGTTTGGCTGGCCAGCAAGTGCTAGGGACCTGTCTAGCCCTATAAATCACCTCCACTCCAGTACTGGGATTACAGATGGATGTCACATACCTGGCTTTTTGTATGGATACTGCAGGTCCATTTCCAGGTCCTCACACATGTGCAGTAAGCATTAAATCCACCGAGCCTCAGAAAGAGTCTTTTAAAACAGAGGGCAAATCCAGATGCCTATCTTAATCTCAAAGAGGGCTGACAGATTGGAACCATAGTTCTGTCTGGACAGGTCCAGCTTAGGTAGAGGGAGGAATGGCCACTGAAGAAACCTAGCAGGTGCAAAACGACTTCTCTGCTGGCCCATGAGGGAAGATTTACAGTGCCTTCTGTTTATTTGGTGGTTGTAAAAACTCTGTTTTTGTGATTTAGAGTTATTGTTTTCAATTTTCCAAGAGCATCTTTTCTCCAGTGAAGTGTGATGAAGCCCATCCCCCACCCCCATCAAATACACACTGTCCCTAGAGGGCAGCATGAAGAAGGGTCACAGAGCCTTGTCCTGCTGCATGAAAGATACTCTCTCATCAAATTCAGTCAGTAGCCTGATTCCAGGAGTCTGGAGGTTAACAGGATTGTCTTTGAAGTTGGCTGCCTGTGCCCTCACTTTCTTGATGACCTTGAACCAATTATTTAATAGCTCTAATCCTTAATCTCTATCTTTAGAGAATGAGGAAGTAGCAGTCCTAAGCAATTAGGATGCTGTAAGGATTCAGTGCAATAATATCTGAAGAATGTCTTGCATAGCTCTTGGCAAACAGTGCTCAATAAATGATACCTAGTGCTGCTATTATTGCATAAGCAATTGCTGCATGTCTAACGGTACTCAAACTGTGCATGAGGGCTAGGAAGAAAATCTAAAGGGCCAAGGGGACGGCTCAGTTGATAAAGCTCCTGTTTTATAAATATGCATTTCTGCTTTCAGATCCATAGTGGCCACACAGGCATTGACTGGGTAGTTGTCAGTCGGTAGCTCCAGCACCACTCCTGAAGGCCATTAGACAGGAAAGCAAACTCCAGGTTCAGGAAGAGACCATGTCTCAAATATAAAGCGAAGAACAATCAAGGAAGAAGTCAAGTGGTTAGCTCCAACCTCCATATACATGTATATGCACAAGTACACACACTGAAAGCCAAGTACATGCCAGAGAGAGGAGAGAGAGAGAGAGAGAGAGAGAGAGAGAGAGAGAGAGAGAGGGAGAGGGAGAGGGAGAGGGAGAGGGAGAGGGAGAGGGAGAGGGAGAGGGAGAGGGAGAGGGAGGAGAGGGAGAGGGAGAGGTGGAGGGAGAGGGAGAGGGAGAGGGAGAGGTGGAGGGGGAGGGGGAGGGAGAGGGAGGAGAGGGAGAGGGAGGAGAGGGAGAGGGAGAGGGAGAGGGAGAGGGAGAACAGGGAGAGGGAGAGGGAGGACAGGGAGAGGGAGAGGGAGGGAGAGGGAGGAGAGGGAGAGGGAGAGGGAGAGGGAGAACAGGGAGAGGTAGAGGGAGGACAGGGAGAGGGAGAGGGAGAGAGAGAGGGAGAGGGAGAGGGAGAGGGAGAGGGAGAGGGAGAGGGAGAGGGAGAGGGAGAGGGAGAGGGAGAGGGAGAGGGAGAGGGAGAGGGAGAGGGAGAGGGAGAGGGAGAGGGAGAATGATTGCTTCAGGCTTCTTGGATTCAAAGGTCTCCGTTGCAATTATTCGACTTTGCTGCTGCAGGCGAAAGGCAGCCAAGGATGACCAACAATTGTCCAAATACACTGTTATTTGCAAAAGCTGTCTGCTTGCTAGATTTATCCCGTGGGTGGACATTTGTTACCCATGTCCTAGAGACCTTCACTGTGAGGAATGCATTTGTTTATACTTGATGGGAACTACTATGGTACGGAGTCTCAGGGGAGTAGGTTCTGGTATTGGTTCTGGGGTCCAAAGGTGCGGCCGGTGTTTCTGTAGTTCTTCACTTTTTTCCTTATGTGTCTCAGCTTCATCGTATGCTCAGTGAATACAAGAGGAGATTGCATTTGGGTCCCAGCCAGTGAGAGCGAGGCCCTGTGCATCTGATGACTGAGCATGCCATGCAGCCGTTCTCGTTGCCGTGGAGTTAGGTGGTGTTTTGTGCTTGCTACCCTGTCTTAACTCTGAGAAAGGACCCTGCTATCAGCCCCCGCCCAGAGAATATTAAATCTGTGGATGAAAAACACAGGCACACAGTTGTTCAATTTCAACTTGCCTTTTTGGCACAATTCCTGGGCGCTACTTATTTCCTGCCTGGAGAAGCATGCCCTTATCAATACTCGTAGGACTGCACCTCTCCACCTGCCCTCAACTTCAGTTTCTGTTACATCTGGTTCCAGCTAAGTACCCCAACCGCCCGCCTGTGGAAGTGGCCTATGACCACTCCACCCAAGATCTCAACGGCTGCTTGGCTTTTCTCTCTTTGAAGCGTGACACTCTCCACACTCTCTCTCCTGCATCTGCCTCTCACCTCTGGGACCTGGAAGTCCCACCTGTTCCTTCCGCCCAGCAATTGGTCCATGGCTTCTTTACTGATAGATCTAGAACAAATTTGGGAACAGGACCTTAACATCAGAGCTATCCCTACAAGGTGGTAACTATTGTCATCTGCATCATCTATGTGGAGATGGGCAGAGGAAATGGTGTGGAGAATGTGGGAAGTTAATCTGTAACATCACTGTGCTCCCCCATGAGTAATGGGAGCTAAGTTCAGAAGATCACAGCATTGTGTTCATTATCAAGGCTGCTTGAACAAGGAGTGTAGGTGTCTGAATAAAGGCTGAGACAATTGATGCAGAAAGTTCATTACAGACACATTTGAGTATTACAGTGTATTTCAATTGCTGATTAAAATCCTCCCTCTCCCCTCCTCCCTCATTCATGGTTAGTGAACTTTCTCATATGGAACTTGTTGGCATCATGATAGCCCACTCATGTGTTACTTTCCTGCACCCCCTGGATGTGGGCTTGGCCACATTAGTAAGCCAAAGTGGCAGTCCTAGTCAAAGCAGAAGTCCTAGGCATATCTGGGAGAGATGTGTACACCTCGTATCTGTTGCCCTTTGCACCTGGACTCTCTCCATCGACATGGATTGGGTGATTATTTTTTAAATCTTGGCTGGAGATTGCATATTCTAGATCCGCTGTTAAATTCCAGGGATTCTAAACCACATGAGATATACAGCATGATGTTTGGAAGTGGAAGTGAAGTGTGGAATCAAGGATGGAAAGAGGATTTTAACTCACCACGGAGAGAGGAAGAAAAACAGACAGGGGGGAGGCTTTGCAGAGGAGAGGGACACCTGACTTGCCATGTCACAGAAAGTAGAGGATAATGGGGCAGATGGAACTGGGGAGAGCGCAGAGGAGTGGTCATTCTGGGAGAGGGATCAGTACTATTCAGAGTTTAGAGACAAAGGGGGCTCGATCATGAACTGGTAAATGAAGGTTTCTAGAAAGTCAGTGGTCTGCTATGCAAGACTTGTTAAGTTTTGGGCTTAACCGCAGGGCGGTGGAAGCACTGGGAAACACGGATGTCTGTGAATTTACTTGAGTGCACAGTGATTTTAATTATAGCAGCTGCCACTTCTCAGGCACTTGCTGTGGGGCACTAGACTGTGTGCATGCTTGTCTCCCAGACACTCTAATAGATAGGTATTATTCTTCTTCCTTCACTGATGATGAAACAGGCTCAGAGGAGTAAAGAAGCTTGTCCACAGTCACAGAATAATTGCTAGAGTGGCATGTCCACTCATGATACTTAATTCTAGGTTCTTCTTCCTTAATCACTGAGGTTCCAGCATCTCTACAAAGCAAGCTGGGAAGGAGTTGGGTCCACCAAGAAGTTTCAACAAACACATTTGAATGCACACTCCTGTGTCTATAGTCTTGGATTTCACAAGTCACTGAGCTTATCAGTGAGGAGTTATGAGGGAACAGAATGGGAGCCATGTCCTTAGGAATCTTGATTGACAGAGAAACAATGCTTAACACCAGTTATTGTTATTGACTTAAGACAGGCTGCTTGAGGCAATGACTTCTGAGCATGCTGGGGTAAACACTAGAGAAAAAGCTAAAAAACGGAGCTATCTGGTAAAGGGATTGTCACACAAGTCACATTTAGTCCCTAGAATCTACATTTTTGAAAAGCTGGCATCATGGTGGACACTTGTAATCCCAGCACTGGGGAGGTGCATCCTTGGAGCTCACTGGCCAGTCATTCTACTGAATCAGGCAGTTATAGGTAAAAATGAGGGACCCTGTCACACTTATGCCCCAACTAAACAAATGGCAAAAGTCCAAGGTAGATGGCTCCAGACTGATGACACCCAAAGTTAGCCTGTGACCTACACACATGAACACACATGTGCATGCGATCCTTGTTTGCTTTCTATTACTGTGACAAAATAATGGTCAAAAGCAACTTAAGGGAGAAAAGTGTTTCAGCTTACAGTCCATTTCTGAGGGAAGTCAGGCAGGAAATCAAGGCAGGAACAAGGAGGCAGGAACCGAGGCAGGGGAGACCATTCGAGAACTCTGCTGACTGACTTGCTGCCATGCAACTTTTCTAATTCAGCAACTTTTCTAATACAAACTAGGACCACCAGCCCAAGGGTGACACAGTGCTCCAAGTCCTCCCTGAAACACGCTCACAGGCTAATCTGTTAAGGGCAGTTCCTCAGTTGAGGTTTGCTCTTTGCACGGGACTGCAGATTGTGTCAAGCTGACAAAAACTAACCATTTCAGCCCTGTTTACACAAATGTACTTGTACACACACAGACATGTAAACACAAAATGAAAAGCAGAGCTCCTAGGTGACCTGGAGTAACAATGTTTGAGTGTGAGTCTTTTATGCCTTCTCTCCTCCCTGCTCCTTTCTCTTTACACGTTTCTGGTGACTCTCAGTGCCCATGAAGGTGACATTGGCCCTCTCTGTAGATACATCCTTCCTAGGACACTGCGACTCACCACACAATCTGCTGCTTCCTTTGGTGTGAGCAATGCCTAGAAGCTAATTTAATTCCTCAGGCTCTCTGCTGAATTGCAGGAGCTGCCAATCTCTGCCCTGGCCTCTGGATGAGTTCTTTGAAGATACCCATTGCCTGAAGCCACTGTCAAACTAGCAGTGTAGCATTCAGCATGATGTCCAGTCTTTCTGGACTCATCTGAGGCTCCTCCAACCATTTCGAGTGAAAAATATTCACCAGAAAAAGAAAAACAGCAGAGGCTGCAACTCTAGCACAGTGTACTAATAGAACAATCTGTGTTCAAACCGAGGGTCTCTGGGCATGAGAGTAATAAGTCTTCATTTTGCCATTTGAGTTGACCATTCTCAAAGGAGCAAATATACCCCACTTCTGCATATTTTCCCTTCAGGTCTCTAGTGGATGTGAGGGTCTCTTCCCTTTCAATCCTAGAATATTTCTAGGATAGGCAGCTGTGAAACCAGTCAACATCTTCTAGGTTGCTGCCCGAGAATCCCCCAGTTTCAACCTTTGGTTTTGGAATTTGGAAGCCTCCTTACTGCTTTCTCAAACAGGCATGAAAGCCAGACAACTGATGTGACCTCAGGATTTCAATCTGTATTCAGGCTTAACATCTGCTGACACAAGGAAGCATTCCTGAGAGAACCCCCATGGGTAGCCACTCTTGTGTGGAGGCCTGCTGGAGGCCCTTTCTCTTCTAGTCCCCGCCTGGAGTTAACAATGTAAATATGACATCATTTCCCAGTACAAGGAGCTCAGTCTGGTGACAGACAGTTCAGTGCAATCAGGGACATTTGAAGCATCTTTGCTGACATAAGGTTTGCATGCAGTTCATCTAGCGTTGTCTGTAACTGTGTGCTCACACCCACCTGTTCATAGGCAGGTGCAGGCGCGTCTATATGCACTCCAGATGTCCAGCTTTATATGTGATGTGCTCTTGCCTACTTGAGCATGTATAGTTTGCACGTATATTTTCCAACTTCTGTCATAGAGTTTTCTGGTCTTTTCACAAAGGCTTTCTAGCATTTATACTCCTCACTAGTGTGGCCATTGTCAAAGTTGGTCCTGAAGAAGGCTTCGCACAATCGTTGCTACACAATCCCTTTTCAGCTACACAGTCCCTTTTCAGCTAGAACTCAATGAAGACTGCAGCCTGATGCTGTAAGATGGGCAGGTGTGTCGGACCCTGGAGAAGCCCCTTAGAGGACCCCAAGTGCCCCATCTCTAGACACCTCTTCCTAGATTTCTCAATGTTGCTCATCATCGTGTTTGCCTCACAGTCTTCGTTCCTGATGCTCTCACACACACCCCTTGTTCCGGATGCTCTCACACACCCCTTGGACTTGACACCCTTCCATTGGATGGAGAGTTCATGTCTTTTGAGGGACCTGCCCTGAGCTATACATTTTATTATAGGTTGAGAGTGAAGGCTGACTTTTAAAGCTCCCAAAGGCATTCAAGGCCATTTGACTAAGACCTATAAGTTCACTATGGATGTGTTACTCCTTTTGTTTCTGTGACAAAATGTCTCACAGAAGGTGTTAAAGGAGGAGAGATTTATGGACTTACAATTTCAGTCCACAGTCAGGTAGCTTCATGTTTCTGGACCTACTGTGAGGTCAAAGGTCACAGAGGGAAGTGGCAAAGGAAGCTGTTTAATTATTGGCAGCCAAGAATAGACAGACAGACAGACAGACAGACAGACAGACAGACACACACACACACACACGCACACGCACACGCACACACAGAGAAAGAGAGAGAGAGAGAGAGAGAGAGAGAGAGAGAGAGAGAGAGACTATTTGTGTTCACTTTCTTTATTATTCCACCTGACCCACCAGGCTATGGAATGTTGTTTCCCACATTCAGATAGGTAGATAGGTCTTTCTTTTAGTTAATACTCTCTGGAAACATGCTCATAAACATACCTGAGCTATGTTTTACCAATCTCCCAGATATCTCGCAGTTAATCAACTTGACAATCTAGATCACCATCACAGCAGTGACACAGTTGGGGGCAGAGAAAACAATCAGGGGGACATTTCCTTGCTGAGAAACACCAACAGACAGAAGGCTGTGCTCTCATCATCTCTGTCTGTGCCTGTGGTACAGCCTTGGGCTGATCACCGCCCTCTGTGTCTTCTAGGACTTGGGTCAGGCCAATTAAACACCAGACACTCACTATACAGGCTAATAGGAGAGACACTGTACCTCCCTCCAGGGCCAGCTTCGTAGGCAATGCCTTCCTCCTCTGGAGATCTTTTTAGACCCTAAGACTATTATTCTGAGAGTGGAAATATTGACAGAATACAGATGGAATTTTCTTAAGAAAAAGAAATGAAAACGCTACATCTTGTAAGAAACAGAAAAAAAAAACTGTTTGAAGAAGTGCATCAGGCTAGGAGGCAAGAGTCTGGGGCTGGGGATGTGAAAACCAGCTCCAGGATGAAGGGCACTCTGCCAGCCTCTCCAAGTCGATTCATCTCCCCAGGTCCAAGATTGGGGAGATGCTGCACTTCTGAGCCTGTGTGCAGCCACTATAAATCAGAAGCTCTGCAGTGTAATAAGCATCCATATTTCCTGCATCTTGCACTTTGTATTGAAATATAATCTTGCACTCATTGGTTTGCAAACTGGCTCACATGAGATGGTTCCTCCCTGTCATTAATGGTGGTAACAGTGATGAGGGCAGGAAGGTTTGCTGTGTTTGCCATAAGCCAGAGGCTACGCCTTCTGACTTCCTCGAGACAGTTCTTTAGGGACCATCATCATCCTCATTTCAAAAACAAGAGCCTAGGCTCAGAGAGGTAAATAATTTTCCAAAAGTGACAGACTCTGCTAGCCTTTAAGACCCTACATGCAACCAGGAAAAGATGCTTCTTGTTTGTGCATGAGTGTGTTTGTGTGTACAGTCATATACACGTGCAGAGGCCAGAGGTTGAGGTTGGGTGTCTTCTTCCATCATCTTTCTCCTTATTGTTTGAGATAATGTCTCTCATCAAACATGATTCACTTAAACTGGCAAGTCCCAAAGCCCCTGCTGCCCTCACCTGTGCAGAGCTGGGATAATAGCTAGCCTCAGCCCCACCTTCTGTGCGAGTTCATCCACTGAGCTCAGATCTCCTTGTACCTTACAGACTGAGCTATCCCCACAGTCCAAGATGGACCCCTGGTGAGTTGGAGCAAGACACCCGTTGTGTGGAAACACATTTCCCAGTGTATAGGTATTAAGTGGTTGGCATCTTTATATAAAGAAGTATAGAGATTGATTACCCCTAAGTCAGTTTCTACAGCTTGATTGGTACTAGGCAATCTGGGTTTCAGCCTCTGCTTGTGTCTTCTGAGTGTGCATGTGCAGTGTGCACCATGCACAACCACACTGCATCTCCAGGCACCTTTCTGTCTCTAAGTGTTGAAATTGGAAGCTGTCTGCTGGAGATTGCATTCACATGAATTCAAATTCTTGTCAGTGTGTAAAGATAATACACAATTTCTTCTCATAAAATGGAGATTTCCAAATATGCATAGAGAACTATCAGATTTATGGTCACTAATGCAGAGCACCTGGCAGTGCGCAGCTGGAGAGACCACTGGGGACTAAATTCTATTTTCTCAAGTAGATACTGTTCTTGGTTGAATAGATCTGAAAAGGATCCTGAGGCTGCATGACAAGTGGTGGGGATCCATGAGAGTTCTGCAAAGGAGGCCCAGGATGGTCTGAGCCCAACCCAACAGGCAGTACCTGTGTGCTCAAGGTTCTAGCTGAACACAGCTGCTATTTCTACACAGATGCTAATGAAAGGGGGTCAGGGAAGGTTGCTCAGGTGTGCAGCCATGAGGACCCGAGCTTGATCCCCAACACCCAAGTGAAACTGTGGGCATGCTGATGGATGGTTGTAATCCCAACCCTGAGAAGGCAGAGACAGAAAGATCCCCCGGGGGCTCATGGGGTATCTAGTCTAGCTTACTGGCGAGCTCCCTGATGATGAGAGACTCTGACTTAGAAAGTGAGGTGTATGTGGAGAGGTGATGGCCCAGTGCTTAAGATCCCATACTGAGCTTGCAGAGGAAGGACCTGAGTCCAGTACCCAGGATCAGCTTACCTTTGACTCCAACGTGTGTGTGTGTGTGTGTGTGTGTGTGTGTGTGTGTGTGTGATTCCTCCAACCTCTGTAGGCACCTGCATTCATGTGTCCATACACATCCAGAATTGAAAATAATATAAGACCATCTCTTTTGTAAAAAAGGGAAAAACAAGGTAGATCGCATCTGGGGAGTGACATCTGAGTTTATTGTCACATGTCCACAGGCACACACACACATTCACGCACAGTTTGACACATGTGATAAGATTATGTGGAAATGCACAAGTTGCTGAGTGTTTGCAGACTGGTGTAGTCTGAACATCCTTCCTGGGGTGTGTGGTGTCAGTTTCTCAATGACGACAGAGTTAGAGTTCTGCAAGATACCACTAGGAGAAAGTTGGTGAAGAGGGAGTTGAAAGTAGAGTGCTATTTCTTGTGAATTTACCATTATTTCAGATAGGGAGTTCAAAAATTCTGTGGGGAATGTTTACAGGTGATCAGGATATAGGAAATTCATACTCCAATGCACATTGTATAATATAAATAAGGATAAGAACTAAACATTCAAATCACTACTAGGGATGAGGAGATGGCTCTGCTGGCAGTGTTTGCTGCACAGGCCTGAGGTCTGAGCTTGATCTTCACTGCCCATGTGAGAAGCTCTAAAAGTCTTGATACAGTGGTGTGTGCTTGTGGGGAAGCCAAGACAGGTGGGTCTCCGGGCCACGACCAGCAATGCAGGTAAACCTACAGAGCTCCAGGACAATGAGAGACTTTGTCTCCTTATGTTGTGACTCAGTTTAGAGCACAGAACTGTGTATGGGAATTACTTGTACAAATGCATGTAGAAGTTTGCTTTATTTATTTGTTTGTTTGTTTGTTTTCAAGACAGGGTTTCTCTGTGTAGCCCTGGCTGTCCTGGAACTCACTCTGTAGACCAGGCTGGCCTTGAACTCAGAAATCTGCCCGCCTCTGCCTCCCAAGTGCTGGGATTAAAGGCATGCACCACCACCGCCCAGCGCATATAGAAACTTTATGAAGACAACATCAGCTGGAGAGTTACAGCAGGAAGACTGGATGACTGTCAACATTGGTTTCCATTGTACTGATATCTGAGTGTGAGGAAATGTGCAAGATCCCCAGAGATGAAAGAGAAGAGGACAGCCTTTGGGCATACAGCATAATTTGAAGAATAATAAAATCCATATGTAAAATGTATATATAATATTGAATATACAAGCTAAGAATATATGTATACTCGTGCTATATGAGTAGGAGAATACTGAGTATGTATATGCTTACATAAGTGAAGAGAAAAGCCATCTGTAAAGATAAGCCCTAAATCAATAGTGGAAAGGTAATGGCTAGATTGTCACCTACTCCACAAATGATTTCACTTAGCCATAGGACAAACTCATAGAGTATGAACTACTGTATAAAGTTCCATTTTCCACACAGCACCACCTAACTGGGAAGCCACTCAGTAAAGGCCATGCCTCTAAGCTGGGATTCCTCAGACCACAAGTTTCTCTCTATCTTGAGCTTAGACCTTCCAGTTGGGCTCAAAGGATATTCCTCTTCTCTAGAGACTGTAGACATTAAGTAGAGCGGTCATGGAAAATAATAGTCTGATGTAGAAACCAAGAGGGAGTGGAAAGCCACAGGTCTCAGAAGACCCTGGGTTGCTTGTCATGTCACCTGCCCAGAGCTGTGGTGCACCAGTCTCTCTGCTCTATGAAGGCAAATGACCGCACAGGGGAGGACGTTTCTGTCACGTGTTTCTGCCCTGGCTCCATCATTGCTGATGATCCCTTGGAGAAGGAAAACCCATGCAGCTCCCCTCTACAGCAGGATGTCAGGGATGGGGGGAAGGGAAAGAGATCGGTGCTCTCTCTTGAATGCTGCTGTGGAGAAAGAAAGCACTGACATTTGCCCTGGGATTTCCCAACAGCAGGTGAGTCAGAAGGGAAAGGCCACTCACTGGCAGGCAGGCTGTGCCTCCCACTGAGGATGTGAACGGACTTCTTGAGTCCTCACTGACAGCCTGAGTGTGGAGGAGTAAGAAGCTTGCAGTGAGTAGGCTATTTCACTTTTTAAACAAAAATCTCTTCTTTTCTTGGGGAGCTTTATGAACATCACAGACACCTCTGTCCACCTCAGTGCCAGGGCACCATGTCCTGGGACAGCTTCGCTCAGCACCACGCTGGCGCCATTACAGCGCACTCCCAACATGGAGTCATCATTAAGTAATTAGCAGCACCGTTAGTGGTTTGGTCGTTCTTAGCTTTGGAACACGAGCTTCGTAAAGGCAGAAGGCAATTTTGTGCTGATTAATGAGTTTCTATTATCCAGCCCAATGCCCTCCACATAGCAGGTGCCCAATAAACACGGATACATGAATCTAATACTAAAAATAAAGTCTTTATGTGGTTTCTCAATGATAATGAGTCTAATAAAGACTAAGTGACTCTGGATCTTGCTTCATTTATCCACAGAATCTTATTTACACCATATGATTGATATGCAAGGCTTTCACCAAGCCATTGAGACTGTGGCAATGACAGAGCGTCCATTATCTTTGTCTTCAAAACTTGAGCTCCTGAGTCTGGGGAGATGGCTTAGTGGTAAAGTGCTTGGCATGAAGATGAGAGGACCCCAATTAGATCCCCAGAACTCACTTTTAGAAAAGCTAGAAGTGGTAGCTCTTGTCTGTAATCCTGGTGCCGGTCAGCCAGTCTAGTCAAGATCATCAGCTCCAGGTTTAGCAAGAGATCCTGTCTCAGAAAATAAGGTGGTAAGTGATTGAGGAGGGCACCCAGTGCCAACTGCTGGCTTCGTGTGTGCTTTCATATGCAAAGTGCTTATACAACCAAGCACAAATAAAATTCACTGTCTAGCGTGCTACATCCTGGCGCTGGTCAGCTGAGACCGATGTGAATGTTACCCAGGGTGCGTCTACTGGTTTCTGCGCAGTGTTGGCTTCCCATTCACCATCCAGTTGTAGTTTTCCGGAGTCACTCAGAAGCTAGCTGGAGCTTCCATCTGTCATCTCTGCACTCTCTCCTCACACTTACTTATCAGGCCAGTCTACCAACTGCACAGTCTTCTTCCAGGGAGCCTGGAGTTGAAACACACTCAAGGTGAGATCAGAGACTAATTGGGCGCCTGTCTAGTCTCCCCAGCTCAGAGCTGCAAGACCTTGGGGCAAGTTATACAAATCAGCTGCGCTCTGCCTTCACTAGCAAGGGGTCGGTCCCCACCCCCGGGCTCTACGATGCTTAATTAAGATAATTTGTGTGGTGGCAGTGCGTGGCTAAGCCTGTGGAGCCCTTTCCATGGAGGGGAGGCTGGCTTCTGATCTCCTGTGAAAATGCTCGTGCATTTGGGGGCCTTGGAGAGCACCTGGGGCACACTCTGGCCTCCAACGCATGTAAGGGAGGTAAGGGAGCTGTCATTCTGACAAAGCTTCTGGGGCTTCTGGTCAAGTTGGCCTTTTTTGATCAGGTTTTGGGAAACAAACAAGCTCAATACATGTGTGTGGCTGTCATTTCCTGCTCCCTCCCTCGAGACTGCTTTTTCCTTAAAGATGAAGAATCCATTTGCCCTTGGATGTATTAAAAAAAAACACTGTCTCCCTTCTTTCCTATTCATTCTGTCTTTCTGTCCCTTCCCACTATCTCTGAGCTATTTCTTATTCTCTCTCTCTCTCTCTCTCTCTCTCTCTCTCTCTCTCTCTCTCTGTGTGTGTGTGTGTGTATGTGTGTGTGTGTGTGTGTGTTCTGAGGAAGGTAGATGGCATAATTCAGTACTCTTTATAAAAGACATTTAAAACCAAAGGCAGGATCTAAATGAATCTTCAGGTGAATTTAAAAATTTCACCTTGTTTTGCATGAGAAAAAAAATGCAGCCAAGGGGGAAGAAAAAGAATTAAAAGAAAAGTTTCCCAGACTCCAGGGCAGAAGTGACTCCCTGACACCTCCTTGGTAAGTATAACAGTACCTAACGTACAATGGAACCTCATAGCCTCAGGCTAGACCATAACCCTAGCCTCAGGCTAGACCATCATCCCTGCCTCCCCTTTCACAGCAACCTCACCCCTTCAGCTATTCAATACTCCTTCATTCCCTCCCTTGTTCTGATCTGTAGCTGTTCTTAGCTGCTTGCTCTAAACGCAAAACTTGGTATCCTTTATCTTTCTTTCATTCTTTTTCTTTTTTCTTTTTTTTCTTTTCTTTTTTTCCAAGAAAGGGTTTCTCTGTGTAGCCCTGGCTGTCCTGGAACTCATTCTGTAGACCAGGCTGGCCTCGAACTCAGAAATCCGTCTGCCTCTGCCTCCCAAGTACGTGGATTAAAGGCCTGTACCACCACTGCTAGGCATTTGGTATCTTTTTCCCTCCCTTCCTTCCTCCCTCCCCCCCTCTCTTTTCCCCTCCTTCCCTCCCTCCTTCCTTCCACACCAGTTGATCTTTACCATGGCCACTGTGGTCTCAGCCTCCTCCACAGGTCTCTATGTGCCTCTTTTCTTCCTTCACCTCCAGCTTTCTCACAGCTGCCACCCAGTGTGTGAGTGCAGCCACACCTCCTTCCCACCTGTCTGCTTCAAAGCTTTCAGAAAGCCAGAGCCTGATACCTCCTTCCATGTCCACGTCCCTCTTAGCCCGTCTGCCAGCCCTGCTGGGATCTTTGAACAACCCCAGTGTCCAGGGCTCTCCCCGAAGGCATTTGACAGACATGGGAGTCATCTTCCACGTATGGGTCGTCTCACATCTCCAACCTCACCATCATTTTCACTTTGAAACTGACCCTCCCTCATGATTGCATACAGCAGACACATTCCGTCTGGGACTCTTCTACCTCATCCAACTGTAGTATCTCTTGCTTTTATAACTCTTGCCAGCTTACTGATGGTTTACTTATCTGCTGTAAGAATGGCCCCACTGTGCCCATGTACCAGCAAGCGAAGTCAAGGATGAGGGTCTGCATATGGCTTTATAATATATAGGAAACACAACAATGTCTAGGACATAAACATCCCAGTGGGGAAAAGAAAGCAAAACAATCTCTACCTTTATTCAATGTTTCTCTCCAGCATGAAATTTGACTGAACAGATAAAAGGAAAAAAATCATAACAGACACAATTGAAGTTGGAAGGCCATTGAAGGCACCTTATTTCTTTAGTCTTCAGAAAGATAGCAGGAATCAGGTCAGCTTTCTCTAAGAGTGTAGCTCTCCATGAACTAACCTCACATCTGCAGAAGGCTATACAGCCAAGAATATTTGGGCAGCACAAAGTGGCCTTGGTGGGGACAAGAAGGACACAGAGTCTGGTGAAGGGGAAGCTGGGACGGATCTGTGTACAGTGAGGGAGGGAGAGTGAATATACCAAAACATGAATGAAATTCTCAAGACTTAATAAAAGTATATGTGCTGCTTGGGTTTGTGTCAATTTGCCATAAATCTAGACTTATCTGGAAAAGGTGGATCATAATTGAGAAAATGCTTACGTAAGATTGGCCTGCAGGCAAGTCTGTGGCTAAGGAGTGGTGTGGTTTGGAAGGGTCCAGGGTACTGCGGGCAGCTCCGGGCAGGAGGTCCCAGCGGCTGGCACAAGCAGCAAGCCACGAGGAGGAACAGGTCACCAAGCGGCACTCCGTCATGAACTCTGCTTCAGTTCTTGCTTCCAGGTTCCTACCTTGAGTTTCTGTCCCGACTACATGATGGACTACAGCTATAAGCTGACATAAATCCTTTCTGTGTTTTATTACCACAACTGGAGAAACCCTAACTATAACCATGTATTTTTTTAAAATTATGGAATAAAAAAAATTTCAAACCAATAAGAATATGACTGATTGGATTCAGGGATTAGGAGACTAGAAGTGGATCGCTCATTAACTCAATGTGTGTGCATGACTGATTGCGTACTGTGCACCTGGTCCTGTGGCAGCAATCGGCATCTGAGAGGCTGCGTCAGATGTGTCTTCTGCCTTCATGGAAAGGAACAATTGTAACTGATATGTTGGCTGTACATGTGCCGTGACCAGTGCCTGCTAGGAACACAATGGAGGATACATGTATTCTGTGTAGTAGCTGAGGTCCACAAGGATGGAGAGGCTGTGGTTGAGGACAACAGCTCGCATCACGGCAAACAGGAGCTGGGGAGAATACGGTGCTCCCGGGTTTCTTCCTTCTCCTTTAGTCCACTCCAGCTTCCTCCATGTTTCCTTCTTGATTGTTTCTGTGTGCCCTTGAAGATACACCCATAAGTGTCTTACAAATTTCCTAAGTGTTTCTTAATTCAATCAGGTTAACAGTTAAGATGGATCAACCCAAGATGGCGAGTTGACATCAAGAACAGTGGTATTGAGGAGAAGGCCATGGGTCTGAGGACAGAAGCTTTCTGTAAGGAGTTAGAAAGTTTTCCCAAAGACATTGTATTTAAGTTGAACTTTGAAGTATGAGAAAAAGTGAATGGGGTGGGGGACAGGCAGGACTTCCTGGGCAGTGAGTACTGTGTGGAGGGCTGTGTTGGATGGAAGAAACAGAAGGTCAGAGTGGCTGGAGGGGCAGGGTCCAGGGGAAGACCGAGTTGGTAGACAGCATCTGAATTGTGCTGCATCTTTGAGGCCATCCAAGGAATTTGGTCTGTATTGTAGGCCTCCTCAAGGCAAGCTCTCTAGGTTTCTACTGCATGGAATAACAAGAGTTGTGTGATACAAAGACCCTGGTGGCTATGATGGAGAAAGAGCAGGGGTTGGTAGTTGGATAATGGACACATGAAGAGTTGGTTAAGAGGATTTTAAGATTTTGTAACTAACTAGGCGGGAGAAGTTAGAGACTTGAGCTTGTGCACTGGAGTAGCAATGGTTTTAAAATTCTAGCTCCCCGTTCCCTCATCACGTGACCCTGATCTTTCTGCATCCAGGTTCCTGATGGATGAGATGAATAACAGGGTGGTTGTTGTCAGCAAGATTAAATGAAGTAACTCTGGAAACATGGCTGCTACATGTTAGCTGTGCTCCATTGATACATGAGTCCTCTTCGCTCTGGGTCTCCCTAAAGGAAAGGTATGCTCATGCCAGAGACTTGGTACTACAAAGGACACCCTGTGATACCAGCTGCCAGACTCTACAAAGGTGTCAAGACTCCCAGTAACACTGAGCACGCCAAGCTTCCGGCAGGATCCCTCTTACATCCTTGACAGGAGACATCCAGAACCTCCTGTACATCCACCATAAACACATTTTCTATGGGGTACATTAATTATGCACTCCCTCACCTCCATGAATATTTCAGGATTCATATACATAAATAAAACATACATTAATTAGAAGTTTGCAATTGGATTTCTTTCCTGACCTGTCATTACCATCAGTGTCTGTTGTCCACAGACATAAATCATTCAACATCCTCTTTCCTGGACTGGGTGTTCTCCTCTGTTAGGTCAGAACAATTGGTTCAAAGAGCCTTGGTGTGTAGTCACCAAGCAATGACACTGACCCAATCCTTTTGTTTCTCTTTTGTGGAAGAAATTAAAATTATTCATGAGGTACTGCTCAGCTGAACAGTTGGCTCCTGTCCCTCCATTGCAGGGACAGATTTCCTGGCCAGAGCTTGCTGCTGAAGAATTGAACATGGGTTAAAAGTGAACATTTTCTCTAAGGGGGGCATTAATACACTTAATGTTCAGAAAGCCTGGCATATCCTGCTCGGTGGCTGCCAAACAAATTACATTAGGCGGATACTCTCGCCCTCAATAGGATTAATAGGTTGTCCAAGTCTACTGTGTATCTATTCACTTGGACCAGGTGCAAACAGATGTGTGCCATTTGTGTCTTCAAAGCTTGAGCTGGTGTGTGCCTTCAATGCTCTCAAGTGTGCCTTGATGGTCTCCTCACAAGTCACCCAGATTCAGAACTGGGACCCTGTTCTGGCTTGTACCTACAAGCTGGGGCCGGATGCTCAGAGTTTTTTTTCTCGTATGTTGGCTTGGAGTCAGCTTGGAGGCTGACTCGTGCATTATTCCCAAACCATTCTGGCTTAAGGGTCACTGACTGAAACTTCCATAATCAAGCAACGTAGATGGACAACGTGGGTTGATGGGGAGTAAGAGATGACACAGTGTAATGAAATCAGCAGCTCGACCACACGGAGTATTGGCGATGAATTTGAACACAGATCTGTGTGGCTCTCAGGTTTCAACAAGACCCATTGTGAAAGGGGCAGGCCCTAAAATTAAGCAAGAGCTCTCAGGTGTATTTCAAAATATGCGTGTGTGTTTGCTGTTGAGTTCATCCTGCATTCTTCTAGTTCTGTGTTTCTTGCTCCTCAATAGTATTTTGCTCTAGGAATCCAAACACAGGCAAATCTACCGCCTGCCTTAGTTTCTTCCTATGGCAAATCATGTGGAGACACTGACTTCCTTCCTCCTCTGTGCATAGATCTTAGCTTCAGGAATTTCTACTATTAGTGAATGCTTGATTAGCCCAACAGATTTTTTTCAGCTTTTGGGGTCTGTGGTCTGTGCTGCTGTGGAAGCCATGTTGGTGTCTGAGGTTTGTGCTCTCACCTGTGATCCGAGCTGCCAATGGAAACCATGAGAGAGTCCAGGATCCATGCTGCCATCTTAAGCAAAGTGGAGTCCATGACTTCTGCTGCTGCCGGTTACTACAGACAAGGAAGCTATTATTTTAGTGGTGTCAATGACTGCAGTCTCATAACTGAGAATGAGAGACACTAAAGGCTTCTGAGATAGTCCCTCCCCCTCAAAAGAAGAAATCCAGACAGCAAGTTATTGAAGAGACTCCTTAAAAACTGTGATATGGATGCTGAAGTGTAGCTCTTCACAGTTGATGGCTCTAGGCAGGGGTGGGGGTGGGAGTGGAGAAGGACTCAGTTTTCCTTAAGGGGCTGGCCACTGAGAGTTATGGCCCAGTGTGTATATGGTCAACACAAATTGGACTTGGTGGACTTTTTGTTTTGTTGTCATTGTTTTCTATTTTGGGGGAAGCTCCAGGGTTGGAGGGTGGACCTCAGAGGAGTAGGTGCACATTAAGCAAAGTTCCCAAATAATTAATAAAAATATTATGCTAGGAACAAAAGAAGTCAGCAATGGAGTCACTGTACACTTGCACTGAAGGTGAGCATCTTAGAGCTGTATGGTTGCAAACAGACACCATGACCAAGGCATTTCCTATGAGGACAAGGTTTAATTGGGGCTGGCTTACAGCTTCAGGGGTTCAGTCTATTATCATCAAGGCTGGAAGCATTGCAGTGTCCAGGCAGGCATGGTACAGGAGGAGCTGAGAGTTTAACATTCTGTCCAGAAGGCAAACAAAACTGGCTTTCAGGCAGCTAGGGCAAGAGTGTTAAAGCCCACGACCACACAGACACACTACTCCAAAAGGGCCACACCTACTCCAACAAGGCCACACCTCCAAATAGTGCCACTCCCCAGACCAAGCATATTCAAACCAGCACAGTGAGTCTTTATAACACTCCTTTAACTATCAGAAGGACAAACAATGGTAGTATATGTGTGTGGGGTACAGTCCGATGAGAAAACACATGCATTAAATTGTAATGATCAAGTCATTAGCATTTCTTCGTTTTCTTTCTTTCTTTTTTTTTGAAGGGCTCAATTCCTCTTTTCTTTTTCTTTTTTTATTAGATTTTTTCTTGTTTAATTTTTTTCTTTTTCTTTTTTTCTATATCTTTGTTTACATTTTAAACACTTTCCCCTTTCCCAGTCCCCCCCTCATCATATGTCCCATAAGTCCTCTTTCCTCTGCCCAATCCCCAATCACCCACCCATCTCCATTTCTTTGTTCTAGCACTCCCCTACCATAGTGGATCAAGTCTTTTCAGGACCAGGGCCCTCTCCTTCCTTCTTCTTGGGAATCTTTTGATTTGCTAATTGTGACGCGTATTCATAGCTTCTGGGTTAATTAATATCCATTTATCAGTGATTGCACTTCATGTGTATTCTTTTGTGATTGGGTTTCCTCACTTAGGATGATATTTTCCATTTCCCAACCATTTGCCTCCAAATTTCATGAATTCATTGTTTTTAATTGCTGAGTAGTATTCCATTGTATAAATATACCACATTTTCTGTATCCATTCCTCCTTTGAGGGACATCTGGGTTCTTTCCAGTTTCTGGCTATTATAAATAAGGCTGCTATGAACATAGTGGAGCATGTGTCTTTGGTGCATGCAGGGGAATCCTCTGGGTATATGCCCAGGAGTGGTATGACAGGGTCCTCTGGAAGTGTCATGCCTAATTTTCTTAGGAACTGCCAGACTGATTTCCAGAGTGGTTGTACCTTCTTGCAATCCCACCAACAGTGTAGGAGTGTTCCTCTTTCTCCACATCCTTGCCAGCATCTGCTGTCTCTTGAGTTTTTAATCTTAGCCATTCTGACTGGTGTGAGGTGAAATCTCAGGGTTGTTTTGGTTTGCATTTCCCTGATGACTAGTGATGTTGAACATCTCTTAAGGTGCTTCTCAGCCATTCGAATTTCTTCAGGTGAAAATTCTTTGTTTAGCTCTGTACCCCATTTTTTAATAGGGTTATTTGGTTCTCTGGGGTCTAATTTCTTGAGTTCTTTGTATATATTGGATATTAGCCCTCTGTCGGATGTGGGGTTGGTGAAGATCTTTTCCCAATTAGTTGTTTGCTGTTTTGTCCTTCTGACTGTGTCCTTTGCTTTACAAAAACTTTGTAGTTTTATGAGGTCCCATTTGTCAATTCTTGATCTTAGAGCATAAGCTATTGGTGTTCTGTTCAGGAACTTTCCCCCTGTGCCCATGTCCTCAAGAGTCTTCCCCAGTTTCTTTTCTATTAATTTCAGTGTGTCTGGTTTTATGTGGAGGTCCTTGATCCACTTGGAGTTGATCTTGGTACAAGGAGATAAGAGTGGGTCTATTTGCATTCTTCTGCCTGCTGACCTCCAGTTGAACCAGCACCATTTGTTGAAGAGGCTATCTTTTTTCCACTGGATGATTGTAGCTCCTTTATCAAAGATCAAGTGACCATAATTCTGTGGGTTTATTTCTGGGTCTTCAATTCTATTCCATTGATCTACTTGCCTGTCACTGTACCAATACCATGCAGTTTTTAACACAATTGCTCTGTAGTACTGCTTGAGGTCGGGGATATTGATTCCCCCAGAAGTTCTTTTATTGTTGAGAATAGTTTTAGCTATCCTGGGCTTTTTGTTATTCCAGATGAATTTGAGAATTGCTCTTTCTAAATCTATGAAGAATTGAGTTGGGATTTTGATGGGGATTGCATTGAATCTGTAGATTGCTTTTGGCAAGATGGCTATTTTTACTATATTAATCCTGCCAATCCAAGAGCATGAAATATTTTTCCATCTAGGGAGGTCTTCTTTGATTTCTTTCTTCAAAGACTTGAAGTTCCTGTCATACAGATCTTTCACTTGTTTGGTTAGAGTCACGCCAAGATATTTTATATTGTTTGTGGCTATTGTGAAGGGTGTCATTTCCCTGACTTCTTTTTCAGCCTCCTTATCCTTTGAGTATAGAAAGGCTACTGATTTGCTTGAGTTGATTTTATAACCAGCCACTTTGATGAAGTTGTTTATCAGCTGTAGGAGTTCTCTGGTGGAGTTTTTTGGGTCACTTACATATACTATCATATCATCTGCAAATAGTGATAGTTTGACTTCTTTATTTCCAATTTGTATCCCTTTGGCCTCCTTATGTTGTCTAATTGCTCTGGCTAGAACTTCAATTACTATATTGAAAAGATATGGAGAGAGAGGGCAGCCTTGTCTAGTCCCTGATTTTAGTGGAATTGCTTCCAGTTTCTCTCCATTTAATTTGATGTTGTCTACAGGTTTGCTGTATTGCTTTTACTATGTTTAGGTATGGCCCTTGAATTCCTGCTCTTTCCAAGACTTTTAGCATGAAAGGATGCTGAATTTTGTCAAATGCTTTTTCAGCATCTAATGAAATGATCATGTGGTTTTTTTTCTTTGAGTTTGTTTATGTAGTGGATTGCATTGATGGATTTCCATATATTGAACCATCCCTGCATCCCTGGGATGAAGCCTACTTGATCATGGTGGATGATCGTTTTGATGTGTTCTTGGATTCAGTTGGCAAGAATTTTATTTAGTATTTTTGCATCGATATTCATAAGGGAAATTGGTCTGATGTTCTCTTTCTTTGTTGATCTTTGTGTGGTTTTGGTATCAGCGTAATTGTGGCTTCGCAGAGCGAGTTGGGTAGTGTTCCTTCTGTTTCTATTTTGTGGAATACCTTGAAGAGTATTGGTGTTAGGTCTTCTTTGAAGGTTTGATAGAATTCTGCACTAAAACATTTCTTCATTTTCTAGCATTGTTATTTGTTCTCCCTTTAGTGTCTTTGTAAAAATGGGTTGCCATAACCTGCTACTCTGTTATTATGTCTTCTTCACTAGTTCCATTCTGTTGCTCTGATAAGACATCCTGGCCAAAAGCAACTGAGGAATGAAGGGTCTACTAGGCTTACAGTTCCAGGCTGCAGTGCATTACTGAGGGCAAGTCTAGGCAGGAGTTCAAATATAGCATCTATAGTTGAAAGCAGAGACAGAGCATACATGCATAACCCTCATTTGCTGCGTGTGCCCAGCTGGCTTTCTTCTTCTATACAGCCTGTTGATATCAGGAACTCCAAAACCAGTGATATCACACCTAGGCAACAGTGCTACCTTACACCTGTTGCCAAGCCAACAGCCACCATATTCCTGGAATCCTCTTGGCTCACCGCCCACCTTTACCTGTGGCTATGACACTTTCCATATATAAAAGGAAGACCTCTCTGATCTCTCTCCTCTCCTCTTTTTACTGCAACCTTGCCCTTTTCTCTCTCTCAATAAACCTCATGTTGAACTGTTTAGCCTGGTCTTTCTAGAGCTACATGACGGTAACAACATTTGTGCCGAAGACTTCAGGAATTGCTAGGGGATCTGCAGAGTCCAGGTGGCTGTTGCTGCCTGGAGCGACTGTAAAGCCTCCACTGTTGCAGGCTGGTGTGACCCTGAAGAACCAATGCCACGTGGACTGCCGCCACCGCTATCACAGCCTGCAGCCACTACTATACCATGTGGTCTCCATCCACCGACTCCTGCTGTCATCCACCACGTGGATTTCCACCAATGCTACAGACCATCGCTGCCACTGCAAGACTCACAGACTTCTACCACATGAGCTGTGCCACTGCAGCCCACCACGTGGAGCCAGCCTCTGGCCACTCTGACCACATGGTTCCACACTTCCTGCTACCTGACTACAGAAGTCCTTAAACACACACCAGCATATTGATTGTTAAGGAGTTTTTCCAGTTGGCAGGAGGAATCCTACATACCCATATAGTGCCTGTCCAGCCACTTTGGGGCTGAAGGGTTGGCGTTTCAATACCCCAATTCTTATGACCATTCTCCTGGCTGACCTACGAGTTAAGACTTAGACCCTTGGGTGACTTTCCTTCTTGAAAGCAGTTCATAAATCCCTCAAGCTTTTGCAGCCAGCACCAAAATTCCTGGTACTAGGTTCAAATGCTTTCTAGCAATTTCTGGGAAATTGCTGACATAGCCCCTAGTTATTCACATGACAACTTGAATTTCTAGTTTGGCCATACACTGACCAGTTACTGAACTCTTCTTGGGACACTGGTACAAATAGTTCAGTAACATCCCTATCACCCAGTGGGGGCTAAATTGTCTTTGAATGTAACCCCCAGGCACCCCATTGGGATGTCTCTTGGAAATTCTCAAATCTCTGAAATTAATGCCCAATTTGAAGCCCTAAAAACTGATACAGGTCTGCAATAAGGTCTGGATTCAATACTCTTTAGATAATAGTTGCAAATGGATAGCCAATGGCATGCTAGACCTGATCATTGTAAGAGATCTCCACACATCCTGCCAGCAGTCAGGAAAGAGGACCCATATATCCGAGCACTCTTCTATCTTTGCTCTCCTCCGTCATGCACTCTTCCTGTTCCCCAACCCAACTTCTCTTAGCCATGAAACCTACACACCCTCCACTAGATGATGCTACAATGCTCGATCCAGGCAATGATTTGCCTCCCCTCCATCGCAGACCTGCTTCCACAATGCTGAAAACCCAAACTGCCTCCTCAGTTTCTCCTTCTTGCCAGGATACCCCAGAACATACTAGCTCAACCTCTCCAGACACTTCCCCTCCTTCTGTGCCAGCTGCAGGTCGTTTTAATTGCCCTGCATTGGTGCCAACCTTTACTGCCCCCATCACATGTTCTAAGGCCACAGCCAGACCCCCAAGTCCTTCTTCTCCTCCAGGGACACCTGACCTGGCATCAGTCCTTCCTCTAAGGGAAGTAGCTGGGGTTGACTGATGGTCTGGTCAGAGTACATGTTCTTTTGTCGCTGAGTGAACTTTCTCAAATAGAAAGCAGACTGGGTTCCTACAGCTCTAAATCCTCCAGCTTTATTAAGGAGTTCTAATCTTAATCTTATAGCTTGGCTTTCCATGATGCTCATGATTCTTACTTCCTGATGAATGCCAGCAAGTTTGGAAAGAGGCAAAAACACAGGCGGATGGAATTTGCCAAACAGATCAAACATTCAATCAGATCCCAGGCAGTGCCTGACCAGGATCCTCAATGGAATTACAATTCCACAGGTAGTATCTTAGCCAGAGACAGGATTATTGCATGCCTTCTGGCCGGCCTAAGAAAGGCAGCCTTAAAGCTAGTAAATTTTGAAAAACTCTGAGAGGTTACCCAGGACAAACAGGAGAACCCATCCCAATTTTTAGAACGCCTCACAAAGGCTTTGTTGCAGTACACTACTAATCTGGATCCTGAAAACCCAGAAGGTAACCAACTTCTGATGACCTACTTTTTTTCCCCAGAGCTACCCCAACATAAAAGCTAAATTTAGGCACTTGGAGAAGGGGCCCTAACTCCACAGGCAGAAGTCTTGGCACTGGCCTTCAAGGTGTACCATGAGAGAGATGAGAAAGCCCGAAAACAAAATACCACAGGTTGGCAAAGACTGTCTGACCAGCTCCAGCTATTACCCTGGACTCCTGGCCTTTTAAGGCTCAGAGACCACCAGGTCCCTGCTATAGATGTGGTCAATCAGGACACTGGGTAAGGGCTTGCCCTACCCCCGGCAAGCCAAGAGGACCATGTCCTAGGGGCCATCAGGAGGGACATTGGGCTGTTGATTGCTCTCATGTCACACAGAACAGAGGGACATCACTCTCAGGTAACCCTCCAGCTGACCTCCTAGATTTTGCTATAGATCACTGAAAGGGCTGGAGCTCTCTTAACCTGACTATGCCTATCACTAACAGGGATCCCCTGGTAGCTATCATGGAATGTGTGCAGCCCATCTCCTTCCTCTTGGACACTGGGGCCACTTACTTGGTCCTGATGGAGTTTTGGGGACCCACTTCACCTTCGAGCTTTCCTATTGTCAGTGTAGGAGGACAAACTTATATTTCTCATCAGATCACACCACTTAGTTGCATTTTTAGAGGGGTGCCTCTCACCCATTCCTTTTTGGTAGTGCCGACTTGTCCTGTTCCTTATTGGGAAGACATCTTTTAGCTAAGTTGGAAGCCTCTATTTCCTTTGCTCCCCCCACTCGCCTGAACCCAAGCTCGCCAGCAGTTCCTCTGCTTCTTCTAGCCAGTCAATCTACTAACACTAACATGTTATTTCCGTCACCAGCTTCTCAGGTGGACCCCCGAGTTTGGGATGTCCAGATACCCTCTGTTGCTAAACATCATTTTCCTGTTGTCATCCAGTTACTGGCCTCGACCAGTTATATCACCCAAGCTCAATACCCTCTTTCTCCAGAGCCTCAGGGGACTTAAGCCTATCATTTATGACCTTTTAAGGAGAAAACTTCCCACCTCTTCTCTCCTTAACACCCCTATACTAGCAGTTAAGAAACCTAATGGGACCTGTAGGCTGGTTCAAGACCTCAGACACATTAATTCCTCAGTGGTCCCTCTCCATCCTGTTGTGGCTAACCCTTATACACTTCTTTCCACTATCCCCTCAGGGACTTCTCATTTCTCAGTCCTAGATCTCAAAAATGCATTTTCTCTATCCCTCTTGATGCCCAGTCACAGAACATATTTGTCTTTACCTGGACAGATCCTGACACATATTTTTTACTCAACTTACCTGGACTGTTCTACCTCAGCGATCCCGAGACAGCCCACACCTATTTGGCCAGGCGCTAGCTTCTGCCTTACTCTCTTTATCTCTCCCTAAATCTAAGATTCTTCTTTATGTAGAAGATGCCCTTCTCTGTAGTCCCTCTCTAGAGATTAGTCAAGCTGACACCTCTGCTCTTCTAATTTCCTTTCCAGTTGAGGCTACAGGGTCTTACCTTCTTAAAGTCCAACTGTCTACTCCTCAGGTCACCTGTTTGGGACTAACAGTTACTCCAACCCACAAGGCTATTACCTTAGATAGAAAGAATCCGATTCAGTCTCTAACTGTTCCTTCTACAAAGGAAGAGATTTTATCATTCCTAGGATATGTTCCTGGGTTCCTTCCTTTTTCGTCCTTTCTCTCCCCTTACATGAGCAGTGTTAGGCCCCACCCACGAACCTCTTCTCAAACCCGTTGCCAAGCCCTTTCAGAGGCTCCAACAGGCTCTCCTTAAGGCCCCAGCCTTAAATTTCCCTGACCTGACTCGTCCTTTTTCCCTCTATGTATCTGAAAGGATGGTATTTGACCTTGGATTCTTAGGTCACTAAGTGGAACCTTCTTTTGCACCTGTAGCATACTTGTCAAAAAAAACTAGATCTAACCATCCAGAGATGGGCACCTTATATTCATACCTTAGCAGCCGCTGAACTCCTTATTTGAGAGAAAAAAAAAAAACAAATACAAAAACAAAACAAAAAACCAAAAAACCCTCAAAACTAACCTTGGGGTTTCCCATAACTGTCCTCTCTTCTCATAGTCTGTCACAGCTCCTAACTTAGAAAGGCTTAGAGACTCAACCTCCCTCCAGGGTTCTTTTTCTTCAGATAGCACTAATAGAGGATTCCATACTCACCTTCCAATCATGCCTGCCTCTTAATATTTCCAATCTTCTTCCTCAACCTAATGCTAACTACTCCCTATCTCACTCCTGCACTAAACTTTAGAGGAACTATTGCCCCATCCTTCACACATTCAGGAGAGCACATTGCCTTAAGCCAATTATACCTGGTACACAGATGGTAGCTCCTTTCTATATGAAGAGGCTGGAAGAGCTGGCTATGCCATAGTGTCAGACACCGAGGTGGTGGAGGCACATGCCTTTCCTACTCACACCACTAATCAGCAGGCTGAACTAATAGCCCTTACCTGTGCCTTTCAAATGGCACAGGGACAATCCTTCAACAACTACATAGATTCCAAATATGCTTTCCATATCCTCCTGTCCCATGCTGCTAACTGGAAGGAGTGCAGGTTACTTAGCACAAAAGGAGAATCAGTAACTAATGTAAAGCACCTTATAGCCATGCTAAAGGTCTCCCATCTTCCCACAGCTATTGGAATTGTCCACTGCAGATCCCACTAGGCTCCATTATCTCCAAGGGAAACAACTGAGCCAATGAGGCAGCTAGAGCTGCAGTCCATAGAGGTCTAGACTTGTCTCACTCTCTCCAGGACATTCTTATACTGCAATCAATATCCCCATCTTCCCCTCTGACAATCGCCAAACTCTGTCCTATCTTCACCAACTCTTTCACCCTAACAGCCGAGCGTTGTCTTCTTTTGTCCAGACTCAACTTCAGCTTACTTCTGAGGACTCATGTTTCTTAAAATCTATCACTGCTTCTTGCAAAATCTGTCAGATGTCAGATACCAACTCAAGGTATCTGACACCCCTTTTTCTACCCATCAGGCTAGAGGTTTTCTTCCTGGAACTGACTGGCAACTTGATTCTACCCACATGCCCCCTGTCAGATGTGCTAAGTGCCTCCTGGTCTTGGTAGATACCTTCTTGGGTTGGGTAGAGGCATTTCCCACAACTAAAAGAAGGGCTCAGACAGTCTCTGATCTTCTCCTCTGAGAGATCATCCCCTGGTTTGGTGTCCAGCCTCTCTCCAGTCAGACAATGGTCCTGAATTTAGTTCCCAAATTTCTCAAATTCTATCTAAGGCCCTAGACATCCCCTGGCATTTTCACATTCCCGACCACCCTCAATCTTCAGGTAAGGTAGAAAGAACTAATCGCTCTTTAAAAACCACTCTTGCTAAGCTGTCACAGGAACTTCACCTTGACTGGGTAAAACCTCCACCTCTGGCCCTTTTCAAGTTATGAGCTCCCCCCAAGAGACCTCTCCTCATCTCACCCCCTGAACTCATGTATGGACAACCGCTCCTAACTCCTGGCCTTTCACCTAAATGCTCTCCTTCCCAGACCATCTACTCACCCCATTACTTTTCCACTTCTGTTCTCTCCTATGGAAATTTGCTGACCACCACCTACCATGGCCACACCCTGTCTCCTGTCCTCTGCCTGTCTGTCACACGAATCTCATAGACACTGTATGATTCCCACAGCTAAACTGCAATCTCGGTGGAAACTGTGATATTTACAGGTAAAAGCCTTGTCTATGATAAGGCTGTCTATTTGAGGAACTCTGTGAGATTCCTTGGCTGGAGAAAATGCTGAGCTGAATTTCTCATGGCAAGCCTTGCCTGTCTGACTTTTCTTTAACCGGTTGCTTTACTTATGAAATGTTATTGGTAGCAAGAGCTGTGAGCACCCAGGCGTTAAAGCTAACGAGAATTCATTCTTTGAGCTACAGCATTGGCCATGATTTATCTTCTAGAGATCCATTGCTTTGCCTTTTGATCAACTATACAATTATTACCTAAATACATTAAAGAATTAACCTCCCAACAATATATACATTTGTATGGCTAGGTGGCTTTGGCATCCTGACATGGAAAGCATCAGTTAAGTAAAGCTTCAAAATGAGCCTAAAAGAGTCTCACAAAAAGAAAGCAGGATGTTAAGGACTATGCATAAACAAAAAACCTAGTAATATAACAAAGTATTTCCAAGGACTCTTTACTAGTTTATCATTAACTACAGAGGGACGCGATGGCTTTGTATGTATTCTCTAAAGTTCATACCTGATTGATTTTGTATTTCCTTGTGCCAGATACTCATGGTAACCATTCCTTGTAAACACTTCACTGGATACATTTTTTCTTCAGTAATGTAATGCTAACTTATGTGTATAAAAGTTCCTGCCTCAGAACAGTAAAGTGCATTCAGACTCAACCTACACCTGGTGTGTCTGTCATTCGCCGGACCTGTACCTTCCGGCATAACAAAAACCCTGATTCCCCAACGGGTGTGTGTGTTCTGACTGAGTCAGTCCGTGGCAGCTGGTGCCCGAACAGGGACCTTTGGGCAGGTAATTTTCTTTCTTTCTCTTTCTTTCAAGGTAACAGGCCAGTTCTTGCGAGAGAGCTGCGGTCCCGCCGGTAAAGGCTGACTGGTTAAGTGCAAGTAATCTAATATCATGGGGCAGACCGAGTCAAAACAGGAACGAATGTTCTTTTCAGTATTTAAGCATATGATGCCTAGCAGAGGGTTAAAAGTTTCAGAAAGTACAACCAGGGAGTTCTTTGACTTTGAGATACTCCTTAAGCAGTTGGCTTGGGAGAATGCTAATGCTTTGTGTCAAGATCTTATAAGGCCTGTCAGAAAGACAGGAACAATGCAGGACTATATAAAAGTCTGCACGGATGCCTCACCAGCCGTAGTCCAAGGTATGGACTACACTGCAGCTATGAAGGGACAGAAATTCAGCACCTATGTTAAAAAGACTTATGGTGGAGGATGGAAAGGAACCTCCGAGCTCATTTGTTTTAAATGTGGGAAATCAGGACATGTGCAAAAGTAATGTTCAGGAAACAATAAGAGGGACTCCAATAGAAGGGGTCTTCCCCCAGGAGTATGCCCTCGTTGCCAGAAAGGCAAGCATTGGAAAAATGAGTGTAAGTCTAAGTTCCACAAGGATGGAACACCCCTTACAGGGGAAAAGAAAGAGGAAAAGACTTAACTAAATCAGGGGCAGCCTCTCAGCCCCGAACTTAAAAGAGAGGAAAATACTGTAGTTACATCAGGGAGTCCTCTGAATCCTGAGGCTCCTGAATTTACTATACATGATTGGCCTAGAGCTACTCCTGGTAGTGCTGGCTTAGATTTAGCCTCCTGTGAAGATGTAATATTTTTAGATGGGATGGTGTCTCCTTGGTTTCTACCTCTACCTTGGGAACTCTGCCACAGGGAACTGTAGGGTTAATAATTGGTCGTAGTTCAAATTATAAAAAGAATTGAGGTGTTGCCTGGTGTGATTGATAGTGATAGCACAGGAGAAATAAAAGTCATGATTAGACCATTAAAAGAAACTATACAAATTCACAAAGGGCAGAGAATAGCTCAACTTCTGCTCCTGCCTTATCTTAACTTACCTAGTCCAATCTTAAAGCATGAATGTGGACAAGGAAAGTTTGGCTCTACAGATGTTGTGGCATGGGTCCAAAATATTTAAAACAGTTAGGGTAAATGGAAAGTTGTTTCAGGGACTCTTGGATACAGGGGCAGATAAGACTTGCATAGCAGATGTAGATAAACTAAGTTGGAAATCAGAACAGCCTGTATGGCTCAATCAGTGGCCCCTGACAGAAGAAAAAATACAGGCTATAGAACAACTTGTGCAAGAACAATTAGAAAAGGGACATCTTGAAGAAAGTAACAGTCCTTGCAATACTCCCATATTTGTAATAAAGAAAAAATCAGGGAAATAGAGATTACTGCAAGACCTTAGGGGAGTAAATGCTACCATGGAAGACATGGGAGCTTTACAGCCAGGACTGCCCTCTCCAATGGCAGTTCCAGCAAATGGGATGTGAGAAATAAAATCCAGGAGTTACAGTCAGACATACAGAATTTCAGGGAACGTGAGACCTCCAGTTCTGGGATTTTCAAGAGCCCTATATGGAAGTGGATACTCCCTTCATAACGCCTTTTCTAGTCATCCTCCTGGTGCAATTATTTGCCTCCTGCCTCACTTATCTTGCTTCTACATTCCTTCAGTGACAAATACAAGAAATTTCTAACCAAACCCGTAATCAGTTCCTGTCACAGGATTACCAGCTGCTGCCCACAGAAGAGCCACTGTCCACAGAGGAATCTGATGTGAATGTTTACCAAGTGGACCCTGATAGTGAAACTCAGCTACGCCTCAAAACTGATGACACCCCTAGACAGCAGGAAGCAGCTTTCCCCTTTCATCATCGGCTTCCCCCTCCCCTTTTTTCATTTCTCTATACTAAGAAGGGAGGTATTAGGACCTCTGAAACAAGTGACATCACACCTAGGTGACAGTGCAGCCACAGCACACCTGCTGCCAGAATCCATTTGGCTCACCTCCCACCTTTACCTGCGGCTATATCACTATCCATATATAAAAGGAAGGCCCCTCGGAGCTCTCTCTCTCTTCCCCCTTTCTCTTTTCACTACCATCTTGCCCTTCTTTCTTTCAATAAACCTCACATGGAACTGTTTGGCCTGGTGTGGTCTTTCTGGAGCTGAACGATGATCACAACACAGCCCAGACTGTGAGACAGTGTTGCACACATTAGGTGTGTGTTGTCCACTTCCATTAACAAGCATGGTGACCTCCCACAAACACTTCCACAGGTTAAATGGATCTGGACAGTTCTGCTCCGGAGACTCCCTTCCGAAGATTCTAGGCGGCAGGTAGTTGATGTTTAAAACCAACCGGCATGCCACCTGCTTAAACGTACTTCCGCAGCCAGGCATCCAGCATGCAGCTTCCCGCGCCTTCTCGCCTCTCTTTCCTGAGAGCGCCCCAGTCCACTCTCTACTTCCATGAAAGCCATTGTTTGCCTTTCGCCCATGAATGAAATCATGTATTGTGTCTCCTCCTGGAAGGGAGTCTCTGGGCATGTCATCTGCCCTTGGCCCTATGATAGAAAGTGACTTGTCTGAGTCTCTTGTTATTCCACAAATTACCTGAGTCTATTTGCTGCAAAGTTCTACCTGCTTCTGGTTCCTGACATGTTTTTGCTTGGCATAATTTTGCCATTTGGCAAAGATATGGTTAAGAGTTGTTAACCAAAAGGTGGTTTTATAAACTGCTAGGAGATGGGGAAATGGGCACCATCCTTTAGGGGAAAATGGTATTATAAATCAAGAATGTTAAAGGAAGTTGCAAGCGGTTTTACTCTGAGACTTGATTCCTGTATCTATCCAGAGGGATCTGCGTTGTCCTAGTTATCCAGAACCTTGTCTGTGCTAGGCTGTGTGTTTACATAAATGCCTCATGTGTACCCTTGACACTTCCATCAAGCAGATACAAATACCAAGGCCATTTAAACAGGAGGAAATTGTAATTCAGAGAGGTTGAGTCACTTGTCCAAGTCCTTCAGCTGCTGGATGGAAAAGGTGGAGGTTTCAGACCAATGCATTTTTCCCTAGATGAATTACCCATGTAACTGGCTGCACTCCATGACAGTGCTATTTTAGAAGCCCCATTTAATAAGTTAAAATGGATTTTATGGGCAGCTGAGTAATTATTCGGCTTGAACCCAATTAAAAATTGAGTGCATTCTGCCCAAGTTGAGGACTTCTTTTGATTAATGTTGGACAAATGGATTTCTCTTTTTAGCCAGAACTCTGAGGCCCAGATGGCTGGGCTGCCTTTCCACAGATCACCCACCATGAGGTTTGTATTGTGGACCCACAGGTATCTACTTATCTGTGTCCCTGTGAGGACAAGGGGAAGGACTACATTTCATTTTTGTGGTTCTGGGGATTAGAACCTGTGGCCTCAGGCATGCTACACATGAGGCATTCCATTGAACAGACTCTCCAGCCCTGGTTTCCTATTTTGTATTTCTGGGCAGTACCCTAGTTTGCTGTGCTAAAACACTAGACAAAAGTAATCCGGAGAGGACAGGGTTTCTTATTTGCCTTACAGGTCACAGCATCTTATTAGGGGGAAGTAAGGCAGGAACTCAAGACAAGAACCTGGAAGTGACTGAGGCAGAGGCCATGGAGGAGCCCCACCTACCTGCTTGTTTTTCTAGCTTCCTCAGCCTGCTTTCTGACATCACCCAGCACTGCTGCCCCAGTGATGGAGCCATTCCCAGTGGGCTGGGCCTTCCCACATCAAGCACTAATCAAGAAAATGCCCCACAGACTTGCTACGGGAAATTTAATGGTGACATTTTCTCAATCGATGTTCCTCTACCCAGATGACCCTAGTTTGTGCCAAGCTGAAAAAAAAAAAAAGATAACCAGGACAGACAGGCTTTCAATCGCTGATGACGAATTTACCCTGTAGCCTAGACAGGCTTTGAACCCATGATCTTCTTGCCTCATCCTCTAGAGCAGATGGGGTTACAGGCAGTCAGCAGCAAATCTGGCTTGGATTAGACAAATGTCTGCTCCAGAGACATGGGATTGCATTAGCTGCAACCAAATAGTTTGGTTAGAATTGCTTCTTTTGGGAAGCTCAGTATAGATAGGTGGAAGTACTTGCATTTTAGAATCTCTATCCCTGGACATTAGCTTTGTCCTTGACTGACAGCCTGGGTGTGTTACACTACCATCTCAGCATCTTGGAATCCTCTCAAGCACAAACATTGTCCCAGACCTGGACCACTCCAGAGCATTACCCCGGACATGGTTGTCCTGTTCCCTTAGTAGTCTCACATGCCCAGAGATGTTGGAAGAAGCTGCCACCATCTTCTACTTTTAGATTGGATTTCACTCCATATTTCAGTGCTCACAGCTCCAATTCCATTCCAGGCAGGCACATCTGGGCACTTGGCATCCACTGTCTACAGTAGAAGGCTCTGCACCCTTTTACTAGGTGGGAAGATGTTGTAGGTGTCAGAAGATGCTTGTAGCAATGGTGTCTTACTGTTTTACTGCTGTGAACAGACACCATGATCAAGTCAAGTCTTATAAATGGCAACATTTAATTGGAGTTGGCTTACAGGCTCACAGGTTCAGTCCATTGTCATCAAGGCAGAAGCATGGCAGCATCCAGGCAGGCATGGTGTAGGAGGAGCTGAGGGTTCAACATCTTTATCAAAAGGAAGCCAGGAACAGACTTAGAATCCTCAGACATGTAGGAAGAATATCTCCAAGCCCATTCCCACAGTGACACACTTCCTCCAACAAGGCCACATTTTCTAATAGTGCCACTCCCTGGGATGAGCATATACAAAGCATCACAAATGGACACATTCCACCCCACTGGGAAGCTAAGATTCAGGCAATTCTGGAGGGCACCGACTCCTTAGGGAAATTACTCACAGAAGCTCTGAAGCTTACAAGATGCTTAAGGTCCCTCCTTACCTCAGAGTTATATGAGCAGATAGGACTGGCAAGAGCAGGCATTCCGACCTGTCAAACAGCCTCCAAGTTCTGCAGAGAGCTCCAGGGTTACAGCTTGTATGAGCTGTCACTCGTGCTGGGCAGGACTTGTGGTGACACAACTGCCTTCAGTTACCCATGCTCTGGTAAGCCTTGCTCACCTGTATGTCTGTGAGCAGCACCATTAAACTCACTGGTCCGTGTTGGGTTTGGCAGTATCGTTACTTAGGTCTGTCCTCAATTCCCTAACTGTGGTGAAGAGATGTTTGTTCAGGTGTCCCCAGGAAACATGTCACACAACAAGGATGGACACCAATAGAGCACACATGGGGATGGCAGTCACCAACTGCTCGCCCTCACTCATTCTTCATCCACCCTTTGAGTGTTTCCTGAGCACGTATTATTTGCCCAGCAGGAATGGTGCTAAGTCAAGACAGCTGCAGTCAAGAGTGGACTGTGGACATGTATAGTCATACAATACTATTGGCAATGTAGCATTGTTGTCATCATCATCATCATCATCATCATCATCATCATCATCATCATTATTTACATAGTCTTATTCTGTATCCTGGTTGACTTGCAATTCACCAGGTAATCTAGTCTGGCCTTAAGGTAATAGAAATCTTCTTGTCTCACCTTCTCAAGTGAGGGATTAGAGTGATTAGAACACCACACTCAGCTGGATTTCCTTTTCATTTTTAACTTGAGGACAAGGCCGGGTACAGCACTTAAGACATAATGCCATTTTTGGTAAAAGGGCCAGTACTGCCATGCAAAATTACACAACAGGTGTGTGTAACAGGAGTAAATCCTCTCTCCCCAGCCCAAATGCTCAGATTTGCATTTTAAGGAGGGAATCTCTTGCTTTTCTTTTAGACATGGCTACATTTTGAAGTCAAAACACAGAAACCTGACAATTTGCCCAAACCCAGGATGCTGGTTGCTACAGCTCAATCAAGGGTTGACAGCTGCCTAGCAGGTGACAAACAGAATTAAGGGCTCCTGTGGCATTGATGCACAGCTTGAAAAGGCCTGTCGCTTGCAGTCTGGAGTGTCTGTCGCCCAGGTTGTGCCCTGTGCTGAGTTAACAGACATAATTAAAGGTGTGTTCCACTTTCAGAGTGATAGACCAAGCTGGCTTTGGGTCGTGAGAGCTGCTAGCCCAGCCCCCGGCTGGCTCTTCTTCTGGCTTTTTGTGAGTTCAGGGTCTTCGAGGATCATTGAGGGGAGGGTGGAGACAAGGTACAGAACCAGGCACTGGGAATTGGCACGATTGTCCAAGGGGAACGACACATGCCTGTGAGGTATGAGGGATGGAGGATGGATCTGATTACTTCCAGAGAAGGCAGGGTCTGGGGATAGACAAAAGGTATTTGGAACCCAAATTCTGACTGTGATCCCCTACATCTTGGGTACATGATGTAAAGGAGGGACCCAAGACTCATAAAACTCATTTCCACAGTTGTCACAGAAATGATGTATAAGGAGATAAGACGGTGGCCCATCCAGATCATGTCAACTTCCTACAGCAGTGCCTGTCATTTGCATGTTTCTTTATTCACTCTGAGGATTTTTGCTGCCCCCTCTCCTTACCTTCAGACACCTTCTCTGTCTTAGGTGTGGCTTTCTAAGTCCTCACATTTGAGGAAACATGTACACACACACACACACACACACACACACACATATCTATCTCATACAAAAGGACATGTGGTCTCTTTAGGAGAACTGTGGTCTGTTGGGGCAGACAGAAAACCAACCAATAGCCTCCAGAACAGGAATAAGTCAGATTCTGACTAAAAAGCTCACAACTCGCTGCCGGGCGTGGTGGCGCACACCTGTAATCCCAGCACTTGGGAGGCAGAGGCAGGTGGATTTCTGAGTTCGAGGCCAGCTTGGTCTACAGAGTGAGTTCCAGGACAGCCAGGGCTACACAGAGAAACCCTGTCTCGAAAAACAAAAACAAAACAAAACAAAACAAAACAAAACAAAACAACAACAACAAAAAAAACTCACAACTCAGCCTGCCCTGTGGCGCAGAGGAAGGGCCCCTGGGAACTGAGCTGAGTTTGGAAAGGCAAGACTGTCTTCATCCTCTGCAGGATAAGGGGCCTGCCTCAGGCGCTGTGGTTGGGTCCTTCACATCCAATTCATTGTGATTTAAAAATATATTGCTATTGTTAGTATGTTTTATTACTTTTTATTTTAAATGGTTATATCATTTGCATAATGGGATTTAGAATTACAATATTTACCACTGAGTTTCTTTTTGAGAGAGAGAATGCTGTTTCACAAGGTAGGTGTTTAGAAGGCGTGGCTTCCCACCTCTCCTGCAGCCTCTCATTGCCTGTGTAAGTTCCCTGAGTAACAGCCTACAGAGTCCTTACCGCAACACATGGAACTTGCGAGTGTGACTTTATTTGGCGGGTGAAAGATCTTTGCAGTCATTGTTAAGAATCTTGAACAGAAGATTCCTCAGTTATTCAGTAAGGCTTTGGATACAATCACAAATGTCCAGGCGGTCAAGAGGCAATGGGACATTGAACTCCAGAGATGCAACAGAGAGGCTCCAAGAGCCCTCACTGCAGGGAGAGGTGGGACGAGCCGCCTTTGTAGCCTTGTTAGGAGCGTGCCCTATTCAGCTGGGAGAGGTTTCTGGGCTTCCAGCCTCCTAGGCTGTAAAGACATTCCTATCCTTTTCAGTCATTTTGTTCATAGCAATTTATTCCAGTAGGTACTGATATCTCCATGTCTATGGTCTGGCTTTTTCACCCGACACAGCACAGCTGTAGAGACATTTGATCAGTGCCTCTGAAGTGAGAATTTGGGTGCTTGTCCTTCTAGGAGTATGCGAACATCTTTTAAGTCACAGAACTATTTGTGAAAAGGTTGGTTTGAAAAGGGAGTTGTATTATCTAGAGGGGAGGAGAGTCTCAAGTTTCCTGGGTCATCTCCAGGCAGCACTGGCATTGGGACTGGCAAAATGGCCCCAGGAAGAAGCTGAGGCTGTTTGTGTGACCCAGCAATGTGGCCCTAACCTGGGGTGAAAGACTGTGGACCAGACAGGTCAGCACAGAGGAGGCATCTCCAGCAAATCTGGGGTATTTGGCACTCACGTGGGGTGCTGTGCTAAGGAGCTATGGCCGTCCAAGCCACTGTACCTTAGTGCTTTTATATAAGTCCATGGTGGAAATTCCAAGTCCTGGGTCCAGGATGAAAGAGTTGGAAGGCCATGCAAGGACTTGCAGCCAGGTTTATAGAATTCCAGCTGTTGCTCTCAGAATTGGTGGAGACTGGGGAGGGCCATTCAGGTGGGCTGGACTAAAAGGTCTGTAGTTTTTGTACCTTACTCTTTCCCACAATTCTCAGCCTCTGTTGGCTTTTATATCCTCTCCTGTTCCCAGAAGTTCAAGAGCCAACTGTCACTGAAGAGCATAGGATTATTTAAAGGGCCAGGCACATCAAATATTTCATACTACGAGGTCCAGTTTCTTATGTCCTCATGTTATACTTCAGTCAGTGTCCGCTCCCTAGAGCCTGATTGAGTGCTGGTGTTTCTGGTGTTTCTGTACAGGAAGTCTTGCCAACGCAGGGAACACATGTCTTAATGTAAGTCTATACGTCTAATTGGGTCCATTCCCTAGACCTTGGTCTAAATTGGGGTATGGGGATTGACCACAGCTCTCTGTCTAGGCTGCATTAAGCTACTGAAATGCGGTAAGGAACCACACTGGGGCTCCATGTCACAACGATTAATTCCCGTTGCAGCTATAATGAAGAACAAGCCACATCGCTGTACCTGCCAGGTTACAACCGTCAGGGTTTCCTGGGAGGCTTTGATCTCAATCGAGTTTCAGAATCTTAACAGCACCTGTAATCTTCCGGAGATTTCGTAGGATGGTCTGTGTGGCTTGCTCTGGGAAAAGGAAAAGATCTTATGCTTTGGTTGCTTCTCGCAGCCTCAGAGTTCTATGTGGTTCCTTAAATCACGGGCCATTGAGAAGGTAATCTTGTTAGTGCGATTTTGTAAATCTTGGGTCTGCTTCTGGATATCAGCTCCTCACATGTTTCATAGCAAAGTAATATCAGCTGCTACTGTGCTGGGGTTGGACTCTGTTTTACACATCTGTGTATAGGAACACTGTGAGCTACAGACATCTCTCTGTAAGGCTGGCACTCTTAAAAGTGATGCATCTGGGGGTTCAGGGAAGTTAAGGAACCTTTCTCAAACTATCCAGCCATCAGCAGTAGGGTTTGGCTCAGGCTGCCTGGCTCACGAGTTGGTCCTCTGTTTACTGCTGTGGTGCTTCAGTGTGCCCCGAGGCTGTTTGGTTAAATTATGAAGCAGCTGACTTTAGTTTGGCCCTTGTTAGGGACCAAATGCTTCACAGTATGTTGTTTGACTGATTCTCAAACCACTCCGTCAATCCTCACAATTAGATGGAAACTTAAAAAAAAAAGATCAGGTTTTCTAGTTAGGAGGTGAATTGTAAGAACTGGAGTATGTATTTTAGAAGTGGTTCAGCCTGGCTCTTGGGGGAGGGGTAGCATCAGGCAACTCAGTAAGGAGACTAGGCTGTTTTTCTGTTCTCAGGACCAATAATCACAGTATCTGCCAGTCTATCATCTGCCTGTCTGTCTGCTTGTCTGCCTGCCTGCCTGCCTGTCTGTCTATATGTCTGTCTGTCCATGTATGTATGGTCTTTGTACATATGTATATATGAATGCATGTATGCATGTATGTATGTATGTATCTACTTGTCTGTCTACCTATCTACATATCAATTGCCTATCATCTATCCATTTATTATTTATTTGCCATCTGTCTACTTATCTATTTACTCACTTATCACTCTACCAATCTATGTATCATCCATCTATCTGCTGTCATTTATCACCCTATCATCCATCTCTCCATTCACTTTTTTATAGTCATCTATATCTATCTATCTATCTATCTATCTATCTATCTATCTATCTATCTATCATCTATCTCTCCATTCACCTAATCTCCCTAAAGATTCAGCATAGAAAGATAACATATAGATAGGTTGATATATAAGGATACATTTTCAAACTCTGAACTCAGAACTAAGTAACTAGTCCCAGTGCTACTTATACGCTGGCCTTGCATCTCCATCTCTCGGCAACAGTGTTTGAGCTACCATACTCTTCTCTCTGCTCCAAGGACCTTTCACCTGTCAGATGTCATCTGAGGCTGTGCAGGTAGGCTCCTGTCCTGACTGCTGTGGGAATCTTCAGTTTTCAGCTTTCAGCATGCCTATATATACTATTTTCCAGTTACTTGCTCTGTCATCTTCTTGTTTTTGAGATTTGCTATGTAGCCAAGGCTGGACCTGGTGATCTTCCTGACCCAGTCTCCTGAACTATTCTCTCCTGAGCAGTTTTAATCATGTGCCTCCTGGCCAGCTCTACCATCCAGAGATAGAAATCTTTCTGCAGGGACTGAGATGATTTTCCAGGCTTTCTGGGCTATCTATGGTCTCTGTTGCACACATTCTGTGCATTTGCAGCTATTCCAAATGCTAAAGTTCATTGATCTTTTCATGATGCACTGATCCTTGACTTGGACTCTGGCAGCATCCGGCTCCTAGGTCCCCCCACATCACCTTCCTGGATGACTTGCTGCAGTTTTAACCAACTTCTTTATTTGGGTGTGCAGAAGGCAGATGTTTCCTCCGGCTTTCTTCACGGCCTATAGCAGATGCTTAGCAAATGAAAAATTAATGAAGAGCTGCACAGAAGGAAGGAAGCTCCCACGCTTTGGGCTGAACAGTGCCAGCAAGCTTCAGTGCAGACAACTGGAAGTGACTGGGACCCTTGTGACAGCGCTTGTGAGCCTGGCCGTCCACACCCAGGGACAGACTCTCATCTCTTCAGCCCACACAAAGTGGCAACTCCTTAAAGCACAGGTAGAAACAGAAGGTGGGCACAGGCCCCTGCAGAACTTTGTGAATCAACCTTGGATTGCAAGATGCCAGTGACCGATGGTAAAGTAACTTCAACCTGCAGTTAGTAGAAAACCAAATGACTGACTCTGATTTTCCAGTTCGTCACCGCACAAGAAGATATCATGTGTCTGATTCTAACCCTAGCACAAGAGTTGGTCAACATGTGTGCTGGTCTGGCCACAGCTTGACTGTCTGTGATAATTCTCAGACGATTGTGATGATTGTATTGGTGGTGATAATGATGTTGATGATGTCAGTGAAGTTTTCCTCTCTGAAACTGAACAAAGCTCTATTGTTTCTTTGCCACAGATCATTTGCAGGAGTTTTAGAAGTCCCAAATAGTACAGAAAAGAACAAAAAGCTCACAGAAAAAAAAACCAACCTCAGCGCATTCGAAGTCATAACAGCCCTTAAATAGCTAGTTAACCACTTTCAGTGGCTTAGTGCATCTGCAATATCGTTTTAGTTCTAAAGAACGACACGCACTCGAGCAAGTCACTCAAATGGGATTAGATGCTATAAGTGGTTTTGCAATTTGCCTTTTGCTGAGGAGGTGGTGACACTGATGGACAAGTGAAGCCGAGTCAGAATGGAGAACCATGTTCTGTATTACAGTGGCAGCTCAGGGCTCCAGGGTTAAATAGTAAGGCCGACACCGGGGGTCTGCCTACTTGAGAAGTAGAAGTGTGGGACCAGAGTTCTCTCACCCAAACATCCAACAAAGAGCCTGCATCTGTCCTCTTGCGTGGGCACTCTAGCTCCAATACTACTTATGCACAGTGCAAGCACTAATCATTTTCTTATCAGGAAAAGCAGATTCCAGACTTGCTCTAGGCCATCAGCACCTGGCACTGGAGATAAACCCATGGAGGCTCTTCCTGCCCACCTGACATAGGCAGGTTCACACTCTGTACCGTTTCCAAGGTTAGATATGAAAGGTCAGGAGAAGACAAGGGAAGAACCTGCACTTAGGCCAGTCTTCATTTTGTGTGCTTGCTACGGAATTCCTCTCATTAGCTCATTTCTGCAAACACAGTCTGGAAGCTTCTGTTGATTGTGCTTCAGGACAGAGATGTTCTTACCAACTTAGGAAGATCATACGGTATGAAAACCAGCATAAAGAACAGTTATTGCCACTTGCCAGTTACTGGACATTTGGAGAATATCTTGTACCTCATACTCTATAAGTTAGGAGTTTCTAGGATATTCTCCCAGCTCAGTGTAGGAGTGCAAATATTAAAGATGTATGCTACCGCATCCAGAGTTTTTACATGGATTCCAGGGATCAGACACAAGTTATCAGGTCTGCGTGGTAAGCACCTTTGAGCTGTTTTGCTGCTCCATATTTCTGAACTCTTGCAAAAAGGAGTCTTTGATAAGAGGGAAACTTATATTTGCACTGTCTGAATTTTCTATCTTTTGAGTTGATATCTATCTATCTATCTATCTATCTATCTATCTATCTATCTATCTATCTACATATATGTGTGTGTGGTGTGTGTATGATGTGTCTATCTATCTATCTATCTATCTATCTATCTATCTATCTATCTATCTATCTATCTACATATATATGTATGTGTGTGTGTGTATGGTGTGTCTGTCTATGTATCTATGTATCTATGTATCTATGTATCTATCTATGTATCTATCTATCTATCTATCTATCTATCTATCTATCTATCTATCTTCATCCATTCAGGAAAACTTTATTTGGCACTTATTCTGTGCCAAACACTGAAAGAAAGCCACAATAGAAACTTTTCCATTCTCCCGCAGAGCTTGCTTTGACAAGGGAGAAGGTGAGAAGCACAGCACAGCAGATGAGGTAAAGGGATGCAGACAGCTCATGCAAGGTGCTCAGGGTTGGCCTTTACCATGTGGCGATGGGGCTGGAGAGAGAAGGCACAGACAGTACCGGGAAGACGAGGCTGGAGAGGAGCTGGGCTTGGGCAGCTGGCTCACTTGCTGTGTTGTCGGGACTTGGGATGGCCCCTGGATGAGAACACCAGTACTGTGAGCAGAGTACTCCTCAGCACCATTCTGGTGTGTGTGTGTGTGTGTGTGTGTGTGTGTGTGTGTGTGTTGGGAGGAGGCAAAGATAGAAGCAGACTGACCGGTGGGGAGGCCATCATTACATTTTAAAGGCAAGGAGTTTGGGGTCACCGTATTAGTTTGTTGTTGTTGTTGTTGTTGTTGCTGTGACAGACACAACTTAAGGACAGAGGGTTTATTTGGGGTCAGAGTTCAAGGGTACAGCCCACCATAGTGTGAGGTCACAAGGCATCTGTGAGACACAGGAGGCAGGAAACACATAAATGAGTGTTGGTGGTCAGTTCAATTTCTCATTTTCATTCAGTTGGAGAGAACAGACGTGAAACGCTCCCACCCACAGTCAAGGTGAGTCTTCCCTCCTCAAGCTGATCTAGATAAGCCCTTGCAGGTATGCCTAGGAGCTTGTCTCAGTCCTGTCCAGTTGACAATTTATGTTAATGTTAATTATTAAAGCCACTGCCTGGTGCAGAGAGCAGTGTCTGGGTCCTCCTTCTGCATAGTAAGCAGATTGAGTAGAGAATTATGGAGACAAGAATGATAAAGATCTTAATCTTCTGCTGTTCTTTGATATGGATAAGGCAGCTTGGTGGCCTGGGTCTGATTCTGCATGGCCTGTGTCCCATCTCCTCCTGGGCAGAGTAGACAGTGCTGCTTCAAATCTGTGCTTGCCAGCTGTGTGCCTCTGGAAAGTAATTAGACCTCTCTGACCCACTTCTTGCTAAATTTATTTTTATTTTGTTCTAAATTACTACAAGTCTGTATGAATGTGGCTTTGTATGTACAAGTGCAATGCTTACAAACACCAGAAGGGGGCATCGGGTCCTCTGGAGTTGGAACCACAGGTGGTTGTGAGCTGCCTGACATGGGTCTTGGCAACTAAACTCTGGTCCTCTCCAAGAGCAGAATATGCTGTTAAGCACTGAGCCATCTTCCCAGCTTTGACACACGGCTTCACCAGGAAATTCAATCAGTGCCATCAAAAGTACTGTGGGGATAGGGAGGAACTGGAGGGGAGGGATGGGACTGGATTTGTTTAAAGCACATTATATGTTCAAATACATTTTTCAAACAACAGCAAAAAAGAAACAAAAGAAAGAAAAGAAAAGAAGAGAGAGAGAGAGAGAGAGAGAGAGAGAGAGAGAGAGAGAGAGAACCTTCCATGGTAGCAGATGGATTTGGGTCATGTGACTCAGGCCACCTTACTTGGGGCCTTGCATGTGACAGATGTGGGCTAGGTATTGTACCTAAATTCTCTTTGGAGTCATACGGGCTTAAATTGACAAACAAGTAAGATGGCTGGTTCACACCGAAGAACAGCAGAAAATTATGAAATTTAATGCAGGGACCCTTGAAGCTCTGAGGTTGTGTTCATCTATTACTGTGGAAATACAGCAGAGACCAATCAATTGAGAAGAAGCTGAGGTCAAGATCACTCAACCACTTGGTCAAGACATTTAGATCTCTACCCTCCCCCCCTTACTTGCTTGTGAGGTTGGGGGAGGGGCAAATAAAAGGACACGGGGAACTGAGCAATGAGCACCCCCAGTAGTGCCCTCATCCTGGGGGAACTGAGCAATGAGCACCCCCAGTAGTGCCCTCATCCTGGGGGAACTGAACAATGAGCACCCCCAGTAGTGCCCTCATCCTGGGGGAACTGAGCAATGAGCACCCCCAGTAGTGCCCTCATCCTGGGGGACTGAGAAATGAGCACCCCCAGTAGTGCCCTCATCCTGGGGGAACTGAGCATTGAGCACCCCCAGTAGGGCCCTCATCCTGGGGGAACTGAACAATGAGCACCCCCAGTAGAGCCCTCATCCTAGGGGAACTGAGCAATGAGCACCCCCAGTAGTGCCCTCATCCTGGGGGAACTGAGCAATGAGCACCCCCAGTAGAGCCCTCATCCTGGGGTTCACCTTCATTTTTGCCTCACGGCCGCCCAGGCTTTAGGATGGTGTCCTTCTACACATAGACACAGCACATTCCGGGGCCAGGGAGCTTCTGTCATTGGAGATTGCTTATTGTAATGCTACCTGTCGGCCCTGCCCAAGCTGGTGTCTGTTCAGATAGACAGCTGCCTTGCTATTGCAAGCAGCGCTAACACATACCACAGCTTGGCTTTTCTTGGGGAGGGGGGAAGAGTGGGGGAGAGGAATTAGGATGAGAAGGACCAGAGTTCACTATTGCCTCGTCTCGTTTCCTCTGTGATATAACCATTCTCTTAAGTCTGCACTTGTTTCTTCCCCGTCATTTGGATCCCACAGGGGAACAGGTTCATCAGAAATGTCCAAGATCACCATGGTTGTCTTGAAACACTTTCCTCCATCGAGGGTCCAGACCCATCCTCTGCCCTTTACAAGTTGCTTTTGTATTCTTCTTTAAGCCACAGGACCTTTGCACATGCGGCTGTCTCTTCTAGTGGGAGGCACTTCGGGAAATGAAACATTAGGGAGCAATGTACAGTCAACATAAGACAGACACACCCAACCAAGCCCCACTCCCCACTTGTGTGTCCTTGGGAGTTCATAGTCATTCCTGGTTTTTATTTAAATTTGTCTACTTTCAACACCCCCAAAAGCCTGCATCCTTACCAGCTGAACATGAATCACCCCCATACTGAGTACACAATCAGGTGTCAAGTTCTGTGCTTAGTATCAGCAGCAGTACCACTGGAGCCCCAAAAAAGCCCAACTAATTATAACCCTGTGCTCTGTGCTGTTATTATCTGAATGTAACAAAGGCACCTGCCACGTTAATTATGCCCTTCTAATAAACATCTCCAGGCAACCAATCAAGAATGAGCTGGTGGGGGGAGGGGCTGCACGTTGAAAAGGCAGGTCTTGGCTTCACATTGTCAAACTTCCCTGTGTTTGAGATATGTTCATTCATATGCAGCTCTTACAGCCTCCACCCAGACCATCGGGGAAGATTAGCTGGATAAGCTGCACAACAGATAAGAAACCCTGAGGGATCCTTGCAGAAGGAGATTCTGGAAGGACCTACTCACCTTGTGTGTTCAAAGTGACAACTTTATGCTGAGGATGGGGTTGTGTGGAAGAGAAAGACTAAAGGGAGGTGTGCATCATGACTGTCTCTTCTAGGCACCAACTTTTTCTTTTCTGTTAATATATAGAGGCATATCAGGGCATACTTCTGATACAGCTTTTCCTTTTAAAACATTTTTTTACGATGGTAGATATGCGTCATGGTATACATTCATTATGTTTTGCAGTTATTTATTGTGCTATTACAGAATATACGTGATCTAATCCGCTGTTTTAACCATCTCTAAATGTGAAGTTCAAGGGCATTAATCACAACCACAATGTTGCAAAACTATCATGTCTCATTCTCTAAACATTTTTGTCATCCCAAGTAGACAAATTGTAATTCTTACAGTTTGCTTGCATGTTCACATGTTTAGAGCCCAAATCCAGAGCAAAATTAAAGCATTTCTGATTTCTAACACATCACCTTGAATGTCTTCTCAGAGATATCCCCGTGCTAATCAGATTCTCTAAAAAACAAACAAACAAACAAACAAACAACAGGACGGGGGAGGGGAAAGAGAAAGTTAAAAGGAGGTTTGTTAGGTTGTGTCAGATTGGCTTACACTGTGTGGGGTCTGGGTAGCCCAGCAATGGCTGTCCCACCCTGGAAGGGCTGGGAATCCTGCAGATGCTCAGCCCACGAGGTTGAAGGCCTCAGCAGTCCCCATCTGGCGTTGAAGGCATGGGGGACGTCTGGAGAGCCGCTGGTCTTCAGTCCACCCTGGAATGCCCAAGAAGTGTGGAAAAAATATTAAATCCATTTTTCCTTTCCATCCCTGGCTCCCGGAATGATGACTCTGAGACTATTTATTAAATGCCTTAGCCATTTGGCTCATTCCCAGACTAGCTTGTAACTTATTTAACCCATTCAAATTATTCTATATCAACCATTCGGTTCCCTCTCCTCAGTCCCTGCCCCCTTCTTCCTTTGAATCTCCTCTGAGTCTCCCTCAGCCTCTCCCTGAGTTCATCTACCAGCTGGTTTACATTTGTCTCCTCTGTGTTCTCTTGAATCTCTTTTTCACATACTCACTTTTTTCCCAGAATCCTCTTTCTTCCTGTCAGTGTCCCAGCTCCAATTTCCTGCCTCAGCTCATTGGCTATCGGCTTTTTTAATTCACAGGTGATGCTTATAAGAGATTCCGGATCTCTACAAAGTTGGTTCTAGTATTTGCCAAGGAATGGAGCTGTTGTAGGAGAGATAAACATGGCAGCAAGAGTGAGGTGAACAGTTGAAAAGCTCTGTCTCCATCATTTTAGGGTGGGTCTGTTGCGGATCGCCCTGGCCTTGTGTTTTGATACTAATTCCACTCGCCCAGGAGGGGTTGCAGATGAGGAGTGCATCATGTATACAGGTACCTTGTGAACCTTCTCCCCACCCTAACTTTTCAAATAAAGCCTAGAGCTCATGATTGGGCAGAAGGGAAGATGGAGCTGAAAAGTTTGGGGGAGAAGGGAGAGAGGAGGAGATAGAAGACGAGGGAGGAGGAGGTGGAAGGAGAAGGGAGAGAAGCACGTGGCTTGGAGAAACTGTAAGTTCTAGGGGTCTCCTAGATGGGAGATACAGTGGTGCAGTGGTAGAGCTGCCCAATCTAGGCATATATCTTGTATTCCGATTAACTCAGTTGTGATTTCTTTTACTGGGCTTTTGATATTGGACAGGGAAAAGGTAGGTGGAGCTAAGAGTTGCAGAGAGAGTGAGAGCAGCTGAGGGGGGAGTGGGAGAGGAGAATGGGGGCCAACGTGGTGAGATCACAGGGTTAGATTAATTGGGATAAAGCTTTTATCATTATCAGTTGGCTCTGAAATTATTGTATAGGCATCTTATAAATTGTGTTTTTTATTGATATATAAAACTGGTTGGTTAATTAAGCTTTAAGAATCGTGATTCTACTGGGGTACTGGGTATTGTGAGGTGATGGCTGGCTGTGGGGTGCATGTTAGCAAGAAGAACTTGGGTCTTCCGCCCACCACTCCCTTCCCTCCCCTCCTCCCCCCCCCCCCGTCCCCCAGCCAGAGGGATGGCCCTGTGGTCCGGCATGGCTGGAGAGTTGGCAGGCTGGCAGGAGTGCAGAAGAGTGGCCCAGCCCCACGGAAAGTTGGCAGGTTCATTTTTTAAATATGTCCTGCACCATGGGTCTTCCTAGTTCAAATAATTTGACAAAGACAATCCCTCACAGGCGAGCCCAGCAGCTTGAGTGTTAGTAGATTCCTGATGCAATCACATGGGCAGTCATTATAAAATCACTGTAGTGGGATTTGAAAAATTAGATTCCTTTGTAAAGCATTTCTTTGAATCAGTGCTAGCTATGCCTCTAAAAAAGGGGGGCCTGATTGAGATGCAGGTGTGTACACATGTATGCACATGTAGAAGAACATACAGGCTCATGCTTTTCTATTATTTGTATGTTCACCTGTGTGCACAAAGAGATCAGGGGACAGATTCAGGTGTCACCCTTATCTTTGAGGCAGATTTCTCACAGTCTGGAATGTACCAAGCAGGCTGGCTGGCCATGAGCCCCAGGGACCCGCCTGTTTCTAACTTCATGTCACCACTGTGCTTGTCTTTTTACAAACATGGGTTCTTGGGCATTGAACTGAGGTCTCCATGCTGACTCACCCCATCAATCTGCATATTTCCTTCTTAATTAGCCTATATTGGATGATTTGCTGAGATGTTTGTAACTTTGTGATTTTTATTGGTGAAGCCTCTCAAAATGAATAATTGAAGTGGAAACCTCTGGTTTTTTTTTTGGGGGGGGAAGTCAGTTGTGTCAAATGACGTTTTGCTGGGGAACCCAGGTGAAAAAACGTTTTGCTAAAGCAAGCATGTGAACAGACATGTGATGAAGACATATGTGACGCCCAGACAGTGGGAGCTGAGGCGTTGGCTTGCTTTGCTTTGCCTCCATACTCTCCTCTAATGATATGCAAACATTCGTTCACCTTACACTGCATTGCTGAGCTCCACTTGTGGTGACGCCTTACATAGAAACCTGCCAAAGAACCTCCTGTGAGGTTCCTGATGCTTCTTGCTCCCTCCAAGGCCTCCGGCCAGTTGGTGAGCCTTGAGGTTTCTTGTATTGAACTGCCCTTGCTGGTTTTTTGTGTGGTGACTACCAAGTGGATTGGACTGCAGCTGCTGATTTGTATTTGATGTTTGCTACTGGACTGATATCATGACAATGAAGACTGGACTCATTCCCAAAGAACTATTTCTAAACAGGACAACTTCCCCCATATCTTAATAACTCTTCTTTTCCACTATGTATGGGGGGTGGGGAGCTAGAGGAGAAGCTAAACCATTATTAGCGTAGATTGAAAAACAAATGCCTACAAGCAATAGCCATTATCATTGCGATGATTGCTATTTAGATAAGTTACACGACCACCTTCCACCCTGAGAAGCTGCAGAGCTTCCAAGTGGCAGAGAAATGAGCAAAGATTGAAGAGACTCTTGAAGAGTCTGGATTGCTTCCATAATGTGTTCAGCACCCACAATGCTGCAAGATGGAAGCTGTTTGGGCCCATGTCATACATGAAGAAACACAAACACTTGTTGAAATCTTCATGGCTAGCAGACCAGGGGAGCACTCCAATGCAGGATTTCCACGCTACAATGGCTCCTACTGCGTACTTCATAAGAAGTAGTATTTAACTCTACATCAAGGACTCTTGAGATGGCTTGGTGTGTCTAACCTGACAATCTCAGTTCAATTTCTGGGACCCATGTGATGGAAAGAGAAAGCTATGCCTCCTAGTTGTCTTCAGAACTCCACATGTGCCCGGTTCCTTGCACAGGAATATAAATAAATAAATAAATAAATAAATAAATAAATAAAAAAATGTAAATATCTGTACCCCTTTGTGGTATGATAAGAGCTGGCTTTGTGCCAACCTTGAAGGGACAGTCCATCCACCAGAAAGTTCTGCCTTGCTCAGAGGTGGAATTGGACTCTTTGCAACTTTACCCAGTTACATCCAGTACTTAGCACTTAATTATCTCTTGTCTCCAATTACTCTTTAACTGTCTCTTGTGACTCCTCCCTTCTTCCTGGATTCCTTGCCAGCATCTCCAGGGCAGAGATCAAGTCTTATAGGCTCGACACCACCTGGAGCAGTAAAGTAAGAGTTTATTAGATACATACTTGTTGGTTGAAAGTTCTTATAAGGATTTCTCCTCAGGGTGTCATCCAAGGTACTTGGAAAAGTATGTAGAAAGGTCACCAAGGGCTTGCAATTTAAATGCGATTTGGATACTTTTAAATAGACAAAGTAGTCAATATTCAGAAGCTTTATTTCTCAATGATACAGCTGTCCTAATTGCTATCATTGCCTGTGTGCATGTGTTATGAATTTGTATGAGTGTCTGAGTCTGTGTTTGAGTGTATCTACGCAAGTGTGTGTGTATCTGTACATGAGTGCATGTGTGTGTGTGTCTGAGTCTGTTTCTGTGTATGAGTGTGTGTGTGTGTGTGTGTGTGTGTGTATGTATGTATGTATGTGTGGTGCATACACATCAGTCTGTAATATCAGATCATGTCAACATGCAAGAGGTTCATGCAAACATCACATTTAAACTGGACACATTTAAATTGCAAACCTTCTGCTGATTGTCTTGAGACAGAGTCTTTCACTAAACTGGAAGCTCAAAATTTTGATTAGGCTGGCTGGCCAGTGAGCTACTGGGATATGCCTGTCTCTGCCTTTGAATTACTGGGCTTAAAGGCACAGCTTGCATAGTTATCTTCCCAGCCCAAAGATGTCAACTCTGCAAGTCTTTCTTTTTCAGAACTGTGTGGATGCCAAACCAGAGATGAGGGCATAGAGTGAATAGAGTCAAGGCTGTATGAAGGAAGACCAGGGTGAGCTTGCACGCCTGAAATTTTATTTGCTTCAAAGGGAACATTTTCCAAAGCCCGCTTCTGCTCTCAGATGCAACCACTCATCCATATTTCCCTTACATAGAAGTAGTGCCTTCTTCTATGCTCTCCTAACTAGAATTTCGGCAGTGTTCTTATAGCTAGTAACTGAAACCCTATGCAAGGCATCTCAAACAGAGAGGAACCTCAAATCTATTGCACTGTGTGACTGCACAGTCTGGGGACTCCAGACACACTTGGATCTGGAGATTGGCATGGTGTCATGAGATGTGTATGATGTCCTGAGAGATGATTACATTGTTTCTTTTTCCCTCCTCTGCTCACAGCTCCAGCTGAGAGGACCCCAATGGCTCAGAGATGAAGTAACGTCTCAGTCCCTTGAGGTTAGAAGACACATGCAGATAGATAGTTCTGAGATGAGCTCAATCAAATGAAGGAATGCTAGAAAGAAGGAGAGAAAAGTCTGAAGGCCATCAGCCCAGCAAGGGCAGATATAAATCATGGTGCCCAGGGCCAGTTAACCCTATGTTATGAATCTGCCTCTTGCGAGCCTGGAGCTCTTTATGGCAGCGTGTTGGATGATTCCTCATGTAATCTGGGACTGAACACTTAAAGGAACAAGAGGAAACTTTCAAGGTGCTTTGTTTCCCACCTGTTATTGAGCAGCACTAACACGAAGAGCAAAGGAGACATAGTTCCACCTCCACAGGACTTGCATGCCGCCATGGGCAGAGTATACAGCCATGACCACGGCAGAGACTGCGCGATGTGTTCTCAGCCTTGAACATGAGACACAGTAGGAATGGGGGAACAATCTTACAGCCTGTTCACCGAGCCCCTTTCTACGTCTTCACAGCAACTTCTGATGCCAGAGGATACCACATGACCCCATTCTATATGAAGGGAGTGAAGAAGTCAAAGACACCTCACACACATACCCATGTGCTTTCACATCGCACCCACATTCTATGAAGTCACATCTTGTTTGAATGAAGGGAAACAATTTCTTAGTATAAAGGAATTGTCCAGACACCAAAGATGGAACTTGGAATCTAAGTTAGCTGACAGCTCATGAGGGACTGTCATACAAAGCCTGGGACTGAGTCAGGACTCATTGTTCAAAGTTCATAGTTCCTGTTCAGTGCTCTTCCTTGGGCCCTCTAGATGTTTCCTTCTACCCTGAGGCCCCACCTCCCATCACAGATCCACTGTAATTGTCCACTGAATGGTGACTCGTATAAGCAGGCACATAGCTATTAGCAGAAGGTCCAGAGGCAGAATAGGGTATCTGCTGCTCTCCTCAGCAAAACCTTGATGTCCTGCCCCAGAAACAGCAACTTCCCTTTTTCCTATTTCTGTCCCCTCAATCACTCATCATAACCCTGTTCCAGACGCCGGGTGGTGCTGGGGGCAGCGGCACATAGCCAGTCCCTCTCGAGCTTGGCTGAGTGCGGGTGGCAGCCGGGACCTGGCCTACTTTACTCATGCAATAGCCAGAGACTGTTCTGCTTGTGAGATCGAGCTGTCCCCAGAAGCAGAAGGATCATCTTATAGTCCCAACTGTTAAAAATGTTAGAGTAATCTCAGTGCCTATAGTCAATGAGGCCCAATGGATTATTTCTTAAACTTGTTAAATAAATGAACCAACAAATCCAACCAGGTGAAAGATTTTTTTAGTGATTTAACTGGAGCACCATGTCCTTCTCTCTCCTCATGAACAGTAAAACAACAATTTCTATGTTTACAATGTTTAATCTACCTTAATGGAGTTTACTGTAATGCTTAAGCATTTGATAGCATTCCTTCAAAGTACATATATTGTGCTCACTTCATGGGGAAGCCGAGGCTCAAGGAGAAGGACAGTCTGGACGCCATTTTGAGGGAAATGGTGAAGGATTTGTTGACGATGGCTCGTGATGTGAGAGAAAAAGGCAGGCCAAAAATGAGGCCATAGTTTTTGTCTAATGAGCTTGGCAAAGTTGCTAGAGACTAAGATAGCAGGCCATTTGGCCGATGTAGGTCCTGAGCTGAGTGCAGTCACGTGCTTAGCTCTGCACCTCTGCAGCTAAAGAGGGAAGATGCTAAGAGGCCATTCAACAGGAAAAGAGGATGCTATGGAGGAGAGTAGGAATTATGGCCGCAGTGACGGAATTAAAGGCCCAGAGGTTGGAAATCACGGGAGAAACTGGATCTAGAGAAGAGAATGAGTTAGGGACCGTCTGGGGCACAGGGACAGGAAGACAAGCAGCAGCTGAGAAGCTGCAGGAGGGTGTGTGAGGGTGGTATTTCAAGGGGAGAGACACGGGAGAGCCAGTGCTCCCGCTGAGCCACGGCAGGTTAAGCCGAGGATTGATCATCTGTTTTAACCCACAGGATGTGATGGCCGGCCTTGACAGAGACCTTCAAGAGGTGGTGGGAAGCCAGCTGGTGATGACGAGAACACAAATGGAGAGGGTTATTTTTGCGTGTTGACAGGAACTAAGAGCAAAGTACAGGACTGTCGCTGGACAGACAGCGTGACTTTTCTGAGTGAATATTACAGCTTGATTGTATCCTGAGGGGAATTATGTCTGACACAAGAATACAACAACAATGACAACGACAACAGCTGCAGTGATTGCAGGCCTGTGTACCTGGGTTGCCCGGAGGGTGGGAAGCATACAGGACAGAGCATCCGGACTTGGAGTGCTCCCTCCGTTTGCATCCGGACTTAGAGTGCTCCCTCCGTTTGCTGAGTGGACTCTTCCCAGATGACATGCTCTTGATTTCCTTCCTCGGAGCCTCTTCAGACATCCCCACGAACGCTGCTGCCTGCAAGAACAAAGCCCAGGATGCAACGCTTGCTATTTCTGCTTTGATAACCATGAATTAGAGAGAAGAGAGAAATAAGAGGTGACGGGGACTTTGTCTGAGCTGCTGAATTTAGGTGTGTGAGTGTTGAGCGTGCTTGCAACATCACCTTGCTGGGATGTTTTCAAGGTTAGGAGGCTTTTTCAAAAGGAAAGAACCACAGAAACATACTCGGGGATGTCATCCAAGACATTTTGCCTAAGGAAGCTGAGTTGGTTTCTTTTAAGGTCACCCCAATAGCAAATATCAACAGAGGCTGATAGAAGACCGGGCAGCTGACCTTAGGGAACTGAGACTTAGAATGGTCTTAGCGAACTCGCAAGTAGTGAGTGAAGGGGACAGACACTGCCTCACACAGCCACTGCCAACCCTTCCCCTAGATGGCTAGGGACCTTGACTCAAGACAAAGTGGGATTTGTAGCGTTGACGCTGAAACGAATTCTAGGACTAGCTAGGTGGTATGTTGAAGCAAAGTTGGAAGTTTTATCAAAGAGATTCTGATATAGACTTACATGGGGAAGACCAGCAGAGTCAACTAACCTGGACCCTTGGGGTTCTCAGAGTCAGAACCATCAGCCAAAGAACCTAGGCCTCCCTGCACATATGTGGCACATGCGCAGCTTGGTCTTCATGTGGGTCCTGAACAACTGGAACACGGGCTATCTCAAAAGCTGTTGCCTGTCTGTGGAATATGCTCTTCTACCTGGGCTGCCTTATCCAGCCTCAGTGGAGAGGAAGCCTCTCGTCTTGCAAAACTTGAAGTGCCAGGGTAGGGGGACACCCAGGGGTTTTATCCACTCATAGGAGAAGGGGAGGGGGAAGGACTGTGGGAGTGGGTGACCAGGAGGGGGTCAGTGAGCAGGATGTAAAGTGAGTAAGTAAAAAGAAATTAAATTAGATAATTAAAAGAGAGAACAAGAGGTGCTCTGAAGAGGGCGGGGCATGCCCACGTGGGAGCATATATGTCCCAAGGGAGAATAGGTGACCTTAGAGGAGCCTTCTCAAGGGAAAGCAAGCAATTCTTTATTTTAGCATTCAGCCATACATTCCATTTTTGGAGACTTCTAAGTTACATCTCAAAGGGTTGCTAAGGAACCACCTGTCTTTTCTTTTGTGAGCAGAGCTGTGTGAAGTGGCCCCAGAGACACCTTGGATGGAACTTTGGTCTGATAAAACAATAAGCTGTTGGATGGTACAAAGGGTTAAGCTTACCGCCCTTCCCTATAACCGGATTTCCAAAAATTGTGGGTTCTTGTCTGGGAAGAGGGGAAGACCTTATGCAGTTGTTAACGATGGTGGGATTCTTGCTGCCCTGCTGGCAAGTTCTCCAACAGGACTCCAGAGTGGGGGTAGGGACAGTCGATCCATTCCTTGTATCTCCAAGGTTTCCTCTGCCCTTGTCACACCAAGGATGCTCTCAGCAGGTCCGGCCTTACCAGTGTGGAGATTTATAAGTGAGTGTTGGGGAAGCACAGAGGGCAGGCTAGGGCAACCAGGTAGGTCTGAATGAGGCAAAGCCCCAGAGAGCTGTGGACTCTATCTACACAGGAGAACTTGAGAAGTCAGTTTCTGACACAGGAAACAGCATCAGTGGTGCGAGAACACGGAGCCCTGAGCTGTCGAACTGGTTGAACTATATTCTGAATGCATCTTAAAATTAATTTTAAGGTAGTGTGCGAAGTAATGAGTTTCATTATATCATTTTCATGTGTATGTATGCTTATATATATGTACATTAATGTATAATGCATATTATGTAAAATATATACATGCATATATATATGTATATATATATGATGTGCTTTGTTTCTCTGTGCCACACCCACCACTCATTGCTTCCCTTCCTGCTTGTCTCTTCTTTCCCCCATCAGTATCCTTACTGAGTTCATCTGTCTGTCTGTACCTCTCTTCATAGGTATTGTTAAGTCTAGATTGTACATATATAAAAAGAAATATATTCTCTTATTTTCCTTTCCCCCATTACCATTTCCTATTCTCCCACACTCTTTTCTCTGAGACTAGGCTGTAGTTGGGGCCACAGTCAGCATAGGTTTCTACAGGGTTTTTGAAAGAGGGGCAATAGAGCTGAACACATTTGAAATGCAAAGTGGAAAAACCGTGATAAACAGTCAGATCCGGCAGTGGATCCATCCATGAATGAATACTCTGAATTGAATGGTAGTGTCCCCTGCACTTTGAGGGCCCAGCAATAAGTGTGAAAAGTTCTGAAGAGGTTTCTGTATCTTGGCTGTGTGCCAATTAAATGTCTGGCACATAATTGTGGAACACCTGTTCTTTATGGTTTGAAGTCAAGAGCTGATGTTTTCTGGACACACAGCTCTGACATTAGGGCCACTCACTTGACTACCTAAGAGGATCAAAGGTAACTCCCGGAACCTTACATTTTCTGATAAAACTGAAGATTTACAAGGAAAATAATTCTGGTAAAATAGGATAAGGGAGGTGGCCTTACTTAGTTCCAGCAGAACAGGGATGGGTGTGGAACACAGAGGCCACAGCAGGAGAAAGGCTTTCAGTTCTAGTGTCTGTGTGGGTTCTCCCACACTGCTGTAGGGCCCTGAGTGAGGTGCTGACGGATCTTTAGCACTCCTCTCCATAAATCTCTACACCAGAAAAGCAAGTCTTAGGTCCAGACTCTCAGGCTCAGGAACCCCTCTACACACACACACACACACACACACACAGACACGCACACGCACACGCACGCGCACGCGCACGCACACGCACACGCACACACACACACAAACGCACACGCACACAAATGCATACACACCAGAACTCAATAGAAGGAAGCAACTATGCATTTACTTCCATTTGTTAGAGCTACAGTTCACAGTAGTACTTTTTATTTCTATTTTTAGTTTGCAGCTATCTTGTACTGCTAGGAAGAGAACTGGGTCTTGTTTGTTTGTTTCTTTTTCTGGGTGACACTACTGCAGATTTTAGTGTCCTTCTTGTTTAAATTAGTGCCTATTGTATTAAAGCCAGTTTTTTCTCTTTTTTTTAATGTATTTTTTTTTATTTTCTATATTCTTTGTTAGTTTTTTCTCTTTTATTAAGTGAGCAATACTAAGATAATAGCAAGTGCCAAATGCAGGAAGTGTCACTTGGGTATTGACAACTGTGAGCCCAAGAACTCAGTGTGAGAATAAAGCTGAGGCCAGACGCCGTTATCCACGTGACCAACGCTGCCAGCGTAGGGACACACCCCCGTGCCCATTTCTAGGCAGTACTGGGAAGAGGCCGAGCCCAGTGAGCAGAGCAGTGATGCCCTGAGGCCGAGGCCCTGAGCCAGGTGGGGGTTCTTGGCAGGGACGGACGCTGGAAGGGTCTTGATGGGCATATGAAGCCATGCATCTACTAGGATGATTCCGTAATCCACTGAAAAGAGCTTCATGGTGCGAATTATATTTGAATGAACATTTCAAAATATTTCCTGTTGTCTTTGTTGGATTTTTTGTTTTTGTTTGTTTGTTCACTTTTTGCAAGACAGGGTTTCTCTGTGTATCCCTAGCTGTCCTAAAAACCACTCTGTAGACCAGGTTGGCCTTGAACTCACGGAGATCATCCACCTGCCTTTGCCTCCCAAGTGCTTGTATTAAAGGCCTGTGCCACCACTGCCAGGCCAGTTTTCAAATACTGAAAGTCCTCAAAACAAAGTAAAATCTTTTTTTTTTTTAATTTATTGAAAAGGGAAGTAAAGGGAAGTAAAAACACTTTATGATAAAATTAAAAATTTACATGGAAAATATTCAGATAAACATGTTAAAATTGACAATTTTCATAGAAACTTAGGGAGTAAAGTGATAGACATGTAAAACATTGCTAAATTAATTGAAATATGGGATAGAAACATTTTATGATAAAATTGAAGATTTATGTGGAAAATATTTCTGATAAAATTATAGAAAATGTAGAAAACATGTTAGAATTGAAGATTATCATGGAAAATTTTATAGTAATGGTAGGCATAAAAGTATTCCTAAGTTGACTAAAAGTGGAATTATAAACATTTTCTGATAAACTTGAAGATCTACATGGAAACTATTTCTGATAAAATTGCATAAATATATAGAAAAACATGTTAAAAATTAAAGATTATTATGGAAATTATATAGATAAAATAATAGCCATAAAGATAATTTGATTGAAGTTGTTTGAAGGTGGAATTATAAACATTTCAGATAACACTAAAGATTTACATGGAAAATATTTCTGGTAAAATTCAAGAAATATATAGACAAACATTAAAATTGACTATTTCATGGAAATTTTTACATAAAAATGGTTGAGGTAAAAATTTCTAAATTAATTGAATGTGGAATTAGAAACATTTGTGATAAAATCAGATTTACATTGAAAACATTTCTGATAAAATGGAGGAAGTATATAGAAAGACATATTAAAATTGAAGATTATCATGAAAAATAATGCAGATAAAATGGTAGACATAAAAGAAATTACTAAATTAATTAAAAGGGAAATTCCAAACATTTTCTGATAAAATTTAAGATTTACATGAGAAATATTTCCTAAGTCTATGTCTTTTTATTGGGGAGTTGAACCCATTGTTGTTAAGAGGAATAGTGATTGTTGCTTCCTGTTATTTTTGATGGTATTTTTATGTTTGTGTGGGTATCTTCTTTTGGGTTTGCTGGAAGATTACTTTCTTGCTTTTTCTAGGATGTAGTTTCCCTCCTTGTGTTGGCATTTTCCACCAATTATCCTTTGTAGGGCTGGATTTGTGGACAGATATTGTGCAAATTTGGTTTTATCATGGAATATCTGGGTTTCTCCATCTATTATGTTTGAGAGTTTTGCTGGGTATAGTAGCCTGGGCTGGCATTTGTGTTCTCTTAGGGTTTGTATGAGATCTGCCCAGGATCTTCTAGCTTTCATCGTCTCTCGTGAGAAGTCTGGTGTGATTCTGATAGGTCTGCCTTTATAAGTTACTTTTCCTTTTTCCCTTACTGCTTTTAATATTCTTTCTTTGTTTAGTGAATTTGGTGTTTTCATTATTATGTACTGGGATGATTTTCTGTTCTGGTCCAGTCTATTTGGAGATCTGAAGGCTTCTTGTATGTTTATGGGCATCTCTTTCTCTAGGTTAGGGAAGTTTTCTTCTACAATTTTGTTGAAGATATTTACTGGGCCTTTAAGATGTAAATCTTTGCTCTGGTCTATACCTATAATCCTTAGGTTTGGTCTTCTCAGTGTGTCCTGGAGTTCCTGGATGTTTTGGGTTACCAGCTTTATGCATTTTGCATTTTCGTTGACTGTTTAGTCAATGTTTTCTATGGTATCTTCAGCACCTGAGGTTCTTTCTTCTATTTCTTGTATTCTGTTGTTGATGCTTGCCTCTATGACTCATAAATTATTTCCAAGGTTTTCTATCTCCAGAGATGTCTCACTTTGTGATTTCCTTATTGTTTCTACTTCCACTTTTAGATCCTGGATGGTTTTGTTCAGTTCCTCCACTTGATTGTTTGTGTTTTCCTGTAATTCTTTAAGGGATTTTTGTATTTCTTCTTTAAGGGCTTCTGCCTGTTGACCCATGATCTCCTGTACTTCTTTAAGGGATGTTTGTGTTTCCTCTTTAAGGGCTTTTACCTGTTGACCAATGTTCTCCTGTTTTTCTTTAAGGGAGTTATTTAAGTCTTTCTTGAAGCTCTCTGTCAGCATCATGAGATATGATTTTAAATCCAACTCTTGCTTTTCTGGTTTGTTGGGGCATCTGGGACTTGCTGTGGTGGGAGAACTATGTTCTGATGTTGCCTTGTGGCCTTGGTTTCTGTTGGTAGGTTTCTTGTGCTTTCCTTTCGCCATGTGGTGCTAGTTGGTATTCTTGTCTCTAGCTGGAGTTTGTTCCTCCTGTGGGCTTGTAAGCTTGTGAGCTCAAAAGTGAAAGCACTGCTGGGAGATCTCTCTCTCCTATGCACAGAACACTGTGGAGTCTCCTGGCTCCCTGGTGCAAATGGTGGTGGAAAGACTTCTATCCTAGCTGCTCCACTGATCATAGGCCCTGTGTGCTCTTAGCTGGGCCCCTCCAGAGAGAAGGTAGAGATCTCACCTCTGCGTTCAAAAGTGAAAGCCTGCTGGGAGATCATTCCCTCCTGGCGGGCTATGCACAGAAGGCTGTGGAGTCTCCTGGCTCCCTGGTGCAAATGGCGGCAGGAAGACTTCCGTCCCAGCTACTCCACTGATCTTAGGCCCTGTGTGCTCCTAGTTGGTTCTCTCCAGAGAGAAGGTAGAGATCTCACCTCTGCGCTAACAAAGTAAAATCTTGAGAATAAAATCTTCCTGCATTTGAACAGCTAAAATTTTGGGAACACTGGTCATGTGTGTTTGAACTCTTGGTCCTGGTCAGCAGCTGGACCTCTGTGAAACCTTTAGGAGGTGGCACCTTCCTGGAAAGAGTGTCTCCCTGGGTATAGGCCTCCAGGGTTCACAGATCACCTTTGCTTCCTGTCAGTCCTCTGTGTCCTGACTGCAGGACTGTGACCAGCCACCTCATGCTCCTGCATCATGCTTGCCCTGCAGTGATGGACTGTATGTCTTCTGTGATCAGAAATAGATCTTCGTTTAAGCATTGATAGCATATGGACAGTTGTGACCCTTAGAACTGCCTCAGGGGCTACTTTGAATGAAAACATATAAAGATGTTCACACAATATTGCTTCAAGCATGTGTTCCATGAACAGCTCGTCTAGTAGTATGGATGCCACTAGAAATAAAGCCACCCCCAGGCCAGACTAACGGTGAGTCTACTCAGCACCATCCAACAAGGTAGCTGGGAGTGGGGACGTCCAATGTCTTAAGAATCATGGTTTAGTCATGAAGGTGAGCATACTTACTTATGTTAAAGGCAAGAATGTCATGTCTGGGGGCACAGGATAGAACAAGATGAATCAGCGTGTGATCATTGGGTATAGTAGGTTGGCATCTGTCTATCTCTTGTCCTGTTTTGGACCTAACAAAGAGTGTCATGGAACTTTGACCATCTTTATAGATGAATGAGTGTCTGCTTGCAGTTCAGGAGACAGCTCCACTGGAGGATGACACCCAGCTAAAAATGTCCTGCTGGTGTTGCAGAGGGTAGAAAACCCCATCACAGAGTGTCCTTTGGGTTTTTAAGCTTGTGCAGATTGGAATAATTACTGCTTGTGGACTTCCTTGATGAGGAAGCAAATGGAGACTCTGAGATGAAGGCAGCTGGGCAAATGAAGGGGCAGGACAGCCTTCCCCTTGGAAATCCCATCTGCCTGAGGCCTGTTCCCCAGAGACAGGGTGGGGGTATGGGGGGCACGAGGTGGAAAGGCTCTCCAGAGCTCAGCTGTAAATTTCCGTCTCATCCTCTGAGGCCAGGGCTAATCTCCTCCGCTTGTTGCCGCTCAGTGCAGCTTCTCTGATGCATCTCTCTGCTTCTGCCTCAGATCCCCGCAGTGGAAACATCTCCCCACAAAGTCACAGCAACCCAACAGGACACAGCCACACTCCCGCTGCAGCATCTCTGCAGTGGCTTCTTATTTCATTAAGAGTGAAGCTCAGTTAGGTCGTGGCTCCCAGAATTTCTTTACCTTTGGCCACTGCAATTTTGTACTATGCACTTCGCTGTGTTTGGCCTTTTCACATGTGTAAGGAGTTTTTATTTATTCTTAAAGATGGGTGTCTGGCAGCAAGAACTAAAATATGCCTTGTTTAAAAACAAGATAATTAAAATAAAAACCACAAACAAACAAACAAACCACAACAACAAAAAGCAAACCAACCTGGAAGTGAAGTCAAATCTGACCTCAGCCTGTGCTGTCCACGTGTATTTCTATCTCAGCTCATTCTGTCCAGCATCCTGAATGTATGTCCTGGTGTTTGGGATATGTGAAGAGAGAATGAAAAATGCTATTCCATTCATTAAAACTTTTTTTTGGGGGGGGAATAGGATCTCATATAACCATATCCTCAAACTCCCTAAGTAGCTAAGGATGACCTTGAACTTCTGATCCTCATGCCTTCATTTCCCTTGTGCTGGGGCTGCATATGTGCACCACACACTGCATTTTGTACAGTGCTGGGGATTGGTGCAGGGCTTTGTGCTCCATCAGTTGAGCCACCTCCCGAGCCCCTTTGTTAATATATCTTTATAGAGTCACTGTTAAGATGATAGCATTTTAAATGTATTCATTTAATAAAAATAGTTTTAATGTTAGTGTATCAATGTTTATATGTGAATTGAAGCTTCACTGAAGCTTTTGAAATATAGTTATATAGAATATATCAGTTTATTAAAATAAATCAGGTATTGAAAAATCAAAACCAGGTGATCTTATCACATAGAATCTAAAATGTTGGCCTCCGGCAAGTTGAATGAAATTATGAACTGTCTGTCTCAAAAAGCCATAGTGCTGAATATTTTCACTGTGAAGAGCTGAGAGGCCATAAGGAATATGTGGTCTATCTGATTTAGGGATTGTTCAATATGTACAGGTCTTGAAACTTCACCGGAGCCGGGCAGTGGTGCCGCACACCTTTAATTCCAGCACTGGGGAGGCAGAGGCAGGTGGATTTTTGAGTTCGAGGCTAGCCTGATCTACAAAGTGAGTTCCAGGACAGCCAGGGCTACACAGAGAAACCCTGTCACGTAAAAACAAACAAACAAAAAACTTCACCCAGTCTCGCCCACTTGGGCCTGATGGCATGAGCCCATAATTCCAACTATTTGGGAAACTGATGCAGAGGCACGGCAAGTTCAAGGCCAACCTGGGGGACTTAGTGCAATCCTGTCTCAAGATAGAAAACAGGGATGGGAGGCTTAAGGGAAGAGACCTGGACTGAGTTGGGGGGCAGTAAGGGGTAGACTTGATAAAAAATAAAGTATACTCATATATGAAAGAAAAGTTTCTAAAGAAAATAGAAAACTTGGTAGATCTGTATAATAGCTCAGTGGTAGAGCCCTTCCTAGGCTAACTCGCCTTGTCTAACTTTAACTGGGGAGAGAGAGAGAGAGAGAGAGAGAGAGAGAGAGAGAGAGAGAGAGAGAGAGAGAAATATCCACGAGGTAAATAACCGTCAGTGACCATCAGTGATGTTTGGCTGTGCCAACTCTCCCTCTCCAGCCCTGAATCTTAGGAGCCTCCTTGGCCTCTTTGCTGTCAGTGAGGAAGACAGTCATTTGGGCGCTGCTGCCTACTGGCATGGGAGAGCTCCTCACCCATTTAGCACAGCCCCGACTTCCTGCTCTGCTGCCTCTACTGAAAGGCAAGCAGTCATCTGGGAGCCGCCTCTGACCACACTTCCCAAAGGACCCCCCATCCTTGCCTGGTTTCATTTCTGTGCATCAGGCTGCCCACCACAGCATGCTCCCAAGCCTACAAGACTTTCATACATGCTCTTTGATCTTAAATATACATGTCCAGAAAACTTCTGGTCACCAATCAAGAGCAAGCTTTAATGTTCTTTCCTTGTAAAGCAACCCCAGATTCTCTCGTGGGTACGTGACTGCCTGTCCTGGAATCTGGAAGCCTTCTCAGAAATGTGTGTGTGTTTCTCCCGCTCCATTTCCTTGTGACATTGGAGATACTAAATTGTGACCTTTCTTCTTCTTCTTCTTCTTCTTCTTCTTCTTCTTCTTCTTCTTCTTCTTCTTCTTCTTCTTCTTCTTCTTTTTCTTCTTCTTCTCCTCCTCCTCCTCCTCCTCCTCCTCCTCCTCCTCCTCCTTCTTCTCCTCTTCCTCCTCCTCCTCCCCCTCCCTCCCCCTTCCCCCACCCCTCCCCTCCCCTCCCCTCCCTCTCCCTCTCCTTCACCTTCTTCTCCTTCTCCTTCTCCTTCTCCTTCTTGTTTTTTGAGACAGTTTTTCTCTGTGTAGAACTGGCTGTCCTGAAACTCACTCTGTAGACCAGGCCTCCCAAGTGCTGGGATTAAAGGCATGTGCCACCACTGCCCGGCATGACCTTTCTTCTTAGCATCAGATTCTTCTCTAGACCGTGAACTTTGTTACTTTGTTAAAGGAGCTGCACAGGTCATCCATCTGTAGTACCATAGCGTCAGGCCATGGATGTGCATTTGGGAAGGTCGGAGAATGGATCTATGAAGGCATAAGTAGAGGTGTGTGAATACATGTGCTGTGTCCACATGGTGAGTGAATTAGACAGTGACGTGTGGGTGAATGAGCTTACATTGGTTGCTGAAGAGATGACTCATGAGTGCGAACACAGGGAATAGAGTAAGTGAGCTGCAGTCCTCATGCCTTCATTTCCCTTGTGCTGGGGCTGCATATGAAGGCAGACACTACCGCTCTCCCCAAGGACTGGAGGGCTTTGACTCCAGACGGTGAGGTTAGTGATGGCAGGAACACTGATGATGCCAAAATGACAAAGGTCTTAGAAACAGCTGTAGGTGTTTCTGAAACAAAGATGAATGCAGTATTATGCTGGAATTCTTCATCTTGGGGAAGGGGGTTTATGGCATCTTAAGTAATGGAGTAGTCTCAGGCCCTCTCCTAAGAAAGCACGTACAACCATAGGCTTTGGATGTGAAGTATCTGCCACAGGCTCATGTGTTTGAAAACTTAATGCTGTTTGGAAGGCCATGGAGCCTTTAGGAGGTGGGGCCTAAATTGGAGAAGTAGGTTGCTGAGAAGTGGGCCTTGAAGTTTATAGGCTGGCCCTGCTTCTGGACCGTTTTCTGCTTCCTGATCTACCCAAAGGTGAGAAAAATCACCATGAGGGACAGCATCTCCTTAAACCCCAGCCAAAAGAAATGTTTCCTCTGTCACATTGTTTAGCATCACAGAGACAGGAAGTTAATGTTAGGACTTCACAGGTGTATACTGAACAGAGTTGGATTTCTGTCGAGCTGACATCACTTGCTTGAAGAACAGGAGTATGGGCCAGCCACTTCCTATAAATCTCACATATCTGGAAAACCCTGACCTCTTCAGAGCATAGGTTCAGAACTCAACCCTATGGATGACACAATCTTTCTAGACACTTCTGTTTTTCTGTATTCATCTTGACATGTTTGTCTTTCCCTTTAAAAAGTCCAACAGGAAGAAAATAGGAGTGTATGAAACATGATCTGAGTCTGGGAAATAAACAGAGCACTATGTTGGGACACCTTAATTAATGATGGTGCCAAGCCCTTTGCCTTGCTTCTTGGGTGCTATACGCTGTGCAAATAACACACAGCTCAGTTCCGGGCAAGGCTCACTAAATTCCAATCTAGAGGGGGCAGGCCACATCAGAGAAAATCATTAATAGCTGAGGTGGAACCCAGTTAAAATTCAATTTATCCTGAACCTGGCACTTAACGAAGGGTGTTTAATTTCATTAGTACAGCTTAGACAGTTTCTCCTGTTCAGAAGTGTTTGTACAGGAGCAGGATGAATAACTGTCAAGTCCTTAGGGAGACTGAATGGTCGAGATAGAGAAGCCTACGATTGGGTGATTTGTATGGGTTCAGGAAGTAGACATCTGCACACACCGTTGAAAAGTACTCCCCTTCAGAACAAGCGAAACCAGGGTATGTGTCACTTAGCCCAGTGTGTGGCGAGGCCTCCTATAAATGTGCTAAGAAGATGCTCACTGTGCACAGCAAAAGAGACTCAAAACAGTTCAAGAATCAGGGGTGGACTAAATAATGACTTTGTTCATGTGGTGTAACACTATAGCTTTGGGGAATAAGAAAACAGCCGAGTATGTGTCATGTATATGCATATCCCTGTATATGTATGTGTATATATATGCATCTATTTTTATGGAAAGAAACAGGCTGTTAAATGGTGTTTATGGTATTCTGGATAAAGACAGAACCTACAGATGTTTGATAGGCCTCTTAAAGGCTACACACACACACACACACACACACACACACACACACACAGATGTATACACATACATGTGCACATAGGCATACACACGTGTGTGCCCTTGCAAGAATGGTTATTTCTAAGTAGAATCTAGAGATGGCTTTAATACGTCATCTTCTTCTCATATACTTTACTGCTCAAATTCCTACCCCACACATATGTATTAACTTTTAGGCTAAAATTGTGTTTTGTAAGAATACAAGAAATTTATTTATAAATGATCAATGGTTTCTTAAGTTCTGCTGCTCTCTGGAGTACTTACCAAACACGTCTACATGCCACTTGGGGGCTTTCCCTGTAAAAACATGCTCCATTACTTGACCCTGGAGGGGCATTGCTCTTTACAATGCTCCCAGCCACAGCAGTGAGGGAGGCCTAGCATCTCCCCACATCAGCTACAGGAAAGACGTGAAAGGCTGACATTCTTTGAGCCTCTCCTGTTTGCCAGCCGCAAAACTCTACACACTCTCTGGTCCAGCCTCATCTAACCTCCTCTCCTAGCCACTCAGCTCATGGTCCTGAGATCAGAGCTTGTATCTGCAGAGCTGAGTGCATGATTGGATAAATGAGTAAAAGAAGGACAGAAGGAGGGAAGAAAGGAAGAAAGGGAGGGAGGGAGGAAGGAAGGGAGGGAGGGAGGGAGGTAGGAAGGAAGGAAGGGAGGAAGGAAGGACACAGATGCTCTAGTCAAGAGAGAAGAAGTATGACCAGGGGAGAGCATGCTCTGAGCAGAGTCTGAGGGCCACAGCGCCCATGGTGAGCTGCTGAGCTTGGGACTGAGATGCAGCTTCTCTGATGCTGGCACTGGCAGGGAGTGTAGGTGAGTGACAAGTACCCAGGGTTCATCCAGCCTGTGAACCAGGAAACAGCAGACAGTGAGTCCCCAGGAGAGATGCTGGGCATTTAAAACAGCATGTATGCTTAGAATATGTCTACAGGATACACTAGCCCCTGTCTGTCATCCTGGTATCTCCTGGATCCTGAGGGGCTTGTCTGCATACTGAAGCACTCTCTGACTTGAGGAAAAGTCTCTATTTTATCAGGTCTTTACTGGACACTTTTAGTAAGAATATTATTGAACAAACTTCAACAGTTTCTCTCTTTAAGGAATATGCCGTACTTTACAGGTCTGAGTGCTCATCCTGTGTGGAGTACTCCTTCCTTCCCTCCTATCCCCCCTCCTTCCCTCCCCCTTTCTTCATCCATATCCTCCACCGTCCCTTGAAGCCCAGGCTAGCCTTGGGCTTACTGTGTCGCTAAGGATGACCTTGGACACTGCAGCTTGGAGGCATTTAGCCTTTTGGACAAAGTTGTGTCAATTCTTAGGCATGGAACCTGTTCTGGTTTGGGTTCCAACCAGATTTTGGACCCCATATAAAATATTCCTTCAGTATTAGCTTCAGTTTTCCTGTCTGTAAGTGAGAATGGTGGGATCACCCAGAATCTTCTAGCTGTAACATTTCAGAGCTTCTAACATGGGGAAAGGGTTGGTGACAATAGGAACCAATTGTCTCTCTAAATCTGTAGCTCAAATCGCTCGTCTCCCATGTGGCTGTACTCCTCCTTTGACAGTATCATGTCACAGACCAGCCTTATACTCTCTGTGTAGCCGAGGATGCACAAGGCTGTACTTGGATCCAGAGCTTGTAAAGGTGGTGTTAAGATTACAGAAGATCACAATTCTGTGACTATGAAACAGTAAATATCTGTTGTTTAACCTTGTAGCAGAGTATTTTGCTCTGGTATCCAATATGGCCTCCTCCTATACTGAGCATCATGTGATATGATGAATCCTGTATTGGAAGATGCCCCTAAAGGTGGGCTGGTGAGGACTCTGGGGAACACATTCTGGGTCTACATCAAGGTATCCTGGTGAACCACAGAGGGGGTCAATATAGAGAATGAAAGAAGTGGTCAAGACGGTCATCAGTGGCCATGACATTAATGTTCTCTTAAGGGTTTTAGGTCGGGGAGTTCCAGAGAAGCACAGAACACAGAATTCATAGGAACTGGGATGGCCACTATCTACCACTAACACACACACACACACACACACACACACACACACACACACACATACACATACACCCCACATCTCTCTCTCTCTCTCTCTCTCTCTCTCTCTCTCTCTCTCTCTCTCACACACACACACACACACACACACACACACACACACACTTAGAATAGGGCAAGGAAAGTATGTTCAGGCAGCTTTTGAGGGCTAACAGGGCAAAGTGCATGTCGGTCTGGGCAGATTTCTGGGAGTGCTTTTTAGATAAGGAACTATGTCAGACTCCAGTAACAAGAGGGACCAGGATTGTTTCCTGGTGAGGCTGTAAGAGCCTCATGTATGGAATTTGCTAGTGGACAGTTTGGATCGATTGGGTTTGTGTTAGATTTCCCACAGTTGTAGCAGATAGCTAAGAGAAGCAATTTACAGAAGGAAAGACTTACTTCAGCTCTTCCTTTCCTAGATTTCATCCTATGGAGCTCTGGCACCATGGTCACAGGTCTGGTGGGAGCCAGAGGGACCTAGAGGAGGAGGAAAGCTTCTCGTTCGTGGTGGCTGAGAAGCACAGAGTACCAGAAGGGACTCTAGGTATGACACACCCTTCAAAGGCGCGTGCCAGTGGCCCACTTTCTCCAGCCATGCCCCACCGTCCACAGCCCTCCAGACAGTTCAGTTTTCTCAGCACATTACCTCATTCATTAGCTCTAACAGGGTGAAACACCCTCATAGGCGCTTCCTGAGGCATGCTCTACATATCTGCTGGACCCTGCTTAACACATGCTCTACATATCTGTGGGACCCTGCTTAACACTTGCTCTACATATCTGTGGGACCCTGCTTAACACATGCTCTACATATCTGCTGGACCCTGCTTAACACATGCTCTACATATCTGCTGGACCCTGCTTAACACATGCTCTACATATCTGCAGGACCCTGCTTAACACTTGCTCTACATATCTGCGGGACCCTGCTTAACACATGCTCTACATATCTGTGGGACCCTGCTTAACACATGCTCTACATATCTGTGGGACCCTGCTTAACACAATCAAATAAACAGTCAAGACGGGCCACCCTACTTCTTTTTTATTTATTTATTTAATTTTTATTTTCTATATTCTATGTTTACATTCCAAAGGCTTTCCCCTTTCCCAGTTCCTGCCCACCGTATGTCCCATAATTTCTCTCCCCCCCCCAGCTATTCCCCAATCATCCCCCCCACAATTTCTCTGTTCTGGGTCTACAATACTGGATCCAATCTTTACAGGCCCAGGGTCCTCTCCTTTCTTCTTCTTGGGAGTCATTTGACTTGCTAATTGTGCCTTGAGTATTTAGGGCTTCTGGGCTCATTAATATCCACTTATCAGTGATTGCATTTCATGTGTATTCTTTTGTGATTGGGTTAGCTCACTTAGGATGATATTTTCCAGATCTAACCATTTACCTACAAATTGCATGAGTTCATTATTTTTAATTGCTGAGTAGTACTCCATTGTATAAATATACCACATTTTCTGTATCCATTCCTCTTTTGAGGGATATCTGGGCTCCTTCCAATTTCTGGCTATTATAAACAAGGCTGCTATAAACATAGTGGAGCATGTGTCTTTATTGTATGCAGGGGAATCCTCTGGGTATATGCCCAGGAGTGCCACCCCATTTCTTGTATCAAGACTTAGTAGCTGTTAGATTTCAAGCATGACTTCCTGGGATTCTGATACCTTTTCTTTTCTTTTCTTTTCTTTTCTTTTCTTTTCTTTTCTTTTCTTTTCTTTTCTTTTCTTTTCTTTTCTTTTCTGTGTGTGTGTGTGTGTGTGTGTGTGTGTGTGTGTGTAAGATATATTGATTTCACATGTGGACAGAGCCTAACACGCTATTGCAGCACAGGTTCTGAGCTCAAGTCAAGGCCATCAGCATGCCCTCTCCCCCTCACTGTGTCTTTCTTGGGGCCTTTGGATGACTCTTTCTATGTCCTTCTATGCCTCAGTTTCCCTACTTATGAAGCGACTGTAGTGCTCTATGAGATACAGGGAGGATAAAAGGAGAGGCCAGGAATGGGTGCTTGGTAGAGTGCCTGGCATACAGTGAGTCTCAGTCCACAGTGGCTGGCCTTTTTCTTTTTAATTTCTCTTTAATCCCTGCAAACATTTAGAGCATGGGGACAGGGGAAGCAGAGGAGCAGGGTTCTCTTGCAGCCCCAGGATCCCCCTTCTCAGTCTCCTGCTGGATCAAGGAGGTTGGGCAACCCCTCTTGCATAAAAATGGATAAAACAAGGTCTTTTTGAGATGGGTTCACTTGCTGACAAACTCTTGGGAATCCATTAACTCCAGTATTACTGAACATCTGAATGCAATTTGCAAGCTATAATAACATCGTTCTATTTAGCAAATGTTTGTGCTGCTCTGTAATTTTCTTTTCTGTATGAAAATAGACCTGTCATCCTAAGGTGGTCGGCCAGCTGCCTCTGTAATATCATTAATAAGCAGGAAGGGTGGTTGGCCCTGTAGTTTGTTGGAGGAATGGGTGTTTCTGTTCCCCAGTAGGGTCTGGGGTCTACTTCTGTCTGATGTGGCAAGAAGCAGATGGTGTAGGGCCCTAGAAGCAAAGGATTACAAAAAGGCCGAAAAGTGGGTGAGTAGAGAATTGGTTTTTCTAGAGCCCCCATTTTGTGCTAGGCAGCACCCTGAGCTCTTACACATTCAGTCACATCGCACGGTACATGTTCAAGTTCCCCCATAAGCATTTTCTAAATGTGGCTTCCTGGCCTCACTAGACTTAGAATCTCAGTGGCCTTTGTTTTGACATTTTCATTTTCGGTGAATCTTTGGTTTAGAATCCAATGCACTTCAGGGCAGAGAGGGACTAAATCTTAGAGCGTAAGAAAACACTAAATGAGTTTTCTGGGGGAGCGTTCTTTTACTTAATAGACACAATTCCTTCCTTCAAAGATTGATCTCCATTCCACACAACTGGATAGTTGAGCTGTTGCTCTGCCCTGGTGCATGTTATCAGGAACACAGATGACTAGAACCGAGTCTGCATATCGTGTGAGTCAGAACACGGGAGCTTAGTAGCGCCAAGGAGCGTGACTGACATGTTTTGCCGGGTGGAGCTGAGATGTGATGAGAATATACCCAAATAAAAGCATGCACTAGGGTAGAAGGACCCTGGCACGTTCTTCATGGCTGCAGCATAGTGTGATAACTGGATAGTGTGTTGTACACCCCAGACATTACCTAGAAGGCAATGAGCAGCATGTTTGTCAGAGGACACGCTTGCTGGTATATGAGGCACAAGAAGGGGTAAGAGTGGTTCTCAGGTTTGCAGCACCAGTTGCAGGAACATTGGTATTAGCTAGGTGTAAGGCGGATGTGACTTGGGATAAACTATGGCCAGCAGATATGGGGACCAGTTGCCAAGTCTGAGATATACTGACTGGAGTAAGAGTCCCCATGTTGGGTGAGTAACTGAGTAGTGAATACTATGTAAATCAACTAAGAAGCTGGGTAAACCATGCACCCAGAATCCCAGCTGGGGCCAGCACTCTTGCTTCTCACTGGTTTCTAATTACATTGCATCCCACATTTTCCACACCTTGTCTCCTCACGAGCTTTCATGTGAATGTCCGAGTTTGCCATGGTGTGCACACATACATCAGTTATCAAAACAATTCTTATTGCTGGAGACCTAGGATCACAGTCCTGTGTTTTTACCATTAGCGGTTTTTACCTAAAGCTATATATGAGACTCTGGAGAATAATTCTCATAGAACGCCAGAGAGCTGCTTAAAGAGACATTTCAAGTATGCTGGTTTTGTTTCTCCTCTTCCTTCCATGTCAATTTCTTTGACTCAGGATGACTTCTGGACACAATAGACTTGGAACATTATCTGCCACTAACAATTTCTAGATCTGTCCAGACTTTTGAGCACAGGCATCTGCTTCATCAGAAGGTGACCCAGAGCCTGGCAAGTTTCTTTTCCTGCTGGCTCCCTTCTGCAGGAAACCTTTCTGGGTCATAGAGGGCGCAAGTGCACACACCCTTTCTAGGCTTTGAAGTAGTCGGACAATTGAGAACATGGCCTCTAACTTCAGACAACATGGATCTGAAACAATCTGTCAGATCCTCTTGGCTTGTTAGTTTTCTCAGTTATGAAGCGGTCATGATGGGAGGTTACACCAGTTGCACCAGGTACTAATGAGATGGGCATATACTGGACTCAGAGTATCTGTAATTCTTAAAAGCAGAGTTAGAATTCTGTTATATTTATGGCCACCCATCCTGGGTCATCCAAGTTCAATTTCCTATGAATGTCTATGGGCCCTCGGATTAGTTCTGTGAGCCTCAGTGTCTTTCCCATAAAAAACATAGATGATAATACAACTGTATTAAAGGGATGCTGCTCTTCAGCAAATTAGTTAACACATACCAAGTGCCCACAGCAGTGCCTGACGTGAGGAGAGTGCTGATGTCCCTGGCAGCAAGACACCTGTGTTTCCTTTGCCAGTGTAGATGTTCACCACCTCTAGCTGCTTCTCTTTGCTGACCCTTCAGTATGTCAGGGAAGTCATGAAAGCCCTCACAGCTGCAGCACTCAGAACATCTAGGACAGTGAGTGGAGGAAACAGCTACATTTCACCTTGCTTGGTGGACTGGGAAGGTGAAGTTCAGGGTGATTGCCTGACATAGATGAGGCGGAGGATGCCGAGGAGAGTGTTCTGTATGACTGCATGAGCTTCCACAGAAGAACTATGCAAAGTGCTCCTTGGTGGTTCTTGACCACTGATGGAGGTGGCTGGAGACCTGCCAGAAAAATGGTGCCCTTGAAGGCATGATGAAAAATGATCCCTTTTCACAGTCCAAAGAGCTTCTTATTAAATTACCAGCTTCCTTTGCCCAAGGCTGGCCCAGGGAACATTGGCTTTAGTAAGGGACTCTTTCTGATGAAGGGTCAATTTTAGCCTGGAATCTGTTCTTTTGAATCAGTTCCAACAGTCTGATATGCTGTCATGAACCTCTTAATAAATGAGCTATTTTACTCAATTTCTAATAAACGTTCCAGCATTGGGGTAAAGAGGACATTCTGAAATGGACCCCACGTTCATATCAAACCAGAGTGGGCTCCTTAGGATGGTTTCCATGAAGACAAGTATCAACAGTAAAGGGTACAGCCAGGCAGATGTGAAGAATGACAAGAAAGGGACAGGAGAAGGGACAGTGTGACCTTGCTTAAGCTAATTTCATATTTTTTCTTTCCTAATTTGCTACTGGAAAATCCCAGATGAAGGTGCCAGTAAGTGATTGGTGTGGGAAGAAGTCGCCCAGCATGAGATCTGGTTGAAGCAGCATTTTTCAGTTATTAGGCTGAGCTTTGTATCCACTGCTGAGCCTATAAAGTACCAGTAGAGAGTTCCAAGCCCATGGTCACACAGATGACCCTGACTAAACCCAGTAAATCATGGAACAGTAAAGCAATGAACAGGAAAGAGAGTTTGTAGGGATTCCAGGACTTGGTACACTGTCCTAGACCTAAAGGACACCTCCTTCTGACTGATGCTGACCCCCACCCCCAGAGTCATGACTACTTTGTATTTGAATGGAAGGACCCCAAATAAGGGGTGACAGGCCAGCTCACCTGGACTAGACTACCCCTAGGCTTAAAAAATTTGCCTACCCCCTTCAATGAGGCCCTACACTGAGGCCTCGCCATTTATCCAGAGACTCACAGGTAACTCTTTTACAATATGCAATCTTCTGATTGCAGCTGAGACCCAAGAAGACTGCTGAGAAGGGACCAGGCACCTCTTAACAGAGCTGGGGGAATTAGGGTATAGGCTTTCAGCCAAAAAGACCCAGATCTGTCAGAGGAAAGTGAGTTACCTGGGCTACTTGGTGAAAGATGGCCAACGTTGGCTTTCAAATGCCAGGAAAGAGGCTATTCTCCACCCCCCCCCCAGTGGAAAGCCCTAAGCAGGTAAAGGACTTTCTGGGCATTGCCATTTTCTGTTGGCTGTGGATCCCAGGGTTCACTGAGCTGACCACCCCTCTTTAATCCTTGACCAAAAAACGGGCAGCTCTTTCACCAATATGTGACCGAGAACAAGGAGATAGCTAAGGGGGTGCTAGCCCAACAACTTGGTCCCTGGAAGCTCCCACTTGCCTACCTGTCAAAAAATTAGACCTTGTTGTGGCCGGATGGCCATCCTGCCTGCGTATAGTGGCATCAGAAGCCGTCCTGGCCAAAGATGCAGGCTAGTTAACTTTGGGTCAGAACTTGACTGTGACAGCTCCCTACGCCTTGGAGAGTGTAGCTCCCCTGACAGGCGGTTAACAAATGCCTGTGTGACCCATTACCAGCCTCTGTTGCTGGATTCAGACTGGGTCACCTTCACACCACCAATAATCCTCAACCTGGCTACCCTGCTGCTTGATCCTGACCCCCCCTTGAAGTCCTCTATAGGGTCCAACGCGCCTAGTGGCCATTGGGCCCGACTTAGAGATCTCTCACCAAGGGGATCAAGACATTATCAAGAGATTAATGACCTTCCAGACAGTCCAGAGAGATACATGGTCCAAACTACCTGCTCTCTATGCCCTAAGTATTACCGAGGGGCCTCACCAATTCCAGGTTGGCGACGCTGCTTATGTTCAGTAGCATTGAACCCAGTTCCTGGAGCCCTGCTGGAAGGTCCCCTACCTGATGTTGCTGATGACTCCGACTGCTGTGAAGGTGGATGGGAAAGCCACCTGTGTACGTGCTACTCATGAGACCAGCTACCAGCCCACCCAAGGCAGACCACCCCTGTGGCAAGGACAAATAACCCCTTGAAGCTTATGCTCACCTGGAAAGTAAGAGAAGAGGGAAGCCTCTTGACTTTAGTGGGGATTCTGGCCCTGGCCTCATTCCAAAGGCTAGATGCTAGAACAAATCCCCACTGACTAGCCAAACTGACCTGGAATGCACCTTCTACTCTCACTGGGAACAGAGTGGTCAAGGTAACCCAGGACCACCCCACTTTTGCCTGGTGGCTGTTCCTGACTTTTGACTTATGCCAACTGGTGGTGGGGCTGGACTCATGGGACATACCTGCAGAAAATGGGACTCACCCATCCTACCTACCCATTCAGCTACAGACTCCTAAGGCCATCCGAGGCCTAGGTGGATCGGTAATAGGTTGTGGAAGACCAAACATGAGATTCCACCTTGGGAACACCCATTTTATATGTCTCAGAGAAAAGGTTAGCTGGCAAGAACAGCATCATTGCATGGGAGGAGGGGGAGATGTCTTCTAATGCAAGAGTTGGGGATGCTCTTGCAATAGTTGCTGGTACCACATATGGGAACCCCTCTAGTCCTGGGACTTAATTACTGTCAGGAGAAATTATACTACCCTCCTTGACTGCTGCCCAAGGGGTGCCCTCAGGCCCTGTGAGACCAGCAGTGATTGTAACCCTATAACTATTAGATTTACCGAGTCTGGGCAACAGGTTAAAGATGGGTGGCTAAAAAGAAAGACTTGGGGTATCAGGTTGTATAAATAGGTTGTAATTCGACGATGGGCTGCTCTTTACCATCAAGCTCAAAATAGAAGCCCCCACCAACCCCATATGCTTGGATGAAGATATAGCTACCATTTCCCAGGGCCAACCCAAGCCCCTGCCCTCTACCCCACCAGGCACTGCTATTGCTCCTCCTTCTGGTATCATGGGGAAAAATAACTATGAGCCCCCATGAATTGGCCCCACTGACTGGGCTCGATGGTAAGACCTTTTTAGTACTCAATGAGTTCATCCTGAGGCCCCTCGATCCTGTTGGCTTTGTTATGACATAGCTCCCCGTTAGGAGGGGATCGCCTTTGTCTTCCCAAACATCACTCTTTCCAACAAGACATCATCATGCCAGTGGGCCCAGAAGCCAGGAGTGGGGCTTAGCTTACAGGCAGTAACAGGGACAGGATTCTGTCTAGGCCAGATTCCTCCATCTCATCATTTGCTGTATAACATCTCATACTCTTCCAACCATGTGGCCTCTTATATCATCCCTCCAGAGAACGAGTGGTGGGCCTGCTCTACTGGACTTACTCCTTGTGTTCACACTAATGTTCTAAACCTAACCAAGGATTTTTGCATGTTGGTTTAGCTAGTTCCTAGGCTTATCTATCATCCCTGTGAAGAGATATTTGACTGATGGGATAGAAACTATCCAGCCAAAAGAGAACCTGTCACTGCATTAACTGTACCACTGCTGTTAGGGCTGGGTGCAGCAGGACTGGCAACAAGAACCTCCTCCTTGGTACTTCAGGGCAAGAGCTACCAAGATCTCAGAGCTGCCATAGACGTAGATATTGAAAGGATTAAGGAATCTGTCACCTGCCTCCAGGAGTCACTAACCCCCCTGTCTGAGGTGGCTCTACAGAACCGATGCCAACTGGACTTGCTTTTCCTACAACAAGGACTCTGTGCAATCCTAAGAGAAGAATGTTGTTTCTATCTAGACCAGTTGGGACAGTCAAGGGTTCTAGGGTAAGTACCAGAGAGGATCTGGCTAAGATAAAAAGAGAAAGAGAGCACGCCCAGGGCTGGTTTGAATCCTGGTTTAACAATTCTTGGTTCACCACCCTGATCTCCTCCCTATTAGGTCCCTTAATCATCTTGTTTGTACTTCTGACTTTTGGCCCTTGCATTTTGAACTGCTTGGTTGCTTTTTTTGTTAGGAAACAAATAGGTACAGTATAGGTAATGATCTTAAAACAGAAACACAAGGAACTAGATACATAAGACCAGGAGTATGAGCTATCAGGATACCAGAAATATCTTCAGGATTGAAATATGCACCAAGAAAAGGGGAGAATGAAGAGGTCAGCTCAGAGCCTTTGGAAAATTCCACCAGGCCCCAGAACATGAAGGCCCCTCCATTCCCAGAAGGGAGAGGTCATGGAGCACATAGACAACCCTTCCTACCTGATAGGGAGAGGCTGATTATATTCCTCATAAACCGTAGGGCAGACTGACTATTGGCCCTTTGTAGATATGGGAAGCCCTCGCTACCTCCTGAGGACCAGTCAGTTTAAAGGATGCATGCTCCACTATGTTCATAGCAGCCTTATTTATAATAGCCAGAAGCTGGAAAGAACCCAGATGTCCCTCGATGGAGGAATGGATACAGAAAATGTGGTATATTTACACAATGGAATACTACTCAGCAATTAAAAACAATAAATTCATGAAATTCTTAGGCAAATGGTTGGATCTGGAAAATATCATCCTAAGTGAGGTAACCCAATCACAAAAGAACACACATGGAATACAATCACTGATAAGTGGATATTAGCCCAGAAGCTTTGAATACCCAAGACACAATTCACATATCAAATCATTCCCAAGAAGAAGAAAGGAGAGGGTTCTGGTCCTGGAAAGGCTTGATGCAGCATTGTAGGGGATTACCAAGGCAGAGCAGTAGGAGGGGGTTGATTGGAGAATGAGCAGATGGAAGAGGGCTTATGAGACTTATGGGGAGGGGGGAACTAGGAAAGGCAAAATCATTTGGAATGTAAACAAAGAATATAGAAAAAAAAGTCGCACTGTTCCACCAATCACATTGTGCCTAGTTGCTGTTGCTCTATTCTTCTCTGGAAACTGTTTAAATACTTGCAGAATAAGCTGCCCCGGGTTGCCTTTTCTTTGTGTGTAGTAGGATAGCTGCAACACTCTGAAACAATAAGCTTGCTTTTGCATCGATCTCTGGCTCTGTGTGGTTCCCTTGGGGGTCAGGGGAAGGTCCCTGGTAAGCTCATCAGAGTCGTACAAAGCAAAGGTTGACATGTATGAAAATATCAAAGAACAAATGTAATTATTAAAAAGAAACAAGAAAAATAAAACCTATTCAGTTATAAGGTAATGAGTGTGTAGAAACCATTGCTCTAAGACACTGAGTTTGGGATGGGAGGATAGGAAAAAAGTCAGAACATGAAGTTACCTAGAAAACTCTTTATGTATATGTATAGCCTCATCTAAATTACACACATCAGGATTATGCATGTAAGTTCCTCGTAAACATTTTTTTAAAAGTAGCTTCTCATTCCAAAAGGGCCACAAAACTGTCTTTTGTGTATTTGGTTAAAAATGCATTGCAGAGGCTTCTTGGAATTCTTTGGCATCTCTGACACTGAGATTGGTCATTCTATCTTGTTGACCCTGTCCTCCAAGGGGCCTCATGTAATTTGTGGCCTTTCAGCAAGCTTCACATCCTGCACTCCCTGGCAGAGGGCCTGATGAATTAAGCTGACCCAGTGGCTTTTATTTATTCTCTCTGTTTTTGTCTACTTCTGCTTTCTCCTCAGCCTTTTTCTCAATGGCTTGAGTAACCCTCTGAGCTTCCTTCCTGTGGCCTGGCTGTGATTTCCTGGGCTCCCAACTCACTCCATACAGAGTCTTTCAGTTCAGTCCCTTCCTTGACATGTGACACCAGGTAAGTTTTGTGAACAGTTAATTAACTAATTAATTAATTAACTAATTAATTAATTATAGTCTCTCCACATCTTGGTTTCCTCCTCATGTCAGTGCCTACACAAAAGCATATGTAAGGATTTGATGAGATGGTGGATTGATGAAGAATTTAGTTAGTATGGTTATAGAATGGATACTGGTAAATGACAGTTCTGTTCTTCTCCTTCAGCCAGTCAGTCTGGGGTCATGCCATGTATGGTCTTGTGCCCAGTTAACTGGCTGAAGGAGTAGGAAATGAACTATCCTACCCCACAGCATTGGAATTGTACCACCACGTGGGGTTATGTTGTGATAGGATGGAACTCAGGCCTCAGGTATGCTATGTAGGTATTCTACCAATTGAGATGTGCTCCAGCCTTTTCTTACTTCCTACCACAAGGAAGTAATGAAAGAACTATAGAGTATGAGTGCACTGATGTGTGTGTGTGCACACGTGTATACATGTGTGTATGAGTGTATGTGTGTGCGCTTATGTGTGCTCATGCATGTATGTAAACACTACCTCCAGGCTTTGAACAGATTTCTGTCTACCACCAAAGAGCACTTAGGAGTATTAGCAGCAGATGTGAGCACACAGTGAAGTAGAGATTACACAAATGCTTTACATTTGTGCCTCATCCCACTCACATATCCCTCATGGGGTACTTCTTAATCCTTTTTTTTTGTATTTTAATTTTATTTGTTTCCTTTGAAAATATGCATGTATCTTTGATCCAACCCACCCCTCACTTCCCTTTCTAAGTCTCAGTGAAACCATCCATTATGTCTCCCTCTAAACTTCATATGTTCTTTTTATTATTAATTTATTATTAGCCTTATTGAATCAAATGAAGGTTGCCATATGCGAATGGCTATGGGACAGTACATGGGGGCAGGGGGGAAGTATGACAATCTACCAATGGCTGTGCCCTTCCCCCCCATCTGTGAGCAGGCTAAATAGACTTTAAGCGTTTGTCACAGTAGGACCTTAATGACCTAGGTTGAGTCTTCTACCTTGCTGAACCTGCAATTTCCTATAGGAATAGACCGTCTGCTGACCTTGCTTTGCAACATAATCCAGCTGAAACAAAGGATGGGGTCTGAGGGCTTTCCCTATATAAACACAGTGCTGAATATTAAACTTTGAGCCTTGATCAGAAACCTTTGTCTTGGCTTCATCCGTCTCTCCCCCACCCCCATCCCTTTTCATTTCCACCCTCCCTTTCAGGTACCCAGTTCATCCATGGCTGCTGGACAGGTACAGGTACAGGTGGCACCCAAACAAGGTGACTGAAAACAAGAGGGTGGGGATTGAGTGAGAAATGTCTTGGTTTAACTCCACAGAAAATGGAAGAAATAGCCGGGCGTGGTGGCGCACGCCTTTAATCCCAGCACTTGGGAGGCAGAGGCAGGCGGATTTCTGAGTTCGAGGCCAGCCTGGTCTACAGAGTGAGTTCCAGGACAGCCAGAGCTACACAGAGAAACCCTGTCTCGAAAAACCAAAAAAAAAGAAAAAGAAAAAGAAAATGGAAGAAATATACTGCATGGTAAGCAACAAACAGCATCAAGGCTAACGCTAGGTTATTTTTTGGAGGCTGTTGTTGCAGGAGGTGCACTGAGAAAGGATACAGACTAGGCTAAGTAGGTATCGACTGGCTGCCAAATTCACCTGAGGGGTGACAGGACAATTGGGACAGTGGGTTGCTATATAGGCATTTGTCCATAGGTGAGAGGATCAGGTTTATTTTTCTTCTTTTTAGAAAAAAAAAGAAAAAAGAAAAAAAAAAGAAAAAGAAAAAAAAAACACATCCAAAAACAAAAAACAAACAAAAAAACAGATGCTAGAAAAATTCTTAGCTCAAGTAGATTTATGCTGTGCATGGTTCCCAGAAGTAGGGATGATAAATATACAAATGTCATGGGAAAGAGAGAGAGAGAACAGGTTTCAGAAAAGCAGTTGTCCTCTGTCAGGGATGCATCAGCAAAAAAGAAGGAAAATGGATTTCACAGCTCTCCCAGGAACAGCAGAAAATCAGGAGATGTCCTGCTTCCTCTATGGCTCCTTAGATATCCTTAGTTCTGGTCACATCACGTTCTCTTCCCTCTCTGTCTATTGTCTGTCTTTGGTGCACCAATTTGTCCGCATGTCAATTCATGTCTGTTTTTGTTTTGTTGTTTGAATGACTGTTGTTTCATGTTTCATGTTCAAAAGAAAAAATGGTTAAAACTTTATCTGCTGGCTATCCATCCCACGATTTAGTTTAACTTGTTTAGAAGGCAGTTTCAATTTTCACAGTGGAAACTGATAAGTTACCCAGCACTGTAGCTGGGAGTCAAGCACAGCTGGAGAAAAGCTGCTTTTAAAGGGGCAAGCAGCTTCTCAAATTCTATAGCAAGTAAGCTGATGGCTGGTTTTTATTTTTTCCTAGAAAAATTCTGCAATTGTGTTTATTGGGTTCACAAAGTGTCAGGATTCTTTTTCTCTTGAAATTACAGCTATAAAGGACAAGAAAATTTTGTTTGGTCTAAATATGTAAGATGTGTGCAGCCACTTCATTTTTGCTCCTGACTGTCTTTAAAGGTATACATATGTTCTGCATGTCTTGGCTCTAGAGTATTGGCTTATAAGTTATTGGGTATGATTAAAAATTTGTAACATTGGTAACAGAAATTTAGCGTAAAACTGGTAACTCAGGGTTGGAGTCATTTTAGTGAACAACACGTGGAATTAGCCAACCCAGGAAAACAGGTCTCTAAAGATACATCTAAATTGGGATAACATTTTATGTAATTCTTATCCTAGAAATCAGACTATGGTTTAGGGTAGTGTCTCTTTGAGGTATTGGAGGCTGTACCATCATGCGCAGGAACTGGCAGCCAAACATGTTGTAGCATGGGGGTGACGCCATTGTTGTTGATTTTGGGGAGACTGGATTGCTTCTTGGAGGTTGAGTTTTGTTTTTTGATATTTTGTTTATACCCCAATATTGCAAAAGAAACTTAAAAATTAGGGTAAAACTGCCAGTGCTCCATTGGCTGCAGTTTGCAGTTCGAACACAGATTCTGGATTTTTAACTCACCCATACTTGTAACTAAAAAAATAAAATTCAAGCAGGTGGAGATGATTGCAAGAATGATGAGGGAGCTAAAAACAGGTGTAGCATGGTAGCGGCCTGCAGCTCCCTTTTACACAAGCTTTATTGGATACAGTGGTAGAAGCAAATTTACCCCCGCCCCCCCCCACCAAGATTGGAAAGGAGATCTCAATTGGAATTTATCTGGGATCAAACAAGGTGATGAACTATTTCAGGAATTCGTGGATAGACTGCTAAAAGCAGCTGGTAGAATTTTTGGAGACAGAAATTGGATCCTCATACAATCAGTGTCTGGCTATGGCTGCTACCTTGCAGGGGACGACAGTACAAGCAATGCTTTCACAGCACCAAGGTGATAAGGAATGCTTTAAGTATGGGGGCATAAATCATTTTAGGAGAGACTGTCCAAAAAAAAAAAAATGGAGGCATGGACAGGCAGCAGAACCACTCCCCTGGAATCTGTCCTCACTGCAGGATGGGTAATCATTGGGCCAGGCCTCAGGAAATAGGCCCAGATTAAGAAACATTTACAATTGCGTCAATGCAAAGCTCAGAACAGGCTCAGCAGAGGTTTGTGTGGCATTCCTTTGGTCTTGGTAAAGAGTGAGAGAGGACAAGGTGGCTTTGGTTCTTCAGATGTGTACTGAGTTCAATCTACTACTAATAAGAGATCTAACCTTAAATTGCTAATTGAAGAAAAAGGTTTTAAAAGATTGATAGACACTGGAGCTGATGCACTCACTTCCAAGGGATTGATTATTCCATTAATCCAAAATAAAGTTCAAATTTAAGATTTATGAGAGGATAATGAAACTAGGGACTTATGAAGGCGCTGCAGCCTGCTTGCCTACTCCAGCAGCCATTCCAAGAAAAACATGTAGAATTATTATGGATTTAGAGGATTGTTTTTATACTGTTCCTTTGCATCCTGATGATTGTAAAGAGTTTGTTTTTTGTGAGCTTGTAATTTTAAAGAGACCATGAAGTGATACTGGAAAGTTTTGCCTCAAGGAATGGCTAGCAGCCTTACATTGTGTAAAAACTTCATCTCTACTTAAAGAAGTTAGGACTTTGAATCTTTCAGTGTACATTGTTTATTATATGGAGGGTATTTTTATTATTATTTTCTATATTCTTTGTTTACATTCCAAATGTTTTTCCCTTTCCCAGTTCCCTCCTCCCCATAAGTCCCATAAGCCCTCTTCCCTCTGCCAGTTTTCCAATCAACCTCCTCCCCTTTCTCTGTCCTGGCAATCCCCTACAATGCTGCATCAAGCCTTTCCAGAACCAGGGCCCTCTTCTTCCTTCTTGGGAATGAATTGATATATGAGTTGTGTCTTGGGCATTCAGAGCTTCTGGGCTAATATCCACTTATCAGTGACTACATTCCATGTATGTTCTTTTGTGAATGAGTTACCTCACTTAGGATGATATTTTCCAGATCCAACCATTTGCCTAAGAATTTCATGAATTTATTGTTTTTAATTGCTGAGTAGTATTCCATTGTGTAAATATACCACATTTTCTGTATCCATTCCTCCATTGAGGGACATCTAGGTTCTTTCCAGCTTCTGCCTATTATAAATAAGGCTGCTATGAACATAGTGGAGCATGTGTCCTTATTGCAAGCCAGGGAATCCTCTGGGTATATGCCCAGGAGTGGTATAGCAGGGTCCTCCGGAAGTATCCTGCCCAGTTTTCTGAGGAACCACCAGACTGATTTCCAGAGTGGTTGTACCAACTTGCAATCCCACCAGCAGTGGAGGAGTGTTCCTCTTTCTCCACAGCCTCACCAACACCTGCTGTTACAGAGTGTATTATAATAGTGTAAGACCCCCCGAAATGGGGAAACCCCCACACAAATCTTGGGATAAAGCAACGCCCAAAGAATTAGCCAAAGACTGTTCTTGCTGCAAAGCACACGAGACCTTTATTGGGGGACCAGTGTACTGGGATCAACTCGTAACCATGCAGGATCAGAGGAGAGCGATGTCCTGCATCCGGCGCAAGGGGTATTTGAAAACAAAAGTCGCAGAAGGGGAAGGGCTTGGGGGATTCAGATAGGGAAGTTACACTTAGATCATGGGGCATTGCATCCCTGGGGACTGGATGTAACTGCATTTCGCAAGATAGGTTAACAGCATTCCGAAAGATAGGTTGGGCAAACATCAACTATCTATAGAATGCAGAACAACCATTGCAGTTAGCTAGTTCCTGGAATAGAGGTCAGGGGAGGAGGGGGGGAGGTTGGGGCTACAGAGTATGGGCTTAAGATTTTTACAAAATGATGGCACTCTGACCTTCCAAAGCAGGATTTTCTGGGGATAAATAAACAAAAATTTAAGGCAGGATCTTTCAGTAGCTGATCCCTCTGAAGGAGTTTTACTACAAAGCCCTCTTACAAAGGGCTTTAAAATTTTGAGTAGTTGTTGCTCCAGAAAAGATTCAAAGGCAATTTTTAAAAAATATTTGGGGCCTCAGTTATATCCTAAAAAAATTGTGGCACAGAAAATCTAAGAAAGAAGTTTTACTTACTTCAAATTATTTTCAAAAGCTTCTAGATGTTAATTGGCTAAGACCTCACTTTAGACTCACCATAGGAGGACTTAAGCCTCCGTTTGATGTTCTCAAGAGGGATACGATTTAACTGGTGAAGGACAAATAGTTTTGCAGAAAGTAGGGGAAGCATTAGCCAACAACAGATATGTTATATAGACTATAATCATTTGTTGGCTGGTTCACAGCATTTCTTTTGCAAAAGAGACCATTAATGTGGATTCATCTTTCTTCATCTCCAAGTACAGTTTGAACACCCTATTTATGAAGCTCTTACTGTATTGAAACAGAAATGTAGGATAGAATAATGAAAGTATTTGGAAAGAATGTCTTAAGAACCTGATGAAACATTTATTCCTTATTTCAAACAGCAATTAAATTGGTTATTGTAGAATACTGATATCTGGCCTATTGCATGGCAACATTTTAGGCAAAATTGATAAACATTATCTAAAAAACAAGTTGTTACAATTCACCTCTATGCATGCTTTTGAATCCTGTAAATTTATGACTGTATCCCATAAAGAATGCTTCTATTTTGTATTTATAAACAATGCATCCATGAGAAAGTTATGTAATTATAGCACATGTTCATTCTCATTTTACTCTGCCTTACAAATAACACACTGAATTATGTATTGTAGCCACTGTTTTCGAAATGTTGAAAATTCAAGCTTTTAATTTCTATACTGACAGCCAATATTTAGGTAATGGTCTACTTGAAATTGTTTCTTTTTTAGATACTGCTAATGAGTTCTCAAATTTTGCAATTATTTATGCAAATACAACTCAAGTTAAGAGAAAGTACTGTTCCTTTAAAGGACTGTCTTTGGATATTAAAGAGCTCATACTGGATTGCCTGGATAGACCCATTAGGGCAATGCCACAGCAGATTTGTATACCAGGCAGATTATCGGCCTTACAGTAACAATTGGCCATACAATGTCATTCTTTACATCATCAAAATAGTAATAGTTTGAGACAACAATTTGGTATTTCTAGAGAATGCGCACTTCACATTGTAAAGACTTGTCCTCAATGATCTAAATTTCTACCTGCACCACATAATGGTGTTAGTCATCAAGGACTTAAACCAAAGCAATTATTAAAAATGGATGGTACTCATTTCTTTCTTTCTTTTTGTTTGTTTTGTTTGTTTGTTTGTTTGTTTGTTTGGATCAAAAAAATTTTTGTTGGATATATTCTATATTTACATTTCATTTCCCCTTTTTTGGTTCCCCACCCCCCAAAGGTCCCACATGCCCTTTTCCCTCCCCCTGCTCCCTCATCCACCCCTTACCACTTCCCTGTTCTGGTATTCCCCTACACTGATGCTTTGACCCTTTCCAGCACCAGTGTCCATTCCTTTCTTCTTGTCAGACATTTGGAAAATTAAAATATGTCCATGTGACTATTGATATCTTTTCAGTCTTCTTAGTTGCAGCTGCTTTAACAGGAGAAGCAACTAAAAATGTAATTAGTCATTGCCTGCATTGTTTTTCTTTGCTTGGTGCTCCAAATCAGATTAAGACAGATAATGGAGCTGGCTTTTACAGTCAAGCATTTGAGATTTTTAAATTTAATTTAAAAATTAAATTATTATTAAATTATTGAGGGATATCTGGGCTCCTTCCAATTTCTGGCTATTATAAACAAGGTTGCTATGAACATAGTGGAGCATGTGTCTTTATTGTATGCAGGGAATCCTCTGGGTATATGCCCAGGAGTGGTATGCCAGGGTCCTCTGGGAGTGTCATGCCCAATTTTCTGAGGAACCGCCAAACTGATTTCCAGAGCAGTTTTACCATTTTGCAATCCCACCAACAGTGGAGGAGTGTTCCTCTTTCTCCACATCCTCGCCAGCACTTGTTGTCTCTTGAGATTTTAATCTTAGCCATTCTGACTGGTGTGAGGTGGAATCTCAGGATTGTTTTGATTTTCCAGCATCCCTTTTAGGTACCCAGTTCATCCATTGCTGCTGGATAGCTATAAAGGGCCATACCCTAAACTGAATCTCTTTCCCCCAGCAGCCATCAGTTGCCAATAGTTCACCAGCTAGGGGTGTGTCCTCTGGAGCTCCTCCCACCTCCATACTGAAGTGTTTAATTGGTTTGGTCTTATGCAGGTCATCATTGCCTCTTGAGTTTATGTGCAAAATAGTCATGCAATGTCCAGAGAAGCCTTTTATCGCAGTGGTTAGTAATTAATACCAGTAAACAATTTTATTTCAAAGAATAAATAGATCCAAATATCTCATGGCTCCTGATTGTCTAGTCAGGTTTGAACCTGGACATTTCACCTGATCCCAAGAATGGCCAGCCTCTTCTAATAGTTTCTGTCCTTCTGAGAATGCACAACACCTTCAAAGGTCACTGGCATCATACAAAAGGCATGTTTTAATCTGAACAATATTTTGATATATCTACCTATTACACCTTCTCTGTCTGTCATCTGTCCATGGACTTTGGGTCATTTCTACATGCTGTCTCTTCAGAACAATGCTAGAATGAGTGTAGTGAGCAGTTTATTCTTCAAGATCCCGATTTGGGTGATTCCAGATGTGTACCCAGAAGGGGAATGGCTGGATCACAGGGTAGTTTTATTTTAAACTTCTTGGGAAACCTTCACATTGTTTTTGCAGCAGCTGTGTCATTAACATTCTGAGCAGGGCCTATGTTTCAGCTTCTCACCCTCTCCAATGCATGTTCTCCTTTGTTTTGATAATAGCCTTCCTAACAGCTGGGAGGATATAACCAAGATACTATCTAATAATGTCCAGCACGTAGGAGCAGAGAGCAGGCGTGTTCTTGTCAGGAACCAGAGCTGGGAGAAATGAGCACTTACTGTTCAGTGGTGTAAAGCTTCAGCTGTGTAAAGTGAATGAGAGCAGCCAGTTGGTTGTACAATACTCACCTATAGTTAGAATTACTGCCGTTAAGAGGGCAGAATCCAGAATGCCCTGCACACAAAGGAATATGTGGAAAGCCTTTAAAATGTGTGCACATGAGTGTTCATGCATGTGCAGTGTGTGTGTGTGTGTGTGTGTGTGTGTGTGTGTGTAAGCCACCAGTTGATGTCTGATGTTCTCTCACACCACTCTCCAGTTAATTTTTTGAGACAAGGTCTCTTGTCAGGGAGCTCATTGGGTGGCTGATCATTGAGTTTTAGGGACCCTTATGTCTCTATACCCCCAATACTGGGGTTATAGATGTGTGCCACCATGTACAGAAATGTACTTGTATGTTGAAGAACTGACCATGGGTGCTTATGCTTGTGAGACAAGTACTTTTCTGACTGAGCCGTTCTCTCAGCCCCACAAGGAAACTTTTAGAGATGAGAGGAGTGTCAGTACCTTGTTGTGACAATCACATCCTAAGTGGATTCTTCCATGCAAACTTTTAACTTGTACATTTTAAATATCACACATTGGTTTTGGCATGCCAATTGCACCTCAGTGAAACTGCCTTTATAGTCTGCCTCATATCATAGTCTTTTTATTCAACCCTCTGTCTTGAGAAAGAGGCAACAAAGTTTCAAGTGGAAACAAGAGCTGCCTGTACCATGGAGAATTAGACAGAGACATGGGAATAGAACCAATGGTTCATAGGATCATCTACAGCCAACTTCCAAAGCAATGCAGCTTCTGCTGGCCACTGCTATCTTCTAGAATGTTTCTACAAAGCACACGGAACACCCATCTTTCTGTGATTCACCCCTTTATGCTCTCATAGGGAAGATATCAGCTTTATAGACTCCTTTGTCAGTCTGACTCACTTTATGAAACTTTTCCCACTTCATCAAACCTCCACATTTACTGGGCTCTGCACAGAAGTGGCCTGTTCTCCAAGCGACCATCCAATAGGTCATTGCCGCCTTTGCTCACACACAACAAACTACTGAAGGCAGTGTAGGCTCTGCCACAAACAGACCCAACTATCCACCAGATAGACACGAGTGGACAGACATTTATACTTTTCCCGTTTGTCAGTATAAACAAAGCCCCGTTCGTGAGAGGAGGTTTTCATTTCTGCTGTCATTCAGGAGATATCTAAGCCCATGCAAGCTCTCTTGCCTTCCACATGGTATTTCAAAGTCATAACTCAACAGTAGAGCTCATTTGGATGGAGGGACAGTGGAGAAATATGCATAAAGATGATACGCATTGGTCTGGAAATGATGCATATCATTCCAACTGGCTTACATCACTCAGGTCAGACCTCAGACTCAGGGCAACACTGTCCATGTGTAAGAGAGGCTTGAGACAGACTGTATTCAGAAGGAAGAGGAACTAAGATTGATGGCCCCATCTCAGCCTTTGCCATAGGGAAGCAGCTCCCTTCTCTTTTGCAGCCAGCCTCTCTCCCGAGCCTTTGAATTTCTCTCTGAAAACCACCTCCCCCTCCACTCCAGGATCCCCAGTAAGGAGTCAGAATCCAGATCCTCAGCTTCCTGGAAACACCATCTATCCGTGATGATTTGTTTTTTGTGGAGCAGTGTCCAGAAACCAAAATCAAGATTCTAGTTTGGGGGTATTGATGATGAGGCAACAGCTCCAAGACTTCGGGGCTCAGCCATACACCTCAGCTATAATTACTTGGGGAGGTGATTGAGTAATTCAGTTTCTGACCTATCACGATCTGTGTTAGGCTTGTGAATTATGGGTTCTAAACCTCTTTATTTGAACTGTTGGAGTGATTGTCAGGCCCGGTTTATGGATTAACACCCATTTCTTGGGAGTAGTGAGAACCCAGAAAGGTGATCCTTGCTGTACCTTTTAGGATATGTTGAAGATCCATAAGACAGGCTTCAGGCCAGAGCGGGCCAGGTAATAGATAATTACTGATGGTAATTTACTTTTAGAAATGACATGAGCACTGATCAGTCTCCGGTGGAAATAGAACTTGAGGGGCTGGAGAGATGGCTCAGTGGTTACAAACACTGACTGCTCTTCCAGAGGCCCTGGGTTTTATTTCCAACACCCTCATGAAAGCTTACAACTGTCTGTAACTCCGTTTCTAGGGGACCTGATACCCTTACACAGACATACGCCAGTGCTCATAAGATAAAAGTAAATGCATTATTTAAAGAAGAGAACAGAAATGAAACTTCCCAGTCTCTGCCCTCTGCATTACTTGTCTCTAACGCCCAGCTCTTGACAGCATGATGTTGTGGGAGAATGTTATTCCTTCCTGTGTTTAAAAATGAAGTTTGTCTAAGGCCATGGAGATGGCTCAATTAATTAGATTGACCTGAGTTCAATGCCAAGAACTCTATAAAAAAAAAGTCTGGGTGTGGTGGTGCAAGCTTGTAATCCCAGTGCTGGGAACAGGGGCAGATAAATCACTGGCTAGCCAGGCCAGCCTAATTACCAGTTCCAGACCAGCGAGAGATGTCTCAAAATAAATATGGACAGCGCCCCAGGATGACCTGAGGAATGATACCTGAAGCTGTCCTTTTGCCTCTTTGCATACACATGTACACATGCATATACCTGCATACACATGAAGACCACATACAGAAAGATTTTTATGGTATAGCTTTGTGAGAGGAACACACATATTTGTACTTATGTCCTGGATTCTTTTCTCTTGCCTCCTGCCTGGACCACACAAAAGCACGTCTACAATGATGGGGGTGGGGTGCACTGTGGACCAGCTGAGAAATAAAGCCAGGAACACTGGGTAGCTGTCTTGCAGCACGCTGGGCAGTGCACGCATTACTGTTAGCTAGGGCTCCACTCCTTCGTGGACTAGGCCTCTTCTTTTAATTCAGAGGGACACATACTGGCATAAAACACCCTCATAGGCAACGAAGGCCTGGGACACATGAGCAAGTATAAAATTCAGATAATGGCATGAAGGAGATCAGAAACCTGCTTAAAGCGGAGTTCCATGTCAATTAAACATAAAACTTAAAGAGAAACAGAATTAGAAACGAGTCGAGAGAAAATCAAGCGCTCTGTAGCTCTACGGCCCGTCATGAGCCACACTGTGGGGGATGTGGAGATTAGCCTTATGAAGGAAAGAGTGAGATGGAGAGCGAAGTACCACAGGCTCCTGCGACTCCTCAGAGTCCTCATCAGCACACACACAGCATTAGATCTAAGGTGGCTCAGGAGGCCAGGGTGGTGACTGATTTTCGGGTCTTCACAGAAGTCCTAAAAGGTGCCGGTGCACCCTCGTCTCCTTCTGAGTTACCTCATCAGGCAGAGTTTTCATTGGGGCATGGTGACGGTGTGGTGAGGTATGATTGGCCAAGGAGTTAGGGATTTGGGATTGGCTTGAACACTGTGTATCTGCTTATGCGCTTTATAATAAACTCAGATTTGCACCTTGAGGCTGGTCTCCAGAGCCTTATTCCTGGGACTTGTCATGTGACTCCATCGCCTCTCGTACCCCATCCTCAGTCCTGCTTCCTGCTACTGTCCATCATGGGATCTGCTGTAGCAGTTCTGTCTGCCACCAGGAGCTAAGTATTGGTGCATTTGTGTAACAAGGGTTTCTTTATTCCTTCTTCTTCTTCTGCACAAAGTAATCAATGTAGGAAGATTGTTGTGACAAGTGTCCTCCCTCCCCAAAGGACCAGTCTACTGATCGGTAAATGGACAATAATCTACTTCTTCAAAGACCTCTCAGAGCTTTAAAACTGTGACTGCATGACGAGCAAAGGCCGCTGGAACACATGCCACAGAAGCCTGTAGCCTCGTGTTCTTTGTTCTGTGGTGCAGGAGTTAAAAAAGTTAAAAAGCTGTTATTCAGTGTTGCCAGAGATTTTTCCGTCTCAGCCTGGGACTCACACATCTGATGGCCACAGCATGGGGGGAGACACCTCGGGGTCTGTAAAACCTGACAAATGTTCTTTGTGTTCTCTGAAGCTGCTCCAGTGAAGTTATGGGATGTCTTCTGCTTCCTGTAACATCCGGGAGCAAGGGCCCCAGCTCTGGGCACCAGGGACCGCCCATCACTTATGGAAAGCATCGCATCAGGGTGCTCGGAATAGAAAGCAGGCTCACAGCTATCTTGTGCTGCTGCAGACCTCTGTGCAGATCCTGAACTAATTGCTTTACTGAGAGTAATTTATCTTAGCCGCTCTCACAAGTCCTGCTCAGTGGTTGAGCGTCTAGCCTGTATCTCTGGGCTCTCAGTGGCAGAAGCCTGGGAACAGAGGCCCCGTGTATCTTTGAGCAGAGGGTGTGGGATTAGACTGCCTGATTCCAATCTTAGCTGTGGGATGTTAGGCAAACTGCCTGACTTCTCTGAACCTCACTCTTCTCACTCACTAAGTAGAGATGAAAGGAGTGCTTTCCCTTTTGTCTGAGATGAGATGGCAAATCTTTTGTGTCTAGATTTTTTTTTTTTTTTTTGCGTGTTCGCATATGCGCAGGAGCCACTGTCAGGATCAGTTCTCAGGAGCTGCCCACCTTGTTTATTTGCTTGGTTTTGAGACAAGAGCTCTTACTGGCCTGGCTGGAACTCACTGGTCAGGATAGGTGGGCTGGCAGTGAGTCCAGGGGACCCAACTGCCTCTGCACCCCCAGCCCCCCAGACTTGGGGTTGCAAGCATACCCTACCATGCCTGGCTTTTTCTGTGCTGCTGAGAACTGAGCGCAGGGGCACCTCCCAGTCTTTATATATTAACTATATGTCTGACTTACGGTGAGTACAAAACAGTCCCAAATGTGAGCCTCTTCCACCACCATCCCCATGGAGCAACCACACTTCCGACACTGGCCCAAGGTTCCTGGCAGAGACAACCTAAAGGAGAAAGGTTTAAGTTTGCTTTTGTTTTCTTTGCCCTGGCAGCAAGGGCCTGGTGGAACAGATCTGTGTAGTTTATGATAGACAGGAAGCACAGAGTAGCAAGAAGAAAGAACCTGAGTGAGATATAGCCACATTCTCACTGACTTCCTTCCTCCAGTGAGACCTCACTTTCCGCAGAGCCAGGGCCTAGCAGCAGTCTGTTCAAAATCTAAATCCTTCCATGGATTAAATCATTGATGAGTTCATGTGTCAGACAAGCACAGGAGACAATTTAGCAGGCTGGGAGCCTCATTTTGTTTTGTGTTCTGCACACCTCTCTCTCCTCTTGAAATCATGCTCTTACAGCCTAGTTCCTTGACCTGAACACACACACACACACACACACACACACACACACCACCCCTCTCCAACAATGCACCTACCAACATCAGAACCCCTTTACCCTCAACTGTATTTATCAGGCTACATGTATTCCTATCTTTGAACAATAGTTTGTATTTCCCTGTTTCTTGGTAATGATTAAACTTCTAAATGAAAATTTCTATACATGTACATTCACAACATACAGGGATAATCTAGACTGAACTAGTTTTAGATGCTTATGTATAAGGTAAAACTGTGTCCCCTGGTAACCTTTTAGGGAGAATGTTCTCATATAATTCTCAGAAATGTCCTTTAGACATACTTAGAGGTACGTGCTACTAATGTTATGAAGTGTAATGAGGCAGAGGTGGCAATTGTGGGAATTCCTTGCCAGCCCATGTCATACCACGTGACAGACCTGGTATAAGGTAAGTTTATTGTGGGAGAAGGAGAGTAAGAACTTGGAGAAGGGGTGAAAGTGGGCAGGGAGTCATAGAAGGACAGACAGAGAGAAAGAGAGGCTGGCCAGGAACACAGAGAAACACATAGAGAAAGAAAGATTGACAAGGGAGAGAAAGAGAGAGAGGGGTGTGTGTGAGAGAAATGGGGTAGAGAGAGGGAAAGAAGAAGGGGGAGGAGGGGGAGGGGGAACAGGAGAAGGAGGAGAGGGAGGAAGAGAAGGAGGAGAAGGAGGAGGAGAAAGAAGGAGAAGGAGACAAAGGAGAAGGAGAAGAAGAAGGAGAAGGAGGAGGAGGAGGAGGAGGAGAAGGAGAAGGAGAAGGAGAAGGAGAAGGAGAAGGAGAAGGAGAAGGAGAAGGAGAAGGAGAAGGAGAAGGAGAAGGAGAAGGAGAAGGAGAAGGAGAAGGAGAAGGAGAAGAAGAAGAAGAAGAAGAAGAAGAAGAAGAAGAAGAAGAAGAAGAAAAGAAAGTAGTCCTCTTACATGTGCCAGGCCATCCACACCTGGTGGGGGTGCAGTAATGGCTGCAGTTGATGAAGTAAGCTGTTGCTAGGTCACCGCTGGGAGGAGCCTAACAGAACTGTCTGTAAGCCAACAACTTAAATATCCCGAGTGTTTCTCAATCCTGCAAAGCTAATGTGATGGGCTACCACATAATATTTCTTAGTAATTAGCTTTTCTCTAACCCAAGGCAGGAGTCTGGAGATACCAATCAATCATCTTTACTGAGAAGTCCCAGAAAGTGTCTTATGGCCAAGTTTCCAGTTCATTCACACTGTGATATGGAATAGTTGTTCGTAGACATCAATCCCATGATGTACAACAACCGGGACACATTCAGCAAGCATGCAAGAGAATCGACCTCTGGACGCCCAAGCCCCTTGTTCTTGATTCATCTCATCTTCTTGTATCCTGCTATCATCATTCATGCAAATCCCGAAAGCAAAGGCTGTGTTTCCCACAGGGAAGACTCAAATTTCCACAGGGTTTTCTTGAAGACAGGATTTCTATTGGGTATTTTTCTTGTGCTGAGGACATAGTCCAATAGACAAGACACTTGTTCTGCAACTTGGGTCCCCAGAACACATAAAAGGCTGGATCTGTTGGAGATATACCTAAATCTTATCACTTCTTGGGTTAGATGGGAGGCAGACACAGGACGGTCCACAGAAGCTCAAAGGCTAAACCACCTTGCGTACAAAGGAGAAGGGGAACGACAAGAGAGAGCCTGTCTCAAAGAGAAAGATGAGAACCAATGCCTGAGCTTGCCCTCTGACCTCCACATGCCCTCTGACCTCCACCTCCACTCTGAGATACACACTCACATTCGGACCCTCACATTTACATACAAACCTACTTTACATGCATACATAAAAGCAGTTTTCATCCCTGGCTAGAGACATAGCTCAGTACTAAATGAAAGGATGAGAATTACAGGCTAAGAATCCCCTGCGCCTAAGTCTTAAATGACCCCCAAAAGCAGAAGTTTAGCCTGCTCTTTGTTAGTCCAGGAATGCTCATGTCACACCCGCCTCCAGGGTCCATCTGTGAGCCGCAGGCCTGGGAAGGTCCCTGGTGTCCTTTCCCATCTCGCCTCCGAGGAGCAGCTGAGGCGAGGACGAACACAGCTGGGCTGGCAGGATCAACTCGTGGGTTGCGGGGCTTGTGCTCAGGTCCCCAAGCACCTACTAATAGTTTGGGGGGGGCTTTGAATACATAATTCTGGCCCCATAACAGGAAATGCATAACAGGAAACACGTATGTGACCTTGTGTGTGACCCTGGCCCTGTAATAGGAAATGTGTACGTGGCGGCCACGTAAGCGGAAATGAGCTAACTAGTTTCTATCTGGCTTCTATAGGAAACTGATTGGTTCTCAGAGCGTGGACTTAGATAATTTAAACTGATTGGCTTAGAAGCTATGGAGTGGTACAAATCCATTGGCTCACACTGCGCGGGCTCTCGATGCTAAGGGATGATTGGTTTGTGTTAGGCAGGTTCTGTTGTAAGCCTATAAAAGCTGTCCTGATTCTGCACTCGTGGTTCACAATCCTCCACCCTGTGTGGTATATGGCTGTGATTCCCCAGAGCCTCTGGAATAAAAATCCTCTTGCTGTTGCATCAAGATGTTTCTCATGAGTGATCTGTGGTGTCGCCTTCAGAGGCGTGGGGTGCTGGGGGGCATCCCCGTTTTTCTTTCGGGTATTACACTAAACACTTGCCTAGGTTGGTCTTCATTACCACAAAAAGGAGGGATTAAATATTCATTGGATATTCCCTAATACTGTGATTAGCAGGCATTGCTCTTCTCGAGTGGCCACCAAGGAAGTGGACCACAGAGAGGTTTAACAACTTGTCGAAGGTCACACAGTTCATAAGCAACACATCTGGGAGGAACCCTCGGGGTTTCCTCCCTTAAAACAACTGTGTTTTTCCCAGTATCATGCAGGCATCCGGAAAGTAGAATGGGTTTTGCAGAATGGAATAAGAGCTTTTCTTCTTAGAAATGGAGGTGTGGCCGTCAGAGCCTGGCTTTCAGTAGAATGCCATTTTCAATGTCTCCTGATGACCCCATTTAAAGTCTCTCTCTAACAACTCTCCACTCTCCTGAAGGCCAGAGAAGCAGTTCACAGGCAGCATTATTCTGTGTGACACTTTCCTCAATGTGGAGGGCAGAATCCTTGATCTCCGGGAAGTGACCTCGTAAAGCGTCTCGCCTCTCAAACCACACAGATAATAACTCTGCTTTCTTCCTCACTCATAGCTCTGCCTCCTCACTGTGAGTCTGAGGCCGCCCACCTCTGACTTGGATCCTTTTGGGACCTGCTCAGAGCTTCCTGCTTTTTTGCAGTAGTGGGCGAGGAGGCCAGGAGAAGAGAGGGAGGCAGCAGAGTCATGAGCACCTGAGCCCCAGCATAGCTTCTTCCTGGCTGTGCAATCCTCGGGGAGTCTCTTGTGTTCTCTGGGCTTTCTCTGTAATCCAGTGGGCAGATATTATAATCCATTTGCATATGTTTATTGAGGTCTATCAGGTTCCAGGTTCCCTGCTGAACAGAGGCACTTTGGCGACTTCAATCTTAGCTGTGCCAGAAGGAGCCTCCTTGCTCTGACAGTGGTAAGAGAGGAGGGAGATAGTGACTACCGTACAGAATAAAATGATACCAGAGAAAAGTTCTGCAGGTAGAAGAAACCTTATGTTGTGAAATGTGTAATGGGGAGAGTTTGCTGGGTTTGGGCAAGGAATAAAGATGCTAGGGATGCCTAAGGGTCGAGCTAAAGCAGACAGCTTTGCAGGTAGAGAGCACGCTGTTCAAAGATCTTTCCTGGCAGACGGATTTGTGAGGGGGTGGAGTGGAGCGCTGTGCTTGCCTCGCTCTGCAGGTTCCTCTCTTCAGTGCCAGTCCAAGCACAGGTCTGCTTGATGCTAATTCACCAAGATCATAAATTCCAAGTTTGGCGGCCATGCCCATCCATCTTGGTATACTGGAGTTTGGTTTCAAGACACACCCCGTGTACTAGGCATGAAAGCCTGCAGATACATATGTGTCTTATATGGCCTGATGTGTTATTTGCATGGAATGGGCACGTTCTCTGTGAATTGTATTGAGATGACTCATAACTCCTGATGTAAAGCAAATGCTCTGGATGTTCTGGATACTCGTCATTGTTTGGGAAGTAACAAAGAGAAAATTGGCGTGTTTAAGATAGGTGTGAGCTCCGTGTCCTGATATGGGGTGCGAAATCCCAGAGTAAGGTGCGTGCTCTCCCATGATGGTACCCATGCTGGTAATGATGGCAGCGAGATGATGGGAAAGGGAACCCAGCAATGCTGAGGTGTGAGTGGTGCCTTTTAGAGAGTTTCCCATGAGGCCCACATCCTGAAAAGTCACATTCTCCCACTCCATCTCCTTCTTATGCAGCACTACAGGGACCATTCTCACAGCACAGCAGGATGCCAGGAGATGTTCAAGAGGGCTAATTCTTTATCTCCTTGCCACACAGCTGTCCCCAGAAACTGTTTGCTTATTATGGTCCTCCTCTTCATAGTCAATGAGGGCTCATCCAACAAAGACCTCCTCTGAGAAACACCACCTGTACATCCCACAGAACCATTGTTCTTCTCCCTAGCCTGTTGTTTGGGCTCACAAATGAAGCCTAAGTGGGAGAAGGCAGAGAGATGTCTGTCTCTGTGCTGAGTTTCTGTTGTCTTGACTGGCTCCCAGGAGCACTTTCGAAGCTTCTCATTTACTGACACAAATGGGCTCTAACAGACTCTCTGTTTTGATTATTTCCAGAGTCTCCTCAATGACAACAAAGCCCTCTCAACTCCCCATGCCCTTCGCCTTGGCTTTCAAGAAGGTATAGAGACCTGCTCAGCTTGAGAACAGCTGAACAGCAAGCACAATCCCTGTGCCACGGTGTGGGTCATGGATGTCAGCTCTCTAGCATGTGCTGAGCCTGTCAGGAAAAGAAGCCGAGGTAGAAGGGTGGAGTCAACACTGCTGTCCCTGGAATCTGGTTGCTGCTACCTCCCCATCCACTTTCTGGAAGCCATGCACTGTGATCTAGAGATTTCCCTTTGCCTCTCTGAGACTTGGTTTCCTTCTCTGGAAAGTAGAAAATATTATAGTTCATAGCATTGCATCAAATGAGAATCTCATTTGTCCTCAAGTCTGTGCCAAGGTAGGCATTTTAGTCCTAGCTCCTACACGGAGGCATCAAATGATAGTTACATAGTCCCAGTGTGGCTCTGGATAACAGCTGCCTAGCAACAGCTAGTGTAGGGCCCTGCCAGCTGCAAGCCAGGTGTCTAAGAGGGACTGCTAGGTTACTCCAACTCTCTCCCCCCTTCTCTCCTATTCTTTGTCTCTGTCTCTCTCCATCCCTCCCTTCTCCCCCTCCCTCTCTCTCCATCTTCTTTCTCTCTGTGTTCCAAATGTTCCTGGCCAGCCTCTTCCTCTCTCTCTTTTCTTTCTTCCTTTCCTTCTCTGACTTCCTTGTCTCTGCCTCTACCCTTTTCCAGGCCATGCTCCCTTCCCCTGAAATAAATCTTTATTCTAGGTTTGTTGCCCATGGTGTGATTTCCCCAGGGGAACATCTTAGCCGAGCCTGCTGAGGTGCCCTCTTCTGCCAGAATTATACCATATTATAAAACACAACACACTTGAACCTAAGACTGAAACTCAAGACCTATTGCAGGACTTTCAGGGGTCCCCCTCTGTGATGAATAATAAGGACACAGGTACATGTGCACTGTGTGAGGCTGTTAGCGGTCCCTCAGCCACCCATCCTGCTCCACCTGGCCTCCCTTCCTGATGCTGTTCTGCTCCTGTCCTAGCTTCCTTCTGTCCCAGCCCAAGCAGCCAGCTCCTTATAAGGAAAGGCCTCATTCCTTTCTGAAACAAAAAGGCTATTAGCATCCTGAAAGACTGTCCACAGTTCACTTATCCTGAGCCAATCAACAACAGGACTACACCCAGTTCATATCAGAGTGTTGCAGTTTGGCCAGATTGAGAGCAATGCGACTTTCTGTGACCTCCCCAAAGCAGCTTGCTTTTTAACATGGAATCTCAGAGAATCCTCCCCTCACCCCACACACAGGTGAGGAAGTGACAAATATTTACATATTCCCTGGTGCTGCCAGCACGGCAGTTAAGAATTGAGAACAGGGCACAGTCACATAACCATTTGACTTTCAGTCATCCTAACAAAGACCCAACAATCCCCACCTCTACCCACTTTAGTTCATAAGTGCAGACTCCTGTCAGTTACCAAAGTAAACACCGTAATGTTGTCTCAAGCCATCAACTAATATAAGCCACACAATCTCAAGATTTAGTCATTGTGCCCATACCAACGTCAATAAAGAGCTCGTAGATTGTTATTAAGTGATATATCTAGACAGTTTATTCTTCAATAGTGATGAGGATAAAGCTAATTGTTGCATCAGATAAACTCTGAAACTTCAATTGCTTGACACAATTAAATACAATTTCTAACTCACTAAATAGGATGCACCAACATATCACCATGACAGAGGAAGGGAGGGCTACAGGGTCAGTTTCCTCGTAAATGCCTCAGCCTCCAATCTTATTGGCTACTACTGGTCATGTGTACCATTTCAGTTTATTGGGAGGCTGGGGACACAGAAGAATGCACAAATTCTAGGTTTGGTCATAGCCTGCCTTAGATCCAGGTCCTCACACAACTGGCCCTCTGTGTTCTCTGGAGGCTGATGGAGAAGTCAGGCTGAGGTGGCCTTCAAAGGTTTGAATCAAGTATAATAATGCCAGGATAGCTCAGACAGAAAGCAAATGAGCAGGAAAAGAATAGATTTCTAGTTGAGAATATTCTTTCTAATTGAGATTGTATAACGGTCTGAAGGAAGACCCCAGATTCAGATAATATGCAAAAACAAACAATGTTTATTCTACAGAAACAACCAGCATGCAGGGGTCAATCATTCTCTAAAATAGTGACCCCAGACAAAGGCATGCAAGACTTCTTAAAGGGAATGGGGGAACTTTCTAGAAGGTTTAGGTAATCTAAAATTTCATTGGTGGGTGCTAGGAGGTCACAGGTAGTAAGTGGTCTGCATTCCTACATCCTGAACATTTAGCCATAGGATGTAATAGGGCTGTCCAGCGCAGATGGCCCATTCAGAGGTAAGTTATTTCTCTATTTTTGTGGTTATCCCTAGGCTGTTCTTTGGGAGGGGTGTTTATGATCTTGTTTTGGATTTTGTGGTCTGTTTCTAGAACTGGTGTCTTATGGATTAGTTTCTGGGACTTATGGTCTATTTCTGAAGCTGGTGCCTTATGGCCTTTTTTGAAATCAGGTCTGGTCCTTAAAATAGAGACAAATGGGGTCCTTAAATGGAGATAAATGGGGTTTATATTGTCCTTTCAATTTGCTACTTCAATCTTATTTTTTTTCTATCATATAGGACTATAGCAAATGCTGAGGAATTTCCTTCCATCCTATTCCTTCCGCTGTTTTCCTCTTTCACCGTGTCCCATTGTTCCCTCAGAGAGCTCCATTTTTACTTTCACATCTTAGATACCTCTATGATTTATATAAGATCTAAGACCCCCAAATCAGAGAAAATGGACAATATTTGCCAGAAATTGGCTTAATTAGCTCACTGTGAGCTAATTCTCTCCAGCTGTCCTATTTTCTTACAAATGATTTCTTGTTTGATTTCAGACCCTGGGACAAGAGACTGAGGTGCATATTTTACATATCAAAGCACACCTGGTTTTCAGGTTCTTCCAGCATCATTCAGTACCTATCTGGCACACCCTGTCTCCAACCCTGAACTTCCAGGGTTGGGGACATGCTGCTCTTCTAGAGCTTGCTCTTTTTGTCTCTTTCTCCCTCTGGGTGCATGCTCCCTTTTCTCTCTTTCTCTGCCTCCCTCCCCATGGTGACTTTCCTGACCTTGGTACCTGAGGCCAATGAACTCGCCCACCCAAGAGCAGCTTCCCAATATACCTGCATTTAATGGAATCTAATCCGGCTTGAATTGGTTCACTTCACTGGTGTGAACATAACTTATCATGTGCCTTCATTTTTGTTTATGGGTGAGGTTTCATTGCTTATGTATGCACCCACTTTCTTTATCCATCCCTCTGTTGTGCATACCTAGAGTGGTTCTGTACTTAGAGCTCAGTTCTCAGAGTGAGTCAGTGCAGCATGCCTCTTAACCTGCACAACTCCCACGGCATCTCTGAGAACTCTCTGGGACAGTGGGAGCCAGAGTAAGAAACAGTTTGGAAATGGACAGAAGTAAAAGAGTGTGCCAGAAACTAAGATCAGTAATGTCTGTTACTCATTTTGGGAAGTGAAAGGATTTTGTTTCCTTCATTATCTGTTTGGAAGAGGGGGATGTTCCTCTGCTTGGCCCACTCCCACGGGTGGCTGGCCACCGTGTGCCAGTGTGTGCACCTCATTTGGAAGAACCTATCTGAAGTTGAAAGTGTCCTTTGAATTTAGAGAAACTTTAAGATCAAAGGGGAGTTTAATTCTGTCTCCCAAGTCTGGCCTTCTCTTCCTTCTCATGGAAGTTTGAACGAGGAAACCCCTAGAAGCCCTTTTGGGTAACCTGGTCTTCAGTGAACACAGAAATGCGTGCCTGCTGGGCTTTCATTGTCAGGAGACTGACAGCGCCTTTGCATTATTGATTTCTTAGAATTTTTCCTTATTTCTGAATGATTCATATTAAAAGAAAGGGGAAATAAGAAAATGTCATTACAGATACTATTGTAAACTCCATAGGATGATAATTTTTTACAAACATTCAAGAAAGCTGCTTGCAATATGTTTCCCTAGATTAAGAAATACTCTTCTACGTACTGATGCATAATTCCACTTCAGGAATTTATCCTAAGGAGATAGTCGCAGTGAAAACAAATTAAACAAATGCAAGGATGCTCAAGCAGGCATTATTTGTTATAATGAGACTCTGGCAGTAATCTACACATTCAGCAGGAAAATGAAAAGGGAATTATGGTATATCCACATGACAATATTATTCAGCTATTTAAAATAATGCTTTGGATTCTTTTTATGAGGTAGGTGAGGCTTGCTGAGCTCTGCAACTTACGAGCCGTGTAAGAGAGACACGTGCTGCAAGAGAGACACGTGCTGTAAGAAGAGAGACACGTGCTGTAAGAGAGACATGTGCTGTGAGAGAGACACGTGCTGCAAGAGAGACACGTGCTGTAAGAAGAGAGACACGTGCTGTAAGAGAGACACGTGCTGCAAGAGAGACACGTGCTGTAAGAAGAGAGACACGTGCTGTAAAAAGAGAGACACGTGCTGTAAGAAGAGAGACACGTGCTGTGAGAGAGACACGTGCTGTGAGAGAGACATGTGCTGTGAGAGAGACACGTGCTGTAAGAGAGACACGTGCTGTAAGAGAGACACGTGCTGCAAGATGACAAAAGCATTCAGGCCGCAATGACACGGGAAGGAATTACTCTTGGTGTTTATTTTACCTCTTTATTTATTCCTTGTCATTAAAGCTTTCTTCAATATGCATATATTGTTTTTCTAATTTACAAAAGAGCAAATTAGAATCATACCTATTTGGAGGTATCTTTGCATGCCTAGATTACATCTGCTAGGCCTTGGCAGGGAACTTTTTTTGTGCTGTGGATGATGATTAACTCAATATCTCACTACTGATCAAAGTGCAGAGGATAAGAATCTGCACTGTTCAGTCACTAAGGGGCACCTAGCACATCTCCTCACTCCAAGGCCCAGGGTTTGTTGTAGAAGAAAGGGGCTGGAAGACTGTAAGAGGTGGAGGTTATAACAGGACCAAGGCACTCATGAACGCATATCAGCTGTGTTTGTATCAGATCAGCCTGTCAGCACCCTAGCATATGTGGGGGAGGAGCTCACAAGCCCCCCACTCCTAAATGAGGAGCTACTGGCAGTTGATGGCTTCTGTGAGGAGGGTATGGCTTATACTTGGTTGAAGTGCTTCAGTGCATTCCCCACATTGGTTCATATTGGTAGCACAAACTTGAATTAATGGGCTGTAAAACAAGAGGACAGAGTTGAGGGTATAGATCTAGAAGCTGGGGTTAGGTTAGGAGGGGTCAATATGATCAAATGCATTGTGTGCGTTTTTGGAATTCTCAAAAATTAAGACTACCTTTAAAAATAAATGTTCAAATTGAAAAGGCAAATTCTGTTTCTTTTGTTGAAATGCTGGTCATGGGACATAGTAGGTGACTTCTCTACTACATAATTGGCAAATGCCCCACTGATACTGAGTCAGGAAGCCTGCATGGGTCTAAACTATCCCCTCTTTATATATGTTATAGTAGTGTGTCTTGTTGTTTTCTAGGACTCCTAGTAGTGGCCGTAGGGCCTGTTTAAGATGTTTTTTGCCTCCTTTGTGACCATTGTCCTCCTTCTCAGTTGCCTCCTGCACCCTTAGTATGAGGGCTGGTGCCTAATCTGATTGAAACCTGATATGCCACCTTGGTTGACATCCCTGGGGGGTGTGTTCTTTTTTGGAAGGGATATGGAGGAGGCGTGGAGGGAAGGGAGGAGGTGGAAGGGATGGAGGAGGTGGGGAGCATAGGGAGGAAGGATATTGTGGTTTGCATAGGAATGGCCCTATAGACTCATGTGTGTGAATGCTTGGCCCCTACCATGAGTGGAGTATTGATTGCTGTGATAGACCTGACCATGCCTTTGTTTGGAGCAATGTGAATTTTGGGACTGTGGATTAAGAAAGCCATGGAATGCTTTAAATGGGACTTAATGAGACTTCTTAGTAGAAATATGGAAGACGGTGATATTGAAGGTGATTGAATTGTGGGGCCTCACTCATGTGGTTTCAGAGGAGAAGAATCCTAGTATGTGGCGTAAAGACTGCTTTCATGATATTTTGGTAAAGAATGTAGCTGCTTTTTGCCATTGTCCAAAAAGTCTGTCTTAGGCTTTAGCAAAGAGTTTTGGAATTATTCCATTGGCAGAGGAAATTTCAAAATAGCTTAGTATTGACTCTGTTGTGTGGTTATTAGTGTTTAGTCTTATGAAGATTTATAATGACGATTTACTGAACAAGTAAAAATACATAAAATACAAATTGAAGAGAAAAGGGATAGCAAAAAGTGGAACAGAGCTAAGTCCTGTGTTCAAGGAGATAAACAGATTAAGAAATGGAATAAATGGAGCGGTGACCTCAGGGAAGACCCCACCCAACTAAGCTTCCATCTTATAAAAAAGAAATTAAAGAAGATCTTAGGTCCAGGCATGGTGGTGTATATCTTTAATCCCAGCACTCAGGAGACAGAGGCAAGCAGATCTGAGTTCAAAGCCTACAGAGCCTACAGAGCAAGGCTACAGTTCAAGCTCTACAGAGCAAATTCCAGAACAGCCAAGCTTAGATAGTGTCTGAAACCATCAAAAACTAAAAGCTGGTGAAGATGTAATTGAACAATGGGACCATGTTTCAGCCCCAGCAAGCAGCAGAGCTTGGCAGTTTCAGCCACATGGGAGAAAGGGGTTATGGAATCTCCATCTACAACTGAGGAAAGCTGCTGAGACCAAGCTTGTGCCAGGGGTGTCCCTGCGTGGAGGCCCAGAGAGGCCATTGTGTGAAGCTGTGCAGGTAAAGCCTGGATTGACTTGGTGACCCCAAAATATTAGATGTGCTAGATCTGTGGGAAAACTGTTGAGGAAAGTTGCTTACAGGGTACAGCCCAAGAGAAAGAAGTGTGTTGCAATCAACAAAGCTGAAAAGAATTGGAGATCTGAAGCGTGTTTTGACACTCGACATGGAGATACAGGGTCTAGAGTTAGCTCAGTTGTTTTTCGGTTTTTCTTTTCCAGTATTTCTCACTATGCTCCTTTTGGAACGGTCATATATAGCCCGTGCCACTGTATATTGGAAGCATATGATCTGCTTTTTCATTTCGATTTTACAGAAGATTACAGTTAAGAGATTATATACAGCTCAGAAGAGACTGAACTTTAAAGCAGGGTTGAGGCTGTTATAGAATATGGAACTTTTGTAGTTGGACTGAATAAATTTCTGCATTGTGGTATGGCTACAAGGCTATGAGGGCCAGGGAGTAGAATGTGGTAGTTTGATTAGAAATGACCGACATAGACTTAATGTGAATGAATGCATGGCCATAGGGAGTGGCACTGTTGGGAGGCGTGGCCTTGTTGGAGGAATTGTGCCACTGGCAGGCTTTGAGGTTTTAAATGCTCAAGTTTGCCTAGTGTGTCACAGTCTCCCCTTGCTGTCTGCAAATGGATCAAGATGTAGAATTTTCAGCAACTTCTCCAGCAACATATTTGCCTACAGACTTCCATGTTTCCCATCATGAGGATAATAGACTAAACCTCTGAAACTGTAAGCCAGCCTCGATGAAATGTTTTCCTTTGTAAGAGTTGCCATGGTTGTGGTGTCTCTTCACAGCAATAAAACGCTAACTAAAACAGAGGAAAACTGCATTTGGAGTGAAATATTTGAGGAAATAAATTAATTATGAATAAAAAACTAATTTAAAAAAGTAGAATAACCCAAGAAGCAATATTATTTACAATGGTTGGGGAAAAACTTCAATAATTTAATGAAAAAGGTGAATAATCTTATTTTTTATGGGGGGAAGGGGAACCAGGTCTCTCTCTATAGTCCCAGCTGGCATAGAACTCATTATATAGATCAGACTGGCTTCTAACTCACAGAGAGCCACCTGTTTTGTCTCATGAATGCTGGCACTAAAGATATGTACCATCACACATGCCTGAGGTGAGCAATTTTATAATGAACACTATGAACGATGAGTTTTAAAAATTGAAGAGGGCACAGTATCAAATGCATATGGATCAGAATCACCAGTGTTGTTTAAATGCCCATACTGACCAAAGCAATCCATATATTTAATACAATTCCTGTCAAAATACCAATGGCATCCCTCGAAGAACTAGAAAAAAGAGACGAATTTCATAGGGAATCACAGAATCTCTGGGTAGCTAAAACCTTCTTTAGCAGAATGAACAAACCCCAAAAAATGAGACCTGACTTCAAGGTGGACAACAAAGCTGACAAGAGGACAATACAAGAGTCCAGCTAGATCCTCAGCTGTCACCTCCAGCTGCACTTGAGAAACTACCCTGAGTCAGTTGACAAACAACATCAACAGCACAGCAGAATCTTCCCTCCAGGAGCTTCTAGAGGGGCTCACAAATAACTCTGTTCAGAGAACATTTAATAAAATGATGATGCTCTTTTAGACTTTCTCTGAACCAGGGATTACATAGAACACTTTAATTATCCCATGTAGTCCTTGTACATGTTCTGTGAGTTAGGTGTTACTATTCCCATTTAAAGAAACGAAGAACAATTTCACACACCTGTGGGACATTGCTCTTCTCTGCCTGCACCTGGTCTACAAACTCAAGGTTTCTAGAAACAAACTTTATGCCTTCACTTCAGCAGCCTGCACTGTGGATACAGTATGGTGGTCATGTTGGCTGGTTTTAATTGTTAACTTGACACAACTTAAAATCACTTGGAAAGAGAGTTTGTCACTAAAGGGTTGTTTAGACCACACTAAAGGGTTGTCTAGACAACAGTGACCCGAGCATGTGTGTGGGCTGTTGTCTTGATTCTGCTCATTGGTGTGGGCGATCCGGGGCACCATGGACAGATCCATGCCCTGGGCAGGGGATCCTGAACTGTACAACTGTGAGACAGTGTGAGCAGTTATAAGCACATGTGCATTGCTTTCTTTCTGCTCTTGACTGGATGTGATACAATTAGCTGCCTTAAGTACCTTATGTACTTAACTTCCTTCCTTACTAAGGAAGTACTTACTTCCTTAACTTACACCTTAACTTCCTCACAATAATGGACTGTAGCCCAGAAGTTTGAGCTAAGTAAACAGTGCTGTGTTGCTTCCCCTGGACCCATTGGGAGCACAGATGAGTGGGGCTTGAGAAAGCTCTTAAAAAATGTTCCAAACGTCTCAACTGAGTCTTGAAGGTGAACCAGGCTAGAGAGGCAAACATTGAAATCACACATGGTACAATAGAGCAGCCTGTGCTTGGGCAGTGGCCAGATCTTGGCGAAGACTATAGCACGATGAATGCTGTGTAGGTGCAGGAAGCACTCAGGGAGGGATTGCAAAGCTTATCATCCTTCTTGTGGGATTTAGGTCTTGTGTTGTAGACAGTGGGGGCAGGGAGCAGAAATCACTAGTTTTATGGTTTTGATGGATCCTATTATTCAGAAAGAAGACACAGAAGTATCATTGTTTACAGGTAATACAATTATCAAACTGTGGATAGCTACCTGGAAAGGCCTCAGAAATATCAAGGAAGGCAGTAAAAGAGCTATAGGAGAAAATAAATACACACAAAAATCAATAGTCATCTAATCCATTAGCAACAAGCAGAACACACAATGGAAAACAACCCTATTCCCTCACAGCAACATACTTTAAAAATATTTTTAAGGAATCAACTCTAGTCAATGAAGAAAATGACAAATCTTTTGCTGAAGTACACTGTGGAATCCCCGGATTCAATGTAGAAATATATCATGTTCCAAAAGGGCCAGACACCCTGTTATAAATAGGTTTCCCCTTAATTAATTTACTGGCTTAATGCAATTACAATATAAATCTCAGCAGAGAATTTTGTGGGAAATTTGACAGAGTGATTTTTAAATGCCCTTGGCAAATAAATGAATGAAAAGAGCCAAGGGAAGGAAATGTAAAGATGTTAACAAAGTGAGGGTGTAATGTGTCTAGTACCCATGAGTGCTAGAGGTGTAACCAATCTGAAAGTTTGGTATAGATCAACAGAAAATTTCAGCATGTATGGGGGGTGGATCATGAAGTCTCCCAACCCCTTCTCAGAGTTATTGGCAGTTGATGGCTGATGCGGGAAGGAGAGTGTTTATTTTCTTTAGGGATGTGACCTAGTGTCCCGCGCTACCGTCTCGCCAGCAAGAACCACGCGGCACACTCAAGATCCTTCTGCAGAAAAGCTTTAATGCTCCTGAGAGGGAGAGCATAAGCCTACAGAGCGGAGACCCAGATACCCAGAAGCCCATCCCTTATATAGGCTGCAACCCCTGCCTCGGACGTGTCATCCCCTGATTGGCTGCAGCTCGGGAGAGGCGGAGACCAAGGGATGGTAAACTACCCAGCACCTGCGCACTGACTTGTTTACTTCAAGCCAGCAGGATGTTTTGGACCGGCAGGATGTTTTGGACCGGCAGGATGTTTTGGACCGGCAGGATGTTTTGGGCCCGGCAGGATGTTTTGGGCCGGCAGGATGTTTTGGGCCGGCCATCGGCTCCCCACAACCTAGACTGAACATGTTACCAGATATAGCCCTTGCACACGTAGGTAGAATTAAGTGGGTTTAATGAATACATGAAGTTGAGAAGGAAATGTGGAAATGGGACACGATTAGGGGGAGGGGTGGGATGACAATTCCACTCATCATGATGAGAACTCATGCTGTGCCCATGAAATTTTCAAACAGTAAAACACAGATCAGAAAAGCAGAATATATATAGAGAGACCCATAACATGTGAACACACTACACACACCAAATAAGACAAATACATTATGAAAGTATGGAACATGATACATTTCAGATCATTCTGGAGCCTAGGAATTATTCAGAACAATGATTTGGCAGCTGGTTAGCTGTTTGGGGAGAAATAGAGGAGGTATGTCTTAAGAGACATGCCAAGCAGGATTCCCCAGGGGCTAAATTCCCCTTCTTCTCTTGGTTCACAGTTGGCTTCCCCATCCCTGTGTACTTGAGGCAGCCCTGTTTTGTTCCATATAGCTGAGCATTCACTGCAGCAACTTAAAATTCTCCCTTCATCTGGACAAACCACAAATACCCAAGAGACCACCACTTTACTGTGTCCATAAGCTTACCCTCTGAAATATACAATGTATATATTTTGTTATGGTGATTGGCAAATGACCCTTCATCCACTTTCTGAGGGTAGGATATCTTTAAAGTCCCAACAAAGTAACCATACTACAGGTATGGACTTCAAGCAGCACCAGGGAAAACAGGAAACACATTCCCAATCGTAAATGGCTTTGTTTTCCTCCTACCTACGTTGACCTTACGGGCGATGCTCTCTTCCTAGCTATGGATCATTTATTTCTCATGCATAACTTAACTAGATAACGAATAGGAGAGGTACTGAGGAAAGAAAGCGTTCCAGCATCTAAAAACAATTGCTTATGTTTTATTCCAACACACATTAAGCTCTATTCCATGATACAGTGTTCCAAATATCAACAGGTAGTCTCCATCTGGGCAACTTTGCACATATTATTCCAGAATTCTGTTTCTCTCTCTGTCTCTCTCAGTGTCTTGTTTTTATTTTCCAGACTTGATGCAATCATTAGTATTCTTGAGCCATTTCTATGTTATTGTCTTTCCTCATTGAGAAATACACACACACACACACACACACACACACACACGCGCGCGCGCGCGAGCACACACACTCACATACAGCAGAAGTAATTTTATGCATTGATAATCTCCACTTGAAATGACCTGTTCTGGAAATTGCTGTGATGGGTCTGAAGACATTTTCCTCCTTCAAATGGGAAGATGTCATTAATTAAAGCTTATTGTCCATGCAGAAGACTTAAACCCAGACAACATGAGGCCTGTGCTCACTTTCGTTACTTTCATCAGTAGACACCTTAGATCATTTAGTAATACCCCATTCACTCTCCACTTTAAGTGAAATGATGTCTTCATTGTTTGCCTCTGCAGAGAGTCTTGTGGCTTCCAACAGTGGCCGACTTCTGGAACACAACCTTCCCGGGACAATAAGTGCTTGAAATTCTGTACTGGATTCACCATAATACCTAGAGTAATTGTCAGAATTTCCTCTGCATGTCCAAGGCTACTTCAAGTTAACCTCTACATCTCTGATGAGCTCTTGGGGCCCGCCATGGAGACTAAGACACACCCTGGACCTCCTTCCGCCAACAACCAACATCAGTACTGGCGTCATTACTATCAATTGCACACTCCAGCCCTATTCAAAGCAGCTCCACTTCCAGCTTCAATCTGATCTTACCAGACTTCTTTCCATTAAGTTTAACTGTTTTTCCCTCATACATATTGCTTTAAAATGTTCATCATAAGGAAAGTTTTTGAGCCAGTAAATTTTAAATTCACCTTTCCTGTCTATAAATCCAGCAAACATTTCATTAGAGCTGGAGTTACAGAAGTCATGAACAGCCTGATGTGGGTGGTAGAAAACAAATTCAGGTCTTCGGAAAGAGCAGCATGGAGGGCTCCAAATCACTAAGCAATCTCTTTAGCCATGTTTAACTTCACATCTTAAAATTATATCTACAAAAATATTGTTCCTAAATGGCAGTTACATGGACAGCATTTCTGAGATGACATTCTGCACATCAGTATATGCCACCAGTTTTCTGAGCATTATATTTTTCTCCGTTAATCTACTTTGTTGGGCCTACCTTTTTCCTCCTTCCTTTCTTCCTGCCTTACTTTCCTCTTCTGTTGCCTTTCCTCCTCCTCTGTGCCTCTACCCCTTTCATCCTTCTTCCTATGAGGTAAGTCTGGAAAGGATGAAGAAGACATGCAGGTGGTGAAAGGCAGCAGCAGTCTCCTGGGATCACAGTACAGATGGAGACAGGGCTGTCAGAATGCTGGCCCCAGCTATGACAGTTTGCACAGCTTGGATCTGGCTTGTGGGCTGGACAGCAGGCTGCTGTGTCAGTTTTCGGCCACGTTGGTTGTGCTGCGTGCCTACTTAGAAGAAGGCATTCATGTGGGATGTGCTGAGATACCTGAGACAGCCTGTCTTTGTCTCATTCACAAAGGATTCAAAAGTTTAATATTTGTATTCTTGTAATTTTTCCATCTTTGAAATTACTATAAGACAGAAGTTCAGGATTTATTTTACCTATAGTTACATATCCAGTGAAAGAGCATAGAAAATAATTTTATAGGAAAACCATAGCCATATAAAAATAAGCATATAAAATTATAGAAAAATAAAGTGAACTGGAAGGGCTCTAATACTGATGTTGCTTCGGGGGTGCAGATCTACCATTTGTCTTTACGGGATGTAAGATCTGTCTGAGAGATGCTACGGTATTGCTTTGCTATGACCCCAGGTAAAAAGCTGCCCCCCCTTAATATAGTGCTTAGATGTACAGTCACTTGATCCTAGCACCCACAAAAAGGCCAGTCACAATAAAATGTCCCTGTAATCTTAGCACTGGGAAGATGGAAGTAGGAAGAACTATGGGCTTGTTGGTTAACCAGTCTACCTAAATCAGCAAACTCCAGGTTTAGTAAGTGACCTTGTCTCTGTCAATAAGAAAGAGATTGGTTGAGGAGAAACCTGAAGTCAGTCTCTGGCTTCCACAGGCATGTGCATGCACACATTCACACATGGTCACACACACCACTCCTCAAGGTTATATATCAATATTCCGATAGTATTTAAGAATCAAATAAAATAAATGTTTATTAATATTCTATATTGACTGATTCATAAAAACCAATTAGTATTAGTTATTTAAAGGCCTTTGTCAAATATTTCTTTTAACTCATATCAAAGTTTGTCAAGAATATTTATTCTTCCAACAACTGTTGCCCAACAGGATGTTACCACGTACAATTTTAGCTACTGTTACTTTTACTTTCTGCTAATCATTCTACCAAATCTAATTTTTTCCTCCAGGTATTTTTTTCTGTTTTCAGATTTCAGTGTCATCCAAAAGCTGTGATTCCTCAGTCAGTGTTCCTGCTATAACAGACTTCACTGTGTGTGTAGATTTAACAGCTGTCTCTTTCTGTTTGTGTTATCATCGTCATGAGTTAGACGCATGATGACTAGCTAGAAGACAAACAGTGTTATGCCATCTCTTGCATTGAAAAACTCATTTGCACACTAGATCTGTAAATATGGGTGCGCCGAAGTGTTGGGATGGCACGAGGTATGCTAGGCTTTTCCTTTACTTAACTTCTGATCTGAGATGTAGCATAGAGGACCAAAATACCATGGAAATGTCCAACCTCCAAGATTCCTGTTTTGTGACTTCCTTTGGGGAGATGTGGACAAAATTCTGTTTACCCCAGGGAATTCACTAATGATGGACCAAAGCAAGAGTCCCATTGACGTCCTTCGTTTGTCTAGTGGACGATGGGTGACTCAAAGGCAGCTGCATTGCCAAGAATATCACCCCACTGGGGTGATGACTCCCAGAAGCTGCATCTGTGGAGTTCCATGAGCCACCTGCATGTGGCTCAGCTGCTTCGAAACTCTTCCCTCTTTAGCAACTTTTACTGTTTATATTCTCTGGGAGGGGCCTTGTGAATCTTGTAGCTTCCAGGTACTTCTTGAGACTTGAGAGTCTGGTTTATTTATGAGTTTTGATGGATTTTATTCTTTAGTCTTAACAGGCCTCCTTCTAGGAGTGACTGGTTTAACTTAGATAGAGGAAATGCTACACAATACTCCTTTATCTCAAAGAATCCAGATACCTATGGATGGTTCCATATATATAGAATATTGCTTCAGGGACTTGAAAATGAAGGTAGTGGAAGGAACTTGGGGCTTTGAGTCTAACAGCCTGGCTCTCAGATCCCAGGTCTTACAAACAACATTTTAGCATCTGGGAATTGTGGAAATCTTGGTCCTTTCAAAGCTCACCTTAAAGATGCGCACTTCTAGGCTAGACATGATTCTCACCTTCAGAATTTTGAGGACCAATGGGTATTCAAGTTTCATTTCTTGATGTGATACAATATCCAGACAAAGGGCTAGTTAGGGGAGAAAGGAGTTTTTTTTTGTTTTTTTTTTTTGTAGTGAAGTTACAACAGAAGAAGCATGAAGCAACTAATCACATCACACCCATAGACAAGAACAGGGAGAAATAAATGTAATGCACACTTATCTCACAGCCATCTTTCAGTCTAAGGTCCTGGGAGTGGAGTCACCCACTTTTAGGCTGGACTTCCCCACATCAGTTAAGGCACTCTCCCACAGACATGCCCAAGGCCAACCTGATCTAGGAAACCCCTCATTGAAACTCTCCTTGCAGTGACTATAGACTGTGCTAAGTACACAATTAAATCCAACTATCATGAGGAAGATGGTATGTTGATCATATCCTCCTTGGAGATACACAGCATAACCAACATCGAAAAGTCCTGATGACCAACAGTCCCTATACTTGTTCTGTCCAATAGGTCCTTCTGTGATGATCAAAGTGTGGTCAATTGACATTTTATAGCCCTGTTTCTTATCAGCCATGGGAAGCTGTCAAGCACTTGAAATGTGACTAGTGAGTAAGGAATTGAGCAATTCTTAGATTCATTTATCTGAAAACAGATGTAATTCCCTTCCTCAAGATTGGACTCAAGTACTGAGTGCTGATTGCTTGGTTGATTTATTGAATTATTCATTCATTCATTCACCGTGCCTCAGATGTAGAGTTGAGCATTGGATAAAACACAGCAGAATTATCAAAGTTAGCTTCCTCCATCATTAAATCCCCAGTCTTCTTCACTTTTAACAAGTAACTGTGATGCCCTAAATAGGTGTATCACCATGTACTAATTCCTATGATTGGACAGCAAATTGCTATAAACATTAATGGATTAATTATTCTCATGGTTTCTGTGGATTGGGAATTAAAATGATTTCTATAGAAGAACTGTAAAAATTACTTAATTATGACCTGGGGTTTCTGTCCTGCCTTTATCATTCAGTTCCCAGATGAAAGGTACATGCAACTTTTATATTTACAATAATATTTACAATAATATTAAATAGCACAAGAGCTGGGCAGAAACCTACCCTCCATGTTATTAGAATCTACTTTCCTATAGGTAGCCCTGAGTTTTTACTTACTTTGTTTTTTCTGGGTTGCTCTTAACTCCATTTTTTTTATAAACTCACCTAACCCATGGTGGCTTCTCTTTCTCCTTCTTCTCCCAGATCATGGTTCTTCTCCGATCCCCTAGGCCCAGGAACCCTGAAACCCATCTATGGTTCTTCTACCCAGCTAGTGGCTTTTGGCATCTTTATTCTCCAATCAGAAATAACTTGGGGGCAAAGTCACATAGCATTACTTGGGTCTACATGAGGACTCTCTTGTTTCTGGGGCATCCAGATCTCGAGGAGACAATATTAACATTAAAATACAAACAACATCAGGGTAACCCACTACAATTGCTGAGAAACACTTAATGAAAGTTCAACATCCCTATTCATGAAGTAAAAACAAATCAGGGCTTCTTTGAGATCTGTCTTAGGCCTGTCAAAATGGCTAAGACCAAAAACACATGTGAGATCTCATGCTGTCCAGGATGTGGAGCAAAGGGAACATTCTTTTATTGATCATGGGAGTATAACTTAGTCCTGCCACTATGGTAATCATTATGGTGGTTCCTCAGATTCTGTCTTTGTTCAGTTGTATGGCTATCTTTCCACTTCAGTTCTTTAACCCTCATTTTCATTTGAAAAATGGTGGTGAAAAGAAAAGCTCTACTTCACTGGGTTGCTGGCAAATCAAATGGACTAGTCATGTAGAGCGCCATACTTTGCACATGGCCTGCAGCTGTGTTCACCTCTGCTGGAAGCTCTCATGGCTCTAAACATTGGTGCAGCTTATAAATATGTAAGTGGAGGTCGGTAAACCTAGCCATTAGGACAAAGGAAAACTCTGCCTCCTGATTCCCAGACTAAATATTTGGAGTTCAGAGAAACAATAAGTGGGTGGCTGGTTTCTAAGAATGACTTTAAAATCAAAATTAAAAATGTAAGGTATGCCCCATCATCCCTTCCCTGAGCCCTGGTGCCCATTTATTTGTTGAAAAAATGAAACCCTTTCTACAAAGATAAGGGCATGGAGAGTCAGTGTCTCAGTCTCTGCTCTGATCTGTTTTCACAGTTTTAGAAGTATATTCTAATACACTAAGCTGTGGTTTATCATAATGCCTGGGTGTGACCAGCTATAAGTCACTGGCTTATCAGATGGTGCCTTTCACTTGAGTGATATTTCATATTTTGCTGCTGGAACAAGATGCAGTATTTCTAGCATTTGTATAACATGAGCAGATTATCAAACTACATATTTTAAAAGATCTTGTCACAATCTGAATTGAAATCAGTAGTAGTGGGAGTCTGAGGTGCTCTCTGTAAGCTCCAAGACCTTGGAGAGATCACACTATAGCCATATCTCAAGATGGAAGGAACTGATGCAAACTTGTTCTGGAAGTGTGACTGTCTAATTGGAAGCTGATTGGCCAACATTCCAATTGCAGAAATTATTCAGCTGACTTTGAAACTTCTGTTTACCGTTGGGAGGTGGGCAATGAGATCACTAGTCTAGTGAGCAGCCTTGAGGGTCTGCTGAGAAAACATGCAAAGTGCAGTAACATTTGGCCTCCAGAAGGCACTCAGCTATTATCTATGAACAGTATTTCTCTCTCATTTTGTTCTTCTCTCTAAAGCTTCTCATCCGAAAAAATGTGGGAGTTGAATTCCTGGCTTCTATGTCTTCTCACTAATGTTATTCCAATAATGCCTGGGGTCCAGCACAGGGATTTGGAAGAGCCTTGTAGACAGGAAACCTAGACAATTGGCAGGTGTCAAGCTGACAGGCATTGGCAAAATCAAAGGAATGCTTTATGCATAAGAAGAGACTCAAAGACACACTGAAATAGACTCTTCTCTTAGGAACATAATGAGTTCCTCCACCCAGGAATTTCAGGATAGAGAAATCAGGTTACAGTGACTCTAGTTGGACTTAAAATTACAGTTTGAATGTAAGTCTGCACTTTGATCCCAGGTGGGCACCAAACACAGGCATTGCCTGTTGGGAAGTCTACATCCTTAATCTCCAAACATTGAAAATGGAGGCTTTGTAGTGCAGGTACAATAAAGGCAACATCTGTGACTTTTACAGACATAGTACTAAGAATTGTGCCGATGGAAGTGCACAGAACAGGGAGGTTTTATATGAATGTGCACACGGCCCCATGTTCTGTGTTCTGAGATCACCCTATAATGTCAGAACTTGTTTTATCTGAGATACAGGAAATCTGAGATACAGGCAGCCCAAGGAGCTAGAGCAGGGTGGGGATTTGGCTGTCTTTGACTCCAAAGACTAATTGCTGCTTCTGTAAGGTTCAGGAGAGCTTTCTCCCTGGTTGCCCAAATATTCAGTATTACCCAGAACGATTGTTGCAGACCATGTAGAGATTTACCCTCTTCTGTGCACTTAGGCTATATAAATTATCAGACAATGCTCATTCTATCCAAGCAGGCCTATAGGAAAACAGAATTAATCAAACCTTCCTTGCTCCTGGCTGTAGTCTAAGCAGCAGAACACTGTTAACAAGACCCTGCTAATGGTAGTGATGGGGCAGGATCATTGCTAGGGAAATCTAAGGTAAGGATTTGCTCCCAGTGTGGGTCCAGTTTCTAAAGGAAGGTTATTACTACACAATGTCTGAACCCTAATCTTACTCCCCAATCTACCCCCAAATCTTGATTGGTGCTAGAAAACCCAGGTGATAATCTTTCTTTTGGTAATGTATTCTTTTATGTCATTTCTGAGAAAGAATTGACAGAATTACAGGGGGAAAATAGCATTCTATATTATATATTGATTCATTTACTTTTGCAGTGCGGGGGTGGAACTTACGCCCTGTGTGTACTAGGAAGGTGCTTGACTACTGACTACATCCTGAGCCCAGAGAATTAAATTTTAAAAGGAAAACTAAACTGAGTCTTTAAGAAGCAGGCTTGAGATGTAGCTCTATTTATTTTGGCATCATGATGTCTCCTGCCCTGCAAGAAATGGCTTATGAATCTCATAATAATGTATGTGATTCATATGTAGAAGCAGACAGGCTGTCTAGGAGTGAGATCTGAGCACAGAAGCAATGTGGGACAGCCTGAACCCCTTTCTTCACCCCAGACTCCAGCAGAGCCTAGTGACTCCCCTTGATGTAGCTGAAGACTTCATTTGATTAATGCGGTCTTGTTCCATAAACTAGATTGAAAAGCAGCGATAGATGTCAGTATGCACGGTGAATGCTCAAGCGGCGCTTCTTAAATTTTCATGTGCATGCGAGTCACCTGGGGAGCTGTTAAAATGTGCATCCTCTCTTAGCAATCAGATTAGCTTCCTGTGGTTGCCACAACACATTACCAAGACTTGGCAGCTTAAAACAACACAGACTTATTATTCCACAGTTCTGATGGCCAGAAGAAGTCTAAGGTGTCAGTAGACTTGGTTGAGTTAATTAAGCCGATTTCATCTACAAAGACCTTTATTTCAAATAATGTCACTTTCTAGGTACTAAGTGCATATAGCTCATGGGCGGGGCATGGTACAATTTTACCCAGAACACTAATGCTGATATGAGGTTGGGATATGAGATACTGCATTAAAATAGGTACTGTCTACTGCTCAAGAGATCATGGTGTAGAAGCAAGACTGCAGGAGCATGAACTGGTCATTTGCAGGGACTCACAGTTTATTGTGATAGCCATTTTTTTATTATTGGTGTAATTGGATTTAAAAGAATGCTTATCAGATAACTATTCACTCTCTGACTGTATTTAAGGCCTGTTCCACAGAAAGAATTTCATATCAGATACTATAATCTTGGCCAAAAGCTCATGACAGGGGAGGCTGTAGGCCCTGGTGGGTAGAGTAGAGTCTGCTATTGTTATTTTGCTAAATGGTCAATTGATTTCTAAAGATTCTTGTTTATACTCATCTACCTGGGTGGCTCTCAGGCTTGGTCAGTGAAGCGTCTGGAGAGATGCATAACCAGTTAAAGTGCAGAGAGTGAGCGTGCTCCCACATAAACAGGGCATCTGTATGAACCCTCCCTTCCTCACCAAGGCTCCAGGAACTTCATGGAGGACGAGGTGGAAATGCGGGAAGCAGAGATGGAAAGGGGTGGGTGCTGTGAGATTCAGTCTTCCGGACGGGACGTACCCAGTCCACCCATGAATGCACAGCATCTGTGGTTCCAAGATCGAGACAGCCAAATCCCAGCACAAATATGATAGATGCATATGTTCCAGGTTCTACCTCTTACAAGGGAGCTACTTCAGCAGACAGTTGCTGTAAGAGGGATAGCCACTCTTTTTTGAGGATGTGGCCACTGGTAAGTAGATTTCCTGTGCCTCAGTGGCTGGACTCACATTCATGCACTCATGGAAACCCTTAGGTAGACTTAGTGGGCTATTGTTATAGTTTTTTGTTAACGTGACATAAACCTGGACATTCTAGGAAGATGAAATCTTGTTGAAAAGCTACAAGTCTGTGGGTTATTTTCTTGGTTGTTAAATGACATGTGAAGGCCCAGCTCACTGACCTGATGCCATTTCTGAGCAGGTTGATCTAGTTGTGTAAGAAAAGCAGCCAAGAGATCTAGGGGAAACGAGCCAGTAAACGGCATTCCTTCATAGTCTTGTTCAAGTTCCTACCTCCCCTCCCCTCCCCTCCCCTCCCCTCCCCTTCCCTTCCCTTCCCTTCATGATGGACTACAAGATGGAATAAACTATTTCCTACCAATGATGTTTTGTGTCAGTGTTTTATCACAGCAACAGAAAACAAAAACAGTTACTAAAAATAAAAAAGGACAGAGTTTGGAAGGAGCCATATTGGAGGAATATGGCCAGGAAGTCATTGGGAGGATAGTTAAGTTGATGAAGTACCTGCTGTGCACACATGAGGGCCTGAGTTTGTGTCTCCAGTACCCACCTACATATGCTGGTTCCGCTGCCATTCACCTCCAGCCCTGGCGCTGGTAGGGAAAAAATGGCAGGTAGGGAAAGGCGGAGCCTTAGAGCTTCCTGGCAGGCCAGCCTAGATAAACTGATGAGTTCCATGTTCAATGAGAGACCTTGTTTCTAAAACTGAAGTTGAGGATGATAGAGGAAGGTACTCTACATCAGCTGCTCGCCTCACATACATGCATACACATGCACAAATACATACATACACAACCCAGAGAGACAAGTCTATCATATACACACACATAGGGGAAGGGGAGAAAGAGGGGGAGGGGAAAGGGAGAGAGGGGGGAAAGGGAGAGAGAGGGGGAGGGGAAGGGGAGAGAGGGGGAGGGGAAGGGAAAAGAGGGGGGAGGGAAAGGGGAGAGGGGAAGGGAAGGGGAGAGAGGGGGAGGGGAAGGGGAGAGAGGGGGAGCCGAAGGGGAGAGAGGGGGGAGTGGAAAGGGAGAGAGGGGGAGAAAGAGGGGGAAAGAGAGGGGGAGAGGGAGGGGTGGGGGAGGGAGAGAGATATTAGTGAAGCACACCATTGGGTGTCTATAATGGCATCTCCAGAAACAATTGGATCATGAGGGCTCTAATTGATCCTTCAAGAGATTCATAATATTTTGGCATTACTGAGAAGCAGGGCAAGGTAGGAGGCAGGGCTTGGTTGGAGAAAGTAGGTGAGAGCGGTCTTGAGCGTCATGTCCCCTATGTCCTCCGTCTTTGCTTCCTGACTGCTATGTGGTGTGAAGTGCCCAGGTCTATCCCACCTTTCCACCAAGGCAATATGATGCCTCTGGAACTGAGGCCAAAATAAACAATCCTTCCCTTTAAGTTGTCATGCCAGGCAGTTCCTCACGTTGATGCAAAAGTAACAAATGCAGTTATACACATGACTGATGCCTACCCAAGACTACTGTAGATCACATGCTTTAATCCAGATTTCTTCAACTCCAAAAGATTGTGTGTGTGCGTATGGGTGTATGTAAAGATGTATATGTCTGTGTATGTAGAAGTAAGAAAAAGGTGTCAGGTGTCCTTTTCATCATTTGCTGCCAGTTCCTCTGGAATAAAATCACTTCGTAAACCTGGAACCTGTGTTTCAGCTAGGCTGGGGACCAGTAATTCCACTGAGCCTCCTGTCTCTGCCCTGTTTAGTTAGTGCTATAGGTATTTCAAGGGAATGCCAGGCATCTTGTTATGGAGTTGCCTGGATCCAAACTCCTATTCTCATGACAATGGAGCATGGGCTCTTATCACCAAGCCATCTTTCCATCTCTATCTTAAACCTTCTGAGAGTACAATGTGACTGCATATGGAGACAGTTACCAGTTACATGTGCCCGACAAGCATATTCCATGTCTCTGACTTCCTAACAAGACTCTTGGCTACTGGCTAGGAAGGTCACAGCCAGATTATTCAAAGAGTATAATAGTTTCTGTGCCTTTATTTTTTTATTATCGAAGCTTTCAGAAGTTTCTCCCCCTGCCAATATAATGTATAATATTACATGTGCTTCTATTGTAAGGAATGATTAGATAGCAGAGTGTCCTTGTCATTTAATTTAGATCACCACAACAAAGCTATATTTTCATCTAAAAGGGGGGATCAGAGTGAGTTTCCAGCTGACTCTAGACTCTAGTTGGCTAGTTGGGTCTAAATACCATGTATGAGCTGTATAACTCTGGGCAGACCCACCATATATGAGCTGTATAACTCTGGGAAGACCCACCATGTATGAGCTGTATAACCCTGGGCAGACCCACCATGTATGATCTGTATAACCCTGGGCAGACCTACCATATATGAGCTGTATAACCCTGGGCAGACCTACCATATATGAGTTGTATAACCCTGGGCAGACCTACCATGTATTAGTTATATAAATCTGGGCAGACCTACCATGTATTAGCTGTATAAACCTGGGCAAGTCCACCACATATGAGCTGTATACCATGGGCAGACTCACCATGTATTAGTTGTATAAACCTGGGCAAGCCCACTGTGTATGAACTATATAATCTTGGGTAGTTTATTGCCTTTCTTATTTCAGTTTTCTTATCTGAAAGTATCTGGGAATTAACAGGACTTCTTCCCCAGAGTATTTTGAATATTTAAGAGCTAATATTTAGAAAGTACCTGGAATGTTTCCCAGTACATAATAAGCCCTCAAACTATAGCTGATGCTAATATTGTACTTATATTATTGTCCTGTAGTCTATTCATGATTCTGATTTACTTTCCACTGTCTTATCTGTGTGCTTTTTAATAGAGAGTTTTGTCCAGGGACAATGATAACAGAATCCATTTCCATGTACCTTTTAATTTAATTTAATTTTTATTTGTTGATTTAATTTATATCTCGCTCATCCTCAGGATATGAGACAGAGAAGATATCCGTAATCTTTGATACTGGCTACCTTGGGGTTGCTCCATATTGTTTTCTGACCTGAGTCCTGTGCATGTGTGAAATGCCCAGCCTGTCCTTTAGAGATGTGCTGCATAGAGGAGATGATAATGGCTGCTTGATCTCGAGTGGACAATGATAAATGCAAGAAATATGGCTGCTAGTCCCTGAAGGCCAGTGTGGATGACGATGCTGTGACCGATATTCCTGGGAAATCTCTGTTTGCTCTAAGTGACAACCAGGGAGAGGCCAGGCTACCATCAGAAGTTCCCAGGAGATATCCTTAAGTCCCAGCCCATCCTTTTCCCTTCCTAGTGAAATTTATGTTTAAACTGAAGTGTTCTATCATCTCATGTATTTGGAAAAATAAAGCAACAGTCTACCCACTGAAGTCTAAATATTAGAAAAATAAAGCTAATTTCTTCTTGACACACCTCTCTCTCATTTTCATGCTTCTTTTCTCCCCTTTAATTTTTTTAAAAAAAAATTGGGATTATAATATAAGTACATTTCTCCTTTTTCTATCCTTTCTCCAAACCATCCCATAAACCTGTCCCCAATCTCACTCACATTGGTTCATGCCTTTTCCCCTTTGTATTTATACTTTATAACCCACTGAGTATAATTAGAAAGGTTTGGGTGTAAGTGAGGATAGGGCTGCTTACTAGTGGCTATAACACTTGAGTAGTGATTCCTTCAGCAACCAACCACCAGTGTCTCTTCAGAAACATGAAGATGAGGTTCTTGCTAAAATATCCACACCCTTCTGCCACCAACCTGGGGAAATCCAGCTGGTGTTAACCTGGAAGCCCACTCCTGCAGGCCTAGCTCTCATTGTGCTAGAAGGTGCTACTCAACCTTCCAATGGAGCAAAGCTGTCAGCAGCCCGACACAGCTGTAAGCCCTGGAAGCCACAGCTGGACTGGCAAGACGTTTCCAGTGTACAATAGGGGCATTTATATCTCAAGGTTGCCAATTGCTTCGTAATTAAACTCTAGGTTATTCAACAGGAGGAAACTCATTCCTAGTCTGGAAACCTAGTCAAGAATCTGCGGCTGGATAGGTCAGACACTAAGGGAAAACCTACAGCTACTATTTTGCAATACAGTTTCTAACTGCCTTCTAATTTCTAATTCTTTTACTTATAAGTAAGTGCAGCTTTCACCCTTCATTCAAGAAGCTGTTTTTTTCCCTTTATGATGGAGGCTGTGACAAAAATCCACAACTGGTTGAAATGCCTAGAATAAGTAACTCTGGAATGACCAGGTGCTCAATTACAGATGGGACACCTATAAGAAAATCCTAACACTTAAGGCTTGGATAAGATGTGGAAGAGGAATAGAAAGATTAGAAGACATAGCATCTTCTGGACATGACAGGGATGCTATTCACATTATCTCTCAACAATATGGATGCTACATCGTACCAGATGACATGTCAACATAGGTGGAGGGAAATTTCAGGAGGCCCTAGTACTGTTAAATGAAGTGCTACAGGCATTCAATGGCTTTGGAGGGAGGCAGAAATTATCTTCTTCAGGGGTGCATCCTTAATTCTAAGCAAAGCTAATTGGCCTCAGTGGGTCCAATTATTATATATTAATTCTATATTTATTAATTCTTGTTTTATCATAGCCATAGAGACCCTAACAATTGATCAAATGTTGATTATAGAAGAAGTGAATTTGGGATGGAGTTGGGACATTGAAAAGGTTGAAGGAGGAACAAAGAGGCATGGAAGTGATAGAAATACAATGTTCTCATGTGTGAGATTCTCAAATAGATTAAAAAGTGCTTACATGGTAATGTGTAATATAATACATTAATTTAAATATATAATAGCTAATATAATATAAAACACTATATATAAACCATTTGCTCTTCATATGCATAGATTCTGCATCCATGAATTCAATAAACCACTAATAAAACCACTTCACATACAAGATGGATCCAGGTCATAACAAAACAGGTGAGAGAGTTGCTCCTGGGGTCCTACCACTGGCTGAGGAGCTGTTGACAGGTGAGAGATATTCAGAAGGAGAAGTCATGTTTTTGGTGTGTGTGGCCATTGGTAGGCTTCTGATATCATACTCAGATATGGCAGCATGGATTGGATTCTGTGGGTTGCCAACCAAACCAAACCAAACCAAACCAAACCAAACCAAACCAAACCAAACCAAACCAAACCAAACCAAACCAAACCAAACCAACAAAAACAGAGGCAAAATGGTGAGGGAATGGGGAAGGCCCAGGGTGCATGGTGAGGCGGAGATGGATAGGAACAAAATATGGAGTATATATTCATGAAATCTACCTAATAACAAATACAAATATTCCTTAGATCATTGCATGTATTCAGAGATTGATAAGCTTTTATCCCTTCATTACTTCTTAAGCAATGTAGAGCAACAGCTATTTGCATACCATTTACATTAGATTGAATATGAATGATGATTTCAAATACACAAGATGATGTGTAGAGACTATGCACAAATATTTTACCATTCTTAGAAGGGCTTGGACATCTGAGGAGTTTAGCACCTATAAGGGGGTCTGCCCTACTTAGCCTTAACTGTCAACTTGATATAACAGGAATCTTCTGAAGAAAAAGAATCTCAGCTGAGTACTTTTCCATATCATGTTGGTCTGTGGGTGTTTCTGAGGGATTGCCTTCCTATTAATAGACCCTGTAGGTGATACCATTAGGTGATGCCAGGCCATGGAAGGAGGCTTGCTGAGCATGGGTCTGTGAGTGGACCAACAAGCTGTGCTTCTTCCTGGTCGCTAGCTTCAGGTTCCTTGCTTGGATCCTCACAGTGATGGATTTTGACCTGGGAGCGTAATCCAAGTAAATCCCTTCCTTCCCTAAGTTGCTTTGGGTCAGTGTTTTATCACAGCAACAGAAAGCAAGTTACAACTAGGTTCTGAATTAAATTTCCTATGGACACCAATGCAAAACTATATGGTGTTTTGTAGTTAGTGTAATTATGATAATTTTATGCACTTGATCATGATTATTTATAATCATGCAGTTATTTTTCTAATGATATTTAAAATATGTTTGCATATAACTAAATATTTTCCAACGCAATGCCAATCTCACAGGAAATAGTGATAACACATCAGCTCTTCATAAAATTCAAAGCACACATATCTGAACTTACTTACAGATTCCAGAAATAATCAGAACAGGCCATTGAGTTTCATGGTCTGCTCATAGACACGTCTCACAATGGATGATGGATGCTTTTATATATTTGTTGCGTATGAGAAATCAGTAGCTAACTGGTGAGAAAATTACCTGTCAGTTTCCAGAAAGCACGGATGTGATAAGCATGCCACACTATTGTACGATTATAACAAACGGAATCTATCAGCCAGGCTTTGGCAAATGACGTCTCTTAGAGTTAGATTTGATTCACAGGATTTTTTTGATTGGTTCAATAAAGTAGGCAAGCCAAAGAATCTTTATTGGAGTTTTATGTTGCTTTCATTTCTCACAGAGACCATAGACCCATAGCCCATTTTTTCCTGTTTTGTGTAAAGGAAGACCAAGGCATGGAAAGAACACTGGATGTTAGGCTTGATATGGTGCTGGGAATCGAACCCAGCACTTTGTGTCTGGCAGGCAAGTAATTCTAACAGCAGATTGATGTTATGCTATGTCCTTCCAGTTTTGGTTTGGTCTGTCTCCACTAAACTTTATGATCCAGAGGTGGGACTCTGGATTTTCATCTTGATTCCTTTATCATCTGTGTTTTCTGGTTAGACTTAGACAATGAGAGAGGCCAGCAGGAGAGTGAAGCACTGGGAAGAACAGTGATTGATCCCTGCTGGGCTGTGAATTGGCAGGGACAGTCCTCTTCTAAAGACTTATGATACCTTGTATCAAGTGCTGTGTTGGTTCTGAAATAACTCCTAAAGGCCCATGTTAAAGACTTGGTTTCCAGCCCATGGGATGATAGTAGGCTCTTCAGGAGGTCTTTCAGAAGTCAGGACCAACAGGAAATATTGACAGCCTGCATTCGCTGTCCTTCCCTGCCCATCCTCTGCTTTCCAGTCACTGTGATGTGAATAGGCCTCATCTACTACATGCTCCTGCCATGGTGCAGTCACCACAGATCCACAGCAACAAGGCAAAGGGACCAGAACCGAGTATTCTGAAACGGTGAGCCAAAAGCAGTCTTTATTGCTGTGAGGTTGGTGGTCCCAGGTATTTCATCACTGTGATTCAAAGCTACTTAGCACAACTAGGTAGTACAGATAATAACAGAATAGAGCAGGGTAGACCCAAATCAGGGAAAAGTCTGTAGGTTAGAGTTCAGACCCAGTGAATTTAAGATACTTCCTAAACTACCCAGTAGGGGTCCCATCAGATGAGAGTCTCCCTCCAGTGGACAGCACACTCAGATGGAGATGAAAGGAAAGTCAATGGGTTGGTGTTGAGCTGCCAGGCTCAAGGGTAACTAAAACTGAACCCTAGGGGAAGACAAAACTAGGAGCCAGGGATATGCGTTTGAAATGCTGGGGACTCTGGAAAGGATGATAAAATTAAGAACACATTTGTGATCTTGAAAATCTCAGCAGAGTATTAAAGGAGGAACAGAAAGGGTCACAGAGATTAAGAATCAGAAGGTTTCATGTGCACATTGTGGTGTAAGGCTCACACAGTGATCCATTCACTATGTTCAGCTCTTTAAAGTGTGTAGTTCAACAGCACCAAGCACAGGAGTGACACTGTATAGTATCTCCACTCTCTAGTGCCATCCACTGTTCTCTGTTCCTTGAAGGCAGATGTGAGGCAAACAGCTGAAGGAAAGACATTTTTGTCATCGAGGAATCTGCAGATTCCCAATGCTATCTCCCTCACCTCCCAACTGATCATCCTTTAGTTCCGTGGAACCACCTAGTCTGGATAAGTTGTGCAAATAGAATTATATAACATTTGTATTTCCAGTGTGTCTCATAAGAAGACCGGGTTGGGGAGTAAGCAGGGTTTGAGGTGACTGACAATAGGAAAGAAGGATTTTTAGCAGTGGGGAGGCCCCTAGCATTTTTGCCCTGCTTGTGATCCCCCTAAGACAGAACTAACACCTTTGTCCCTTCCAGAAGTAAAACTATTTGAGGGTGTTCCACAATGGGCCCTTGTGGAGTCTCTTGCTTATGTATTGGAGTCTAGAATTCCCTCTAGTTTATGTCAGAGGAAGATACCTGAGACCCTCAAAGCCAAGAAGGAGATTCTAATCCAGGAAAGTGGGACCAAATTTTCTTTGATTCTGAGTACTAAGGAGTGATGTCTTTAAGGAGTATGCTCCATAGTTTCACTGGGGAAGAGGCATATTTAAAATCCCAGCTAATTACCAGAAAACTAATATAAAATGAGAAAAAGCCTTTTCATTATTAGAGCTACAGACAAAACTTTACAAATTGCTGTAAAGTCTTCCCTGTTTTTGGTTTGTACACATCTTCTAGTATTTTATGTTTAAAGTGTTCATGTCTTGAACATTCTAGTACTGTATATAACAAAGACATCTAAACTTACTGACTTAGTTTCTTTTTCTTTCCCTCCTGTTACATAAAATACCTGGTAAAAACAATTCAATAAAGAACAGGTTTATTTTGGCTAACACTTCAAGGTACTGCTCCATTGACTTAAGCCATCAAGGCAGCAGGGGCTTGAAGTAGCTGTGCATGCCACGTCTACAATCAAGAAATAGAGATCAATGAGTGTATGCATGCTGCTTAGCTGCCTCCCTGAGGTCCAGCCAGGCCAGGGTCCCCTATGCAGGGAACTGTACAACCGGCAATTAAGACAGGCCGTCTAATGCCAACAAATATAAGGAAGATAAGACCCCACAGACACACCCACAGACCCATTTCTCAGGTGACTCTAGATTCTGTCAAGGAAACAGCACTCACCATGACATGCACCATCTAGATATAACTGGGATTCTCAAAATGGATTTGTGTCTGGATAAGATCTAGGTAAGAACATCAGAACTACCCTAGGACAGCACACTGCTTTCTTGGGTGGAATTCCTTGGCTTCAAAGGGCAGTGTCAAGTTATTTAGAATGAGATTTGGCAGAGCAGTGGAAGCAAAATAGCTTGTCTTGGGAAAGTATCCTAGAACGTCATACATAGAAGAACCTCAGAGAAGTAGGGGCAGAAGCTAGATTAGTATAAGGTACATGAACAGATGTGGGCAACTGGAGACCCCAAGATTGCTGTAGGCTTCTATTGGACCGTTCCAGGAGGCAACTGTGCTAGGAAGTTTTAGAATGTATTTGTTTGGTTTGCTTTCTTGACTGTTTAACTTGCTTGCTTGATATTTCTCTTTAAAGATGAGAGGGACTTAAATATGCTTTATACACAGTACAAAGGACTGAGGAGGGGGGGATGAGAAGGAAGGAGGCAGGGTTGGGTGCAGGTGAGTGACAATCAGATTAGGAGCCTAATGAAGGGAGATGGATAATACAGAAGGAATCAGGGATGTACCCGTCAGGGTTCAATCAAGAGTAAGGATAATGATGTAGCTTGAAGTTGTTGATGAAAGTGGACAGAGTAAGGAGGTAATAAAAATACTACAGCAACCCGCAGACATAACCGAGGACTCATGGGGCAGGGTAGACTGAGTCTTGTATCTGGCTTGTTGGTTACATTAATGAAGTCAACATCTGCAAAAGCTGATGACCTTTATTCACACATAAACATGACCCACACTAGGAGAAATGAAGGTATATGCAGGAGAAAGAATAGGCATGAGGGCGTCTGCTGTTTCCTGTCAGGTAGGTCAGCAAACATGCAAGGATGTTAGTGAGCTACTGGATGTCTGATGCTTTGCTTCTGTTTCCCAGCTATCTGATAAAGCTCACCCTTATGGGCATAGATCATGGTGAGCTGTGTAGGAGATGCTTCGGCATGGTGGGAAGCCACCACAGCATGGATGGTTAGCAGCCAGTTTGGGGGAAAATGTAAGGATTTTCTCACCTATGAGGAGACACTGGAGGATATGCAGATTTAGAAGGAAGGATGATGCTGATGGGGATGATAATGTCATTGATAATCTAAGGAGATCATGGAAGCTAGAAACAGCCACAGTGGTCTGCTCTGAATGCTCTGTGGTCCCTGTACCAGTGTCCTTGACAGGCGTGATAAAACTACTACAATAATAAAAAATCCTGCTGCTTTCAAATGGTATGTGATTTATAAGAAAACCTAAAGCATTAATAAATCAGCTATGGAACTAATGAATGAATAAAGCAAGATCACTTGCTACAGTGTTAATATGCACACAAATGTTTTGTGAGCATAGTGAAATAATATAATCTAGAAAGCCCTGTAATAGAGTTAGTTTACATTTCCCTTGAGTTTAGACTAAGGTAGCAAAACCTTATCACAGGAAAGCATAAACTAATCTCTCTTTGTATTAAACTCCAAGTTTAATTTGAGATGGATCAAAGGCCTAAGCATAAAATTAGAAATACAAAATTTGAGGAGAAACTACAGGTGGGTATCGACGCAATTTGGCTCTGAAGATTTTCTGTGAGACATAAGAAAAAAAAGTGGAAGATACATCATTCTTCATGAAAACTAAGTATTCTGTGTGTTCACGTGTGTGTTCATGCGTGTTTTGTGTGTGTGTATGTGTGTGTGTGTGTGTGTGTGTGTGTGTGTGTGAGAGAGAGAGAGAGAGAGAGAGAGAGAGAGAGAGAGAGAGAGAGAGAGAGATAAGGTGTTGGCCAGCCTTGATAACTGCGCCTCAGGAGCCATCCACCTTGTTTTTGAGTCAGGTCCTTCCCTTGAACCTCAGGCCTGCAGACTAGGCCAGGCGGAAGGTAGCAAGCTCCAGGGATCTGTTTGTGCCTGTCTCCCCAGTGCTAGGATGAGATGTGCACAGTGCTTGTTTGTGCTTGTTTGTTTTAACACAGTGTTAGGCGTCCAATTCAAGTCCTTAGACTTACACTGCCAACAGAGCTACCTCCCCAGCTCCTAAGTCCCTAAAACTTAAGCATTTTATTTTTAAAAGGTTTTATTTTAAAAATTAAATGTGTGTGTGTGTGTGTGTGTGTGTGTGTGTGTGTGTGTGTGTGTGAGACATGTTGGCAGATCCCCTGGACCTTGGAGCTGATGTTACTGACAGTTATGAGCTGCACTGAAAGCTCTCTCTGCAGCTCAATGAAACATTCTTGCATATCAAAAATCACTGTTATTAAAAGTAACCAAGAATCCAAAATACACACAAAAAATGCAGAACATGTGTGTGACCTGAACCTTTATCAGAATGCATAGAGAACTTATAAAAATCAGTAATAATAATAATAATAATAATAATAATAATAATAATCATCATCTCAGCACTTGAGTGGTAGAAGCAGGATGATCAGGAGTTTAAAATAGCCTTGGATACATAGCAAGTTTGAGGCCAGACTGCACCATATAAAGATCTCATTACAAAGATCAAAAACCTCAGTAGCAGCCCATTTGAAAACAAACAATGCCTCGAGTGCACTTTTGCAAGGGAAGCATATATAAGTATGTAAACAAGCATGTAAAGGTATGTAAAATGTCATCAATCAGGATAAAACATTAAATTCATGACATGCATACAGCTCTTCTCTCCCCTGAGTAGCTAAAACTCAAAGAGTGCCAATTAAATGCTGGCAGGGACACAGGGCAACAGACCCTGCAGATATCACTGATATTAGGTGGTATAATCTCAGCAGACAAATAATTGGCAGATCCTGTGTGATAGCCTTGTGCATCTGCTCATACCAAAGAGAAATGCACAGAAAGACTTGTAGGAGATGCTGACGCTGCGCTTTGTAATTGCCTCCAACTGGAAACAACTGAAGAAGTCATCAGTGGAGAAGCGAACAAGAAGTAATGTATTTGCACAGTGGCATAACAACTCAGCAACAAATAGGGATAAACTGTATGTGAAACAATGAGGATAAATCACTTAGATATTGTGCTGAGGGAAAGAAGTCAGGCACAGAGAAGAAACAGCATGACACTATTACTTTAGTGGAATGAAGTAGGAAAACCTCATCAATGGTGAGAGGCAGAGAGATGTCATCACTTGTGGGGAAGGGATGGGAGGTGGGTATGAGGGGGATTTCTATCATGATAGAAATTCTGTTCTCTATTGATGTATTATGGGTTATAACAGTATATGAATTTTCCAGACTCACAAAATACACATGCAAGATTTAAACATGGCATCTAAACTTAATCTGAAAACAATTAACATTTCTTTTGCCCTCAAGTTTAAGAGGTTGCTTTTCACAGTATAACAGCCTGTCCACTCTGAAACTGCCTGCCTTTGTATATCCTAGGTTTGAGGACAAAAAGCAAATATTCTGAAGATAGTGAGATCCAGGTTTTATCACTGTTAGGAAAGGAAGCAGTAAATGCAAATAGGGTACAATGTTTGCTGTGCTGTAGGATTGGGAGTAGTGTAAACCGGTATAAACAAGTTTCCCTTCTTTAAAAAGCTTCATATGTACATGCATATGTGTATGTACATGTATATGTGCATGTGTACGCTTATGTGTATATATGTCCTCATATATGTATATGCACCAGACACATGCCTGATATCTGCAGAACCCCGAAAAATGTGTTGGATCCACTGGTCCACTGGAAGTGGAGTGTCAGGTGGTTGTAGCTACCTGTATGTGTAGGAATCCTTGTTTGCAAAGGCAGGAAAGTGTTCTCTCTTTCTTTTTAAATTGAAAAAAAAAGTCTTAGCGGACTTTTTCCATACAATATATTCTTTTTTCTTTTTTTTTAAAAAAAGATTTATTTATTTATTTATTTATTTATTTATTTATTTATTATATGTAAGTACACTGTAGCTGTCTTTGGACACTACAGAAGAGGGCATCAGATCTCTATACGAAGGGTTGTAAGCCACCATGTGCTTGCTGGGAATTGAACTCAGGACCTTCGGAAGAGTGGTCAGTGCTCTGAACTGCTGAGCCATCTCTCCAGCCATACAATATATTCTCATAACAGTTTTCACTCTTTCAGTTTCTCCCAGATCCTCTCCACCTCTCCACTCCCTCAAATCCACACCCTCTTTTCCTTTCTCTTATTAGAAAGCAAACAAGCCTAAAAAATAACATAAAATAATATAAAAGAAAAACAATCAGGACTAGGAAAAATTAAACAGAAAAAAAGAAAAATTACAAGAAGCACATACAGATGCAGAGACATACACTTGTACACATAGTAATCCCATAAAAACAAATTCAGAAACTGTAACAGATCTGTAAGAACTTTTTGAAAGCCAAAAGTGTTATCAGAGCTGTTGTTGATTGGAGGCAGCTTCTGGGTTAGGGAGGGGGTGTGTCCACTTCCCTTCTCAGTGCTGGGACCCCTTTAGGCTTAGACTGTGCAGCCAGGTGCTGCTGCCACAGCCTCCGTGAGTTCATATGTGTGTAAGTTCTGTTGTCTAGAAGACCATGTTTCCTTAATGTCCTTCATCCCCTCTTACATCCTTTCTGCCTCTTTGCAGATTTCCCTGAGCCCTGAGGTTGAGGTGAGGGATTTGACGGAGACATCCTAATCAGGGCTGAGTGTCTCAAAGTCTCTCACTTTCTGTACATTGTCCAGCTGTGGGTCTCTGGGTTTGTTCCAATGACCTTCAGGAGGATGCATCTCTGATGATGAGTGAGCCGGGTACCAATCTGTGAGTACAGCAGAGTGTCATTAGGGGTCATTTTATTACTATATTTCTTTAGCAGAACAGTAGTATTTGGTTTTCCCCTAGGTCCATGGCTCTTCTATGTTCTTGGTTACCTAAGCAGCGTTAGGGGCGGGTTCCATCTCATAGGCTTACTGCCTTAAACCCAAGCAGATAGTGCTTTGTTATTTTCACAGCCTTTTGTGTCATTATTGCACCAAAGTATCTTGCATGCAGGTTGCCTTTGTAAGTGGAAGGGTTTGTAGCTGCATTGGCGTTTATCTTTCTCCTCTGGTAGCGTTCCAAGGGCCTGCTATACCATGAACACTAGACAGTGGGTTAACGGCTCTAACTAGGCACCAGCTCAACGTCTCCCTTCCATGTTCCACGAGTTGTGCAAATGTAGTCTTTAGCAACAAGGCCTTAACGACTGATGGTATTTTTAAAAGATATTGATTGATTGGTGTGTGTGTGTGTGTGTAAGTGGGTGTAAGTGTGCATGTGAGCTAGTGTGCACAACTTAGCATAGAGGGGGAGACCTGAACATTTGAGTGTGAGAATCAGCAATGATAGTGTATTATCACACAGCTATGGTATGAAGAATTCTGTGAGTTCACAGGGACATGAAATATGGAGGAACAAGCTGAGGGAGAAGAGAGATGTTCTTCTTCAGTGTAGACCATCAAATGATAAGCTCAGAAGGATGGATGGGGAGAGAGGCAGTGAAGGTGACTGAAGGTTCAGGCGTGCACAGGTCCCTAAGGACAAATTCTTTGTCGATTGCAAAGGGAAAGTAGTGGAGATAGCTGGCAGGAACTGCTTTAGCCAGGCACTTTGGGAGGACATACTATAGAATATCTGGCATGCCCAAAATAGCACAGTCAGCAAAGGGAAGGAAAGGCTGAGGAACATTCTAGAATGAAATGAGAAGGAAGAGATGTCACAGTTAAATGCAATGTATGACCTAGATTGGATGTTCGACTGGGGTGGACTCAGGTCTCTGAAAGATTTTGGGGAAATGAACAGTTGGATACAGACTGGGTTTCTCGATGTCTTATCAGTGTTGATTTTTATTAAAGCTGATAGCCATTGTTGATGGAGGAGATGACTTTCTGTCTTAAACTGCATACACTGAAACTGAAGAACAAGGTATATGATTATCTCCAACTTCTCAAATGTTGCAATAATAGAAATGTATACTACTGAGCCATATTAGGCAAGATGTTAACACTTAGAGTCTGGAGATTTTCTTGCATTTGTTTTACACACTTTATACAAGTTTAGAATAAAAACCATGAGGGGACTGGAGAAATGTCTCGGTGGTTGAGCATTTGTACTATTCCCCCAGCCGATCCGAGCTCAGTTCCCAGAACACAGCTCTAGAGAATCTGATCCCTGTTTTTGCTCTGAAGATCCCTGCACACATGTTTAATTCTTCACTCACACAGATGCATACTGATGGAGAGGGAAAGTGAGAGAATTTAACAAAACACAATAAATGTGTGTGTGAAATCCCTAAACAGTAAAAGAAAATAGAAATATAACTTTGAAATCACTGTGTGTATGTGTGTGTGTGTGTGTGTGTGTGTGTGTGTGTGCATGTGTGACAGAGAGAGCGAGCAGTGGGCAGGCGTAGGCAGAGAGCAGAGGGGAGGAGAGAAAGGAGGGAGAATGAAAACCCAGGCCATGGTTTTCACTGCGCACTCTGCTTTCTAGGGTTTACTTTGTAAGACCTTGGCTAAACAAGCCATGAGAGTCCCTGGGTTGACAGACAAAGCTGACAGGAAGAAAGTGGAGATTACAAGTGTGTAAATCAAAGAGCTGGGCTAGACCATAAAATTGGAAGTTAAAAACATTCATGTCTAGCTGTGGGAAATGGGATTTCTTTGAATATATTATTCTTCAGGTTCCCTTATAATTACAGGCATAACTAATGCAAGGTTACACACTTTGTTAGTAGGGATCTTGTGGCAGGGGAAGAAGAACACACCAGGAATCAAACTAGGTCTCTCTCTCTCTCTCTCTCTCTCTCTCTCTCTCTCTCTCTCTCTCTCTCTCAGATCTGGGTACACACAATGCCCCATAACCCACTGGATCATTTCATAACCATCCAGTTAAGGTGAGAAATAATTAAAAAAAGAAAAGAAACAAAAGATGTCAAAGAAACATAGACTTTTGTTTTTTTCCCCTATTAATTTATTTGCTTTACATGCTGAACACAGCTCCCCTATCCTAGTCACCTCCTCACACAGCCCCCTCCCCTGCCCTCCTCAGTGTGGTACTAGGCACAGTCTCACCCCAGAAGCCTGACAAGGCAGCCCAGTTCCACAGGCTGGGGAGCAGGGTTCGCAGGCTGGCAGCAGTCAGGGACAGCCCTCACTTCAGTTGTTGTTGCTGTTGTTGTTGTTGTTGTTGTTGTTGTGTGTTTTGGGGTGGGGGTTAGGTCCAGCCCATGTATATCTTTACTGTGTTTAGTTATTGGCTTTATGTCCCTGATCTTTCCAAAACTTTTAACATGAAATGGTATTGGATTTTGTCACAGACCTTTTCAGCATTAGTGAGATGATCGTGTTTTTTCCTTTCACTTTGTTTATATGGCGGATTATACTGATGGATTTTCTTATAGTGGACCATCCCTGCATCCCTGGGGTGAAGCCTACTTGATCATTTCCGATGACTTTTTTTTATGTGTTCTTGGATTTGGCTTCTGTGAATTTTATTGTGTATTTTTTGCATCAATGTTCATAAGGAAAATTGGTCTGAAATGTTCTTTCTTTGTTGAATCTTTGTGTTTCTTAGATATCATGGTGACTGTGGCCTCAGAGAATGAGTCCAACAATCTTCCTTCTGTTTCTATTTTGTGGAATTGGAGTATTGGTATTAGATTTTCTTTGAAAGTCTGGTATAATTCTGGCCCTGGACTTTTTTTGTTAAGAGACTTTAAAAAAAAATTATTCTCTACATTCTTTGTTTATGTTCCAAATGACTTTCCTTTTAATAACTGCTTATATTTTCTTTGGGGGTTATGGAACTATTTCGATTGTTTACCTGATCTTGACTTAATTTTGTTAAGTGGAGTATATACAGAAAGTCATCAATTTCATTTAGATTTTACAATTTTGTGGAGTACAGGGTTTTGAGGTAAGACCTAATGATTCTTTGGATTTCCTCATATCTGTTGTTATGTCTCCCTTTTCACTTCTGATTCTGTTAATTTGGATCTATCTCTCTGATTTTTAGTTCATTTGGCTAAGGGTTTGTCTATATTGCTGATTTTCTCAAAGAACCAGCTCTTGGTTCTTTGTACTGTTCTTTCTCTAATTTACGGATTTCAACCCTGAGTTTGACTATTTCCTGCCATCTCCTCCTCTTGGGTGTCTTTGCTTCTTTTTGTTGTAGAACTTTCAGATGTTCTATCAAGTTGGTAGTGTGAGAATTCTCCAATTTCTTTATCAGGGCACTTACTGCCATGAACTTTCCTCTTAGCATTGTTTTTATTGTGTCTCATAAATTTGGGTATGTTGTGCCTTCATTTTCATTGAATTCTAGAAACTGTTTACTTTATTTCTTTACTTTTTTTTTGACCCAGTGGTTGAGTAGAGAGTTGTTTAGTTTCCATGAGTTTGTAGATGTTCTGGTGTTTCTATTGCTGGTGAAGTCCAGCTTTAATCCATGGTGATCTGATAAAAATCAAGAGGTTATTTCAATTTTCTTGTGCCTGTAGATGCTTGCTTTGTGACCAATTATATGGTCAATTTTGGAAAAGGTTCCTTCTATCTGTCAATATCTGTTAGGTCCATTCAATTCATAACTTCTCTTAGTTTCATTATTTCTGTTTACCTTTGAGGAGTATAATGTGTCCTTAATCATTTTGATCACTTTTGGTTGAAAGTTTGTTTTGTTAGATGTTAGAATATATACCCCAGCTTGTTTCTTGGGTCCATTTGCTTGGGAAAAAAACCCTTTGAGCCTTTTACTCTGTGGTAGTAACTATCTTTGTTGCTGAGGTGTATTTATTTTATGCAGCAGGATGATGGATTATGTTCTTGCACCCATTCTGTTAACTTGTATCTTTTATTGGGGAATTGAACCCATTGGTGTTGAGAGATAGTAGTGATCAATGATTGTTAATTTTGATGTTGGTGATGGTAGTGTGTGTGTGTGTGTGTGTGTGTGTGTGTGTGTGTGAAGAGAGAGAGACAGAGATGGAGCCAGAGATAGACAGAGAGACAAATAGAGATTCTCTTATTTTGTTTTTGCTAGTGTGAAACTATTTATTTGTTGTATTTTTTGGGTATAGTTACTCTCCTTTATGTTGGGGTCTTTCTTCTAGTAGTCTATGTAGGGCTGGACTAGTGGAAAGGTATTGTTTACATTTCATTTTATTGTGGAGTATATTGTTTTCTTGACTATGGTGATTGAAAGCTTTGCTGGGTGTAGTAGTCTGGGCTGACATCTGTGATACCTTAGGGTCTGCAAACGTCTACCCAGGCCCTTTCGGTCTTTAAAGTCTCTGTTGAGAAGTCAATTGTAATTCTGAAAGGTCTGCCTTTATATGTTACTTGGATTTTTTCTTCTTGAAGCTTTTAATATTATTTCTTTGTTCTGTACATTTAGTGTTTTATTATTATGTGTCAGGAGGATTTTCTTTTCTGGTCCAATCTGTTTAGTGTTCTGTAAGCTTCTTGTATGTTTATAAGTATATCTTTAGGTTCAGGAAATTTTTCTTCTATGGTTTTGTTGAAGATGTTTTCTGGGCCTTTGAGCTAGGAATCTTCTTGCTCTATTAGGTTTTATCTTATCATAGTGTTCTAAATTTCACATTGACCAATTATCAGCTCCTTCTATTGTATCTCCTACCCCTGAAATTCTCTCTTCTACCTCTTTTATTCTGTTAGTGATGCTTGCATCTGTAGTTTCTGTTCTCTCTTCTCTAGGCTTTCCATTTCCAGGATTGCCCCAGTTTCTGTTTCCTTTCTTCTATTTCCATTTTCAGGTCTAGAACAGTTTTATTCATTTCCTTCCTCTGTTTGATTGTATTTTCCTGTATTTCTTTAAGGGATTTACCAGTTCATTCTTTAAAGACCTCTATCATCTTCATATGATTACCTTTAACATCATTTTCTTGTGCTTCAGGTGTGTTAGGACATCCAGGGATTGCTGTAGTAGGATAGCTGGGTTCTGCTAGTGCCAGATTGCCATAAATTTTGTTTGTGTTCTTCACTGGCCTTTAGCTACCTGGTATTGGCAGGCCTGGTAGTCCCTGGTGGCAGCAGGGCTCTGGGACTACAGTTAGAGCTGGTAGTCCATGATGGCAACAGGCCTCTGGGATTACCTAAAGAGCTTATTGTTTCAGGTAGCAGCAGGCTTACAGGGATGGAGGTATGGATCTGAAGACAGAGTGGAGAGATACAGGGCAGTCTTCATGGCTGCTGTGTTTGGAACACAGCAGGCAGGGGATTGGGGTATGAGGATCTTACCTGGTTGTCCTCGGTGGCAGCAGGCCTCCAGGGACTCAGGCAGAGCTATGAACTAGGGAATAGGGTGCAAAAAGGACAGGGCTGAGCTCACTGCTACTGGGTTTGCCTGCAAAGCATGGAATTTTATGATCATAAATTAAAACGGGAGCCAAGAGTACCTATTGGGGACACCAAGTAGAAATTACAGCATGTGGATCTCATTGTAGCAGAACAATGAGACCTGATAGCAGTGGTAGCCCATATCCAGGCTACCACTCAACAGCCTTGTGTTGGAATACATCATGGAGACTTTTTTATTTTTCAAAAATCAAAATGCGTCCTTGATAGAATCTTTCTTAAAACAGTGGTTCTCAACCTGTGGGGTCATGACCCCTTTGGCAAAATCTTTATCTCTGAAATCATTTACATTGTGATTCATAACAGTAGAAAAATTAAGTTATGAAGTGGCAACGAAAGCAATTTTATGGTTGGGGGGGTCACCACAATGTGAGGAACTATATTAAAGGATTGCAGTATTAGGAAGGTTGAGAGCCATTGGTTTAAAAGAAAATGCACATAATAAATCTCATTTCTCTCAGGAGCTCCTGCAAACCTCAGCCTCAGAAGAGGTCCTTTCTGTAGGTATGCCTTCCTTCCATCTCCAGAGTAATTTTTTTGTACCTCTCAGTGTTATCTTTTTAAGATTAATTAATTAATTTGCATCAAACATTGTCCCCACTGGTCTCTCCAGACTCCATTGCCCCCTCCCCCTCCCATCCTTCGAGCCAGGGATACCCTCTGAGTATTCCCCCAACTCTGGTGCATCAGGTCTCTGCCAGGGTAGCTGCATCCTCTCTCATTGAAATCAGACAGGGCAACCCTGTTGGGGAACAGACATTACAGGCAGGCTACAGCTTTAGGGAGAGCCTCTCCTCCAGCTGTTGGAGGGCCCACATGGAGACTGAGCTGCATGTCTGCTACATATGTGCCGTTCAAGCCTGTGTGTGAGCTTTAGTTGGTGACTCAGTTTCTAAGAGCTTCCAGAGGTCCAGGTTAGGTGGAGTTTTTCTCCTAGTATTTTCTATAGGGTTGGATTTGTGGCTAGATATTTGTGGTTGGATTTGTCTTGAAATAGCTTTTTCTCCTCCATCTAAGATGATTGAGAGTTTTGCTCTCAACCATCTAAGATGATTGAGTAGTAGTCTAGGTTGGCAAGATATCTGTCCAGGCCCTTCTAGCTTTTAGCGTCTCTGTGGAGAAGTTGAGTGTAGTTCTGATAAGTCTGCTTTTTTATGTTTCCTGGCATTTTTTTCTTGCTACTTTTAATATTCTTTCTTTGTTCTGTAGATTTTGCTTTGATTATTACGTGGTGGGAGGATTTTCTTTTCTGGCCCAGTCTAATTGGTATTCTATAAGCTTCTTTTTATATTTATAGGCATGCCTTTCTTTAGGTTGGAAAAGTTTTGTTCTATGATTTTGTTGAAAATATTTTCTGGGTCTTGGAGCTGGGACTCTTCACCTTCTTCTATTCCTATTATTCTTAAGTTAGGTCTTTCTTTTTCTTTTCTTTTCTTTTCTTTTCTTTTCTTTTCTTTTCTTTTCTTTTCTTTTCTTTTCTCTTCTCTTCTCTTCTCTTCTTTCTTTCTTTCCTTCCTTCCTTCCTTCCTTCCTTCCTTCCTTCCTTCCTTCTTTCTTTCTTTCTTTCTTTCTTTCTTTCTTTCTTCTTTTTTTTTTTTTGGTTTTTTGGATTTGTTTTTTTCCGAGACAGGGTTTCTCTGTATAGCCCTGGCTGCCCTGGAACTCACTCTGTAGACCAGACTGGCCTCCAATTCAGAAGTCCACCTGCCTCTGCCTCCTAAGTGCTGGGATTACAGGCATGTGCCACCACTGGCCGGCTAGGTCTTTTCATGGTATCCCAAATATCCTGGATGGTTTGTAACAGGAGTTTTTTTAGATTTAACATTTTCTTTGACCGATGTATCAGTTTCTTCTATTATATCTTCTGCATTTGAAATTATTTCTTCAATCACTCATATTCTGCTGGTGATCCTTGCATTTTTGCTTCTGTTCTCTTCCCTAGACTTTTCCATCTCCAGGATTCTCTCAGTTTGTGCTTTCTTTATTGCTTCTATTTCCACTTTCAGGTCTTGAATGGTTTTATTTTATTTCCTTCACATGTTTAATTGTATTTCCACATGTATTTTTAAGGGATTTATTTGTTTCATCTTTAAAGCCCTCTACCTGTTTGATTGTATTTTCCTGTATTTCTTTAAGGAATTTTTGTATTTCTTCTTTAAAGGCCTCTATTTTCTTTATAAGATTGGGATTAAGGTCATTTTCTTATGCTTTGGTTATGTTAGAACATCTAGGGCTTGTTGTGGTAGGGTAGCTGTGCTCTGTATGTCTCACATTGCCCTGGCTTTTGTTGATTGTGATCTTTCGAGGACCTTGAGCCATCTGGATGACTTTAGTCCCTGGATATTTCTGTTGTGGTAGGTATTGGGAGGGAGTCTAATCTCAATGAATCTGGTGTGGGCAGGTCTTTGATGGTTATCCTTGGGCTTCATAGTTCCAAATCAGCAGAGCGGATAAAAGTGGGCTGAGAGGTGGCGGGATAATGGAGGTCCATTGGGGATAGTAGATGGCTCAGGGCTACTGGGGGTGAGTGACCCAGAAGACTCAGAGGGCAGATAAATGAGTGTAGTAAGGGAAATCTCACCTGTATGGTTCTGGATCCACAATGATGAAGGTGAATATATTCATTTTAAGCTGATGATAGTTTTGTCCTACTCAAGAGCACAGGGGGGAAGCTGGGTGACTGTGAGATATGCATATGATGGCTGGCTTGTTCTGTTGCAGTGTGGTAACCATTTCACTCCATGTATGTATTATAGCATCATGTGGTATACTGTAAACATGTGTGATGGAATCTATAAAATAAGTAATATACTTAAGAGTTATGTGTTTGTGTGTAATGAATGTAGTTTAAAATATGCCCTTTTAAAAATAGTCCAGCCACAGTGGACATCAGTATAGGACTTCCTCAAAATGTATCAAATACCCAAGAATAAAGAAGACGTTTTTAAATTAACTTTTAAAAAACTTAAAAATAGAACCCAGTTTCATTATGCCTGATCACATATGCAAGGGTCATAAGTGAATATGCTCCAGAGATATTTGGATATTTGGACATTCATTTTACTCTTGCACTACTCACAGCAGCTGAGTGGTCAGATCTGGTGTCCCATCAACAAATGGATGGGTGGAGAAAACACAATCAATACACACAGACCAGAGGTAAAAAACATAGACACACACACACACACACACACACACACACACACACACAGAGAGAGAGAGAGAGAGAGAGACACACACACACACACACAAAGAGAGAGAGAGAGAGAGAGAGAGAGAGAGAGAGAAAGAGAGAGAGAGAGGGAGGGAGGGAGAGAGAGAGAGAGAGAGAGAGAGAGAGAGAGAGAGAGAGAGAAAGAGAGAGAGGGGGAGGGAGAGAGAGAGATACAAAGGCTGGGCTTTTGAAATAAAACCATCTAAAATATCATTTGACTTATGTAATAGCTAAGCTTCTGACAAATTTTCTATAACAGTGTCTTAGGAAAATATGTCCTTAAAGTCATTAATACAAATAAAATCTTACTTACAAAGATACTAATTTATCCGTGTTTATTATTAAGATAACTGGGGAATAGGAACAGCTTAGATGCTCATCAAATGAAGACTGGATGAGGAAGATATGGTACATATAGACAATGAAATATTGTTCAATTGTAGAGAAACATGAAATGAAGCAATTTACAAGTAAATAGGTAGAGATGGAAATAATAGTTTTATGTGAGGTAACCGAGACTAAGAAAGACAAATATGGCAAGTTCTTTCTCATATGTAGATGCTAGATTTGAAGCTTTAGATGTGTGTGCTTGAACTGGAGTATCCATAGAAGTCAGGACACTAATGGTGGAATGTCAATGTAGAGGATAAAATGCAGGTAGTGTGAAGGGGAAAGGGGAATAGTAGAACAGGAAGGGTTAATTGTCATAGAGGATTGGGAGGCAGGGTAGAAGAGGTGGGTATGGGGGGATAACTAACACTAAAATTTTTTTAAGCCCTACAGAAACCTATTGCTGTAGAAACTTTCTTAAAATATACATATAGAAGAGTTTAAATGGAGTTACTGAACACTGGGGTTGGGGTAATGCCTGTCTTGGACATCCCAGGCTACCAAATAATGTGCTCAGTACCAGGTACGATGACCTTTTATTGAGTTGTTGATTAGTGGGGTTCCAAGATACCCCAAATAAACACTACCATTGATCTTGGTTACCACACAGAACTTGATGGTAGGACCTTACTGATGACAACACCATATTCTTCTGTCCACTCCATGAGGACATGGAGAGGTCAAGCATGTTCTGTCCTGGAAGCTTCATATTTAGCAGCTAGCTTTCGTAGGTAGAAGGTTCTTTGTATGTTACCAAGGGAGAACAGTATTCAATTACCTAGCTGTGAATGCTGTGAGCGACAACAACAACTGGCCTGGCAAGATTTATGTATTGCTACCAAAGTGGCACAGGAGTTATGGGAGTAAACCAGTGTATTGAAAAGCCTGTTCCATGAGATAGAATTCATCCCCAGGACTGTTAACAGGGCCAAAATTCCATGGCTGGCTAGGTCATTGGCCTTAAAAGGGACTATTATTCTTCAAGGTAACATGATAACAACTTCTCCTAAGTACTTATCTTTATACCCATAGATTTCAATACTCATCACAGAAGCTTCTTTTGGTGGCAGATGGCACAGAAACACACAACTAGCCTACATGGAAAGAACAAGAGACCGTAGAGTTCTCAGCTCTAGATGGTACCTCTATATCACATCCCTTTCGTCCAAGTTTAGGGATCATCATGGAATAGGAGGGTGAAAAGAATTCAAAGACCCTGGTAGTGGAAGTCTTCAGCAAAACAGTATTTGCCAGACACGGTAGGGCCATTCCACACATGAAGTCATAATAGTTGTGACTATATGCACAAAACCTACATTATATTAAGCCAGCTTAAAGCCTGGTATGAATAAGGAGTGCCTCACAAAGTCTCACCATTAGGTGAGGAGCTATCTGTAATTTGTGGCTGCTTGGAGATGGAAAGTCAGTTTTCTTCAGTTATGTGGCCCTGAGAAGCTACCCATGGTATAGATCAGTGGTTCCCAACCTTCCCAATGTTGTGACCCTTTAATACAGTTCATCATGTTCTGGTAACCCCACTCATAAAATTTTTTCATCAATACTTCATAACTGTCACTTTGCTATTGTTAGAAATTGTAGTGAAAACATCTGATAGACATGATATCTGATATGTGATCCCATGAACAGGTCCCCCTTGTTTCCAAAGGAATCACGAGCCACAGGTTGAGAACCACTGCTCTAGCTGGCTCTACATCCATGTATGTACAGACAGCAATAAGTAGATGATGCAGACAGGGGAAGTATCAGAGGAATGGAATGGAATTGGATTTGATAAAAATACAATAAATACATATGTGTAAAATTTGGAAAAAAATTATTAAAAATAAAACTAAAACACATGAGAAAGGTTTTTACATAGTAATATTTTATTATGTAGCTAACATGCATAATTCTAATTTTGTTGAAATCTGGTTTTATTAAAACCTAAATAAAGAAAAAAGTTGAATTGCAAGCTCCTTTAGAAGAGATTCATCCAGAATAAATTAATTATAAAATAGGAATTTGTTACAAGACACAGTCTGATGATATCTATGGTGAATGTGAAAGTGATTATACTTAGCTGCTACTTTGGATAATACTGGTTAACTCTTATAAATAGTATTTGACAGGTGGAAAAGTCTGTTTTCTGGATTACAGTAGAGGAGAGGCTGCTCATGAAATAGGAATGAGTTCTACTTTATAGAGGTTACAAAATCCCCTGGCAACAAGACTCCAAGGCCTCCATTTCTCAGAGGGCTATGCAGATCATTCTAGACAGTATAAATATCACCCCAACGATGATGATGCTTTAACAGACCTTTATTATGGGCCAAGCAGACTCAACATAGGCTTACTACTTGTCATGGTTGGGTTCACAAATGGCTTTAATTGTTCTATCATTACCATTATGATTATTATTGATATTATGATATGTATATAAATGTGTAGGCATGTATTGTATGTTCGTGTGTGTGTGTGTGTGTGTGTGTGTGTGTGTGTGTGTAAATGTGTATTTGTAGAGGGGGAGAAAGTTAATTGCTAGTCTCTCTTTAGGTGGTATGCACTGTTGGGAGCCAGGCTGATCCAAGGCTTTCTCAGAGGTCCTGCTGAAGGAGAGAGGAAACGCTAGTTCTGTGTCCTTGTCCATGGGCAGACTTGGGAAGGCCCAGTCTGGGGCTAGGAGCATGGTCTTGAAGGAGTTAAGATTCCTGGGAACCTGATTGTTCCCTCCCTCCTCCCCTGTGCTACCCAAAGAAGACAAGTTACCAGTCTCAAGGCTGCTGTATGCTTGGTTCATGAAACACTCGAGCCCATCCCAGGTTCCTTTTGTGCCACATGGCTTGATTAAGCTTCCTGATGACTCTGTACCATTGCATGATAACTTTCCATTTATTCGGTCCCATTTTCTCCCTGTAAACTAAAGATACTGTACTTCTTAACAAACTTGCTTGTATGAGCCACCAGCTTGTATGAGACCTCCTGACCCTAAACTTTCCTATCCTTTTCTTCTTATCTCCTGACACTCTGTCTTGGGAACCTATCATTGAAGACTGATGCACTGGTCCAGGTTTAACCTACCATGTTTGTTGTTTTTGTTTTGAAGATAGTATCTTTTACTGGCTTGAAACTCAATAATTAGACCAGACTAGCTACCCATTGGGTCCCAAGGATCTGCCTGCATCTACCTTCCCAGAGCTGTGACTTATTTTTAGCACATGCCATCTGTGAGATAGGTCTCAGGAAAGTAGGATGATGTACCCACTGTTGAAGATACCATTCTCCGGCTGGGATCCTGGTCTGTATAAGTAGAGAAACGAATCTGGGGGACATTCTGAATCCCTTATTCTCTACTTCCTGATTGCAGATGTGATATGACCAGCTGTTTCACCCAGTCATCTCCACAATAGAATTTTTAGTTTTGTTTTTGTTTACTTGTTTGTTTTTTGAGACAAGGTTTTTCTGTGCAGTCCTGGAACTCACTCAATAGATCAGGCTGGCCTTGAACTCAGAGATCCAACTGAGTGTTGGGATTAAAGGTATGTGCCACCATGCCTGGCTTAAGCCATGTGCCTGGCTTAAGAGCACAGTTTTAACCTGTCTGAAAGCTTTTACTTTCTGGTAGAGACAGGCACTTAATGAAAGACCAGTAGTGCAGCATCTAAGACTATAGGAACTGCCGAACATGAGTAATCGAGAAGGCGGTGAAAAGAGCCGATGGCAGTCCCAAGCACGTCTTCTGTTTCTAGTTCTCACCTCCTCTAGAATACTAACACGTACAATGTAATAGAGACAAGTGCTAATTGCAATTATTTCTGGTATTAATTTATCAATATTCAGCTTCAAAATGAAAATAACAGGGCACTGCACTACGACATCTTATTGTTAGCTCTTTGATAATGCATACGCATATCTCATGTCAGACACCGACTGAGGAATTGCATATTTTTCTCCTCAACAACCCAACGACGTCATTATACTCACTTACCAGTGAGGTAACTGACGGGTGACAGGGACTGGATACAGTTTACTTACAATCACATCCTCTTGGCAAAGCAAAGATTCCCACCTAATTCTGACTGCCAAATATGTGATCTTAACCTTGAATTAATCCACTTACACTTTCTTGCATTTATATATGGATGTATCACTGCACAGATAGATTGTTTCACTGATTGAGATGTTGGTGGCTGAGTTTAGGATTGTACACATGCCAGGCAAGTAAGGTATATCCCGAGGTGACTTGCCTTGTGTGAATATATGCATTTTATTATTTGCTTCCAATAGCAGAATTGTGAATTAGGTTACCCAATTTGAATTTTAGAGATAAGGAAACTGAGGCTCAGAGAAGTATACTAACTTGATCTTTTTTGTATTTGTCCCTTGAGATATTCAATTAATACCTACCATACACGTAGCACCAGTTAACTTATCTAATGACAGATGCTTCTTAAGTGCCGGTAACCTCTTCAAGAGGGAATGGTCTGCTCACTGCAAATTCATTTACACTGTTAATTTGATAAACATCCTCCAGCTTCCATCCGACATGTCAGATTCTAGCCTTAATAAAACTTAATGAGAGCTAGCTATAAATATGTGAAGGTAAGTGCGTATATAATTCTGTAATATTCTTTAGTATTTTTTTTAGCACATTTATCATTGCTTCTCAAGGGGAAACCTCTTTAACTTCTAAGAGAAGGAAGAAAAAGATGCTAACTTTATGCTCCCTCATGATTCCATGTTAGAAATGAAGGCATGGACTGATTTTCCCTCAAAATTCTTTTCTTTTCTTTTCTTTTCTTTTCTTTTCTTTTCTTTTCTTTTCTTTTCTTTTCTTTTCTTTTCCTTTCTTTTCTTTTCTTTTCTTTTCTTTTCTTTTTCTTTCCTTTTCTTTTTTTCTTTTTTCTTTTCTTTTTTCTTTTTTTTTTTGATGACAAATGCTGCTTGGCCCCATGCTTGTAAATGTTGACAGATTTCCAAATATATACTAAGTTCTATTGTACCTACTATGCACAAAATTCTATTGTGTTCTTACTATGAAATAGCACAGGAGAAATCAAAAGTATAACTATACACACATGAGAAATGTTGCACTTTTGATGATGAGGATAAATGATATACATTTCTTTATGGTAAATTAAAAATCTTGCCTATTTTCAACATTTGAATTAGTTACATTTCTGATGATAGGATAAAATACCATGATCCAAAGCAACTTAGAAGGAAAAGGAGAGAACATGTTCATTTTTTAGTTACTGTTCCAGAGGTACAGTAACTAAAGAAGCAATCATAAATGTGCTAAAAAATACTCAAGAATATTACAGAATTATATACGCACTTACCTTCACATATAGATCCATCAAGAGCAGGAAGCTGACTGATCACATTTTTTCAGGGCACACAGATAATAGGGAAAGGGAAAGGGAGGGATAGAAGAAGGGAGGGAGAGAGAGAGAGAGGAGGTGGAGGAAGGGAGGGAGGGAGATCAGAGTTGGGTCAGGCTCTAAAATCTCAAAGCCTACATCCACTGACACATTTTCTGGAATAAAGCTCTGCTTCTAAATGTTCCAGAACTCCCCAGAGAGCGCACCCATCTGAGGACCAACTATTCAAACATTGTGTGTGTGGGTGGGGGATGCTGATTTTCTCTCAAACAATGTTGCTTGTAAAAGTTTTAACACCAAAGGTTATAAGTTTCAACCAAAATAAAAACAAAAGCCAGGAGATAACATCAGGAAAGCATTTTAAAATAGAAAGAAATAGATCTGGCCATATATAATCCTAGGCAAAGTATATATATCATAAAATATATATAACAGATATATCGTAAAATGACTTGGATTTTGGCCCTAGACTTAAGTTTATATTATAACTTTGATCATAAACAACCTTATAAAAATTGGGGTTAGATAATATACATGCTACAAGGATATTTAGTAAAAAAAAATTACATTCTCATGTTAGTATTCTGGCTCATGGTGGATGGCCTGCTATGAGGTGATGGCTTGTTATTCTTACTATTACTGTATCATGATAGACATCTGTTATAAATAAGTAACATGAAGATGCACATTGAATGAAAGGATGGATGAATGAAACAATATGAAGAGCTCAGTGAAATACTCATTCCTTCAGAGCAGCAGACACAAGACTGGCTCTGGTTGGCTGTCAACCTCCATCACTTACAGAGAGACCCAAGCTCATACTGATAGCACTTCACCTGACACTTGGCTACTGAAATTGAACATTTAGATCAGGGACTCAAAGTCAAACACACATAGAGATCAAGGAGCACATGAAACTCATTGAGGCGGGCTATCCATCTTATAGATGTGTGCTTTTACACTAGATGTGCTAAAAGACAGGGTATTATTCAAAGGCATTTTCTTTCTTTTTTTTATTCGATATATTCTTTATTTACATTTCAAATGATTTCCCATTTCTTGGTTCCCTGCTCCCTTAAAGTCCCATAACCCCTCTTCCCTCTCCCTGTTCCCCCATCCACCCCTTCCCAGTTCCCTGTCCTGGTATTCCCCTACACTGATGCACTGAGCCTTTCCAGAACCAGGGGCCACTCCTTCCTTCTTGGACATCATTTGATATGTGGATTGTATCTTGGCTATTCCAAGTTTCTAGGCTTACCAGTGAGTGCATACCATGTGTGTTCTTTTGAGACTGGGCTAACTCACTTAGCCCAGCTCCATCCACTTGTCTAAGAATTTCATGAATTTATTATTTCTAATGGCTAAATAGTACTCCATTGTGTATATATACCACATTTTTTATATCCATTCCTCCATTGAGGGACATCTGGGTTCTTTCCAGCTTCTTGCTATTATAAATAAGGCTATTACAAACATTGTGGAGCATGTATCCTTATTACATGCTAGGGAATCCTCTGGATATATGCCCAGGAGTGGTATAGCAGGGGCCTCTAGAAGTGCCCAGTTTTCTGAGGAACCACCAGACTGATTTCCAGAGTGGTTGTACCACCTTGCAATCCCACCAGCAGTGGAGGAGTGTTCCTCCTTCTCCACATCCTCGCCAACACCTGCTGTCTCCTGAGTTTTTAATCTTAGCCATTCTGACTGGTGTGAGGTGAAATCTTAGGGTTGTTTTGATTTGTATTTCCCTAATGGCTAATGATGTTGAACATTTCTTAAGGTGCTTCTCAGCCATCCAAAGTTCTTCAGGTGGAAAATTCTTTGTTTAGCTCTGTACCCCATTTTTAATAGGGTTATTTACTTTTTTGGAGTCTAACTTCTTGAGTTCTTTGTATATATTGGATATTAGCCCACTGTCAGATATAGGGTTGGTGAAGATCTTTTCCTAATGTGTTGGTTGCCAATTTGTCCTTTTGACGGTGTCCTTTGCCTTACAGAAACTTTGTAATTTTATGAGGTCCCATTTATCAATTCTTGATCTTAGAGCATAAGCTATTGGTGTTCTATTCAGGAACTTTCCCCCTGAGCCAATGTCCTTAAGGGTCTTCCCCAGTTTCTTTTCTATTAGTTTCAGCGTGTCTGGCTTTATGTGGAGGTCCTTGATTCACTTGGAGTTGAGCTTAGTACAAGGAGATAAGAATGGGTCAATTCACATTCTTCTGCATGCTGACCTCCAGTTGAACCAGAACCATTTGTTGAAAAGGCTATCTTTTTTTCCACTGGATGTTTTCAGCTCCTTTTTCAAAGATCAAGTGTAAATAGGTATGTGGGTTCATTTCTGGGTCTTCAATCCTATTCCATTGATCCACATGCCTGTCATTGTGCCAATACATTGCTGTTTTTAAACACTATTGCTCTGTAGTATTGCTTGAGGTCCAGGATAATGATTCCCCCAGAAGTTCTTTTACTGTTGAGAATAGTTTTAGCTATCCTGGGTTTTTTTGTTATTCCGGAAGAATTTGAGAATTGCTCTTTCTAACTCTATGAAGAACTGAGTTGGGATTTTGATGGGGATTGCGTTGAATCTGTATATTGCTTTTGGCAAGATGGCCATTTTAACTATATTAATCCTGCCAATCCACGAACATGGAAGATTTTTCCATTTTTTGAGGTTTTCTTCCATTTCCTTCTTCAGAGACCTGAAGTTCTTGTCATATAGATCTTTCACTTGTTTGGTTAGTGTCACACCAAGATACTTTATATTGTTTGTGGCTATTGTGAAGGATGTCATTTCCCTAATTTCTTTCTCAGCCTGCTTATCCTTTGAGTATAGGAAGGCTATTGATTTGCTTGAGTTGATTTTTTAACCAGCCACTTTGCTGAAGTTGTTTATCAGCTGTAGGAGTTCTCTGGTGGAATATTGGGTCACTTAAGTATATTATCATATCATCTGCAAATAGTGATAGTTTGACTTCTTCCTTTCCAATTTATATCCCTTTGACCTCCTTATGCTGTCTATTTGCTCCAGCTAGTATCTCAAATACTATATTGAAAAGATATGGAGAGATGGGGCATCCTTGTCTAGTCCTTGATTTTAGTGGTATTGCTTCAATTTTCTCTCCATTTAGTTTGATGTTGGCTCCTGGTTTTCTGTATATTGCTTTTACTATGTTTAGGTATGGGCCTTGAATTCCTGTTCTTTCCAAGACTTTTAGCATGAAAGGATGCTGAATTGTGTCAAATGCTTTTTCAGCATCTAATGAAATGACCATGTGTTTTTTTCTTTGAGTTTGTTTATGTAGTGGATTGCATTGATGGATTTCCTTATATTGAACCATCCCTGCATCCCTGGGATGAAGCCTACTTGATCATGGTAAATGATCATTTTGATGTGTTCTTGGATTCAGTTGGCAAGAATTTTATTGAGTATTTTTGCATCGGTGTTCATAAGGGAAACTGGTCTGAAGTTCTCTTTCTTTGTTGGATCTTTGTGTGGTTTTGGTATCAGTGTAATTGTGGCTTCATAGAATGAGTTGGTGAGTGTTCCTTCTGTTTCTATTTTGTGGAATGTCTGATAGAATTCTGCACTAAAACCATTTGGTACTGTGCTTTTTTTGGTTGGACAAATTTCTATGACCCCTTCTTTTTCTTTAAGGGTTATGGGACTGTGTAGATGATCTATTTTATTGATTTAATTTTGGTATTTGGTATCTGTCTAGGAAATTGTCCATTTCCTCCAGATTCTTCAGTTGTGTTGAGTATAGGCTTTTGTAGTATGATATGACAATTTCTGAATTTCCCCAGTTTCTGTTGTTATATCTCCCTTTTTATTTCAAATTTTGTTAATTTGGAGACTGTCTCTGTGCCCTTTGGTTAGTCTAGCTAAGGGTTTATCTACTTGTTGATTTTCTCAAAGAACCAACTGCTGGTTTTGTTGATTCTTTGTATGGTTCTCTTTGTTTCCCCTTGATTGATTTCAGCACTGAGTTTGATGATTTCCTGTCTTCTACTCCTCCTGCGTGAATTAGCTCCTTTTTGTTCCAGAGTTTTCAGGTGTGCCATTAAGCTGCTAGTGTATACTCTCTCCAGTTTCTTTTTGGAGGCACTTATGGCTATGAGTTTTCCTCTTATCACAGCTTTCATTGTGTCCCATAGATTTGGGTATGTTGTGCCTTGATTTTCATTAAATTCTAAAATGTCTTTGATTTCTTTCTTTAGCCAAGGTATCATTGAGTAGAGTATTGTTCAGCCTCCATGTGTATGTGGGCTTTCTTTTGTTTTTGTTGCTATTGAAGACCACTCTTACTCCATAGTGATCAGATAGGATGCATGGGATTAGTTTGATCTTCTTATATTTGTTGAGGTCTGTCTTGTGACCAATTATATGGTCAATTTTGGAAAAGGTACCATGAGGTGCTGAGAAAAAGGTATATTCTTTTGCTTTAGGATGAAATGTTATATATATATATATAGTCCAATTAGTCCAAAGCTTCAATTAGTTTCACTGTGTCCCTGTTTAGTTTCGTTTTTTCTGATCAGTCCATTGAGGATAGTGGAGTATTGAAGTCATCCATAATTATTGTGTTAGGTACAATGTGTGCTTTGAGCTTTAGTAAAGTTGCTTTTATGAATGAGGGTGCCCTTGCATTTGGAGCATAGATGTTCAGAATAGAGAGTTCTTGGTGGATTTTTCCTTTGACCAGCAAGAAATGTCTGTTCTTCCCTGTCTCTTTTGATGACTTTAGGTTGAAAGCCAATTTTATCTGATATTAGAGTGGCTACTCCAGCTCATTTCCTGAGACCATTTGCTTGTAAAATTGTCTTCCAGCCTTTTACTCTAAGGTAGTGTTTATCTTTGACACTGAGGTGTGTTTCCTGTATGCAGCAAAATGTAGGGTCCTGTTAATGTATCCAGTCTGTTAGTCTATGCCTTTTTACTTGGGGAATTGATTCCATTGATGTTAACAGATATTAGGGAATAGTGATTATTACTTCCTGTCATTTTTGATGTTATTTTTATATTTGAGTGGTTATTTTCTTTTGGGTTTGATGAAAGAAGGTTACTTCTTTTTCCAGGATGTATTTTCCCTCTTGTATTGGAGTTTTCCTTCTATTATCCTTTGTAGGGCTGGTTTTGTGGAAAGATATTGTGTAGATTTGGTTTTGTCATGGAATATCTTGGTTTCTCCATCTATGGTGATTGAGAGTTTTGCGGGGTATAGTAGTCTTGGCTGACATTTGTGTTCTCTTGTAGTCTGTATGAGATCTGCCCAGGATCTTCTAGCTTTTATGGTCTCTGGTGAGAAGTCTGGTGTAATTCTGATAGGTCTTCATTTATATGTTACTTGGCCTTTTTCTCTTACTGCCTTTAATATTCTTTCTTTGTTTAGTACATTTGGGGTTTTGATTATTATGTGACAGGAGGTATTTCTGTTCTGGTCCAGTCTGTTTGGAGTTTTGTAGGCTTCTTTTATATTCATGGGCATCTCTCTCTTTAGGTTGAGGAAGTTTTCTTCCATAATTTTGTAGAAGATATTTGCTGACCCTTTAAGTTGTAAATCTCCACTCTCACCTATACCTATAATCATTAGGTTTGGTCTTCTCATTGTGTCCTGGATTTCCTGGATGTTTTGGGTTACAAGTTTTTTGCATTTTGCATTTTCTTTGATTGTTGAGTCAATGGTTTCTATGGTACCTTTGGCATCTGATATTCTCTCTTTTATCTCTTGTATTCTGTTGTTGATATTTGCATCTATGGTCCCTGATTTCTTCCCATGGTTTTCTATCTCCAAAGTTGTCTTCCTTTGTGATTTCTTAGTTGTTTCTACTTCTGTTTTTAGATCCTGGATGGTTTTGTTCAGTTCCTTCACAGGTTTGTTTGTGTTTTCCTGTAATTCTTTAAGAAATTTTTTGTGTATCATCTTTCATGACTTCTGCCTGTTGACTCAATTTCTCCTGAATTTCTTTAAGTGATTTTTGCATTTCCTCTTTATTGGCCTCTATCTGTTTTCCCATATTCTCCTGAATTTCTTTAAGTGATTTTTGTGTTTCCATTGTAAGAGCTTCTATCTTATTCATGTCTCCCTGTGTTTCTTTAGGAGGTTTACTTATATCCTTTTTGTATTCCTCTAGCAGCATCATGACTAGTGATTTTAAATCCAAATCTTGTTTTTCTGGTGTTTTGGGGTATCCAGGACTTGCTGTTGGAGAGTTGGGTTCAGATGCTGCCATATTGCCTTGATTTCTGTTAGTAACATTCCTATGTTTGTCTTTTGCCATCTGGTTATCTCTGACATTAGTTGGTCTTGTTGTCACTGGCTGGCGTTTGAACCTCCTATGAGCCTGTAAGGTTATTTCTGCACCTCTGGCTGATTGGGTTTTCCCTGGCACAGATTGCTGCTGTGCCACCCTCCTCTTGGGTGCCCTCAGAACCCTAGTATGTCCTGCTCCAAGCAATGCTATACTTGTGTTGTCTCTGTGAACCTGGTGCTGCCCATCTGCTTCTTCAGGGAGCAAAGATGGCAGATGCTTCGGGGACATTTTCCAAGTTCTGATCACTCTGCAGGGCAAACAACTCCCCCCCCCCCATGGGGTTGGTGCACAGGTGGCCAGCCGAGCTGCCCATGCCCTGGGTAAAGGCAAAAGCCTGACAGGCTTAGACCCAAGCAATGTTAGCCTTGTACTATGTCTGCATACCTGGTACTGTCTGATCTCTCTGGTGTCCGGGAACCCCTGCAAAGGCCCGGTAGTCTGCGGGGCAAACTCAAAGGTATTTTTTTAATACTTTTTTTTTTTTTTTTTTTTTTTGGTTTTTTGAGACAGGGTTTCTCTGTGTAGTTCTGGCTGTCCTGGAACTCACTCTGTAGACCAGGCTGGCCTCGAACTCAGAAATCTGCCTGCCTCTGCCGCCCAAGTGCTGGGATTAAAGGCGAGCCCCACCACCGCCCGGCTCAAAGGATTTGATGGTATAATCCAAACTTTTCTTGAATTACGTGGTCCTCCCAGTCTGAAGCTAGTGTCCTTGCATTTGATGTATATGGGCATACTACATAGTTTTCTTATTTTCTTATTTACTCTGAAAGAAAGATAGTTCACAAGTAGTCATTTAAGAGATCTGAGTACATGTGGAGTATTCAGATTCTGATTCAAAGAGGCAGTATAGAGTGCTAGGGGCATTACAAGTCAGTTCAGACATTATTAACTCCAATATACTATGAAATGGCATCCTATAGACCAAACAAGACACATTGGTGGATGTCTGACCAGTTAAGGCCCTGTACTAGTTAATGAAAAAAATACCTAACAGAACCCTCTGAGGGGTTTACGAAGGGATACAATGCATCACGGTGAGGAAGGGGCCATCATGGTGGCAGGATCCTGAGCTTGTTGTCACTGGCTGGCGTTTGAACCTCCTATGAGCCTGTAAGGTTATTTCTGCACCTCTGGCTGATTGGGTTTTCCCTGGCACAGATTGCTGCTGTGCCACCCTCCTCTTGGGTGCCCTTGGAGCCCTAGTGTGTCCTGCTCCAAGCACTGCTATACTTGGGTTGTCTCTGTGAACCTGGTGCTGCCCATCTGCTCCTTCAGGGAGCAAAGATGGCAGATGCTTCAGGGACATTTTCCAAGTTCTGATCACTCTGCAGGGCAAACAACTCGTTTGCCCTGGTCACGGTACTCTTGCAGTGAAGAAGCAGAATGAGAAGAGAACTGGTGTCCTGTTGATTTCTTGTTCAGGCTGGAATTCCAGCCTGTGGGATGATGCCATCAATGGTCGGGTCATCCCTCCTCAGTTAAACCTTTCTGGAAACACTCAAACACACCCAGAGGTGTTTCCAGTGGTGAAGCCTTACAATGGCAGTTCACTAAGCAAGCATGGAAGACATATCATAACAACATTACTGAGGTTAGGTATTTTTTTCCTTTTTTAAACACATAACTGTTTGTTGTGGCCAATGTGTTCATTTTAGACACCATGGAAAACCCCAAGTAGGGACTTTGCAGCAACAACTTTAGAATCTAATGTCTAAAATCTCAGCCTCACCACCTTCTAGCTTTGTATGATCATCATGGGGTTTATTCCTAACCCCAAGGGTTGTTTGGAGAATTAAATGAAATTGCACAGCCAGTAAAGTGCTTGACTTGTAAGTGTGACAGTGTTGAGCTTGATCCTCCGAACCCATTTAAAATCTGGGTGTGGTGGCAGGTGTTCGTAATTCCAGTGCCAGGGAGGCAGGCAGGCAGGAGGATGTGTCCAGTTTACAGGCCAGTCAGTCTAAACTAAGGAAAATAAAGGGTTGCTGATAAACTTCAGGATGATGAGAGATTTGTCTCAAAAAAATGTAGACTGCATCTGAATGATAGCTGAGGCCTTACTCAGGCCTCCAGGCATGTGCATGTATGTACACACACACACACACACACACACACACACACACACACACCGAAGTGAATAAATAAATAAATAGAATTAAATGCAATAACACATTGATTGTTAATAGTAAACATTTACGGATATTAGTGGCGACTTGACTCTTAGGATCATAAAGAACCCCTGTGATAGAGTCCTGGTATTTTGTTCTCTGTGTCTGATCTCTTTCCACAGATGATTTCTTGCAAGTTCTGGTTGGTGTTGTATTCTTATCCATGTCTTCTCATATGACTGCCATGCAAATTAGCACATTTCATGTGGTACAGATGCCTCTTCCCCGACATCCCCAGCTGTCATGTTGAATTATGCAGCTTCAACCTTGTTGGACCACGGTTCCCTGTCACACGGTGTTACATCTCATTCTGCGGATCACCCAGGTCTGTTGTTACACTGGATTTATGTCCAGCTGCAGAGTTGGATTTTCTTGTGCCATGTCTTGTTATATGTGGTCTCACTGACTGACTAGGGCAGGGGTATGGAGGTTTCCACACTCAGAGTCCTGCCATGTCAATTAGCCTTATGTGCTGCCGACACTTTCTAGCTCTTTGTATCTGTTCTTATCCTCCCTATGCTGTCCCTACCAGGAAGTTCCTTCCTAGTGATCCTTGATTCAAGCCGTTGGTCCTTGGAAATTGTTAAGATTTCCTGCAAAGCTCATGGGACTTAGCTATCTGTTATTGATGAGGAATTACTGTTTCCAAGGGTCTTGTTTGTGTGCCTTACTACAATTCCTTAAATCTTTTTTCCCCCTATCATTCATGGATCTCTCTTTTATCCCTATTTAAATTTTTAGTGCTTAGGGAATTTAGTGTGGTGGCTAATCTTGGCTGTCAATTTGACTGCATCTGGAAGTAACTAAAACAAACAGTTGGGGGCACTTCGTCAAGGGATTTTTGTGGGCTGGGTTATTTCAGGTAGAAGATCCGCCCTGAACCTAGATAATTTGAGGTCAGAAGACCTACCCTAAATCTGTGCTACATCTTCTGGTGACAAACTTTCATAAATGGAGATTAAAGAAGGAAGCCTTTGCTTTTTTGCCTGCTTGCCCTCATGATGGTTCGCAAGTTCATCTATCTTGTTTCTGATACACCTCCTCACTAGTGGTAGAATTCCTGAATATGTGTATGTATATATGCGTATATGTGCATATGTATGTATGTATATATATGTGTGTATATGTATATATGTATATATGTATATATGTATGTATATATATATATGTGTGTGTGTGTGTGTATATATATATATATGTGTGTATGTATTCTCATTTGTTCTATTAGATCTGCTCCTTTAGAGGATGTAGGATAATGCATTTAGTTTAATTTTATGACATGTTTGTAATAGAGATGAGTGTTATTGATATATATAGCATCAGCACAGTGGACTGAATGCTTACAGTCTCTACTGTGGTAATATTGGGAAGTTAAGATATGGGGAATGTGAGGAGCACATGAGGGTGGAGGCCTCACTCATAGCATTCTAACGGGGCTGAGGAGTTGAGTCTGTATCTTGTACAATGTGACGACCCTGGAAAACCACTTTTATGAACAAGAAAGTGGGTATCAGACAGATAGCAAATATGTCAACGACTTAATCTTGGACTTGGCAGCTCTCTAGAGCTGTGAAAAACAAACTTCTGTTGTTTATAAACCACACAGTCTGTGGTGTTTTGTTATAGCAACCCAAAGAGATAAAGACAACAATGTGAAGAAGACTGATGTCTCTGGGGTCAGATGGTTATGCGCTTCCATCCACAGGCATGCTTGGCATGGAGAATATGGAGGATAAGATTGGGTATTATTCCTTATAATCCACCAATCTTGTTTTATTCATTTTATTTATTTTATTTTATTTTATTTTATTTTATTTTATTTTATTTTATTTTATTTTATTTTAATTTATTTTTGAGACAGGGACCTGAAACTTCAGGATTATGCTGTCTGAGCAGCAAGCTTCAGTTCCTCCTGTCTCTGCCTTTGCAGTGCTGGGATGCAAGTGTGGGTTCTGGGTAGAAAGTTAGGTCCTTGCGATTGCGTGACTAGCACTTTACTAATTCATCTCCCCAGTCTTTTATTATTATTATTATTATTATTATTATTATTATTATTATTATTATTTTCTTTTTTATTGGATATATTCTTTATTTACATTTCATTTCCCTTGTCCTGGTTCCCCACCCCCTAAAGGTCCCACATGCCCTTTTTCCTCCCCCTGTTCCCCCATCCACCCCTTCCCACTTCCCTGTTCTGGTATTCCCCTACACTGATGCTTTGAGCCTTTCCAGAACCAGGGTCCACTCCTTCCTTCTTCTCTGACATCATTTGGTATGTGGATTGTGTCTTTGGTGTTCCAAGATTCTAGGCTAATATCCACTTATCAGTGCATCTTCCCAGTCTTATAGCTTGTACTTCTAACCTGTTTCCTGGTGGTGCTGCAACTCCATTTTAGGGCTTTCTTACTTCCGGATTACCATTCATCTTAGGTGATTTCAACTGAGGGTCAGCTTGTGCTTCCCCAGGGAACCTTGGGAATGTTTGGAACCATTTTAGATGAGTGCAGCTGCTCTAGGTGATGATACCCGCCCGTGGTGGGCAGGAGATAGGCGTGTTTCTAAGCATCCTCCATTACACAGGGTAGGCATTCATAATAAAGATCCTTGTAGCACAAACATTAGACCAATAACAGTTGATCCAACAATGGAGACAGCTTAACAACCAACAGGTGGGTACTGTATGCAGATATACGTGACAATGGGATGATCTCAGACAGGATGGAGTGGGGTGGTACAGGGCTTCATGGCACTACCCAGAGTAGAACACACTGTAAAACATATGCATTATTTAGGGTGGGATTTTCTATTTAATATTTTCAGATCATGGTTTACCATAGGTAACAAAAACCATTGACAATTAAACTACAGACAGTGAGAGGAATACTGTCCTGGGAGTTAGATTGCCAACACAGGGATTTGAATGTTGGACTCAGTTTACCCCACAACAGCAGAAAATTGCCACTCATGCATTGGGTAGCAGGCCAGATGCTGCCACCTCTGAGATGTTTCCCTGACTCTTCTTGATCATAGCTATGGTCTGTGAACTGTTTTTCTTGATGATAGCTATGGTCTATGAACTGCTTTTCTTGATCGTAGCTACGGTCTGGGAATCGCAGCACCTCCCTCGCTGCATTGTTCTCACACCACCTGCCAGTGGTGCCTTCAAGTGGGAGGCTCTAGTGGGAGAGGCACACAGTCGTCTCCTTGAATCTTTTCCCTTCAGAGAGAATCACTCTCAACCAAAAATAGTTCTTCCGTACATCGTGGGTGAGTCACAAGAACCACCTTCCCAAGGTTTCAGACAGAAGAACTCATGTCATGCAATAACTTGCTCAACATAGAAAATCCACTGATTCACTAAATTTGCTTCTTTCTGTATTTGATCTGAATAATAAACTCACAGCACACACACACACCTTTGCTTTTGGTTAGCTTAGATTTCTTCATGAATATGAGCAGAACATTTTCCACAGGTCCACTTAGTGCTGGGGAACTTTTTACAGTCGCAGCACAGAATTGTAAGCTAGAGTACATAACTACCTCTTCCCAAAGATGGTTCACTTTGACATTCCCATTTACAAAAAACAAAACAAAAACCTCACTGTGAATGGCAAGAAAAGTGAGTTAAGAGTGCCCAGGAAGGTGGTTGGCTGATTTTATTGCAGGAACGCTAGCGTACAACGCTTTTCTCCTTCTACTGTTTGTCTCATCACTTGTGACAAAAATCACCCACAAAAGCAGTTGAGGAAGGGAGAGGTTATTCTGGCTCACAGTTGCAGGGGATACGGCCCATCCAAGAAAGGGTAAGCATGATGGTGGGAACATGAGAACACAATCAGGAAGTAGAAAACCGACAGGAAATGGCGTTAGGCTATGTGGTGGTCTGGGTGATAAGTGACCCACATAACATAATACCACTTTAAAGACTCTATCTTCAAATATGGTCCTATCTGACACACTGGGGATTATGACAGTGACACATATTTGGGTAGGGGATAAAAGTGAGAAGCCCCAATTCTCTCTTAGCTACACTTCACCATCTCTCAAATTAGGAGAGAGGATACATGTACCAGTGCAGGGAAAGCAATTAGAACGAAATTAGGGTTTGATGAATAGAAATATCTTTTTTTATTCTTTTTTTCTATATTCTTTGTTTACATTCCAAAGGCTTTCCCCTTTCCCAGTTCCCCCCCACCATACATTCCATAAGTCCTTTCCCCCCTCAACTATTCCCCAATCACCCCCCCCACACACACACCATTTCTCTGTTCTGGATCTACAAAACTGGATCCAATCTTTTCAGGCCCAGGGTCCTCTCCTTTCTTCTTCTTGGGAATCATTTGACTTGCTAATTGTGCCTTGAGAATTTAGGGCTTCTGGGCTCATTAATATCCACTTATCAGTGATTGCATTTCTTGTGTATTCTTTTGTGATACCACCTCTGTGGTGGACCGTGGACCAGCTTCTGTTCCAAGAGGGTGGAGAAGGGAACACTAAGAGATGACTCTTTCTTGCAATTTTACAGACTACCATATTGTTCTTCAAGGTGTGGTCCTTAATCTATCAGCATCACCTTGGGCTTGTTGGAGACACAGAATCTCTGGCCCTAGGCCAGATTATTCACAGTGTCAGGAGCTCAGGCCATTGGCTGGTGTGTCAGCACATTACAGTTGAGAAGCACTAATGTAGAGCAAATGTGGGTGACTGGATTGTCCCCGTTTACCATCTGCCTCTGCTTCCCAGACAACATTTCTGGGACTAAGTAATTTTCCTGCCACCTTTCCATGCTCCTCAGGTCTTTATGCATCTTTCCAGTGTCAGTTTCTTCATAAGGCAAGAGGAAGAAGCATTATTTTTTTTTCTTTCAGAAAGACAAGATTTGACATTTAACCACTATGGTTTGCAACCTGTCAGTCAGGAGAGGTATAAAGGGCGCCTACCTCATCTTCATGTGTTTGATCGTTCTCTGTGATTTTCAGAAGGCCAATAGGCCCAGCTCTGAGTTTTTGCAAAACCATTCCGATAGGTCATTAACACACATCAAGCAGACAGTGTGGGTGGGAAAGCATGCTTCAGAATGTCAAACGGATCCTCAACCTATCAGAAAAGACGCTGAGTCCATTCTGTTCTTAAAACCCCCTCAAAAGTTCTACATGTAACACCAACCTACATTTTCAATTCTTGGAGCTCACTGTCCCCAGAATCTGAGGATGCTAGCTCCAGACACACCAAGGACATCGCTCATGGGCCCAATGCTTTTAGCTGTGAACTTGGAATAGGGAGGAATTTTGGTTCTGGTTTAAATAAAAAGAAAAAAAGAAAAGTGTCTGCATTCATTTGCAGCGTGGCTCCCTTCCCACTGCCCACCAGGGCTGTTCTGCCCTGACACAGCTAATTCTGCAAAGCCCATTAGCATCTCAGCCTGTTCCTGTCTGCTTCCCAGACTGCTGTCTGCAATCCCGACCTAACCTCAGTGACAGCAGCCACAGATGGAGTCATTTAGGAGTCAGTAAAACCATTTCATGTTCCCAAGCGCGGGATTCTTATCAGTCTGGATGAACGGCTGAACAATTTTCTAGGCTGTCCGGTCTATTGCTCAGACACCTGGAAGTCCCACCTCTGTGTCCTTTGCAGTGTGAACCCCATTCTTGGCAATGTATAACACACTGAAATATCTGACAGAAAAATGCCAGCCAGCTCTGTGCCTTGTATCTGCTGCCTGGCGTGGGTTATATCCAACGAGCCTCTACAGGTACAAAATAGCCACTTACTTGAAACCATCTCTACATGGTTCTTGTATGCTGCTGGTGTTAGTGAGTGATGCACCAAGCCAACTGCACAAATTTACACATATTAAAGGATCTTTTCATGTGTGTGCATAGGTACGTGCACACACATTACACAGTGCATATGTGGAAGTCAAAAGACAACCTTGGGTATCAGTGTTTACTTTCCTCCTTGTTTGAGACAAGGTCTCTTGGCTGTCCATGGCCGCACAGCTGACAGCCACTCTGTCTCCAGTCTTCTGTCTCCCTCTTCCTATAGGCGCATTAGGATTACAGAGACGTGATAACCGGCCAAACTTTCTGCAGCTTCTGGGGTCCCAAACTCAGTTCTCCTGTTTATATGCAAGTGCTTTACCCACTAAGCCATGTCTCTAGGTGGAAGGTTCTGACTGAATCTGACCCTTGCAGCCTGGTGAAGTGCATTAAAGTCTAATTAATTGTCCATCGCAGAGTGACAGTGACGAGCTGCGCTGCCCGCTCTCCTGGCTGCTTCTTGGGTTGATCCATTTCAGTTCTAGCTCATATTCGTAAATTAAAATTTTTATTTTGAGATGATTAAAATTTATATGCAGCTGCAAAAATTAATACAAAAATACCATATACCTCTTCCCAAGCGCCCCCAGTGAAGTTCTCTTATGAAACCATCTGCAACATCACTGCCAGGATGTTGATACTGATACAAGGAAGGTGCCTCCTCACCACCACGGGGATTCCTGTTGCCATTCTCACAATGGCCACACCAAACTGAAGTTCCTCGTGGTTCCCGCCATTATTTCTACCACCTTATGATGCCAAGAGTGTTATGAGTGGAGCCATGCGGTGTGGAGACGTTCGAGACCGGAGTCTTTTTGGAGCACGATTCTAAAGGTTCATTCCTACTGTTGTACTTAACATTTGTCACTCTTACAAGTGTGAGGGGTAATTGCACAGGTGTGCTACAGTGTTTTAACCTTCAATCCACTGGAAGATGTCTGAAGCTCCCCACCAGGGTACATGCATGTGTGTGTGCGTGTGTGTATGTATGTGTGCGCATGTGCGTGCATGTGTGTGTGCGTGTGTGTATGTGTGTATGTGTGAGTGAGTGTACCTCTACACAACTACGGATACCAGGGGAAGATGTCAGGTGTCACCCTCTGTCATTATGAACTGTATTACCTTGAGGCAGGGTCTGTCACTGAATCTGCAGCTAGACTGGCAACCGGAAAGCTCCAGCTATCCCGCTGCTGCCTTCCACAGTGATGGGGGAAAAGGCACGCTTGGGGCCATGCTTGGCTTCTTATATGGATGCTGTGGATTTGAACTCAGGTCCCTAAGCTCACACAGCAAGCATTCTTCCACACTAAGCCTTATTCCCAGGCCTGACTTCAGGGACCTGATGAATAAAGCTGCTTTTGGATTTTGTATAAGTTTTTGAGGGGATGAGTGCTACATAATATTGATGTGGCAATTACGTGCTCAAGTTCTTAAGACAATTGCAGATTGTTTTCTGGAGTGACTACAGCATGTTACAATCGCAGCTGCAAAGGGTGGGTGATGGTTTCTCTGCATCCTTACCAGTATATATTCTTGACATTAGGTTTTGTTTTAACCATTTTGACGTCTGTGCAGTAATGACTTGTTCATCTTAATTCTCATGCCCACAATGACTGATGAAGCAAAACACCATGGTATGCTCATTTGTGTCTGTATATCTTCTTTGAGAAAAATCTCTTCATATTTATTTAATTAAAAATTAAAATTTTTATTATTGTTATGAGGGATGCATCAAACCTACCCCAGTGTGATTTGTGGAGCATAAATTATCATGCGTGGTAGGAAATAAAAAGCATCAGATCTGGTTGTATTTTTAATGACACTTTTGGAATGTACAATTGCCTACTTATTCCTTCTTAGTGGCGCACGGTGCTTCGTTTTACAATCTACACTATCTTAGATTTATCTGCTGCTAGTGTTCACTACTGGATAAATACTGTTTCCTTTTGACAATATGAAAGCGTAGATGACCGAAGCTGGAAGTGGGAGAGGAAGGGGATGCAGAGCCGAGGCTGGAGCATGTCTGTCCCTGATGTGGCAGGAAAGGGTAAGCATGGGAGTGCAGAGCAGAATCACAAGATAAAGATAAAGGTAAAGATAAAGGGTAATCTTCAGAGTACAGAGCAGAATCACAGGGGCCGGAGAGATAGACGGCTCAGCTGGAGAGACCTGCTCTTCCCAAGGTCCTGAGTTCAAATCCCAGGGCCTATACGGTGTCTCACAGCCATCCGTAATGAGATCTGACGCCCTCTTCTGGAGTGTCTGAAGACAGCTACAGTGTATTTGCATATAATAAATAAATACGTCTTAAAAAAAAAGGTGGAATCACCATGAGATAAAGGGTAAGCGCTGTTGCTGGAGTGAAAAGCAGAATCAGGAGGTGATGGGTTTGAGAGAAGGAGAGAAGGAGACGAAGAGAGGAGAGGAGGAGAGAGGAGAGGAGGAGAGAGGAGAGGAGGAGAAGAGGAGAGATTCGAATTATCTACAGAGGGAGAGATCAGTAGAGAATGTGGGGACTTGCAGATACATAAATAGCACAATGATCACTGTTGAGGACCATCGAAGCAGGCACGAGAGGCAGCGTGGGGAAGGGGCAGGGCAGCTGCTCTCCTCACCATGTGTTCTGAGGAGCAAGAGGAACAGGTGGTGAGCAGAGGACTGGCCGCTCGCTCGTGCTCTGGTGCTGAGGGGCACTTAACTGTGCATATAGCCCAGATAGGACTATTAGTCAGGGGCTGGAGAGAGGGCTCAGCAATGAGGAGAACTTGTTCTTACAGAAGACCTGAGTTCAGTTCCTAATACCCCAGCTGGGCATTTCACATGACTGTCTGTAACTTCAGAACTACGGGATCCAGTGCTCTCTTCTGGTCTCCACAAGCACAAGCATGCATGTCACACACACCCCCAACACACACGTATGCATACACACACTCAAAAATACACATGCTCACACATTTACATAGACAAACATAAGAGAGAAGTAAATCTTATAATAATATCAATAACAATAATACATCTTAGATAAAATTTAAATAACTGACTTATTAAACGGAGGTATGCTGTGCTAAGACAAGACAGATAAAAAATTGGAAGCAGGCTGGGGAGCACCAGCAGGTTGCCTTTCTCTTACATGACGTAGGAAGAAGACTTCATTTTGGCTCAGTTTCACAGGTTCAGACCACAGCTGATTTTCCTGCTGTGTCTGGGCCAGGGACAACACAGTAAGTCATGGTGTGGGTAGAAAATGGAGGAAACTTATTTTATGGCACCTGAAAGATAAGAGAAACAAGAAGAGGATTTATCCTGCAACATCCGCCCAGAGTGACCTACAGCCCTGCACCCTGACTGGAGGACTGAGCCTGTAAGAGACATGCATTTCTTTGGGTGTCAGTCAAGCCCTGAGCTGCAGCGGCAGCATCTAGTGAGATCGGAAAATTCTACTTCTCAGATGCAATAATCAGTGTGTGGCTTATTTCTTCTAACACTTATGGATGATATAAATGTAAGGAGAAAGAAGAAAAGAAAAGCACTGTTTGCAATCTTACCACATGGTAGTGGGACACACTTTCAAAACAGAAGTGACAATAAGATTTGGGTTTGGTACCCAATGATACTGTACAAGTGAATGACTGGTCGAAATTATTTAATGGGTCTATGACTCCTGTTTCTTCATCCCTAAGATGGGAATTACATTATATTGTTCAAACCATGGTATATTATGTAATCAATAAAATTCAAGGATGTGAATTCTTCTTGGAAAGTTGGGGTGAGACCAAGCACTGTGACCTAGATATAATCCTCACACTTGGGAGCTGAGGCAGAAGGTTGCTGAAATTAGAAGATATCTGGGCAAGATGGAGAGAAAGAGAAGTAAAGAAGGTAAAAAAGGAGCAAGAGGGAGGAGACAGATAAAGATGAAGCCAGAGAAGGATACTCTGGTGATTTGAATAAAGATGGCCCCCATAGACCTATAGGGCATGGCAGTATTAGAAGGTGCAACTTTGTTGGAGTAGGTGTGGCCTTCTCCAGCACCATGTCTGTTTGCTGCTGCTATGATGATGGACTAAAGCTCTGAAACCATAGGTCAGCCCCAATTAAATGTCCTTTATAAGACTCACCATGGTCATGGTGTCTCTTTGCAGCAATGGAAACCCCAACTAGGACAGATAGGGAGATAGGAGGAGATAGAGAGGGGGAGGGAAAACAGGAGGGATAGAGAGACAAAGAGAGGGGAAAGGAGAGGAGAGGAAGAGAAAAGGAAGGTGTGTGTGTGTGTGTTTGTGTGTGTGTGTGTGTGTGTGAGAGAGAGAGAGAGAGAGAGAGAGAGAGAGAGAGAGAGTAGGGAGGGGGAATTAGAAAAATAAATAAAAAAGAAAGCTGGAAGATATATTTCAGTTGCATTATTTGTTTATTATTTATTTTTTGTGTGTTCATGTGTATGCTGTTTGTGTGTTTGGCACCCTGAGGTTAGAGGAAAGCTTGTGGGAGTCAGCTCTCTCCTACTGTGTAGACTGCAGGGATCAAACTCAGGTGGCCAGGCTTAGAGACGGACACATTTGCCCACGGAGCCACCTGGCCACCTCCTTTCTTTTCTTTCTTTTCATACACTAGTGAAGTGTGCCTGAGCACACAACAGCAACCATTACTCTCCGATGACATCATCACTTTAGATTTAAGTTTCAACGGGCAGAGAGCGTCATAAGCAGCCCAGCCTCACCACAGGGCCAAACACCCTTTCTAGACTGTGAGCGTCGATGTGGCTTTCAGAAACACATCCCACACTTCCTGAGAGAATACGCCCTCCCTCCTCTCTTCCTGGAGGATGAAGATTAGTAACTTATTGGCACGGGGAAGCCATACAGCAAGCTTTGAACCCAGCCAACTGGTGGATATGTGCTTTCTTTCCTTTTTAAAAATTTAAACATTTATTCTTTAAACTTTTAAAATTTATTCATAAAAACTTCCATACATATATACAAATATGTATTTTATGCAGCTATTTCTTATGGTTTTGAGATGATAATGTAGTTATGTCCTTTCCCCCTTCTTTTCCTCCCTCCATCCCCCATCCCCCATATGCCTCTTAGCTCCTTTTCAAATTCATGACATCATAGCTCTGTACACAACCACTCCCAGCAATCCCCCAAGTCCATCTCTACTTGGTGACACCCTTATGTACACAGTGACAAGGTCGGCCACTGTGATGTGGCCACTCATAGAGGAAGGTGGTTCCCTTTCTTCCAGCAGCCGCCAGCTGCCAGTACTACTCCAGACAGGGGTGGGATCTCGGCTGACCCCGCCCCTCTATGCTGGGTTACCTAACTGGCTTGACCTTGCACAGGTGGCCATGTTTGTTAGTAGAACAGCTATGTCTTGTTCAGTCCTTGACATTCAGCTCTTACACTCTCTCTGTCTCGTCTGTGAAGCTCGCTGGGCCAGAGTTGGGGAGGCCCGGGTTGGTACAATGTCCCGCCTAGGGCTGAGCACTCTCGGTTTCCTTTTCTCAGAACATCAACCTGTTAGGATTCTCTGCATTTACCAGTACCTGGTGCAGAAAGGAGCTTTTCTGACCAAGTGACAAGGTGACACTGATCTGTGCTATGTAGGCACAGATATTTAGAATATGGTCTAAGTGGTACAGATCTATGGTATATTAGAAGGCACTTTGGCAGCATGACCACTTGGCAAGAATAACAGCAATGGGATTTTCCCTAGGGCTTATGACCTCCCTAGGCATAGGCTTCTGACCAGGTTTGCAGCACCAGGCAGGAAACCTCTCCTGGGGAGAAAGCCTCAGATCTAATCAGAAATCAGCTGATCGCCCCATCAGTGTCATAGTCATATGATCTCTCACCCGCTACTTATACTTAAGGAGGGTTATTTTTCTTATCCTCCTTCTGGGGATGAGAAAGGTAGAGGCTGGCAGATACCCCAGTGCCATTAGAATAGAAAGGAAACAGGTCAAGTCTTGGCTTGGACATCCCAGCTCTGCATCACAATGCTGTGCATCACAGAGAAGGAATCAGTAGAAGTCGCAAAGGAAAGAGGCCTGTTCCCAGAGCTTGTTATCAGACAGGCACTTACAGAGACTGCTTAATCTCTGAAGCCATCCCAAAGCGCGGATGCCATTGTCAGTAGAATTATTTTCCTTTTATCACTGAGAAAATGGAGCAGCAGAGAGATGCAAAGGGAAGGAAGCAGATAGAGGGGCGGGGACAGTGAGTGGCCTGGAGGTCTAAGGCCATGGGGACAGAGGGCAGGAGCGAGCCTAGAGGTAGGCAGGAGCAGCAGAGGACCTGGGTCTGTGGTCAGCTTTGCTGCCACTGCTCTGGCTTGAACAAACACCCCAGGAGCCAGCCTAACCAGCTGGATGGACCTGCTGAGCCGAGGCCTCCTGTCTCCTCCTCATCCTGGGGAACTGACCATGAAGCCAGGATAAGAACCAAGGAATGGAGAGTCAACTGTTTCCACAGAAATCATCTCAGCACCTAGATGGAGCTGTTCCTTCTGTTATGTCGGCCCAGCACCATCCTCTGAGGGACCTGTTTGAGACAGGTTTTTAGGATAATCCCAAGATGCCCGGAAACGAATCCCCATGGCCTTAGACCTCCAGGCCACTCACTGTCCCCACCCCTCTATCTGCTTCCTTCCCTTTGCATCTCTCTGCTGCTCCATTTTCTCAGTGATAAAAGGAAAATAATTCTACTGACAATGGCATCCGCGCTTTGGGATGGCTTCAGAGATTAAGCAGTCTCTGTAAGTGCCTGTCTGATAACAAGCTCTGGGAACAGGCCTCTTTCCTTTGCGACTTCTACTGATTCCTTCTCTGTGATGCACAGCATTGTGATGCAGAGCTGGGATGTCCAAGCCAGCTCTTGGCTGGACAACAACTTTACAACACGGACATTCAACTTTTTATTTTGTTAAAATTACTATTATCTACATTTTAATGTTTGGCGTGTTTTTTTCCTTTGGTGCATACATTTGTGGGTGCATGAGCCTGCCCTTGCATGCACATTTGTGGCATGTGCATGGTGCATATATGTGAGTGTTTGGGTGCGTGGACTCCTGTGTGCACACACTGAGGCAGAACGACAGCAGATATCTTGCTCTATCGCTCTCCACCTGTATCATTAAGACAGTCTCCCACAGAGACATAAAGCACCTGTTTGAATTAGGCTGCCTGCCCTGCAAGCTCCCTGAGAGAACCCGTGTGTCTCTCCTACTCCATGTTAGGATACTAACATACTAACAGGTATGGGTATCTAGGCCCAGATTTTTATGTCAGTGCTGGGGATTTGAACTCAGGTCCTTAAGTTTACACAAGTGTTCTTACTCACTAAGCCATCTCCTGAGGCCCTAATGGCCAGCTTTTCTATGCATCCCATTGCATATCTTGGAAACAAGTTACCCAGGGGGATTTCCTCAGGACCACAATGCTAGAGAACACTGTGTCAGAGATCAGAGACCTAGAATAAAAATGATGCCCTCCCCACAGTGGTGACAGAGAAGATGCTTTTTTGTATACTTCTTCAGCGGACCCAGTTTGGCAAAATTTGGATAATAACTTCCAGTCAGGTCCTATAACGAGAGCTTCAAAGAAAAGTAAAGGGTACTTTCTGTTTGTGATGCCCTTGGAGTTCTTCTGGGAATAAAAAGATGAGAAAGAGTGGATGCATTCTATCATCGATTATCTTATTCGGTGTGCAGAACAAGCCTCACAGTCAGCTAATAGCATTTACACTGTGTGCAGAGAATCCGAGGCCAAACTCAGCTATGTCCTACACTTTAAAATCTGTCTGCCTGTCTGCCTGTCTGTCTGTCTGTCTCCCTCTCCCTCTCCCTCCCCCCTCTCTCTCTGTCTCGTGTGTGTGTGTGTGTGTGTGTGTGTGTGTGTGTGTGTGTATTTGTGTGTATGAGTATGGGAATATATGCCTGAGATAGGGTCTCCTGTCCTTGATGCATATGGCAAGTTAGCTGGCTTGAAAGCTACTGGCAATCCTCCTGTCTCCCATTTCACCACAGTAGTGCTAAGATTTCAGATGCACCCTACTACCCACTGCTTCACATAGGGGAACTGGACTCAGGTCCTCACATGGGCATGACAAGCACTTTACTGGCTACACCACCGGCAGGATTATTCTATACATTTAATATCTACACTATAGGCTTCCCTGTCTTCAACAAGCTATGTGTGTCTAGGGGCTGGGTGCTGTGTCCTCAGGGAGCTGGTGCCGGCCTGATTTGCACTGGAGGGCGTCAGTGTCCTTGAAATGAGTCCAGCACCTTCATTCATCAGCTGTAATCTTGGACAGGTGACTTCACTTTTCAGAACATCATTTGTCATCTGTAAATTTGGGGGAACTATGGTGGCTCTACAGGGATGTGTGAAAGTTGCTAATTAAATGTGTATACAGCACATGGCAGGATTTCAATGTCAACTCCAAGAGGCAAGTTATTCTAAGGAGCATCTTCCTGGGCAAACATTTCCTTGTTTCTAAGAACATTTATTTCTCTTCGTTCTGAGACTTTGGACTTACCAAGTGTCTCTTCTGGCCCCTTTGCAGAGCCCTGCTTTCTCTACTTTAAGCTGGAATTATTTACACAGGGCGCAGTCATCTGCTCTGAACACTCAGGTTAGTTCTGTTTTATGCTTTTAAAGAGAATTTCCGTTTAATATCCTCATGTTGTCATCTGTCTTCAAAGCTTTGGTTTGAATCTGAAATGTCCCCAGACACTCATGCTGGAACACTTGCTCCATAGTTTATGGTGACATTCTGAAGGATGTGGGGCCCTTAGGACACGCGGCCTGGCTGATGGAAGAACCCCCACTAGGGTTGGGCTTTTGAAGATGCACATCTTTTGTGTTTCAGTCAGTAGTCATGTGACCCATTAGTGTATCGCACTTGTGCTGTTGTGGGCAGAACAGCCCCACAAGACCTTCCTTCCATGATAACATAAGCCCCCCCCCTTCTTAGTTAAATTTGTCAGGTATTTGCTCACCACAGCATGAAAGTTACTAATAATCTTAAAGTATCTTCTATATTTGTGTACTTTCCTTGAATTCTCAGTCTCCTTTGATGACATTTTAAGCTCTATAGAAACATAAAATCTCATCACCATTTGGCTTACATCTGAGTCATTACCTAGAGCTTGCCGAGGTTGTGATACATATTTCCTGAAATTAGTGAGCTGGTTAACTAAGGCACACAAAATGCATCTCAGCTGTAAGACTTAGAAGTAGATCTAAGCAATCATGAAACTAATAAATCATAGCATTTTCCCATGCTAACCAATCACGCAATATCGGTTTACACCAGTGACTTCAGAATGAATACTCTGTGCTGGAGATCATAAAGTCACCTTCCAAGTTAGTTGTCTTTCCGTCACTGTGACAAAACACGGAGAGAGCTTTGAAGGTTCCGGGTGTATCTTCTGTGTTTGTGTATTTTCCCTTGAATTCTTGGTGGTTTTCTAGGCTTTATAAGAACATACGACCTGGCTGACTTATTCTTCATTTGATCTACATCTGAACTTAGGGTTGCCTGCTTGGACCTTGGCTTCTGAGGCTTAAACCCACGTTTATCATTTAACCTACCCTGGGGTAAAATGTCATGGGAAGCATGTGGTCTAAGTTGCTCACTTCATGAGGGCAGAAAGGAGAGAAGGGGTGGAGAGGGAGAGAGAGAGAGAGAGAGAGAGAGAGAGAGAGAGAGAGAGAGAGAGAGAGAGAGAGAGAGGGAGAGAGAGAGAGAGAGAGAGAGAGAAGAACAAAATATTTTTATCAAAGCCTGTTTGTTAACCTGATGAAGGCGTCAGTGAATTGATCCGCTGACAAGGTCAAACACCTCCTGGTCCAATACCTTCTCACAAATGCCCTGCACCTTAATCTCACACTGGAAAATTAAGCCTTTGAAACAGAAGATTTTGAGGGTACACTAAGATGCAAACCATAACACCCCTTTCATAGAACCTGGGAAGAATATATTTGAAAATCCCTGAGGCAGTTAGTGTCTTGAGGGGATTTCAAGCATAATAAATTCTGTTTATTCTAACCTGAATTACAGTCCTCATGCATTTAGTAAGCATCTAAAGGCCCACTGCACTGGGCTCGCAGGGTGGGGTTAAGAGTGATGTTTTATTCTGGAAGAATTGTTTTATTCTGGCTTCTCTAAAGGAACAGAACCAATTACATGTATATGTATATGTATATGTATATGTATATGTATATGTATATGTATATGTATGTGCATGTGTATATACACACGGATATGTACATATATACACACTATTAATATATACATACACATATTTAGTATTTATTGAATTTATTTTACAGGGTGCAGTTAGGATAATTCAGCAATGGCTGTCCCACCCTGGAGGGGCTGGGAACCCTGCATATGCTCAGCCTGCGAGGCTGAAGGCCTCAGCAGTCCCCACCTGGCGTTGAAGGCATGGGGGATGTCTGGACAGTGACGTCGGTGTACGTCAGAACCCTAAAGATGCTGGATCTAACAGCAGTGAAGGGATGCCAAAGCATCATGGTAGATGGATTTGCCAGCAAGAGTAAGGACAGGCGTGCAAAAAGCAGCTTCCTTCTTCCGTGTTCTTTTATCTGGGCTTCTACCAGAAGGCGCCACCCACATGTAGGGTGAGCCTGCCTGCCTGCCTTAGCTGATCTGATCCAGAAAGGCACTCACAGGTGAGCCCAGCAGCTTGTGCTTTAACTGAATCCAGATATAGTAAAGCTGACCACCAAGATTAGCCATCATGTGGGCATTAGTAACCTACTTTGCACATGTGTATAACAGGGATTGAAGCAAGCTTGAGGTGGGGGTTCAGCTCTGTCTCCCTATGTCTCTGTGTGAGGTACGGAGGAGACAAGTACTTTGGATTAGCCATGGGTAGAAAGGAGAACCCTAAATAGGGAGAGCTGACCTTCTCAAACTCCATGTGGTGTGCTGTCCTGTCAGATTCTTCCAGTGTCTTGCTGCTACATGTGAGGTCTGTGGGTCCACAGAATCCATCCTTCTGACGCTACCCCAGATCTTCTGAATATGACATCCATGCCAGCAGAATCCTCAGATGACTGGCACATGGGCTGATGTCTGAGAAGCATGTCACACAAGTGGGCTCAATGTTCTCTTTCATCTGAGTCCTCCCCTTGGTCTCAGTTCCCTACAGACTACCAGGCAGGCAAGGGGACAGACTAGGAGGAGGAGGGAGTGCTGAAGCCTCTTTGAGCTTGCACCACTGACCGTCAGTCTGGAGAGTCCCACCAGCACCTGAGCAGCCTGGGACAGAGACGAAGTCCTGCGGTGTGAGATTGGCTAAAAGGTGGTGGTGCCGTTTGTGATGGTCTGTATGAAGTGCCAAGGTAAGATTTTGACATTTCATTTATTCTTTTGGTAAAGACTCATGGAACACCTCCTCTAGACCAATAGAGGGAGACAGAGAGCATGATGAAGGAGCCCAAATCATCAAAGCCCACATGACAAGGGGTTCCGGCCAGCTTCTGCCAGTTCCTAGCAGGGCAATGCTCCTTAGGTCATCCGGCTTCTTTGACCTCCACCCTCTGTAGAATCAGGCCAATGACAGTTGCTGCTTTTTAGGGTGGGTCAATAATTTATCAAAACTTGGTATATCAATTTGGGTTACGTAATAATTAGGTGCATCTGCTGTCTCACTCCCATTCTGCCGGCTGCACGAGCAGCGGTTCTCATCCGTGGCTGTCTCCATATCAAAGTTACTAGTGTACTTTTCACATGTAGACTGTGGCTACATACAAGGCCTTCTAAAACCTGATCTTTGGGGATAAAAGCCAGACATTAGTGTGTGTGTGTGTGTGTGTGTGTGTGTGTGTGTGTGTGTCTGCGCGCGTGTGCGTGCGTGCGTGTGTGTGTGTGTGTGTGTGTGTGAGTGTGAGTGTGTGTGTGTGTGTGTGTGTGTGTTTATGTGTGGCCAAAGGTATCAGATTCCCCTGGAGCTAGTGTTACAGACACTATGCTGAGCCCTCAACTCATGTCCTTTTGAAGCCCATCCCCTTCCCCTCAAACCACCCCCCAGCTCTCACTCTCCATCTTAAGTTTTAAGATAGGGCCTCACTCATCGAGCTCAGATCTTGCTGATTCAGCTAGACTGGTTGTCCTGTCACCTCCTGGATCTGTCTTTGCCTTTCTGGCACTGGGGATGCAGGCAGATACTGCCACACCCTGCATCAGCACCTCTTAAACTGCCCCCAGGCAGTTCCTAAATATATCTAGGACACATCCCGTGTTGTGGAATCTTTTAGGGAAGCTTGATGTCCCGATGGGAGATTGCCATCTTCTGAAGAAGCCCTCCCTGGAAAGAGGTCTGGTAATTACAGATTGTGCCGCTGTGCACAGAGCCAGGAGAAAGCAGCAGGGATGATTGAGCTTGGGGTGCATCTCGTATTAAAGGCTCTCAAAATGAGGAAATGACCCCATACTAGTTTTCTTACTTTGCAAGAAAGATTGCCACTGGGTTATGACTCATATGCTGGCACGCAGTTGATTCTCACAACCAGAAAGCAAGTAGGTCATCGCAGATCAGCCTGACACCAGCTCCTGGTGGTCCACGGAGGTCCAGAGTGCCCATTAACCTCTCCATGTCTTGTCTTACTCCTTTGTGAGACGGTGGGTAACATGGTTTTTACAGGGCCTGCCAGATGGTGCAAAGAAGAGCTGCTGTCACCCGTCCCAAAGAGTTGTTCAAAGATTCAATTAAATGCAGAAGTGCAGACACAGCCTGCAGTCCAGTAGATCGATCGTGTGTGGTGAGCACAATCCTTGGCCAGGCCACTATGCTATCTGCATTCAGGGCTCCTGGGAGTCTTCTTGGTCAAATAGTTAATTTTGTGTGTATATATGTGAGTGTGTGTGTGTGTGTGTGTGTGTACATGCCTGTGTGCACACTTACACTGTGTATATATGTGAGTGTGTGTATGTACATGCCTATGTGCACACTTATACCTAGTTGTGTGTGTATGCTCTTGTGCATACGTATGCGTACTTATGCATACTTATTTGTACTTGTATGTGTATGTATGCATATGTGCATGTGCACACTTATATGTACTTGTGTGTGTGTGTGTGTGTGTGTGTGTGTGTGCATGTACCAGCAGTCAATGACAAATGCCTTCTTCAGTCACTCTTCACTTTATTTTTGAAACAGCCTCTCTCACTGAATCTGGAGCTAACCAATTAGATTGCCTGACTGGCCATCAAATTCCCAGGATCTGCTAGTTCCCCTGCCCCCTACATGCATCTCAGTGCTAGGATTTGGTGAACATTGCTGGGCTGAGCTTTGATGGAGAACAGATTCAGGACCTCATGCTTGCCTCTTGTAACTACTTCACCAACCGTGCCATCTCACCAGCCTTGATCAAGTCTTTAGTTCAAAGATCACACCAAAGATGCCTGGGAAAACTGGCTCCTTGTATCAGTGAGTTCGACTGCTTCATTCCCAGAGACGGGTCCAAGTTCTGACCTGAGTTACTGCGAATGGGAACGTATTTGGGAGCAGAAACCTGTGCTGGCTTTATAAGGATTGTGAACCCACCCGCTCCGCTCTGTACCATCATCACACATGCTCTTCTTCCGAATATGTTCCTTCAGTGTTGGTCAGGAGGATTGATGCTCACGTTCAAGGCATAGCCTGGCTCACACAGGGAGTTCTAGGCACCTGTGCGACAAGGGAGGCAGAAATTGGACCAATTCAGATACAGGCCAGGAAATGCTCAGGGTTCCTCCAGTGGGGTCGGGACCCTGCTGAGCTTGGACTCGAGGCCCTGGGAACTGTGACACAGCACATATCTGTTGTCTTCAACCACGATTCCTGGCATTTTGTTTCCGTGGCTTAGGAAAACAAACTCACAAGCCTCCCTTTAAAGTGTGTAGGCCACACCCAGGCCTCTAGCTTGAGACGAGGGGCAGCTAATCAGACAAATTGCTTTTCCCAGGGGTGGCGCTGGAGTGGCCTGGCTCCCCAGCAGCCCCCATCTGAGATCTTAAGCAACATGAGCTCCCTTCAAAGGTTCATTGCTTTTGTTTTCTCAAGGCAGAATGGACTTAACTTTGGTAGAACAGGTGACATTTTGGTTGGAACCTAAGTTAAACATGACATGAGAGTAGGAAGGGGCTAAGTGGGAAAGGAGATGTGGAATAGGGGGAGGGGCAGTGTGGAATAGTGGGGGTGCAGCATGGTCAGGGTAGTTAGCACCACAGGTGGAAACGTGCTAGAGGTCTATCACTTTGCACAAAGGATATACACTAATAATTACATTTAAAAATGATTTGGAGTATAAAGATCACTGCCGTAGACCACATGGAACAGACTAAAAAAACAGCATGAAATAAATTGATTTAAGATTTTTATTTTATTTTGAAAAGCATGTTCTTTTATTGAAAAAGGAAGTAAAAAACATTTTATAATAAAATTGAAGATGAACATGGAAAATATTTCTGATAAAATAGAAGAGCTATAACGCAAAACACGTTAAAATAGACAATTTTCATGGAAAATTAAAGAGTAAAGCAGTAGACATAAAAACATCGCTTAATTAATTGAAAAATGAAATAGAAACATTTTATGATAGAATTGAAAATTTATGTGGAAAATATTTCTGATAAAATTGTAGAAAAATGTAGAAAAACATGTTAAAATTGAAGATTATCATGGCAATTATAAAGATAAAATGACAGGCATAAAAATAATTCTAAGTTGATTAAAAGTGGAATTATAAACATTTTCAGGTAAAATTGAAGATTTACATGAAAAATATTTCTGATAAAATTCAAGAAATACATAGACAAGCACATTAAAATGGACTATTTCATGGAAAAGTATACAGATAAAATGGTAAATATAAAAAAAAACCTTACTAAATTAATTGAAGGTAGAATTAAAAACATTTTGTAATAAAATCAGAGATTTACATGGAAAACATTTCTGATAAAATAGAATATATAGAAAAACATGTTAAAGTTGAAGATTATCATGAAAAAGAATGCAGATAAAAAGATAGACATAAAAATTACTAAACTAATTGAGAGAGAAATTACAAACATTTTCTGATAAAATTGAAGATTTACATGAAAAATATTTCATTAGTCTACGTCTTTTTATTGGGGAGTTGAGTCCATTCATGTTAAAAGATATTAAGGAATAGTGATTGTTGCTTCCTGTTTTTTTATGTTATTTTTATGTTTGTGTGAATATCCTCTTTTAAGTTTGTTGGAAGATAACTTTCTTGCTTTTTCTAGGGTATAGTTTTCCTCCTTGTGTTGGCGTTTTCCATCTATTATCCTTTGTAGGGCTGGATTTGTGGACAGATATTGTATAAATTTGGTTTTATCATGGAATATTTTGGTTTCTCCGTCTATGGTGATTGAGAGTTTTGCTGGGTATAGTAGTCTGGGCTGACATTTGTGTTCTCTTAATGTCTGTATGAGATCTGCCCAGGATCTTCTAGCTTTCATCATCTCTGGTAAAAAGTCTGGTGTAATTCTGATAGGTCTGCCTTTATAAGTTACTTGCCCTTTTTTCCTTATTGCTTTTAATATTCTTTTTTTGTTTAGTGCATTTGGTGTTTTGATTATTATGTGCCAGGAGGACTTTTCTGGTTTGGTCCAGTCTATTTGCAGTTCTGTAGGCTTCTTGTATATTCATGGGCATCTCTTTCTTTAGGTTAGGGAAGTTTTCTTCTATAATTTTGTTGAAGGTATTTACTGGCCCTTTAAATTGGAAATCTTTGCTCTCTTCTATATCTGTAATCCTTAGGTTTGGTCTTCTTATTGTGTCCTGGAGTTCCTGGATGTTTTGGGTTACCAGCTTTATGCATTTTGCATTTTCTTTGACTATTGAGTTAATGTTTTCTACGGTATCTTCAGCACCTGAGATTCTTTCTTCTATCTCTTGTATTCTATTGTTGATGCTTACATCTATGACTCCTGAATTCTTTCCAAGGTTTTCTATTTCCAGGGTTGTCTCCCTTTGTGATTTCTTTATTGTTTCTCTTCCCATTTTTAGATCCTGAATGGTTTTGTTCAGTTCCTTCATTTGATTGTTTGTGTTTTCCTGTAATTCTTTAAGGAATTTTTGTGTTTCTTCTTTAAGGGCTTCTGCCTGTTGATCCATGCTCTCTTGTATTTCTTTAAGGGATTTTTATGTTTCCTCTTTAAGGGCTTTTACCTGTTGACTGATGTTCTCCTGTATTTCTTTAAGGGAGTTATTTAAGTCCTTCTAGAAGCCCTCTATCAGTATCATGAGATATGATTTTAAATCCAACTCTTGTTTGTCCGGTGTGTTGGGGTATCTGGAACTTGCTTTGGTGGGAGAACTGGGTTCTGATGTTGCCATGTGGCCTTGGTTTATGTTGGTAGGGTCCTTGTTCTTGCCTTTTGCCAACTGGTTATCTCTGGTGCTAGTTGATCTTGCTGTCTCTGGCTGGAGCCTGTCCCTCCTGTGGGCCTGTAAGCCTGTATCTATACTCCTGGGAGACCAACTCTCTTCTGTCAGGGTCTGTGCACAGAAGGCTTTGGAGTCCCCTGGCTCCCTGGTGTAAGTGGCAGCCTGAAGACCTCTGTCCCAGCTGCTCCATTGATCATATGCCCTGTGTGTTCATATGCCTAGCTGTTCTCCTCCAGAGAGAAGGTGGAGATCTCACCTCTGCACTCAGAAGGGAAAGCGCTGCTGGGAGATCACTCTCTCCTGGCAGGCTGTGCACAGAGGGCTCTGGAGCTGCCCAGCTCCCTGGTGCAAATGGTGCCGAGAGGGCTTCCATCCCAGCTGCTCCACTTGATTTAAGATTTTTAAAAGCTTCAAAGCAATAAATTTAAAATGTATGTCATAAATACTTGTTTTCTACGAGGGTTTAATAAGCTAGTGATGAACTAAGAGTTAGAAGACATAAATCATGTCATTTTGAAGATTAAGTAATGTACAGTCAATGATGCTATCCAGACAAGGGGACCAAGGACCAGGCAAAGGAGAGAGGGGAACAAGAGAGGGGACATGGATCTAGTCACAGTGCCTAACAGCCGTGTATGGAAATGTCACAGTGAGACCCATGATTTCATATAGCCTTAGTGGGACAGGAAGAAACCAATCTGATTTTAAAGACTCTAAGTGAAGATTTCTACCTGTGTTGTAACCTGGCCAGGTGGGTCCAACATGACAGCAGCAGCTCCATGATCTTTTTACTTAGCCTCTTGTAATCAGAACATTCTTGGCTTCAGGCCACACTTGCCCATGAGGACCAAACTGTTTACAGTTCCCCCCCAATCCTGCCCCCTTTGTTTGCAATCACATCTGCAACTAAGAATCATTCACAGTGTACCTACCGAGTGCCTTCTAAGGTTTTGCTTCCTGTCCCCCTTAGTCACTCTGCTTAGTCCAGCAGCTGAAGCGCCATGGTCTGTCATTCAGGCAAATCATTTTCTTTGTGCCAAGAACTGATGTGTGTGCCCAGAAGGAAAAGACCAGACCAGAGAAGATTCTTAGGGCTCAGGTGCAGCATCCTCCAATCCCATCATACAGAGGCTTTAAATAAAAGGAAAAGCTAGGCTCCCTGTCAAGAGAGTTTTAACAAGGCAGGGGTGGGGGTGGGTGGGAGTGCGCGGGGCCTGTGGTGCTCTTTGGGAAGTGAAGACTCACTGAAGGAAATGGGTCACTGGGGAGCTGATCTTGAGCCTTTGATAGGCAGGGCTTACTTCCTATCCATTCTCTGCTTCCTGAATACAGGGATAATGTGATCAGCCTGGTTCCTGCTGCCGCATCTTCACCGTGGTGGCCTGTATTCTCCCAGAACTGTGAATAATAATAAACCCTTTCTCCCTTAAGTTGCTTTTGTCTGTGTATTTTATCGCAGCAATAGGAAAATACAGAAATGAAACCCTAGCACTTTTTTTTTTTTTTTTTTTTTGGTTTTTCGAGACAGGGTTTCTCTGTATAGTTCCGGCTGTCCTGGAACTCACTCTGTAGACCAGGCTGGCCTCGAACTCAGAAATCCGCCTGCCTCTGCCTCCCAAGTGCTGGGATTAAAGGCGTGCGCCACCAACGCCCGGCCCTAGCAC